>OX465171.1:11235491-12470982 GCA_949987655.1 Polymixis flavicincta
GATCGCAGAAATTGTTTTATAACAAAACATAAAATTTCGGATAGTGTCTAACCATTGATTCCAATCGCTAAGATTAAAATTTTGAGTTTTGGAACTATTCAAGTCGCTATTTAGTTTTTTGTTTGAGAAACCGGGATACATTTAGGACAATTTGAAATTTTCACGCCTTTCAGACCGCACTTGAAACAGATTAAATATCTTGGTTGAGTACATGTTTTTAAGGTATGACCCGTTACACGGCAACGGAAACAATAATCTTCTTTGGGCTTATCTTTAATTTGAGAGAAAGGAATTTGCGAAGAAGAAATAGGTTGTTTATTCTGTATCGCGTTTGAGTGACAGTTAGTATTATTTTTAGAAGTTGCCGGACGATAAGCGAACTCCGCAGCACAAGATGGGGTATCTGAATATCTGGGTTCATGAAAGTTCCGATCTCTTTCAGAAATTTTTTCGTAGCTCTGACAAGTTGAGATTAAAGAGTCAATTGAATTAACATCTTTTAGTGCAACGAAAACAGAATAACATGGTTTAATATTATGTAATAAAATTTCCAATTGGTCGTTTTCTGTTAGTTTTTTAGAAAGACGATTGAACATGCCGAACATAATTGACACATAGACAATAATAGTCTCCGTAGCCCCTTGAGTCCGATTCCTAATAGCCTCTAGCAATTTGTAGTCGTAGTCCTGAATTCCAAAATCCTTAATAAGCATAATATGGATCTGACCCCAAGTCAATGAAGGATTCCGACTATGCTGAAATCTAAACCAATGTAACGCATCTCCGACAAAAATCTCAAAAGCATGTTTAACCAGAGTTACTTCTGAAATATTCCTAGAGATCTGAAATTCCTCTAACTTCTGTAGAAAAGACCTAGGACAAGTTTTACCATCGTAAGAAAATCTTTTAAAATCCTTCACGAAATTGCATGGCGAGTAACAATTCTGTTCCATAGAGGAAGACTGTAACATACTCCAAGCTGCAGCGGGATTTGGAACCGGTTGAGAAGTAGCGAGAACCTCAGAAGGTTCGTAAATTCGAGGGCTGAAGAGAAGGTCAGCTTGATTCCGATCAGGAGGATTAGACTGAATCGGAGGGTTAGACTGAAGAGGAGACTGAAGAGGAGGGTTAGACTGAAGAGGAGGGTTGTGTACTTCCACCAAGACGTCTTCAGTTCCAAAATAACCCAATCCTAGAGCCTCAAATCGTTTTTCGAGTAAGAAGAACCGAGATCTTACACTTGAGCATAACTCAATTAACGGTGGAAGAGCAATAATACGTTCTAAACGGTAAAAAAGATGATTCATAAACGACTCAATCTTTTTTATACTACTACGATCCCCTGATGATTCGATATGTGAAATTTTATCGTCTATATAGTTGAGAGTATTCTCCGCCTGAGATATATCGAGATGAAGAGGTATAGGGGAGGATTTTATGTCCTCCGGTAGGATATGACTAAGTTTAGTCAATTGATCCTTAAGGTCCGTCAAATTTTCCGCTGGTTTTTCAGCTCTAATAGTCACCTCATATTCCAATTCAAGTTTGTTTAAGTACGAGAATCTTATTGGTCTATTCATGATTAAGGTTTAAAAATAATGTCTAAGGTTTAAGAAGTTTCTCAAGTAATTTTTTTTTTAATATTAACTACTATTCGCCACCACAAATGGGTTTATGAAAACATTAACCGTTACTTAGCAACGCGTGTCAAATAACAAGTTAACCCAAAATTTTAAGGAATTTTACCCGACAATTGCAAAACTCAAAAAGAGGGTTATGTGTTTTCTACAGGTTGCACTAGCTGTGGAAAAGTGTTGGTAGTGAGAAGTATTAGTATTTAGTGTAATGTAGATGTGTAGGAATGTATAAGCGTCCACAGGATACTCTCCTGTTTCTGCCGTGAAGTGTCCTAACAACCAACTTGGGAGTGTCCACGAATGGATTATCACATCAAGCGGCCGTTAGGTACGAATACCAGAGGGTAGACGTAGTGGTGTGCAAGTCTGTGGGATGCAGTGTAGGCGATGTTTTTGTAGAGAGTAAAGTATAATGCGAGATAAACGACTACGGGATATTGTCCAATAGCCGTCGTAGAGTAACCAATCTCCAACCTTGGCAGTGCCCACTATTGGGTTAACACTCCAAGAGGCCGAAAGGGTGCCCATTATCTTTCGATATTGGAATGTGTGTGGGGGTGTAGAGTACCTAGATGAAGTTTAGTATAAAGAAGAGTCGAGTAAAAGTGTATGAAAAATAATAAAATGCTTACCAAATTAAAATCCAAATATACTCACTTGAGAAAGTGTAATTTAGAATTTAGGAAGATGAATATCTGAAAATCTGAGGGGTGGGTTAGTATAAAATTGGGCGCCAAACTGTAACAAATCAAACTTTAACCTAAGGGAAATAAAGATTTAAGCAGATTTTTACATTTTTAATTTAAATTAATAAAAAAATACAAATAATTTTATAAAAATTACCTATTTCACTAGAGTCCTTTAGTATCACAAACTGGGAGGAGGATATATTGTGAGGAGGGTTCTTAAGTCACACACACTGGGAGGAGGATATGTCGTGAGGAGGATCCGGTATGAGCGCCTTGTTGTCTATTGGTTGTAGTAAGACGAGCAGTGGAAACAGGAGGGACCCGACAAAACTCCGAAGCTCAATAGTAGGGCCGCAGCAGTAGTAGTATTATTAGTGGAGGCTTTTCAGAAAAATAAACAGCACCTCCATACATCAAATTACGTCGCTGTCCCTCTTCGTAGTTCCCTCTCGTAGTAGTCCCGCTTTCTGCGCTTCGTCCTCTATTTATACTAGTTTCAGCCGTTCCAGAACATTTTTTACATTTTAAAATTATATCCTCCAGTGGCCAGACACATGTAACCAGCCAGCACATATTATACAACCATGTATGTGTAAAGAATTTAAAGATATAATTTAAAATTAAGAAGTAAACAATCATAGTTAATAAAATACAATATTCCAGCTAATAATATTGATAAAAATAATTTATAATAATTAAACCAAAAAGTAATTCTTTATAGACTAGTGAGAAACTCTATGGGAAAAAAGAAAAGTAACTGACAGTTTGACAAATCTTGACATACATGTCACAACATAGAAAATTACAAAGATCAAATTTTATTTTATTACAGATATTAAAGAAATAGTTATTATACTATATTTTCTTCCAAAAAATGAGTATGAAGGTACATAGAGAATGCTTAAATTTCAAGGTTAATGTTAACAAAATGTAAGTATAAAGAATAATCATTACAATACAAAAGTAATCCCGGGTTCTCGCGATTGAACAATTTTGTAAAAACAACTGTAACAAACCTAATGAAATTATAGCTGTGGTTATTTTGATTTAGTATCTTTATTATATTAAAAAAAAAAAAAATGATTTTGAAAGGCATGTCCGTATTATTCTTTCGTATAATTCGATCACTGATAATGATACAATTATAATTAATCAATAACCTACTTACATGCGTAACTGGAAAACGCATTGTGTACACGGGAGAACCATGATATTATATGAAGTACTTATGTTTTCATATAATAAGAATTGTTTGTTACCGCAGGCATACAGGCTTTACAGCCTCTGCTTTTTAAAGATTTCATAGTAGACGATGAATGGTATTTTTAACCGGTTTCAAAAAGAAGGAAGTTATCAATTCAACTTTTTATATATTTTTTTTTAACGTATTTTCGGGCGGTTTTGCAAAATTCTTTTTTGTTCGAAAGTGGTTTATTTCGAAATGGTCCCATTTAAATTTCATATAGATGATGCATTTCAGAGATAGACAACGGAACTCTTCAAAAAATGACAGCAAATCAATCGCGATTGTTGCTATCGCATAAATATGCATTGTTTTTATCCGAAGTATGATGACATTTTGAATTGGTGTGGGAAAGATGACTAAAAAAAAAAAAACAAAAAAAACATAAAACAACCGTCTTCCGGAGAAATACTACAAAGTGAATAATTACTTTAATTTCGGAAAGCGGTCACAAAAAAAAAAAAAAATACGTATCCAAAGTCATCGACTTCCGAAATTAAAGTTATTTTCACTTTATGGTGTTTTTTCTAGAAGTCGGTTGTTTTTTTTTTTACTTTTTTTCTTGATGCATGAATATAAATGACCTAACATAACATCACGCCTTGTTTCCCTGAAGAGTTTGGCAGAGGTGAATCAATAGTACCGACATTTCGCCAGTTATGTTTAAGTCCAATGTAATGAGGGCGAGCCTATTGCCATCAATTGAGCACAAATGCAGTCTCTGGGCTGCTTCTGTGAAATTATAGATAGAAAACCCAATTAACCTTTGCCCGCCTGGGAATCGAAGCCAAGACCTCGTGCTCAGGAGTAGACCAACCACTAGACCAACGAGGCAGTCAGGTTGAATACATAACATGTATTTATTATTATCCTTTATTTATTTTCATTCCTTATGATCTACATTTTTAAATATTTTTATTATTATTATCGTTTATTTTCTCTAATACATATTCAATATATTTTTAAATATTTTTACAAAAATGATTAAAAAAAAAAAACATTTAAAAATATAAAAAATAGTAGCCCACCGGTATCGGGAACAGGGGCCAAGCTACCGGTGGTCAGGGCTGCTGAGAGAGGAACCTCCTCACTATACGCGCCGTGTCCAGTAGAACTGCTTTCTGGATCAAGCCCTTGATCCAGCTGCCTAACGAGAGCCTCCTGAGGTGTTGGTCGAGGCTCTTGGCTATAATGCCATTGGCCGTCACGACTATCGGCACAATGACTGCTGTATCCACATCCCACATGTCGACAACCTCGCGTGCCAGGTCAAGATACTTCATTTTTTTATCTTGCTCAGCTTTCACGAGGTTCTCGTCATGTGGGACTGCTATATCAATAATCATTGTGCGACGCTCTAGTCGATCTATCACCACTATGTCCGGCTTATTGGCAACAATAGTCCGGTCAGTGATGACAGATCGATCCCAATACAATGTGATAGTGCCATTTTCGAGAACTGGGTCGGGCACATACCTATAGTACGGTACTTCTGAATCCACAAGACTGTATTTCAGAGCAAGTTGCTGGTGGATAATCCTGGCTACAAGGTTGTGCCTATGCAAGTAGTCTCCGTTAGCCAGACGAGAACAGCCAGAAATAATGTCGGATTGATTCCCCCGGACGGTGGCATGCCCGACAGATGTCAACCGTGCCATTATTATTATTATTATTGTTTATTTATTTCAATCAACATCGGATCATACAATTAAAATAGATTACAAATTATTGAATAAGTTACAAAATTATGAACAATTATTAATAATAATTGTTTATTATTAATAATATTAATTTATTAATTATTATTATTAATAATTACATTTAAAATTGAAAATTATACATTATTATATTCTTAAACAAAATTAAAACAATATCTTAACATTAGTCAGTACGTGAATCATGCAGCGGTGGTTCACGTACTGACAGTCAAAACGTTCAGCAAAAGCGTTCAAGATACTGTTGCGGCTGGCCCGCACTCTCCCTACCAGGGATGTGCACCGCTTGCGCATGATTGTGTGGAAACAATCCACACGTGCCGCGGCAAACATCCCTGACGCGCTGCAGAAACGAGGCAGCCGCAAGAGCACCCTGAACGCGTTGTTGTTGTTGGACGCGTAGAGCGCTGTACTGTGTCTGCGTGTAATCCACCCACAGACTGCCAGTATAAAAGGACGTACAAAACGCCCTAAATAGAATATTTATGGTTCCTGGCTAGTAAAAAACAGACGCACGGGTCGCTCGTAGGATAGGCTACGCTGACCGCAGTCGGTTCGTGGATGGGTGACTTTCAAGAACATATTGAGAACCCTCCGTGCCCCAGAAAGCACGTTAAGCCGTTTGTCGCAGCTGTTATTCGTAGATTGTTGACTATCGTTACGGGTACTCGCCCAAAAGTCTGATAGTCAGTTTTACCAATCTTATCTTACCTCTAAAACCCAAACTCAAAATTCAAACTCAAAGCATTTATTTCAAATAAACCAATTACAGGCACTTTTGAATTGTCAAGGTCGGTGAGTTAGAAAGATGAAGCTAGTTGCCCATTCCAAAGCGTACTCGTAGGTACCTATGGAGAAGAACGGGCAAGAAACTCCATGGACACTCTTTTAAAATCATGATTTTGTTACAAAAAGTTGGTTACATCATTATATTAAAATTATTAATGTGAGAACGATGTAAAAAGTGCACATTAAAAGCGTCCGCAATTAGAACAAAGATAAAATAACAATTCAGAAATTAAAATAAGCCGTGGGAGCTAAGAGATGACCAGTCCCTACTGACGGCGCCCGTTCACGGACATGACGTATGCATCAGCACCATTCAGCTCAACCATTTTGAAGGGAACTTAATGATCCAACACACACGCCACTACCAGCGAGACATTTGAGTGAGCATGACATACTCTCAGCTGCCAGGGCACATTCAAGTTAATGAAAGACGTACCCTGTAAATGTTTGCTTTATAGTAGGAACATAGTGCTCACACATATGCTATGCAATTATACAATACTAAAATTTGAATTTATACAATGCAAAGATATCTAGCTTTTACAGTGTTCAGCAGCTCGAACAATGTTTTCAAATGTTATTCAATTTAGTTTAAGCTACCTTGTGGAGCAGGACAAGCAGCATGTCAGCGATGTAATCCCCCAACTTATAATAAGCATGGCTGCATAGAGTGCGTTTTATACAAGATTTAAATTTCGATTCATTCAGTTCGAGTATGTGGGGAGGTATTTTATTGTAACATTTTAAACAGTACCCCATGAAGGATGAGTCTACTTTAGCCAGTCTGAAGCCTGGTTGAACCAATTGGTGCCTATTTCTCGTTGTAATGGTGTGTCTTTCACCTCGTTTACTGAAAAGATTTAAATTTTTCCTAACGTACATGATGTTCTCATAGATATATTGACAAGGTACCGTCATGATATTAATAACTTTGAACAGTTCCCTTAGAGAATCCCGCGTACAGAGGCCATATATTGCTCTAATGGCTCTTTTCTGCAGAATAAAAATAGACTCGATATCTGCAGCCCGTCCCCATAGTAAAATACCGTATGACATGACACTATGAAAGTAACTGAAATAGACTAGCCTCGCGGTTTCTACATTAGTGAATTGGCAGATTTTTCTTACAGCATATGCTGCTGAACTTAGCCGTCCTGCAAGAGCTGTTAAATGAGGACTCCACTGTAGTTTTGAGTTGAGCGTGATCCCTAGGAAAACAGTTTTATCGACGAATTCTAGTTTCTCTTTATTCAATACTACGTCACAATCAGTACTTTTAACATTTGGTAAAGCAAATCTTGTGCATTTAGTTTTTTTCCCATTTAACACTAAATTATTAGCAGTGAACCAATTTTATACCAGCAGTAGGGCATTATTTACGTCGTCAAGATTTGATGCACGTCTATTTATTTTAAAAATTAAGGATGTAGCGTCAGCAAATAACACCATTTGTGGTTGGTTTTTTAATAAATGGGGTAGATATATACTAAAAAGAGGAAAGGACCTAATATTGAGACTTGTGGAACACCCATTTTTATTTTTAAACCATGTGAATTGACACCATTTATATGAACTTTTTGCTGTCTATAATTTAAATAAGATTTTACTAGACTGAGCGCAAGTTTACCTAGTCCGTAATGCTCAAGTTTTAAAAGCAAGGTTTCGTGATTAACGCAGTCAAATGCCTTGGAGAGGTCACAAAAAATTCCAATAGCATCCTGAGCCTCCTCCCAAGCTGCAAAAATGTGTTTTGGTGAAACCATATTGCTGATCGTGTAAGATTTTGTTGGTATTAAAATGATTAAGCATTTGATTGAGCATTATCTTTTCGAACACCTTGCTGAATACCGGCAGCACGGATACTGGTCTATAATTGTTGGCGTCTTTGCTGTCCCCAGATTTGAATAGTGGTAAAACCTTACTATATTTCATTAAATCCGGGAAGACTCCTTGATCCACACACAAATATTAAAGCCAAGTATGGTGCTATGGTCTCGATTATGGATGTACAAACTTTTATAGACATTCCATCTTCGGACATCTTCGGACAATTTGATTTTGATTTGCCGAAAAGATTTTAAAACTATCATAGGATTTATGTGCTTAAATTGAAATTCAACCGGACTGCTTCCCCCCCGAGTGGGTTCCCGCATTGTCGTTGCGGGGGGGCTCAGTAACCGTGGATTCCGGCCACGGTGAAGCCAAGAGGAACCCAAAGGTGGGGCCGCTCGTCAGGGATTTTACCTTCAAGCCATTGACGTAGCGGCCAAAAAGTAGGTTGCGGTGAGGTGCACCGCAACTGAGGTGGGCCGCGATGTCGAATGGGAGGCATCGCGGCTGAGGGTTACGGGCTGTGGTAGAGGAGGAGTGCCGGTGCTTCTGAGCAGCGCTCTTCCCTTCCGTGACTTGGACGGGGCCGCCACCGTTTGATGGCGGACGCGGCGGGGCCGCAGGGGAAGAGGAGTGTCGGTATAGCGTCGGCCACTCTCCCTATCCCCTGTGGCCGAAAAGTGGTAGACGGGACGGCGCGTTGTGTTCCACACGCGCGCCGTCAAAGATGTCAGCAACCACTGGTGGGGTCCGCAAGGGCCGATGCCTGCCAGGGGTGCGGGTTTGTTCGAAAGAGATACCACAGCTCCTGGCATACGGGCTACTGAGGGAACACGGGTGGGTTTCAGTCAGTAAAAGTCTGACACGCCTTCCTGCTCTACTCATCAGGAGAAGTCATTTGATGATTACCCACCCAAAAAAAAAAAAAAAAACCGGACACCTTGGAACGTTCGCTCTTAATAAATCAATTGAGACATCGGGGCACGAATGTAAAGCTTCCGTCGTTTTAGATGGTATATTAGTAAAGAATTTTACAAATTCTTGAACTACTTCTATGTTAGAGCTTATGGCACCACGCGAAGTTTCCATTGTATAATCCGTATTTTGTATTTTTTTCCTACCAGTTTCGTTATTAATTACTTTCCAAACTGTTTTTATTTTATTCTCTGCTGTTTGGATCTTGTTGCTAATGTGCAAGGCTTGCCAAAGATTGTAGAGGTGAGATAGACAATCTTTCCATTTAAAATACTAATATGAATTACAGCCAGAGATATTAGAAGATGACCCTTACAACATAGTGTAATGGGTAGCTCGCTATCCGGTAAAGACCAAGTACGGGTCGATAGCGCGTTGCGTTCCACGTGCGACTCAAAGAGAGGTCACCACCAACTGGGGGGGAACGCAAGCACCGATGCCTGCCAGGGGTGCAGGTTGTTCAAAAGAGATACCGTGGGCCCTGGCACACGGGCAACCGAGGGAACACGGGTGGGTTTTAGTCAGTAAATTTCTGACACGCCCTCCTGCTCCACCCAGAGCAGGAGAAGGAATTTGATGATTTCTCACCCTCAAAAAAAAAAAAACCCTTACAAATTTGGCAAAGGGCCTAGGCAGGTAATTAATGAATATATTTCATACACAACATTATGCATTTATTTCGTAAACGTCATAAAAGATCGTGGATCAGATTATAAATCACTATGTTTAGGTATATGAAGAGTTATGCAATTTCTGGCTTTTCTAGTAGGTACTCTAATTTCAGTCGGTTCCAAACGTATCTTTCAACCCTGATTGTACGAAACTTCATCGATTGTCAATAAAAGAATAAAATGTAAGAATTAACGATTTTCTAACTGACTGTAACGTTTTTCTACCTGATTTTACAATTGTTCCGAAATCTATGCAATTCGCAAGAAGAAGTTAAGAGCGATCTCTTAAAAACGATTTTAAACAACTACGATAGTTATGGTCGCTTCCACCACGTATTACTGAGACCGGACAGTGGGTAGCGTTCTCTATGCATTTTACCACCATACTGCGATCGGCATCCCGCCTGCCAAGCGTGGCGATTATGAAAAACCGGGGGTATGTCATAATCGCCACGCCACTAAATGACAACCAACCCTGAAAACTATTTAAATACCTTTCTAATGTATAATTCATTCTATAAATAATTTATTCTTATTGTTCCATACAATCGTTTCGTGGCATCATCCAAAATAAAATAATCAAGAAAAATCACTAGAAATGCGACGTTGCCAGCTCGGAATGAACGCCCTTAAAACTTTATATCAGTAATTTGGTAGCTAAACAATCAACCTGGCATACCATGTAATACGCACCCTGTACGTGGGTACAAAACAGGTTGTAAATAAAAAGGACTACAAAACATACTTCGTGTACATTGAATAACAAACTGTTAACTAGTAGTGAAAATTGCACCCCGCTAGGTGTGTCAGCTCACACTGGTGTATTATTTTCAGCGGAAAGGGAACTAAGCTCAGGAAAGTATCGCATGCAAACTGTAAGTGGGTACCGCAGAGAAAGTTAGAACACACGTGTCACGCTTACATTTAATTATTATTTTTCTTTTATTATTAATTCATTCACCAGCTTTGGTCAAGCTTGCTGCCAATGCGGATCACTTTCTATCTAGCCTTGTCTCAAAACTGTTGCGGTCGGCTTCCAATCTAACCAGATGCAGTTGAATACCAGTATTACGATACCTTGATACCTTGGTAAGACTGGATGTCAGACTATCGGAGTTCTGTGTACACGTAACTACATGCATTTCGAAGGAGGGAGGGTTCTTGGTATATAATGAATGGTCACCCATCAACGGACCGACCTTGGCGAGCGTGGCTTAACCTTGAAAATCAACCCGTGCGGCTGTACTCTGCCAGTGTGGATTTAATACAATAATTCAGGTAAAATCGATTTCGGTATGGACAGGTAATTAATAGGAAAAAATGTTTTTTAAATCCGACTAACAATAAATGTGAAAATTTATGTTTGTCAGTCAATCACGCAAATAAGACATGAAATTTGACAGGTAGGTAGCCTGGGACCTTGAGATGGACAAAAGTTATCTATCTTTTTTATATTTCTTGTACTAAGGTGTGTTTATTTTACGATGTGATCTTCCTGTGCGAGTCACAATAAATACTTTTTCTTTCTTTCTATCTTTCATCTTGGATCGCAGATGAAGTTGTGGGCACCAATTAATTGTAGCATATACTTTAAAAAATTTGAAGTGTAACCTACTGCTCCGCTAAACAATAGTGTTATGGAATTAGAGAAATCTATTAGAGCTAGCTCTCCCCGTATTTCTGTATCTCCGAAGGATGAAAAACATAATTTAATGCTAAATATAATTTATAAATATTTTAAAATCACTAATAATCGATACAGTGCAAGCATCAGATCTACGGACCACGGGATTTTAAGTTTTTCACTCGAGCATCGTTGTGGCCTCCTATTATACTATTCTATGTAAACATAATTATAAATTAAAGTTGCTGACTAATCTGTGCATCGAATTTGAATGCGGTTCTCACCAACTTTAAAAAATATTATATGTTTATATATGATCCATTAAAATGAAAATGTAATATAATAAATAAACCTCGATAGTTTTGTCAAAACTAGTGATGTGCCGTGGGAACATTCCCGTTCCCAGTAACTTCCCAACGGGAATGTTCCCGGGAATGTTCCCATGTGCCCGGGAACATTCCCAGTTAGTGGGAACACTAACACAAAAGTTAAAGATTTTTCTTTTTTTAACTTTTTAGATTAGGTTTCTTATCGCATGTTTAAAATAATAAAAGATAGAAATTAAATGCATATCTTTTACACCCATAATGTGTTACTGAGAATTTTCGGCAGTTAATTGATGTAGTTGGAGAGTTAAACTGATAACAAAAAAACTATCCTTTTAACTGTGCAGGTGTGATGCTAATTTTGAGAAATGTTATTTACTTATCCTTTGTGCATGACTTATGGCTCCAACTACCCGGGTCGGCGTAACAAACAATCCAGACTGTAGAGACATCCCAACAAATTGGCCGCTCAACTCACAATACCAGCTTGTGTCAGCAGACTTAAAAGACGCAACATCCTACAATTGGACAACTTGGAGAGAGCTTCGTTATTCATATGAAAGTTGCTCCTGATGAGGAATAACTCTTCCCTGCCAGACCTTCCTACAACTCATTTGCTCATAGTTTTTAAAAACTGATTGCAAGATGAAACACAAAAAAAAGAAAAGAATAATGTATTCTACCAGTCTATTTAAATAACGTTTCAAAATATTGTACATAATCTCTGAACGACGGGTTGCGGGTAACGATGGGTTCGTGGAAACTGTCCATACGGTCGGGTCTAAGTTTTTCAAGACCCATCGTATCAATAAAAATAAGAGGCTCTTTGATCCTACTTTGCAGCTCATGAAGGAGAGGCGCGAGATAGTCCTGCAGTCTTCAGACGATGCGCTTGAGTACCGGCAGTTTAACAGACGGATCTTTAAGTCCTTGAAAAGCGACCTCCGCCGCTTTAATATTTAATATTAAAGACGCAATAGAACGGAATAAAGGCTCCAAGGTCTTTGCTAGGGATCTGTCTATTGGGCAGAGTCAGCTTACGAAACTGAAGACCGATGAAGGCAGGATCGTATCCACCAAGCCTGAGCTGTTGAGAGAGATTGAGAGGTTCTATGGACAGTTAAACAAGTCAACAAGAAACCCCGTTACGCATCTGGCAAACGACCCAAGAGCTAGATTGACCCGACAGTATACTGAATTAATCCCGAACGTCAGCTTGTACGAGATTAGGATGGCTCTGAAACAGCTTTAATAACAACAAGGCGCCGGGTGATGACAGAATCACGGCTGAACTCCTAAAGGCCGGCGGGAAACCCGTTCTTAGGGCCCTCCAGAAGCTGTTTGATTCCGTCATACTCGAGGGCAAAACTTTTCTTTAAGAAGGGTGACAATGCCCTTCATAAGAATTATAGGCCCATCTCACTTCTAAGCCATGTCTACAAGCTGTTCTCCGAAGTCATCACAAACCGTCTAGCGCGCAGGTTTGACGACTTCCAGCGTCCCGAACAAGCCGGGTTCCGTAAAGGCTTTAGCACAGTAGACCACATACATACGCTGCGGCAGGTTATACAGAAGACCGAAGAGTATAATCTGCCTCTCTGTTTAGCATTTGTGGACTACTAAAAAGCCTTTGATTCGATCGAGACATGGGCTGTACTGCAGTCCCTCCAACGGTACCAGGGTGCTTACTCTCGAATATAATTCCGATAGATCGACATTGGAATTGTCAGTCAAACGTCAGGGATTGGCTAGACTCAGTCCCCCTTATTACAGAACAATGTTTTTCTTTAGGTATGGTTTAAACCTTCGAGCCTGTTTTTTAAATAAGAACCTAACTGAAATCGAAATACAGCTCCTTTCACAAAACTGACAAGTTAGTCCAGTGCTAAATTGTCAGTTTTGTAAAAGGAGCTGTAATTCTATTTCAGTTCTAAGTTCTTATTTCAAAAACAGGCTCGGTGGTTTAAACCATACCTAAAGAAAAACCTTGTTTTGTAATAAGGGGGAGTGAGTCCAGTCAATCCCTGACGTTTAACTGATAACTCCAATGTCGATCTATCGGAATTATACTCCAGAGTAAGCACCCAGATCGACTATCGGTACATCGAGGTGTTGAAGTGTCTGTACGAAAACGCCACCACATCAGTCCGACTCCAGGATCAGACCTCGAAACCCATCCTTCTGCAGCGAGGTGTAAGACAGGGAGACGCTATCTCTCCGAAACTCTTCACCGCTGCACTGGAGGAAGTCTTCAAGGTTCTGGACTGAAAAGGGGCTGGCATCAACATCAATGGCGAGTACATCACTCACCTTCGGTTTACCGATGATATAGTTGTCTTGGCTGAGACCATGGAGGATGAACATGGACAAAACAAAGGTCATTTCCAATGCCTATGTAATACACAGTCTCGTAACGGTCGGAGGCGCTGCACTGAAACTCCCCTTACTCTGTTCGCTCACAATGGGCCTCATAAAAGGCTTAAAGTCACCCAAAGGGCGATGAAAAGGGCTATGCTTGGAGTTTCCCTGTGTGATCGAATCAGGAATGAAGAGATCCGCAGGAGAACCAAGGTAACCGACATAGCCCGAAGAATTGTCAAACTTAAGTGGCAGTGTGCACATTGCTCGCAGAACAAATGGTCGATGGGGCTGAAAAGTTCTGGAGTGGCGACCGCATACCGCAAGACGTAAAGTTGGAAGGCCTCCCACAAGGTGGACTAATGACCTTGTGAGGGCCGCAGGAGTCCGCTGAATGCGGGAAGCACAGAACCGGTCTAAGTGGCGGAGCTTGCGGGAGGCCTATGTCCAGCAGTGGACGTTTTCGGCTGAAATGATGATGATGATGAATCTCTAAACCTCCTAGTCTCCTACAATCGAAATTTTTATTTACCTCTTTCTAAAATTAATGCAATGAACGACAAGTTACCAAATGAGTACTTATTACAGGTCAAATCTACTTACTTACTAAATCTTACCAGTAACTTTGTATGTTATTATATTTTTACTTTTATTATAATTCTATGTGGTTTCACCGACACGTTCCCAGCAATTGGGAATATTCCCGGGCACTGGAAAGATTCTTTTGGGAACATTCCCACTTTGGGAACATTCCCGGGAACGGCACATCACTAGTCAAAACGCAATAACTGTGGCTCACTAATTATATATAAATGCAGGTAAGAATGATATAGAATACTTCCCGTTGGGTATTAAAATCTGCAATGTGCGCCGAATCTCACGTTACTCAACGGCATAATACAGAAATATGAGAGAATGTTTGAATTTGTTTCATGTTCCAGTAAAGCTCTTACACTAGCCAACAATGTTGAATTTGTTTGGGTTACTCTGCAACGTACGTTTTGAAATTAGTACACTTTCATTTTAACTTGTTTGTTGTACTGACAGGCAAAGTTCACTACTTTCGCGCAATCCGCTAAATGGGGCTTCGCGAGTGTCTTTGAAAAAAATTTCAAGTTGATATTACTCTGCCTTCTGTTTATATCTTAGAAAATATCTTGTATGTGCGCAAATATTTTGGTATTTTCAAAATAAAGATACGATTTTCGTAACTTAAAAACACGTGGTAAAGATGAAATTGTGATTCCAAAATTTAGATTAACTAAAAATAGCAAGTCATTTCTAATAAACAGTATCCGCTTCTATAACAAGTTGCCAGTCGGTTCCAGAACTTAGCGATAAAAAGTTTAAAACTCACATCAAACGTGTCCGTGTAAAAAAGCATATTATAAGATAAAAGTCTGTGTTGAAGACACCTAGTTTGGCATTAATTCCTTCTGTACATGTGGCTTCCTTGGTACCTCATTAACAGACATTAAACTACACTAGAACTGGCTTTGTTTTGGCCAAAGGCAGTACCATTTCAAATAAAACTTATGGTTAGAAATTGTATCAGCTTTTTGTACCTACCCATAATTTTGTTGTTTTAGAAACATTAGCAAGTAGATTGAGTGATATCTAGATAAATATTTCTTAAAACTGCTTTCTTAGCCACTTTTTTATTACTACAGCATAGTATTGTGGCGCAGAATCATGCAGATATTTTGTAAGGACATTGAATACCGGCCACGACTAAGATAATTTTATGTAATCCTTTTGCTAAGGTATTTAACAATTTAGTCACTTAATGAGACTACCTAAAACCTACCTCTTGTAAAAATATCTTCAAATGTTAACAAAATACCCTCTGTTATACATAGCGGAAAATGTAAAATATAGTGCTTTTGCAATAGTGAAGTTGATGGTTAAGTACAGATTATTTTTGTTCCCTATAGCAATAATTAGGTACTTAGTTTGTAAACTAGACAGGACTATTATTAATTTTACCTGTAACAGACTACGGTTCCCAGAAATTTTCTAGAATGGCCGTTTTAATAAACCAAGAAAAGATGCGCCTTCAACTTTTCGAGATTTTATTCTTCTAATTCTAGCATCAACATTAATTTATTTATAGTGTGAGTTCATCAATAGCACCGATGCATTATCCGAATTTATTTGGAGTCAGCGGACTACGTCTTTTATTTTGTAACTACACCGGATACACAGCGCTGCCCGCGACGCCGCGCCGCGCCGCAGCGGTAGCGTCTATAGAGACGGCAATATCTACTAATTAACCGCGTGATGCCGAAAGCCCGTCAAGCTCACAACTTTTGTTAGGAACCGCCCCCAAATCCGGCAGTCTCTATGCGTCATTTGTGTTATGAAGTCAAGTAAATGGTGACACGCTGAGTTTGTAACGAAAGTATTGAAAATGCCACTTCTTGCGGCGACCGTCGAGCTGTCTTCGTGTTTTGTGATTAGCGGTCATCTCAGTGTTCACTTCCATTAGTTGCTATTGTCATCGTGCACACAATACGTCACCCTACTGATTCGTTGCGATCTCTAATTTCGCAAACTTTTAACAGTGGCGTCGAATAAAAATACGTGACACGGCTGCCGTGCCAAGCGCCATACGATTACATGACACGTCTCCCGTGTCATTACCCACGCGGAAAAGAAAAAAGTATTTTGACTATTTTTACATGTTATGTAAAAATGCTTGAAATATGCTTGAATACTTTTAGTTTACATTCGAAATCTAACGTGAAGGCCAGGAAAGTTGTTTCAAGTGATTAGAAGTGCTAAAATAAGTGTATTTCGGGAAATGGAGGACAAGTGATTTTTTTTGATACAGATGTGCTAAACCTTTTCAATTTATTTTCTATTTTCTTCTAATGGTTTGATTGAATATGAGATATATATATTCAATTAGTTCTAAAAGATTGTTTTGGTTCGTTCGCCTTGGGTTACTTTTTAGTGTTTTATTTACCAACCTCTTATTATCAAGTTTTTATTAAGCAATAATTGAAGTGAGATTAGACTATTTGTTTGCATACCGAATATAGGGCACCCCGACTCGGATAGATTTAGGTTAGAAGGGGATGGCAGGGTCTAGTGTGCGAGCGAAGCGAAGGGAGGGGACTCAAAACCCCAAAAAATAACATTATTTCGCTGTCTAGTATAGTACAGTTTTACCGCAAAGTCTATATTTGTCAGCAATTTCTATCATATTATTAATAGATCTAGAGTCGCGAAATAAAAAATACCTCGCCATATTGCGGAAAATTTCGGTACTAAGTTCAGTATGGAATTTAGTATGTTTCTGTGATGTTACCATATAAAAGATACAGTGGCGACGCCAATACAGGTTTTTTATTTTACTGGTCAGGCTTATAAATAAAATATAAAATAAATATAATTTATTAAAAAAAATGCAACATTAAAAAGGTTGGTTACCCCTATTTTGTTTTAAATCTTACAATATCCAGAAACAAAGGCTACGAGCTTAATTTACGTAAAAAATGAATATTGTTTTGTTCAGGGTAGATCTCCCAAAAACTTAATTTGAAGGAGTTATCATCAATTTCAAAATGACACGGCTCCCGTGCCTAACGCCACACGCAAAAAAAAGTGATGACACGGCAGACGTGCCATCCGCAATGAATCAGTTAATAAGCCCTAAAAATGCCATTGTTTTCACATAATAACAGGGACTCTTTGTGGCCTCCTTGTAACATTACAACAAGGAGTTAGAAAATAATATAATTATTGGATTTATGTACGTGTTTTTTCCTGAATTAATTGTTTGGATAAATATTTTAGAATGCACCTAAAGTTCTTTCGCTTCTTGCATATGTATCTTTTATGGAATTGACAGTGAGTCACACTCAATGTCAATGCTACACTCATTAAAAGTTACATCACTGGGAAATGAAAACTATTGCTTTGATGGGTGAAATGAACACAAAACGACTCGACGAGTGCAGTTTTTTTTTAATAATGAGAACCAGCGTAGGTAAGTACTAGTATCTACGTTAATTAATTTATCTGTCCAACACTCGGTTCTAATAATTGTTTTATGATGAGGAAGCGAATGGCTTTATTTACAACTAGCTTCCGCTCGCGGCTTCGCCCGCGTGGACCTCAGAAATTATCTCGCGTGAACGTACTATCGGGCAAAAAGTTTCCTATGTGTTAAATCTACGTTATAATCTGTCTGTGTGCCAAATTTAATCCAAATCCGTTCAGCCGTTTTTGCGTGAAAGAGTAACAAAACATCCTTACATACAAACTTTTGCGTTTATTGAATTCATTCATTGTTTACAAAAGCCCGATGTAAAATAAGCTTTGTTTACTTCGATTTATCGTAGTGATTTTCTGTTTCATTATAAAAAGTGTTTTTTTTTTTTGTGTTTTGGAAAAGTTTGTTTTTAACCGACTTCATGTCGAGTCTGTTGAGTTTGATTTCCAGGAGGATACATTTTATTTATTTATTGTTTTAGGATCTCCAATAAAAGATGTACACAATACATTACATATAAATAATAAAGGGCAACATCGGGTATTAAGTAGGGATTCTCCGTCACTTATTTTAAAAGATGCATGCGACGGTCAGCGGCGGTAAGTCCCCTCTTTGGGGAGTGGCCTGAGAGGCGCCCCGGCAGGTCCTCACTGGACACGGTTGTTTCGGGAGATTCCTGTTTCGGATAAGGCGGGAGCAAACGCCCGGGTACGCTACGTAGATCGCCCTAAGGACACGGTAGAGCCTACGGTACATAAATTTACCTACAAAAAGATTATAAACATGCACATAATATTTCCAATAGATTTGTTTTGTGATATTCAGTCACTTAACAATATGAGTAAATAGCGGAAACTAAGGAAAGTGCGTTTTACCTTAAGTTTATACCCTGACTTATTAAAATACACTCATTCTTATAGCTGATGATTCTTATAGTCATCAGCTTTTCAATGACCAGAACACAATCATGAAAGTTTTGTAAAAGTAAAGTGCTTGTGACGTAGCAATTAACTATTTCTAGCGTTATTGTTTTCGTTTTACCGATGCACGCAAATTATTTTTTTTCTTTAGAATAAATTGATCAGGCATATTGAAAAGTCTACTCGTGGCGGTGAAATGTTGTACCGGTTAATTGGTTTGAACTAAATTGATGTAAAATTAATCAAGAAAAATAACTGGCGTAAAATAGTTAATAAATAATCTGAAGGGTAAATTAAAATAAATGTTAAAAGGGAATGCACATCAGCCATAAAATAGAAGCCTGAAATGGACAACATTTAAATATACGCCAAATTGTACTACAAATCGTATGAAACCATTACATTTCAAACATTTATCAAAGAACTAAGTAGAAGACGGTTTCAATTTTTATCTACAAAATATTTCTAAGTTATTAATAATTAAACAACATTCATCATTGAAAACCACAAGTAAATGTATCATCAAGAAACTGTGCAGAAGGATAGATACTGGTTTGGTATCCTTGCTGAGTACCATATTATTGACATAGTATGGGCACAGGTACCAACTATTCGCCGTCCCCCTAAGCAGTTACACTGACGAAGTTGTATAGCCCTCCTTCCAGATAAATTGTTAACTAGTAAACAAACACAAGTCTCCTTTATTTTGCCTCGCTGTTAAAAATTATTCCCCGGTAGAGAGGTGGAGATGTGGGGCGTATTTTACATTAACATTTGCTGCTGCTATAGCCAAATTAATTTTTTCATAGCCTTCCCTTACAATCATTTAAAAAAATAAAAATAAACAAGGTGTAACTTAAATAACGCACAACCTCTTAAGGGGTCCTTGTAGTCATCATTGTGAACAACTTTTACTATGAGACCAAACTTGAACTTGAATACAAATATTCAAGAATTGCTCGTTTAAAGGTATTAGATTTGGGTAAAATAGATACAGAAAATGATTACTTTTATTCGAGTTTATCTTTTGAAAACAAAGAAAGGGACATTACTTTTCTATTGATAAACAGACTCAATGAGTCTGCCTAACAGCCGAGGGCATATATATATAAATCAGGTTCGTACGTGCGTCATCAAAAAGCTGAGTCGTCGTTGAAGGGAGTCCAATCTAAGTCCGTGTCAAATTGGTTATAAAATTCTTAAGAAATGGCTACAGTTGTTGTTAAAAATATCATAAAATGCTATCCGTAACTCAAATGGCAAACGCAAAACCATGAATCAAGTAACCAAGTGAAAAAATAAAATGCAGTAGGCAATGTCAAACTGTCAGGCAAAGGACATGTGATTCATACAGTCTACGATACGATTTCTATAAAAAAAAAAATTCAAAATATCTTAATATCATGCATTTATTATTTTAATTAGATTTACGGTACTTATAGGTCGAATTATATTCAATTAATGTCAACTGCGATCAGAATTAGTTCACAGTTGACATTAATTGAATATATAATTACCAAATACATACATAGTTCGAGGATGATTTGACGATTTATGTTTGGCTGAATGTCATTTACTCAAGTCAAATAAACACTGACCTCCATTAAAAATTAAAATGACTTAGCCGTCTAAGTCATTGTTATTTTTATACATCAAGTTGAATATTTTAGTGATCGTTAAGTTCTAAAAACTAGAGAATAATTGCATAATACGAGTACATGCTTTATGTTAAATACACTTATGTACTATTAGCACCGTGTGGTGCCGGACGTGTACCGTGTGGTGCCGGACGTAAAGAATAGCATCATCCCATCTCTTCCCGTGGGTGTCGTAGAAGGCGACTAAGGGACTTACTAGAGAATGGGCAGCAGCGTTCTCTATGCATTTTACCATCCATACTGCGATCGCCAACCCGCTTGCCAAGCGTGGCGATTATGGCAAGCTCCCCCGAATTGGGGGAGGCCTATGTCCAGCAGTGGACGTCTTCCGGCTGAAATGATGATGACTATTAGTAATTTCTGACCATTTTAGGCATTTTTTGGGATATCCCATTTTGAACCAGATATCTGGTTTTTCAGTACATGTTTTTTCTGTAAAACGACTAATGTTGGTATTTTCTTATCAGTTATTTATAGAGTTCATCATCATCTGCCTAGCCTTTTCCCAACTATGTTGGGGTCGGCTTCCAGTCTAACCGGATGCAGCTGAATAGCAGTGCGACTGCCTATCTGACCTCCACAACCCAGTTACTGGGTAATACGATACCCCTTGGTAAAACTGGTAGTTCGACTTTCGAGCTTCTGACGACCCGTAATGACTTACGAGATCCACAAATGACTGCCGAGACCAACTGCTTAACGTGCTTTTAGAGGCACGGTGGGGTCTTGGTATGTAAAGATGGTCACCCATCCACGAATCAACCGCAGCAAGCGTAGCTTAACCTGCTCAACCGACCCGTGCGGCTGTTATTACTTAGCCACAAACCTTTTTTTTTTTGTGAATTGCATCTCGCAGTTGACCTTGAGAGGCCGTGACTGCTCAATCGGACTTTCCTGTGAAGGTTTTTAAGATTCTAAAAGCCTCCAGCCAGGGCGTAAACCTACTTAACCGTATAGTTCGGAAGTGCCCCCGAAGGGACCCGAGCACACGAACCTCCGCCGGCTCGGTAACGGGTCCCAAAGGACCCAGGAACCACGACGTACGACACCCTCAATTGATCACCTGTTTTTATTTAATACTACCCGTCAAATCTTATGTATGAGCGTTAATTAAGAGAGTTGGATAAAAAACTCATAAGTTAACGCCCTTAAATCTTTCATATTTAGCACGCAAGTTTATTAATTTACCTTTTAAAAATCTAAGTCTGTACATGCGATAAGCGCCATTTTGATGACGGCGGTGTCGAGGCTAAAAAACATCAAAACTGGGGATTTCAAACATCCAAACTCCACCGCGGGGCAGTGGCAGCATACATCATTTAATTACTTGACGAATTCATCCATTGTTCAAGTTAAATAAGTAGTGGTAATGAAGTTTTTTGATATCCAAAGTCGAAGTTTCGCGCCAATCATGCGTGTTTACATTTTACTTTTCACAAGTATCACACACCTACACATATAGATGCGATTTAAAATGTGACAAATAAGATTAAAAATATTATACACAACAAGACAATACCCAGATCTTAACGTATTATGCAAACACAAGTCCAATATCACGTAATATTCATTACCACTACTCAATTTGTGTACAAATTCGCCGACCATTTTTGTTTTTTTTAATTGTAAAGATGTCCGAAAGCGATTATGCGAATCGATTTTTATTTTATTTCGTTCGACTCGATTCATTGGTATGACGAATGTCAGGAATCGATACTTACTTGAAAATTTTGATAAAAATGGTTTTAAACATTGAATACAATAAGCATTATTTTTAACAATGTTTTATACTCTTCTAGTGTAATTTTAATCTTTTTCGGATAATCTTTTGAAACCTAGTCAACAGTCAGGACTTATGACCATAGGTATTTTACCTCAATTTCGCGCCGAATTATTTCTTTAGATGAATTTAAATTCGGAATCCGCACGCTGTTCAAATATTTTAATTAATTGGTTAAATATTCATCGTGGATTTTATTTTTGATACGTACTGAAAATTTGCTACAGAATGCCCAGTATACATTCTTTAGGTAGATTTAGCAATATTTTGTTTATTAATGATAATAAATTAATTCTGTAACTATGAAAAACGAAGTTCATTCTACGGTTGTAATCGGTTACAACCGTAGCATGATCTTTGGTTTTCATAGTCATAGAATTAATTAATTAATTCCCTTATCCCACATGCTTATGTGCATAGACTTTTTTTTTCGTCATCGGTTACATGAATGGGGAATGCCACCACAAATTCGTTTATCATAATTTCACTACACCATGGTTTGGCGGTGCAAAGAATAGGTACAACTTCTTTCAAATCATCAATATAGTGTAAATAGTTTCCGAGAGAAATGGCTGTATGGCACACGGACAGACGGCCATGACAAAATAAAGGGCTTAACCCTTAATTTGTTTTACGCATTTTCGGTATAGCGTTAATAATCGACATGAAACTAATTTCTGTGTGTATTGATTTAAGATATTATTAATATTTGGAATAGCCGCCATCTTAAAATCCAGAATGCTCATCATATTCGATATCAGCACTATCCCCCGAAAACCATGACGAAAAATGGTCAAATTGTAATAGCCTCCATCTTGGATTTGGATTTTCGTTCTCAGCACCTGCCCCAAAAAACATAAATACTGTGAAGAAAACGTGCCCTTATAGTAGTTGTAATCTTCAATTTGTTTAATTTTAAATAAAATATTTTTAAATTTATTAAAAAAAAATATGACAATAGACCATTAGGTTCAGTAGTTTCGGAGATAAGGGGGACGGGGTGCTTGTATCTGATTATATTTCATTTAAAATTATCTATATATATAAAAAGAAAAGTCCTGACTGACTGACTGACTCATCAACGCCCAGCCTAAACCCTTGGACATAGAAAGCTGAAATTTTGCACAGAGCTTTCGTTTATAATGTAGACAAGGAATAAGGAAGGATATTTCGAAATTCAAGCCCTAAGCCCGCGTGGAACTTTCATCCCCTATTGAACTCCTTTAAATAGGGGATTCAAGATCCGCGCGGGCGAAGTCACTGGCAAAAGCTAGTCAAAAATTTAGGTACATATTCATTTGAGAAACGAACAAAGTAAAAAAACAACACACATTCACACACGACACATACACTTACATACCCAAACTCAGTGTTGAGAGGCTTTACATTTTTTTTTATATATATCTTTTCTGTTTATTTAATTTAATAACTTTATTTTATTTTTGTACGGAAATGATAGCAACTAACTGAACGGTAATCCGTACTAATTTGTTTAGATTTGAAAATGTTATTAATAAAGAGAGCCCTGGCACCCATAACACAAGTTTAATCGTAGCTTGGGTGCCGGAGGTAACAATCAGTGATTTATGCAATAAAAAAAAAAAAAACATAGTCCAGAGGCCAGCACACCAAGCTACCCCAATCTGTCAAATTTCTTTGATAGTTTTTCAACTTTATTACAGAAGAATAAGGTTTATGTTCAACTGGGAAAATTTGACAGTTTGGGATAGGTTGACCTGCTGGCGACTGTACTATCCTATCGCGTCTGTATAAATTGTAAATTTGGAAATAAAGTTTATTCTATCCTATTAATCTATTCTATGTATTAAAGATATATATGTCACACTGTACCTACGTTTTACAAAACAAAAAAAATATTTTTCCCCAAAAATGAACCCCTCATTCAAAATTCATTTATAAACGTTACACGTCCGTATTTGGGTCACAGAAATCTATATGTGTACCAAATAACTTAATCGGTCCAGCAGATTCCGAAGAAATTGGCTGTAACAGACGGACAGACCGAAACACGCGAGTGATCCTATTAGGGTTCCTTTTTTCATTCGGACGTACCGAACCCTGAAAAGTAAACCTCAATCCTCACTGCACGTGTATACAAAAATGAATAATTTAAAAAATAAAACAATTAGTTAAAATCTTATCAGCTTTTGAATTCAGTTTCAATTTTTTTTTCAAATCGATTTAATTGCGAGTATCGATTAGGCTGAATGCACTTTTTGAATCGAAATAAAAAAAATGGCTAGGCGGTCAGCACTAAGAAGTGCCTTGTCGCAACACAGTTTTTAGTATTTTTTGCCAATATTTGAGCTTGTTTATATGCAGTTTAGGTATGAATAATGGTGAAAGTAAGAATGCAGAGATAATTATTATATATTTATTTTGCCCTTTAGCATTCTTTCAGCAAGAGGGAAGGCTGTTAATGTACATATTTTGAGCGAATCTAAGTTGCCTACGTTTTGGAGAGGTGTAGTAATACCTATTTTATACAACTTTCTCAGTAGACTGACGCGGTTTGACCAGCCTCAATATATAATCAAAGATATTTGTCACAAACTTATTGTATACAATAGACGTAGTAACATATTTTTCTTAATAAAACCGAATGCCGAAAGTTGATGTTAATTCCTGAAATTCATGGCGTAATTTGCAATATCCCGCCGAGTCAGCTGATGTGTCATATCGTCGGGGATAGTGCAAATCCGCGAAACTAGCATTGGATAATTCCGCGTATCTGACAAATGTAGCCAATTAAACTTTTCGCGGGCAAATCTCGCAAAATCTTGATAGGCTGCCACCGCCTTGACACGAGTTCATTTCGACCAATCGGAAGCCAGGAATCGCCCAGTAACAACACTGCGTATCTTTCGCGAGCAAGCGTCAACACCGCGTAAGTGACACCGGCAACGAGTTTGTGGTTTACTTTTGCATTATAACAGTGTATTTACTTAAGGAAGTCGGTGACTTTGGATGTGTATTTTAATTATTTGTCACCGCCTTCTGAAATTAAAGTTATTTTGCACTTTGTAGAGTTTTTTTGGAAGTCGGTTGTAATTTTTTTGACAAAAGTTTTTATTTGTCACTTTTTAGTAACCTACCCCACACCAATTCGATATTTCATCATCCTTGGGGTCAAAACAATGCATATTTATGCGATAGCAACATTCGCGGTTGATTTGCTGTAATTTTTTGAAGAGTTCCGTTATCTGTCTCCGAAACGCATCATCAGATCTATATGAAATTTTAATGGGACCATTTCGGAGTAAACTCCTTTCGAACAAAACAATTTGCAAATCCGACAATATACGACGGAGTTATGTCCGAACATACATAATAAAATAATATAAACATGTCGAATTGATAACCTCCTTCTTTTTGAAGTTGGTTAAAAAAAGATTGTAATTACACAAAAAAGAAAAATCGAAAAGGGCCACACTCAGATGGAGGTTGATTCAGTTCACTCTATAATTGAAAGAAAATTAAAAAATCGTGAAATATTTTTGCCTAGTCAGTACTCTTCGATTACCAAAGAAGCTAGACTAATGCCCGTTTTCACCAACGACCCCTAAATTTTAAGTAGCCCTTATGACAATTTAAGGATCACTTAACACAAGTTTTATTTTCACCAACGTATAGGGGACACTTAAACTCATAAAGGATCCCTTAAATTTACGGGCCCGAATGTTCGGCCCTTAACCGACCCTTAACCTAAGGGTTAGTTTTAAAAGTTGTTTGACAGGTCGCATGTTCTTGGATTTTTTTTTAAATGGAAGATCTATCAGGTGAGTTTTTTGATAGTATTGAAACTGTTGAGACCGTGGAATTATTGGGAAACCCTAGGTTATTTACAAGGCCGCCTACTATAGCCAATCAAGATCTTTATTGTAAAATTTAAGATGATGCCTCCGACTCGACTGCATGAGATTGCTTTTAGAATTCAGTATAATAGTCATACTTTTAAAAACAGTTTCTTGTTTCCATCTTTTTTAATTAAAGTTCACTTTTTAGGCAGTCGGGTTTTTTTATTTAGATTTTTTTTTTTTAAGTTTTTTGGTAATATAATTATTTTTGATGTTAAGGAGACCTATATAAGAAACCCTTTATTTGATACCCCACTCAATAGGATTTGAGAAAAAAAAAATCTGAAGGCACTAACTATGTGGCGCAAAAAAAGGCCACTTTTTTTTTCAATTTTGTTATACCCATTGTCACTCTCACAATTAAGACGAATCTAACGGCACCTCTCAAGATGAAATCGATCAAGCCGTTTAGGCTACAGAGCATCACAAAGAAATAAACTCGAAAAACATAGCCCTCCTTCTGGCGCAGTCAGGTAGCAACAAAAAAAATGGTACGGGACCTCCGTCATGCTGCCAAAAAAAAACGAAATAATGTTACTAAAACGTTGTTGAGATAAAGTTTTGCAACGTAATTGTTGTTAAAACATGTTCCCAATGTAAAATATTTTTATTTAGTTCTAAATTAATGTAAAAATGTAACTTAAAAATGTTATCGATAAAAGTGCGGTTCTTGGAATGACGATGACATAAAAAATCTGTCACTTAATTAAGTAGCCCCTCCAAAAGTGTCCCGTAGCTTGGTGAAAATGAATTTAGTTAAGGGATGCATTTAAGGGGTACCTTAGCCTAAGGGACTCTCAGCTAGGGTACAGTTTAAGGGTGGTTGGTGAAAACGGGCATAAATCCATCTCCATATGAGGTAGCAACAGTGGACCACACATTTTTTTAAGATTATAGTATTAAAAATAACTTTATTTATGATACAATTCGCCCTGGGCCCTCTCCCAGGGCGAATTGTATCATAAATAAAGTTATTTTTAATAATCGGTGCAAAATGTGTGGTTGATATCAGAGTACTAAAGTACAATCCCAATGGTACAATTGAATACAAACTTAGCTACAATGACGAGTTTCAACTATTACCACAAAGGCCAAAAAGAATTGAGCCATTTATTCCACCACAGCTCTTTACTGATAGGTTGCCAATATCCAAATCAAAGTATGAACATTTACAACAATTAAAAAGTGTTATACGAGTACCTTCAGATTGCCATGAATTCTATGACAACCTGCCATACAGAAATACCTAATTCGTACCTACCTCTTATTAATAGTAATCTATAACTGTTCACACCTTATAAATGAATAATTTGGTTATTTTTTTTTTGTTGCAAGAAATGGTTTCTTTTTGTTTAGTTCCTTTGTTGATTTTTTATAATTTGATTTTAATTATTACCTACAAGTACCTAATATTATTTATAAGTACGTAATTCAAAGCACTAAGACTGTTTGATTTTGGTATTTTTTTTAATATGTTTAAGATTTGTGATATTCCGAAGTTTTCCAATTGAAATTACTTAAAAGGTTGATTATCATCTGAATAAATATAAAATTTTATTAAACAGGTGTTTTTTTTTTTTTTTTTTTTTTTTGGGTGTGAAATCATCAAATGACTTCTCCTGCTGAGTAGAGCAGGAGGGCGTGTCAGACTTTTACTGACTAAAACCCACCCGTGTTCCCTCAGTAGCCCGTATGCCAGGGGCTGTGGTGTCTCTTTCGAACAAACCCGCACCCCTGGCAGGCATCGGCCCTTGCGGACCCCATCGGTGGTTGCTGACATCTTTGACGGCGCGCGTGTGGAACACAACGCGCCGTCCCGTCTACCACTTTTCGGCCGCAGAGGATAGGGAGAGCGGCTAACGCTATACCGACACTCCTCTTCCCCTGCGGCCCCACCGCGTCCGCCATCAAACGGTGGCGGCCCCGTCCAGGCCACGGAAGGGAAGAGCGCTGCTCAGAAGCACCGGCACTCCTCCTCTACCGCAGCCCGTAACCCTCAGCCGCGATGCCTCCCATTCGACATCGCGGCCCACCTCAGTTGCGGTGCACCTCACCGCAACCTACTTTTTGGCCGCTACGTCGTCGGCTTTGAGGCAAAAGCCCTGACGAGCGGCCCCACCTTTGGGTTCCTCTTGGCTTCACCGTGGCCGGCATCCACGGTTACTGAGCCCCCCCGCAACGACAATGCGGGAACCCACTCGGGGGGGATTAAACAGGTGTTGACACCTTATTACTATCAATGTTTATAAGAGTAATTCAAAGAGATGTTTATAAGAGTAATTCAAAGAGATTTTAGAGAAAAAGTTTATGTTGGTTTTGTTAAATTCATTTTATTCAACTTTTGTAAGAGGCAAAGATTCTACATTAATTTTGTATAGTTTTATTTTCAACATTAAATAATAATTGTTGTTAAAATAATGATATTTGTTTAATTTCAAAACCGCGTACCTTCCTCTTAAGTTCTAATGTTATAAGTTTATGGTCAAAGCAAATCCGCGTAATTGTCGTAGGGCCTTAATTTACATAAATTGATATATTTTTCTAACAAGAGATAGAACACATTCATAATTACTTTCTATGGAAAAATGAGCTTAAAATTCATTGAATTAATAAAGTTATAAAGTTTTAACCTTCCTCTGTAAAACTGGATCTATTGCAGATACGCGGCCTTTACGTATGGTAGATTCGCGGATTTGCACTATCCCCGACGATATGTCAAAATCTTGTCGAGCAGAGAGGTTAAACCTAAAACGACTGCGCACTGAGGGCACCCCCTGTGGGGTACGAACCTCGGCTCAGGGAGTAGCTGGCGGGGGAGGGGGGGGGGGGCAGCTAGTGCTAGTGGGGACAGGCTGGATCAAGATATTTTCATGATTATTAGACGGGGAATTTAAAGCTACTGGCTCAGCTGCGGCGCGGGCTGGCGCATCAACGAGCAAGGGACGGTCGGGGCCACAAACCCCTCATTAGTCAGTTATTTATAGTTCTAGAGTATTATTATAAAGAGGTCAAAAAGTGTGTTTATTATGTTTGTAAACGTTTATCTTTGAAGTAGGTAGGTAGGTTTTACCGATAGAAAGCTTCAGAAATGTCGAGTAGCATAGGTTAAAAAGTTATGTTTGAAAAAGCAATTTACATGATCTTAGGATAACCTTGTTCTCAATAAGAGCTGTTGCTGGTACGTCGTACTACTTTCGGTAAACACTAGTATAAAAGTGTAAAAGTATAGCAAAATTATATAGTTTAAATACAATAAATATAGTTAAGCAGCATCATTATATAATACTAGCTTTTGCCAGCGGCTTCGCCCGCGCGGAACTTTCATCCCCTTAGGGGTTGAATTTCGGAAATTCCTTCCTCATTCTTTGTCTACATTATAAAGGGGATGTCTGTGCAAAATTAAAGCTTTCTAGGTCCAAGGGTTTGGGGCTGGGCGTTGATGAGTCAGTCAGTCAGGAGTTTTCTTTTTATTTATATAGATTTTATCACTTTTAATAGGCTTTCTCTTTTCAAAAGGCTACCCGAAAGGGTAGCCTTTCCAAAAATAATAATAATAGGTAATTTTCTAGTATAAGGAAAACGTTGTACACAGGAGACTTAATTTTAACCTACAACTGTCCATAGATTTATAATAATCGGCCATAAGTAACTCACATGCTGAACATCAAACTAAGTATAGTTAGATGTACAGAAAGTGGGTAGCAGGATAGTTGCGCGAAAGACATTTCTTCAAAAGACACGTGAGTGAACGGCGGGGCAATTCTCGTAATTTTATGAACGTTCACAGACTGATCTCACTGTCAAAAATATCTCGATTTTTCATACATTTTTTACATTTGCTTGTCGCTGAGATGAGATTGCGACTAGATTTTGAACGTTTTTACGAGTAATTACGAGAATTGGGCTTCAGGTATTTTTGGCCTCATTATTATATAGGACATAACTGAATATAGGTACCTGCTATAGTTACACCTCTGCATAACCCTTCGGGGAACACAGGTGTGATGTTACGTAGATATAGAATGTACATAACACAAAGCTTTGATTTTCATTCAACTTTTAGCAGCTGTAACTAATGTTTGTGCTACGACGCTACAAGCGGCTAGGAGAGCTACGAGCTACGCGCTACGAGAATTTACCGGTGCTCCAATGTTACGCCAGAATTCTGACAATTCTCAATACTTGATCTAATACTTTTCCAAACTCGTTTACTGTAGCTAATATTTCAAACAGAACATGTACATATAAATACTGTTATTTTAAAACTATTAGCATAATTCTGTTTTTAATAAAGGTCGATAAATACAATTTAATTAACTGAAATGTTAATTGACATTAGTCGCTTACTTTACCTACTGTGTTATTTACTATTTCATTTCAACACGGCAAAATAATTATTAATTTAGCATTACTAATAATATCTTTAAATATCTTTTTCAAAAGAGTTAACAATTACTACCTACCTAATTGCTACTATCGGATTGACGTTCAATAAGTGGTGAACGTTAGTATGGACGATCATCACTCATAAAACACTTCGAAACAGTTCATAGTATAGAGGTAAAAATTACTAACATATGCCACTACATTTGCATTTGCTACTACATATTTGCTACTATTTGCTGGCTATCGGTAAATAATTACTACCTATGTATAAAAAAAAAACCGTTTTTGCGATGTCTGGTGGATGGTGGCCATTTGGAGGAAGTGTCCACGAAATGGCTTTAGTAATTACAGTTTGCCATGCTAATAGGCCATATTAGACACTTGACGGTCGTGTGTTCGAAACCAGACAGGCGGTTTTTTTGTGTCAATAATTTCGTCACCACTGCTCTGAAAATGGTGAAGGAAATTCGTAGACCTACAAGTACGCACTGGGCCGGGTCGTACATTATATCCTAGTCCCTCTCGCAGAGAGGAGTCCTGTGTCCCAGCAAGCTTTGTGGTAGATCAATTTACTGATGTGTAGGTGTAAAATTTTAATTGTTCCCTTTAATTTAGGTAGATCCGTATCATCCGATAACTTTTGCCACAATCTGTCATATGCAACAAGATCAAAAGCTCTAGATAGATCTAAGAAGCAGGCATAGACAGGTGTGCTTCTGTCAGTGTAGTATCGGACGGTATGCTTGAGATTCAGTATAGCCATTTCTGTAGACAAACCAGGGGGAAAGCCAAACTGTGCATCGTGAAAATGCAGGTGTTGTCTTAACTGAATATCAATAACACCGTCTAACACCTTAGCAATGACTGTCGCGAGAGATATAGGCCTGTAGTTACTTAATTTAGAGGCGTCTCCTGTCTTGCTCTTTATTATGGGGACAACTACGGTTCTCATCATTGCCTCCGGGAGGTATGAATGCGTTATGCAGAATGTAAACAACATAGCAAGCGCCCTTGGCAGATGAACACCCGCATGTTGCAAATGTTCTATGCCGAGCGAGTCATGGCCTGGGGACTTTCCTCGATTCATGTCTCTGATCACCTTGGCAACTTGTTCCGCAGTGATCTGAACAAGCGGTTTCGCCAGATCAGTACCTCTCACCTCTGTAGTGGTCGTCGTGGGTTCCAGTGGAGAAACTGCCTTAAAAAGCTCCTTGAATAAATTGGCAATTCGGTCGGTGTCACTAACCTCCTCTACACTAACTGGAACACTCAGCCTCGGATTCAATTTGTTGGTCTCCTTCCAAAACTTACTAAAGTTTTTTGTGGCATGCTGTGATGCAAGAATGTCCATCTTAATCTGCGTTTTATTGTCCCTACACCACTTGAGCTTATGTTTAAACCACCTTCGTGAGTTTCGCATTAGGTCATAAGCCTGACCGAACGTAATTTGGCCTTGGGCACTCATGAAACCGAAGTCTAGCCTCCTCATATGCCTTTTTGCAATGTTTGTTCCAGCCTTTCACATACCCCCTCTTCTTATTTGTTCTACTTTTAGAGCACGCCACCGCAGCGTCCCTAAGCACATTCACTACATTACGATACAATTCATCAACTACTTGTCTGTGGTCTATATCATTACACAATACATCTGCACAATTATGTAATTCACAAGGAAAGTTAATATCACGCAGCTTAGCTGAGCAAATGGAAAAATATTCATTGAGCTGCTCTTTATCTCTTATAGCCTTATCCGGAAATGAGCCTCTCACCTGTACTTTTGGTACCAAAATATTAAGGTCACACAACAGTTCAACAGCGAAATGATCGGAACATGACATCTCATACCTTACACTTGCCCCTAGAACGGTTTCTCTTAGGACTTCGATAATGATGACATGGTCCAACCATGATGTAGTCCTGGAAGCATTACTAAGGAATGTATATGTACCTGAATCTAGTCCCAACCATTCTATGTCTGCACACGACCACCGTTGCTCAGCATAGAACTTCAAAAGCTCATTGCCAAATACTCGTAAGGCGCCTGGATTAGCGTTGAAATCCCCTAAAATATACACTGTGTCAGTACCACTAGTCTCTATAATTGCACTAATCTCTCCGAGGCAACTCACAAAAACTTCAAAATTGTCAACACTATCCGTTGGCATATATATTGACATCACCAATAACTCGCGATCATCAACCACTACCTTAACGGCCACAATACGCTCACTCTCACAGTCTACGACCGAAACCGATTGAAACACACTTTTACGCCATAGAAGAGCCACTCCGCCATATGGTCTGCCCTTCAGCATACCCGTCGAAGTATCCACTGAAGATTTCCCGGTGTATGCAAAATCTTGATCAATTTCTCCTAGATATGGAATATCGTCCGGTAGTAGCCATGTCTCTTGTAAAGCTAAAAAGTCTGCCGTGTGACACAATGTCCTGACGTACTCAATGGAGTTCTTAACAGAATAGCAGTTAAAACTCACGAACTTAGTTCTGTTTATTCTCTTGCCTGTATTGTGATCCATTATCCTTATTCTTAAATTCAACAAATTTTCTAACAGTAATTGCCTTCAGGCCATAAAGTTTCATCCAGAAACAGTGAGAGCTTTACACTAGGCACCTGCATTTTATACGAACTGTACTTCCTCTGCACCTTCGCTTTTATCTCCTTCAGAGTGACATGAACTCGTGTTTTTTCAGTATGTAGTCTACAATGTCCGTCTTTGATGAGCTTCTGTCGACATTATTGATGAACAAAGGTATATCAGCAGCTTTAAACTTTTCAGTGTCTGTATTTCGTGCTTTGCCCTCCAGTGTACTAAAACGATTTATAATCTCTTATGTTGTACTAAAACCCACTGCTCATTCGGTTTCTCAGCCCTCCATTGCTTTTCTGTATTTATAACATTCGCAATAGAATTATGTAAACACATATTCGCACTCGTACTACAATCCACCCGATACATTGGCGCTGATGACTCAACCGACGACAGCGGCGGCGGCAGCACATTTACTTGCGCTGGAACGTGCGGGCTGGGCGTCGCCGGGGGGCGCGAGGACGAGGGCGCAGGGGATTCCGGCGCCGCCGCCGCCAACTCAGCTTGCCCTTGCGTTGTATTTTGTATCGCGTCCGAAATCGGGGGTAGGCCGACCGGTCCGCTATCCAAAAAATAACTATTTGATATATTATTGCTTCCCGTTCCGCCTCTCTTTTTACTAACACAATAGTCAAAGTTATTGTTCACCAAAGACGCATTTTTCAAATTAATAAGCTCATTTTTGACCTCGTTAAATCTTTCTTCCGTAACATACGACTCCTTAATCGTTCTAAATTCATTTTGGATGACCAGTGTATCCTTTAAGAGATTTGTCGGATCAACATGGTCAAAATGAATTGGAGGTAGCTTCTGTAAGTCCCTCGCAACGAAAACCGGAATTAAATCCGGATCAGTCTCCTTGAAAATACTTATAATGTCAAATAAATCTTTCTTCGAGCGCCCATCCTTCCTTCTATTTATCTTTTTCTTTGAAGTAGGAACCGAGTCGAAAAGCAAGGTCTTTGCACTTTCCATTTCCTTCGAAGAAAAACTCGACACACACAGATTCACCAAACTTTCTTCGTTCATAACATCCACTTTATTTTGGATAAAGGCTAATAACTCACTAACTACTAAATTTCATTGATTGCATTTCACAATACTATTAGACGTCATCATCGTGCGATGAGTCAACGACGCGTGACCGTACGTTCGCTCGCTAGCGCTGACGAATGACGCCAGACCTGAAAGTAGTTTTGTTTTTAATTGACTACATAATCGATTCAGTAATTATTAATATGGGTAATTTAAAAAAAAGTATTTTATCATAACAAACCCCGACCGAGCCAAAGGAAATTCAATCTTAGGTCAAGGCATTAAGACTCAATTTTAAATGCATAAAGTAAAGCTAGGGACAATAATAAGTATAATAATGGTAAGTTTAAAAAAAAAAGTTTTAGTCATTGTATGAGATCTTGCGTTAAATTTATGATACACGTTGTGTTGCAGGTATCTATTACGGTAAAATTAAACACTGTTTTGGTGGGCCCATTATCTATTTATTAAATTAAATTACATCTAGTTATTTTTATTTTTTTTGGGAATTATATCTCGCAGTTCAACCTATGTGGTTGTCGTCTGCTTAACCAGACTTGCCTGTGATAGTCCTAATAAATTAAGATTACCCAGGCCTTAAAAAAAGTTAAAACTAGACTTCTCTAAGGGTACCCGCTGTGGGGTACGGACCTCGGCTTAGGCCCTAAGCTAAGCTAGGGCATCGTTGGTAGAGGGCAGCAAGGGACAAAATGAATTGGATTGATTATTATTAGGAGACGTACTTAATACTACAGGCTCAGAAGCGCGGGCTGGCTCGAGCAAAGGAAGGGACGGACATTGAACGGGACGTCGCGAAGTGCCTCGGCGGCGAGTATGGAAGGACGGCAGTTTGTGACGGTGTACGCCGAGGGTGCTGGTAAGCTTACTACTGTAGCGGCACTACAAATAAAAATGCTTCACGACAAATATCAAGAAACACAAAAAGAAAAGTGGCGCCATCTACGATGCCACAGGCGAACTAACTGAGCAATTCTACATCGCGCAATCAGAGTTTACCACGCTACTCAGATAGATAAAATATTCCGACATCAACTGTCGGGCAGTTGCCCGGACCAGACACAATACCCGTCTGGTCGGAGGATCCTCCTTTTCAATAGGGGATGAGCGAACTTTACACCCTGTTCCTCATACCTCTATACTGGTGACCCCGTGAAACGGGCAGTTGCCCGGACCAGACACAATACCCGTCTGGTCGGAGGTCCCTCCTTTACCATCATAAGTATGAGTGAACTTTACACCCTGTTCCTCATACCTCTATACTGGTGACCCCGTGAAAGAACGTCAGCGCAGCCTTCGTGCAACACTTCGACGTGACGTCATCATCAACATCAAGATCACTTCCTCAAGCTTTCGAGCAGCGAGTCACACAGCCAGCCAGCACCCTACGGCTTCAACGGGTATCCTGACCACCTGCATGCAGCGAACCGCATGCCTGGTCATCACCCACAGCCTCATCAGCAGCCATGGCCCAGCACACTGCACTTTCGGCCGGTCGAGAGCCCAATCTCCCGGTCGACGCCAGCAGTCAGCCTCAACCTCTCAACCCAGCGCTGTACCAGATCCGACTCACTGGAGCATAACGCAGCGCAACCCCGACTCACTGGGGAATCGTCGCAGACAGTTCCGACTCACCGCGAACTATGTGACACCCGGTTCCGACCCACTGGAACCACAACTGGCACTGGCAAGCATGCATAACATGCACTGACTCAGCCCACTATCGACCTCCGGTCTCCGGGGGGGAGTGATGTAGCGGCACTACAAATAAAAATGCTTCACGACAAATATCAAGAAACACAAAAAGAAAAGTGGCGCCATCTACGATGCCACAGGCGAACTAACTGAGCAATTCTACATCGCGCAATCAGAGTTTACCACGCTACTCAGATAGATAAAATATTCCGACATCAACTGTCGGGCAGTTGCCCGGACCAGACACAATACCCGTCTGGTCGGAGGATCCTCCTTTTCAATAGGGGATGAGCGAACTTTACACCCTGTTCCTCATACCTCTATACTACTCTCCTTGAGGAGAGTAGTAACAGCGCCGGGAATAGTAAGAGTATGCCTCGGTCGATGAATCTTACTAATACGGGAGGGAGTGTAGTGGGCGGCTGCCGCGATGTGGGGATTAGGATGCTCACAGCTGAGTCAAAAAAAAGCTTTGAAAGGCGTTTCATGAACTGCTAGATAGTGGGCATTCTGAGATCCAGATGGAGATTCTCGTTTCGGATATAGATAGATAGATTTATTTATTTGCATAGAATGTAGGTAATTAATACAATTAGGTGTTACAATTTTTTGAGTCCTTATACATTCTGCCTCATGGCATGCAAAATTTTTACTAACTTAACCTACAATAATTATTATGTTTACTTATAGCTATTTTTACTTAATAAATGAACATTGTAAACTAAATAGCCTTGTCATTCAAAAAATCTGTTGCAGAGAAGTTGTTAGAGAGTTGTCTGTTATAGAAGGGGGCTCCCGTGACCTTTCTTATGAAACGGTTCTGGCGGGTCTACATCCTATGGATGTGATGGGGCTTAGCTTACTCTCCTCAAGGAGAGTAGTAAGCTTACCAGCACCCTCAGCGTACACCGTCACAAGCTGCCGTCCTTCCGTCCTCGCCGCCGAGGCCCTTCGCGACATCCCGTTCAATGTCCGTCCCTTCCTTTGTTCGAGCCAGCCCGCGCCGCTGAGCCTGTAGTATTAAGTACGTCTCCTAATAATAATCAGCCCAATTCATTTTGTCCCTTGCTGCCCTCTACCAACGATGCCCTAGCTTAGCTTAGGGCCTAAGCTGAGGTCCGTACCCCACAGGGGGGTACCCTTAGAGAATCTAGTTTTAAGTTTTTCCAATAACCCTGTTTTTTTTTTCTAATTTTGTATTGTGTATTCTTTACATTAAAAAACAAAATCTTAATACTTAAAGAGGTACACTTTTATATTTTATACAAATATTTTCGAGAAATAGAAGATAAATCGCAGCTTGACCTTTATTCAAATTGTACTCAACATTTCTTTTCTTCCCTAAAACTAACAACGATTTGGTCATCAACGCGAGTAACTTTTTTGTGAACATTCATTTGTGTTTTAGTTAGTTTTTTTCTAATTTCCTTTCCTTAGATTTTTATATTTTTATTTTTTCAGTTTGTTCAATGAATTGACTTGGATTGGCTGCGATTAATCTTATAACACAATCTGCGTAAATCTTGTATTGAACATTCTTGTAGCTACCTACTTAAACCCGTCAAACAAATGTGTTTTCACTAGAACCAAACCTTATTACTACTTAAAATTAAAACTTCTTATTTTTTAGAAGCGATTATACATAATTATTATTTTACTACATCTAATTGGATTGGGAAGACCAGATTTTTTTTTCTATTGCCGATTCGATGGGAAATTCTTAACAATTTTTTATATGTGTACTTTTGGTAGGTGCAGATGTAATGAGTAAAGTAAGTACACCATTCTATCTGTGATAGCACAGCCAACCGACGAAAACCGCTATTCGGATATTTTTAATTACTTTAAAATATATCTATAATACTAATTTGATTTAGAATTGTTACGCTGTATTACCTTTCGCTGTGGCAAAATTGAAAAACAAGCTAACATTTTTAAATAAATGGTCTTTTGCTATGGTATTCCAGTATAAGTCGTCTTCTATTTGTATAAGGCTTCAATACTTTGAGATTATGCGTACTTGCCTGTTTTTGACCCTTCCTTGGAGTTCATAGCTTAAAAGGTGAGGAAATGAGAAAATAAAAATATAAAATTTTTAAAGCGAGCATGTATAAAATTATTCAGTAGTAGTGAGAATAGCTGGCTGTAAAATATTATATAAATGTTTTTATATTATAAATCACACGGCATCTGATATTGTTGTAAAGTGAATTTTGATGATGTTTGATACCTCTGTTTGGGCGATTTTCTGACTTTGATCCGAAACCAAGCGATGTCAAGTTGTCCAGGTCCTAGTAGAGAATCGCCCTAACTGATAACATCACGGCAACTATTCAAACACTACGCCCACTAGATGAGCAGCTAGCCTAACCTACAATTGCTACGGCTTATTTAAAAGTTATTTTTTTTCAAAATATCTACCTCTACACTTAAACTTATTTGATTAAATGCGGGCCCGGGTTTTTTTTTGAAAGTTTTTTTAAATATTTGGATGAAACTACTATCCTTCCTACTCGAAAAATGTGAATACATAATTTTATTATTCCATTTAAATAATAGTATACTAAAGATTATGCGAAAAATATATAATTTTCCGCTATCCAGTTTACACGTTCAGTTGGGAATTCTCCTTTCCCTTCAAGAAATATGAAAACAAGTCAATTGGCACTGGGAATATGATGGTCGAATTTTTCTCTGCAGAAATGGTGTTCAGCGTCTGCAAGAATAGCCTTATGTTAATAAAGTATACAATGTATTCAATCCATTGAATTATTTTAGCACGTTGGCTTTCAATTATGCCTTTTAATGGTTTAACAAAGTAATAAAAACAAAATAATTTGACTGCCTGCGTCTACAGCGATGATGGTTTTTTTTTTGGTTGGGAAATCATCAAATAATTTCTCCTGCTCTAGGTGGAGCAGGAGGGCGTGTCAGACTTTTAATGACTAAAACCCACCCGTGTTCCCTCAGTAGCCTGTGTGCCAGGGGCCACGGTATCTCTTTCGAACAACCCGCACCCCTGGCAGGCATCGGCCCTTGCGGGCCCCGTCGGTTACAGCAGTGACGGTAACACTATCAATTTAACAATATCTTACAGACTAACTCTCTACAGTACAGCCTAAATGACAAATGATAAGTATGTTTAAGTAGCTTAGTAGTTGATAAGTAGCTTAAAATACTTAAATAGCTTAAATAACTAGGAAACCTAGCTGTAGGTAGTATTTTAAGCTACTTATGTCATCTCAACTTGCTGTTAACCTGTGAACCTTACTGTATTAGCTGGCTGAAAAAATATTTCTATCTATAGATACGTGAAGCAAAAACTTGGTTTTACGAAACCTACGTGGATAGAGGAGTATGAAATTTGGCACAGTTAAAGTTTATATGGAGGAGAAGCGCAGAAAGCTATATATATTTTTTATTTGTGGTCGACATTTAGACCACTGGGCGACCACTTTGGCACAATTAATTTGGCACAAAACACAGAGGCCAAAGAACAAAACAACGAAATTGACAGCTGTGTCGAAAAGGTCCAGTTCATCTCACTTACATAGTGCCAGAAAACTACCTGTAATACCTATTCTTTAAAAATCTAACCGTGATAAGTTGGGTGAAGTGAGTCTATAGAGAGTTGTCATTAGTGTCAATTCCTAGTGTCGGATGGAATGATAGCTAACCTCAGGGTCACTTCACCTAAGTTGTTACAGTGAGATTTTAACAGAATAGCGCTACTGCAGTGCTATTCTGTAAAAATATCTCCCTGATAACTTGGGTGAAGTCAGCTTAAAGTGAGGTGGCATCAGTATCTATCCCTAATGCTAGATGGAATCTGCCAGGGGTGCGGGTTTGTTCGAAAGAGATATCGAAGCCCGTGGCATACGGGCTACTGAAGGAACACGGGTGGGTTTTAGTCAGTAAAAGTCTGACACGCCCTCCTGCTCCACCCAGAGCGGGAGAAGTTATTTGATGATTTCCCACCCAAAAAAAAAAATGCTAGATGGAAGATAGGTCACATCACCTAAGTTCTCGCGGTGAGTTTTTTGGACCGGACTTTAACTGAAGCTGCTTCAATCAACCTAATCCCTAATATCCTAAAACATAAGATGGAAGAGCAGTAATAATGAAAACGGTAACAAAAGGATCAAAAAAAAGAAAAAAACGTTTGTATTATAACTGAAGCTGTCAATAAAACGATACAGTACCTGAAGGTAGCGCAGTTGCAATGCCACTGGGTTGTCGCTCATTATATCTGAGGCCTCACGGAGGGCCTTTGAGGCCTTCTGCTCTCCTTCAGCTGCAATCACTTTGGCACGGGCTTCTCTGGCGGCCTCGACTTCTGCCGTCATGGCCCTCTGGAGCTGAACTGGTAGACGCACGTCTTTTCTGTTAAGGAAGACACGTTTGAGTCTTTGACCGTTCAAGCTCTAGAAACATTTGACCAAAGGTGAACGCCTGGCCGTGCCGACGAGGGAGCTGGTCACAACCAAATATACTTCATGAAAGTAGTCCTTATTTCAAATAGAAAGATTGGTTTTTGTTACGGAAAAGTTTCCCGAATATCGTTTTATTTTTTACTTTTTTCTAAAGCAAAACAAATACTTAAAAGAGACTCACATTTCAACGCGTTTAACTTTTATACCCCAAGCTTCGGTAGCGTCATCCAGGCAGAGCTGCATAGCACCACAGATTGTCTCCCTTTTGCTGAGTATGTCGTGTAAAGGCCGGGTTCCCATAATATTACGCAGTGTAGTCTGAGCGAGTAGTCTGGTAGAACGGTGGGCGTTCTCCACGTTGGCGATGGAGATGGTTGCGTTGTGGACACGATAGTATACCACAGCGTCGACAGTCACGGTCACGGAATCTTTAGTTAATACCTGCAATAATTATATTGTGAAATGACGTGGGCGCGGAATGAAAATGTTTCATTATAAACAAACAAAAATAATAACTTCTTATAAATAATTTTTTTCTGGTATTTCCCGCTTCCAGGCAAAGGACTTGGTTCATTCCACTTCTCTCGATGTTATGCTTTGTCTCAACAATCCATAAGGATTCATTAATTAAAGAATTTTAAATAATCAGAAAAAAAATATTTTCTGTCAAATACCTAATAATTATATATATCCAAAATATTTGAATGCAGTCAAATAAAACAGTACCTCTTGGGGCGGGACGTAGTAGGTGCTGGTTCGTAGGTCTACTCGAGTGTAGTTGTCAATGCAAGGCAACACGAACAATATTCCTAAGACAATATTATAACAGTTATGTGCCTACTCCATTAAACCACACAGATAAATCGTCAGAACAGTGTATAGTTGAACCTGCTTTGGTGAATTTCTAAAGTAATACAAGGATATTTTGGCGAGCGAATGACGTCAGCAGGGCCCAACACTGACGCTTAAAAATTGTGAAACAAACAATGCTTTATAGTTAATGGACATTTATAAATAAAAACTTGTACATCATTATAAAACTAATTTGCATATTTTCTTTTGAAAACAAAATGGGGCACGGGTTTTTTAATTAGCGTACTCGTAGTTCGCTAATTAATTAATACACCCGTGCTTTCCTGTAATTTAGATACATGTTACATCAATAGTTATGTCAACGACCATTAATTAATGCTGTGTCTTTATTTTGTTGGTAAGCTTTTACAAATAAATATTGCTTTGTCAAATATATTTGTCATTTTAGCCGAAAGACATCCACTGCTGGACATAGGCCTCCCCTAAGCTCCGCCGTCAAATGTATTAAATAAACCAGTTGGCGGAGTTAGTTCTGATTTTGGTCACGCACCAAAAGATCCTTGTTCAAGTATATGTGGTAAAATACTGTGTACTAACCCGGTCCCTTAGGACCTCCAGATAGCAGCCTGCCTAAACGGAAAATGACTGCTCTCTCGTATTCTTGCAATACCTTCAAATATAAAAAAAAAACATAGTTTTAATTCGGTTTTCCAAGGCAAGTAACGGTTTAGAAAAAAATACTTTATTGTATAGGTAAGTTATACAGAATATCTAATGATGATGAACCCATGATATGCAAAACTAGGAAGGTGATAAAAATTCGCTGATGTTATGTCATGATCAAAATGTTGGCCGTTGCAAACGAAAACCAGTCAGTACAAATTTTAAGATAAAATGCCTGTTTTTAGGTGAAATGCCTAACTAATAGCACTCTGTTGAATTTACTATGTATGGCGCTGAACTGACCGTTGAAAATCGAACTGCTCGTTTTTATTTTGGCATTAATTTAGGTTTCGCCTAGTTTTAGTGAAAACGAGCATAATGCTCACATTTAAATGCTTTATTTGTCGAGCTGCAGGCTTAACATGATGCTTTCTATTTCTACTCTACCGTAGAATAGAAATCGCTTTTTTAAATTTCTCGGTCCAAAACTGTCAACTGTCTATACGGAAACGTCGTTATGGTCTACACTTCTGTCGACAAAACGCTTCTCTATGGTTCCCGTGCTAAGCCTGCTGGTGTTCGGGGATTACATTGAATCGCGGCTCTAAGGGCAGTTTAAAATTGCTTAATAAGTAGAGATGGCGCGAATAGTTGTTCTTCCGATTCCCTATGGCGAATAGTCGAATAACTTGTTATTCGACATGAAAAAGGAATGTTAATAATATTTTATTTGTTTTCAAATAATAATATCACGCATGTAGTGGTCTCAAATAGCGGTGGGTAACTCAGTAGGTACAGATCCAAAGGTCCGGTTCCGAACGTGCATACCTGAATTCTTTTTATTCCTCATAATCCTTACCGGTACCGCGGTGCCAAATGAGCGCGGAGCGCGCATTCACTATCGTTCACTCTCTCCGAGTAAGCGAGTGAACCGATACTATAGCGACTCGTGACAGTGACGGTGCCAAACAGTGCCAAAGGAATAACTAAGGTGAACACCTTGGACCCGGAATCAGAATAAGTGAATCAATTCACTTTCCGGAATGAAATGAATTGTCTCTCCAAAGAGACAATTCACTTTATTTAAAAAAAAAAAAAAACATGAAATTTATAATACCCAAGTCTTATCAATTTCATGAAAAATCTAATTGAAGATAGGCAAGTTTTAAGCCCCGACGCAAAAACTACGGGGTGCTATAAGTTTGACGTGTCTTGTGTGTGTCTGCCTGTGTATGGCATCGTAGCTACCGATCGAAAGAACCGATTTTGATTTGTTTTCTTTTTTGTTTAGAAGGCGAATTAGTCGGGAGTGTTATGTTTGATGAAAATCAGCTCAGTCGTTTAAAAATTATCAGATCTTTTCTGGTGGATGAAGCGATTTGAGCATCTTTCACGGGTCTGATCGAGTCGAAATTTGGTATTCTAGTACTTCAATGATATAAGACGAACAAAGTAAACTTGAACTGATGCTGGAGCATCACCTAGCATTTCCAAGATACCCAAGTTACTCACCAACAAACAGCACAAGTATCGTGCTTGGGCTCAATGAAAAGGTCTCAATTATTCAATGAATAGGTTAGACATGAATGGTGATCAGGACGAGGATTGAGGATTAATTAGTAACAAACTTCACTGCGGGAAACAAACCTAAAGCTGCGCAGATTAAGCGTGACATGTGTCGATCGTAGCGTGTTTACTATTACCTACTTTATCTCATTCCTTTAAACCAGTAATTTTTGTATAAATGGATTATATGCTTTTTTGATAAGGACACGTTTGATGTGAGTTTTATTTAAACTTTCTATCGCTGTTCTGTAACCGACTATGGCAACTTGTTATAGAAGCGGATAATGTTTATTAGAAATGACTTGCTAGTTTTAGTTAATCTAAATTTTGGAATCAAAATTACATCGTTACTACGTGTATTTAGATTATGGACATCGCATCTTTTTTTTAAAGATCTATGTTTTTGCGAACATACAAGATATTTTCTAGGATATAAAGAGAAGGCCGAGTTAGTATATCAATTTCGCTGAATTTGTTTCTAAGAGACTCGCGAGGCCCCACTTTATAGATTGCGCGGATTGCCCCCTTTTGTAAAATTAAAATTGAATCTACTTCAGCTGCCGATCCCCACAGCAGAATGACATAAGACATAATAAAAGAAAATAAGTAAAGTATACTAACAAAGTGTACTAACCTAGCTGTGGCTACATCAGTCAATTGCCTTATTTTTCTTGCTGCGTACCCCATTGCAATTTTAAATCTAAAGTAATTCCTAGAAATACAGTTACCGAAATAGCATCTAGCTTTTTGCCACCAAGTTTTAAATTTAGACCTTTATTTATAATATTAGTAGAATTCACGGCAATAAAGCTAAGTTTTCCTAACGATGTTGGCCTAGGTTCGAGATTCGAAACGGGACTCGTTAGCGATCGAAATTTTTATTACAAAGCCCGTGCTACGTCCTTTGAAGGTTACGCATAAATATGTATATTTAGTAAATCGCAGCAGTGCATTTATAATTAAACGATTATCGATCTGGTTTCGAGACTTTGTCTCAGCAACCATATTCATATTTGCTTTGAGTTCAATCAACTTACGGTTAAACTAGTCCAGCTGATAACGGCAGCTCAGTTATACATAAACCGATGACGTTAAATAGCGACCAAGATTCGGACTTGGGTGGATATTTTCTTCGAAGGAACAGGGAACTGTATGCCCCGTTTTTAACGATTGAACTTTATTCGGCTTTTAAAATGTCTTAATATTGAATTACTTTCATACACTTTACTTCTTCTTAGAGTGCCGATAGCAATCTAAATACAGTCAACCCAGAATTTGACTACGATTAACTTTACTTATCTCTAACAAACATGTGTAACCAGTAAGATACTTTGAATATTCATCTTGTCTATGGAACGTACAACAAGCGTACAGCTATCAACTTGTTGCTTCGATCGACGAAACTATATTCTAGTATGTCGACAGTCACGTTCCGCTCAGGCAATAAACAATTTTCCTTTCGGAAGTGCGATAGTTACATATGAGTTGATATACTATTAATAACAAGAGTTATCAAAACACATTAAAATTATAAATTTATCTTTATTTTTTTTAGGCAAACGTCTAAAAAAATATTGACAAAATAATAACCTGTACTTTTGAAGTGGTAAATAAAAATGTACCTTTTTTTAGTAAGTGGAAAGTACATAAATAACTTCTGATGGCAAATAATGATCCTATTTAACACTCAGCGACTTACTATTTTCTGAACTGGAATAAAAGACTTTAAAAGAACTGTTTACCTCTAATCTAATTTAATATTACTTTTCTATATAAATTGTTTTTTTTTTTACTTTAATCATCAAGAAATTGAAATGCCAGTCCTGTGACTGAGTGACCCAGATAGCGAATGCGCAGCGCGTCATCGGATTTGAGGTCCCGGGTTCGAACTCAGGTCAAAAAATGAAAATTATTACCTGCATCAGGTTTAATATTTTAAGTTGACAAATAAAAAAGAAAGAAGAAACAATAGTCAAAGAAAAAATGGACTTTTAATTTATTTTCTAACAGAAATCATACGTTCTCGAGTTTTAATGTAAAAGACACCTATATTTTTATTCCTTTACGCAACCAGATATTTTATGAGGAAAAATGTGATTCCGATTTATTCGTTATTTGAAATAATTGAGTTTATTCAAAATTTTAAATTAAGCTTTATAAAATGAAGAATAAAAAACTGAAAATTCGAACACTGAAAAGTAAAATATTAATTGTTCCACTTACCTTGACGCACATAAAAAGAGAGAACGGCAGGGTTAAAATAACTAGTACCAATGATAGGAACACAAAGATCCTACTGCAGGTTTTGCCTTCAGCGTCCGAGTCTCTGCTGACTGAAAACCACGAAACGGCTTAAAACACTATTTAAAACTATAAAAATTAAAACTTCACAAAAATATGTTTAATATATTCAAATCGCGGGGTTTAAATTAATTGTTGAAAGCACACTGCTATCTGTAATAGTCGGTTTCAATTGGTGTTGCACTAGACATTTCCATCATAATTTAGCATACGAAACTACCATGCGCTACCGACAAGCGTCTGATATTTACTGGCCCTGCATACTTCCGCTGGCTGATAAAATATTCAAGAGGGAAATTTATGTTGAAACTATTATTGTTAGTATTAATAAAATTATATTTATAAATATAATTGTGATGGAGTCATTTACTTACCATGATCATTAACCTTCCTATACCCGCGCTAATTTTTGTAACACGTATACCCGCGCACGGTCTCACAGACCGAAAGTTTTGAACCCTTTTTCTTATTTTTTTCTAAACAAACCCTGTACAGATAAAATTATTTTTCTAAACTAAAGGATAAAATGAAAAAAAATATACTATGCAGTATTTTTAGTATCAATTATATAATTATTATCAAGTCGTTTACAAATCAGTCTTCAAAATAGTGAAATTTTTCTTAAGTACTAAAAAAACAGAACTAAAACATATTTTTCTTCTAGAAATAAAAAAATAAACTTTCGCATATTCAAAAACACTTATCAGACAATATAAAAATCACAGGTTGACTTAGTTATCAGCCTCGCCATAACAATCAGGACACACCATAACAGCATGATCCAAACAAAAGTATTTTTTGCAGGTGGCACAATTGTATCGGGTTTTCCGATTTTTTTTAGTTGAGCAATACCCACAACGGCCTATTTTATTGTTATTAGATGTTGCTGAAGACTCGGGACCATCTAATTTACATATTTCGGCGAGTCTTAGCTTTACGGTTTTAGGCAAGGATGTGTTGAGAGCTCGTCGTCGTAGATGTAAATTGATGAGATCATATGACAAAGCTTCAAGAAAAATTCGGCGTTTAATTTTCTTGCTGGGATTGTTTTGCAGGTATATTACATATGAGTTTATACCTGCTACATTCATCAGGCTATAAAAAACCACCATGGGCCACCTATTTGTGCCTCGGGCAACATTATAAGTCTCGCACATTTTGTCCACAGTATCAACTCCTCCTTTGGTCATATTGTAGTCCATAATAATTTCAGGTTTACCAGTTACCTCGTTGATTTTGGCATCATCATGCATGCTGGACACAAGAAGCACATTTTTCCCTTTTTTAGGCACATAAGAAACAAGACTACAATTGCCTCGGTGCCCGAATATACTAGATTTTTCCGCCCGGCCTCGTGTCTCCGTAAAGTTTTTGGGCAATTCCTTCTTATTTTTCCGTATTGTCCCAATCACGGTCAACTTGTATTCTGATTCTAGTTTATCCAATAATGGAATACTAGTAAAGAAATTATCACATGTGATATTACGGCCAGTATTATAAATGTTTTCGCTCAGTCGCAAAACCAACGCCATAGACGAGTTGTCAACTTGATAGGCGCCGTCGGGTTGCTTTCCTACATAAACTTCCATGTTGGATGTGTAAAACATTTTAGCATCCGTCAAGGCATAAATCTTAATCCCATATTTATTTGGTTTCGACGGGATATACTGCCTGAAGCTACAACGGCCTCTGAAAGCCTCTAATTTTTCGTCGATTGTAACAAACTGAGATACACTGTAATTATATCGGAACGCAGCCACAACTTCTTCAAACAGCTCTCTAATATGAGCTAGTTTGTCTACAGCAGCTCTTTCAACACGCGTATCTTTTTCGTCAAACCTAAGACAACGCATCAATAAATAGAATCTATTCCAGCTCATAGTCAATCGAAATATTTCCGGAGATGAGCCGTCCGTTTTGAATAAATCTTTGGCATTTACGCGACCGTTTTTTCTAACTCCAGCAAAGAGTAAAAGGCCCAAAAGTGCTTTAATTTCTATTTCGTCAGTATCAGTACAGTCTCTTTCTCTTGAAAAATTAGATTTTATACGATTTATCTGTTCATTAGTGCACTTTACGATACGATTCATTACGCTCTCCGTAAAAAATAACATCCAAATCTCACCTGGTTCCTTCAAGTTTCTGGCTTCACCTCTAGGACCTGGAAGTTGGGTAACTATATTTCGAGCACGTCGTCTTACATGTGTTGAGGATGGATTTTTGTTCCATCTCGTCCGGCCATCCCTTCCAAGATAAAATTCTCTGGAGATTGGACAATTTTCCACCTCACCCGACTCTTCATAATCTTCTTCCATGTCATCTTCTTGCTCGGTATCGTATGTTTCTTCACGTATTTCAACAAAATCTTCCACCTCGCTGTCATTTTTGTCTTCATAATCAGAACCAGAACTTTCTTCCTCCAATAATAATCTAATTCGCTCTTCATCCATCTTAGTGCAAAATATAACCTATAAAATAATAAAATTGGTCAGTATATATATAAACACATAACAAATAACGCAAAAAAACACTAAGAAGCAATAATCATATCAATTTTATACTTACACAAAAAGTTACACCTATACCCGCGTCGGTCTCACAGACCGATTGGCGCCAAATACACCAACACGTGCGTTTCGCCCAAGCGCTCAGTGCGCACTAAAGTAAAGTCATCAAAAAATCCGGCAGCTAGCAAAAAGCGCGGGTTGCCAGCGTTTCCTAGAAAGCAAATAAATTGAAAAAAGTGTTTCGTCGGTCTCACAGACCAACGCGCGGGTATAGGAAGGTTAAACTCCATAGTGGCGGCTCCAGAATAGTGTGTCAATTTTTATTTTTTTATTATGTAACTTGGGAATTAAACTGAAACTGTACTGAAGGACTGAATATGAGAAATGAGAGCAGAGTGCTCAAGGAAGACGTTGAACGGAATAATAACGCAATCTGAGTGTTACTGCTTTTATAGGGTCCAAAGACTCTGTGCACTTGCGCAGGTCTTATGCGATATACTATGTATGGGGACTGACTTACTACCCTTTTATTGGTCCTCTGACGTGCATTATATTCCAGGGGTACGGGATTACAAGTTCGGAGACTCCTCCCTCTTCTGACCTCGAAATATTATTTCATTATTTTAATTCACTATTAGTAAAAACAAGTGCTTATTAGCTAGCGCATTACGTCGTCTTCCACTTAAAATAAGTGAACAAACAGAACAAATAGTGAATATTTCTTCGATAACTGATAATTATTTAATATGGTATGTGTTGCTTTTCGTCATTGTGTAAATTACACACCGAACACAGACGATGTTTCCGTTAAAGTCAAGACATATTTTTATACGACGGTAAAAGTCATTATGATAGCTGAAATGTTCAAATAATATGGCGTAGAATGGAATCTATAAGTAGCGTGATATACTTGTCATCATTATGTTGATTGACTATTCAATACGATTGCCTCATCATCATCATCATTTCAGCCGAAAGACTTCCACTGCTGGACATAGGCCTCCCCCAAATTGGGGGGGGGGGGGGTGTTGCCCTAATCGCCACGCTTGGCAGGCGGGTTGGCGATCGCATTATGGTGGTAAAATGCATAGAGAACGCTGCTGCCCATTCTCTAGTAAGTCCCTTAGTCGCCTTCTACGACACCCACGGGAAGAGATGGGATACGATACGATTGCCTAAATAAGTGTAAAGGATAATAATACAGTAACAGTCAGAATGACTCATAGTCAATCTGTTGCTTTTGTCCCTTTGAACTTGTAGATAATATTTGTATGAACTACAAGTAGTTGTTCCGGTTCTGGCAGTTTGTGTATGTGAATTGAAATGTTTGTAAACGCACCCACAATACATTAGAAATTCCTAATGTGGAGCTAAGTTAAAAAAAAAAAAAGATAGACTCCAACAGTCAGACAATGGGAAAAAATATATTCAATTTGTACCTTCATTCTTGCTTAAGTCTGTGTCTCTTATGGAATTGAGGAATGGATGAAATATGGTTATGAGGACAAAATCGTTTAGGCAGCTAGGCTTTGTCAAATCGTATCGTATCGTAGTTATCCAATAAATGCACGTCTACATAGATACACATAGAAAAGGCATGTTATTTTAAAAGTTTTATTAGACAAAAATACAAAAACTCTATGGACACAACACATTTTTATTATATCTCTTACATTTAAGTACTTACTTGATAATATTATAGCTAACTACATATTTATTTATAAGTGTAAAATTACGTTGCTGAATTCGTTCACAATTAACAACATATACCTGTGTATGGTCTTAAATAAATAAACCTGTGTATTTAAGACAATACACAGGTATATTTTGTCATAAACTGTGTGTGTGTGTGTTTCTCATAAACTATTTACTTTAGAATTCAGAAGTGTTTGCAAGGAGAAATACGAGTATAATGAAAACACCTAAATAGCTATTTAGGTGTTTTATCCAATAGTTATTGGTTAACTCAGCAAAATTATCATGTAAATTACCTGTAAGCTTAGCTAAATTACCTTATGATTTAAAACCTTATTTGTACCAAATCATTTGGCAGTGAAATTAATTGGTGAACCAATTCATGTGGCAATTTCTTACCGAAGATAATTCCACTATTTTCCCTTTAATATAAAGCATAATATGAGGAAAGTAAAAATATACTCGTAAAGTATTTGTATGTATCTTGGATAATTCTTTAGGTGTCCACACGTAAGTTTAAATAAAGTAATGGTTATGTAGGTATTCTTAAATTTAAGTTCACACGTAATTTTAAGTATGTTCATAATTATGTAAGCATTCTGAAATTAGTAAAAGTTATACAAAATTAAATGTTACTTTCCAAATTACTACCTGCCAATATTTTAATAAGATTTATTTTATAGTTAAGAACATTACTTTGTTTTTGTTTTTAATCTATGTACATACATACGTCAGTCCTTTGAAATCAGTATTGTAATAAACATGACTTGGAAAGCAAATGTTTTTAAGTTGTGAATCCGTGAAGGCTTACTTTGAAAACACAAGTGATGTCGCTTTTGAGTTGTGAGCGCTTGAGAGTGGGTCAAATTGACCTTCATAGAAAACTGCCATCATTTCTGTATGGCTTTAAGGTTTCCCGGAAGAGTGGTTCAATCATTTTATTGCGGCTGTTTAATTTTGACCAGTATTTGACATTTAGGGCTCAAAATTCTGTATTTGGACAGCCGTTTGTGTTACCGTTCACCACTTTCTTGGGAAAACAAAACTTTAATGGTTGTTTACTTTGACGCAGCAACTTAAGAGATATTAAGTTCGTCTTTGATGCATTGATTATTAAAATACGATACAGTTTACGAATTATGAAAACGATTTGCAATCAGTCAACTGTAATTCTAACCATTTTCCTATTTTGTTATTTATAAACGTAGCTTAAAGTTAAGTAATGATTAGCGTCTGTTTAGTCATACATTTTTGACGGTTAAAAATCTCTTAACTTTAAGCAACATTCTATGTTCTATGTTATTTGGTATGGTTTCCGCACTTAGTCCTTTAAGTGGACCATTGTACGTGAGCCATGGCGGCCGTCGGTGGTTATTCCAGCCAGCCCACCTCCCTCCAGAAGTTTGCTATATCTCCTGGTCTGTTTAGAACATCCGTGTAAGATCTGGGTGCCCCGAGGGTTTCTGTCCTAATCTGGGCTACGCCTGTGCATTCGAACAGCACATGCGCGACGGTTTCCTCAGCCTCCATGCAGGCCCTGCACAGGGGGCTATCCGTTATGCCAATTGTGTAGAAGTGTTTGTTTAGCGGGCAGTGTCCCGTGATGGTCCCAGTCACCAGACGCAGGTCCTTTCTGTCCAGGCGTAACAGACGTCTGGTCAGCCTGCCATCCAAGGATGGCATTGCTTCCCTAGACTGCCTGCAGCCTGGTGTCAGGGTCCACCATCTCTCGGCTTGTGTGTGGGTGTATTCCTGGAGCCACCTGCGTAGTTGGTTGAAGGGGATGGGCACAATGGGCTCAGGACCACAGACTGACACGCTGGATGCCCTTCTGGCCAGTTCGTCTGCGGCATCGTTGCCCAGTGACCCACTGTGTCCTTTAATCCATTGCAGTGTCACAGTGTTGCGGTTGGCAACTGCTACTCTTTCTAGTGCATTGTGACATTCTAGTGTTAAACTCGATGTAATGTATTTTTTCCGTAGGGATTGGAGAACTGAAGCACTATCGGAGAGTATACGTATGTGTGAATCCGTGACCCTCCTGGCTTCCATGGCGTGCGCCGCTTGTATGATGCCCACACATTCCGCTTGGTATACGGTGTTGAACATTCCCAGCGGGCTGGATATGTTTATGTTAAGGTCTTGTGAGAAAACTCCGACTCCGGTTCCGGAGTCGGTCTTTGATCCGTCAGTGTAGACTCGAAGCTCATCAGGGCTTGAGTAATCATTCTGCTCTTCTGCGAGTGCCACGTTGTAGTGCTTTTGAAAGCAGTGCAATTTCGGGTTTTATCGCAGGGTGATGCCATCATTGGTTGTCGTTTGATCGCATCGTCCCTAATACGTGTATGCTTGACTCTAGAGTCTTTACCTAGTGTTCCAGCTAGGTTGAGCCTGGAGGCAGCCAGGGCCACCTCCTCCCGCACGATAAGGTGTAGAGGAGGCAGCCCCAGCATTGCCTGTAGGGCAGCGGTGGGTGTGGTTCTCATGCAGCTAGTGATTGCCACACAGGCGCACCGCTGCAGTTTTTCTAGGTCTTTTTGAGCTGTACTCAGGTCTGTTCTGGGCCACCAGACTATCGAGCCGTATGTAATAATTGGTCGAATAACTGTGGTGTATAGCCAGTAGGTGACTCTGGGGCTAATAATACCCCAGTTCCTGCCTAGCATTCGCTTGCATTGCCACAGGGATATGCTGGCTTTTGTAGTTATGTAGTTAGTATGTTTTGCCTAGTTCAGCTGCTTGTCCAGAAATATGCCCAGGTATTTGGTTTCAGTTGATAGGCTTAGGGTAGTCCCAAACAGACGTGGAAGTTGTAGTTCCCCGAGTTTCCTCTTTTTTGTAAAGAGGATCAGTTCGGTTTTTGTAGGATTTACTGATAGTTGGTGTTTGTTGCACCAGTCTTCGACTATTTTAAAGGCTTGGCGCATAAGGTTACATAGGGTATTTTCATGGGTACCATTTATTATTATGGTTAGATCATCGGCATAGCCTACGGTGAAGTAACCTTTGTCATTCAGTGTTTTGATGAGGCTGTCTACGACCAGGTTCCATAGAAGCGGCGAGAGGACGCCCCCTTGTGGACAGCCCTTCGCCACTACTGCCCTTGTAGTGTCGTTTACGGTGACTTGCACCGCTCTCAATTTGAGCATATTGGTGATCCACCCACTCAGGGTCGTGTCTATGTTGTGTCTGTCGAGGGCCATACTAATGCTATTGAACGTAGTCTTGTCAAAGGCGCCCTCGATGTCAATAAAAGCTGCCAGTGCTGAGCATTTGTGGTCCACTGCGCATTCAATTTTGGATACCACACTATGTAGTGCGGATTCTGTTGATCTGCCAGTGGAATATGCGTGCTGTTGTTTGTGAAGTGGTTTTATCCGGAGAGGTCCGTCACGGATATCATCATCATCATCATCATCATATCAGCCGAAAGACGTCACGGATATGCCTATCACAAAGTCTCTCGAGGGTTTTTAGTAGGAAGGATGTGAGGCTTATGGGCCTATAGGCCTTGGGTTGTGTATAGTCTGATTTGCCTGGTTTGGATATGAAAATGACTTTCACCTCGCGCCACGCCAGGGGTATGTATCTGAGTGCTATGCAGGTGCGGTAAATCTTCACCAAGCATGATGTCAAGTGGTCGACCCCCCACTGCAGTAGGGCTGGGAAGATATCGTCTAGTCCTGGGGACTTGTAGGGCTGAAAGGTGTTAATAGCCCACTTTACCCTGTCTTCTGTTACTATACTAAGGGCTCTGGACCAGTCTCGTTGATGAGTGATCGGGTTTTTTCAGCGCGCCAAGGCTTCGATCCTGATCAACATTTAAGCAACATTTCTAAACATTTAATACTACAAAAAATAGGCACAACTTTTGCTTCTTACAAGGTTGTGTTCAGTATTTTTCAAATTTTAAACTACATTATTAGTACAAGGTTGCTGCACATAGTTGAGGCAGAATCCTCTATTGCCCATATCAACAGGAGCTTCAATGTTGTCTGTGTGAAACCAAAGACGGAAAGGTTTTACAGTACCTGCGGAAAAAAAACTCGTTTGAGAAAAGCTGACCAATACACCTTTACCCTCTTATTTACAAACGTTGCTTAAAGTTACGAGATGTTTAATCGTCAAGAAATTATGGTTAAACAGTTGCTAATCACTACTTAACTTAAAGCAACGTTTTTAAATATGGAGGTTAATGTTTTGAGTATTTGACAGTGGAACAGTTTTCGAGTTCTAAGGTGACGCCTCAATTCAGACTTGTGAATTGAGGAGCAACCTTAAACGACCTTTAACTTTTCAAGGGTTTTACTACTCTAGGATTAATTAAGCCTACAAAAATGTTAACATTTAATTTACTCCTAAATTATGTAAGATAGAAATTATCAAGCAGGCCGACGGCATATATCGAGAATTCAAAATTGGAACACCAACGTTTTATGACATTTTACCAACGGCCAATGGCCGACTGCACACAGAAATATGGTATTGAGTATTGAAAATTGGGAGAAAATCCTTTTTAACACTTTTTGTTTTCTGCTTCAAGTTAGAGATTAGCAAGCAAGCATGTTATCTTAAATTTGAATCATTCTATTAACATTTCGTTCAATTCGCTTTTTGGCAAGAAACTGTTTTGTATTAAAGAACCATCTTAAAAACGGAGCTAGTACAGATAATATGCTTAAATGATGTTTTAATAATAATTAGTTGTGATAGTTTCTAGTGCAATAATAATGTTACGACAGTTCTCTATAAGTGTTGTGTAATACTAAGTTATTTCTTTTTTTCTAGACTTGTTTACGTATTCGAGTATTGTTTTTTTTGAGTATTTCACTGAACTTTTCGCAATTTCTTCAGTGTCTCGGTCAAATGATATTAAAATCCTTGGCTCATGCAGGATAAAAAAGGCAAGCCAAGCCAAGCCGAGATCAAGGATACCATTTTAAATTGCTTGTACTTTCTTGAAATCTCCTATTGCGAAAATTAAAATGTTTGGCTTCTGTTACATTGTAACAAAGATACGCAGACCAATTAGCTACTATCGGCCGGGTCTTTGTAGGCACTGAGTAGGCGTGTTCAAAAATGCTCGGAAAAAAGAAAACGTAGCTACTGTGCTTTTCCTTGGGTTGCCACTGTAATAGTGTTTTTCAACTTGTTTGCCAAATATTATTGCACGATAACGATACTCAGTTATATTATGTGAAAAATATCTTACTCAAAACAGTAGCTGCTTGCATCGAAAGTTCCGCAGAAAAGGTTCCTCCGCATATTCTATCCGTACATAATGCTTGAGCCGGCTGGATTCGTCCAACGTTGGTGGCACAGGGTAGCAGTAGCCAATCGTTGGCGCAGTTGTTTGGCCCAGCTCCTGAGCCTATCATGGCATTGACTGGACCATTGCTGTTACCGCTTAAAGTGAAAGCTCGGGAACGGTTGTTAACTGCAATATAAACATAGGATGAGGTAATCAAAGGTTAGCGTACCTAGTGACAGGTTATATGGGTTCATATAATTATTTAGTTAAATACTTTTTTTTTTCAATTTTATTGACTAAGTGTTTTTTATTTTTATTATCTATCAATTATGTCATTACTTATTGACATGATCTAACAATAATCCAGCATTGCATATGTAAGCTATAGAGCCCTATATACCAGGAGACTTTTATTTTTGGTAATATGCGTTATTGTTTATTACTTTGCACAGGTATGTATAGAATCAGGTCCATCCGACTAAACAGACAGCTGTGCTGCTGGGGAGGTTGTAGCGCCACTTCTTCTTCCCAGCTAAAGCGCTAGGAAGTGTCGAAGGGTGGGCGTTTTTGGGGCACTGTCTTATGTATTTTGATGTTCGAAAAGTGCTGATTCTCAGCCTAATTTGCATAAATGACTTTTGATTTTGATTTGAATGGATGATAAATTTAGTTTATTGTTAAAACTTTTCCCTTTAGTATAAGCACTAGTACAGCATGATCTTGTACCCTTTATGATCAGGGCGATAATCATACCTATAAGTTGAATCAGATTTTGTTTGAACTTCAAAAAATTTGCTTTAGTGTACATAATAAATGTATACTTTAAATTTATTATATATTATAAAGATGAAGAGTTTGTTTCCTTGTTTGCTTGAACGCGCTAATTTCAGGAATTACTGGTTCGATTTGAACAATTCTTTCAGTTTTAGATAGCCCATTTATCGAGGAAGGCTATAGGAAGGAGGAAGGAGGAAGGAGGAAGGCTAGGGCCCCTAGGAGCCCAGAAAAAAGAAAAAAGTCACGAATACGAAGTACTCGCACGGCTAGGCTATTCAATGCGACGGGGTGGGTCGTGGTAGCAAGAAATTTGACGCAGACGAAGTTGCGGGCAGAAGCTAGTATAAGAATAAAACCCTACCAAGTAAGCTGTAGAGCCCTATATACCAGGAGACTTTTATTTTTGGTAATTTGCGTTATTGTTTATCTTCCGACGATATAGACATTTTCTCCAACAGCCTAAGTAAATTTAAGTTGCTGTTACACGCAAAACTCAATATTGAGTAGGTGTTGACCTTCCTCCCTACTGTTCAACTCCCTAAGTTCAACTCAATATATATAGTTTTTTTTATTTTTTTATAATTTTGATTCTTGTTGTTTTTACTTTAAATTGTATACTTTATTTCCATATTAATAATTGATTGTTTAATATCTTAATGCAAGCTGTGGTCTCCTATAATTGAAGATGCACAAGGATTCGTATCTTTTTATGTTTTATTTTTAGCATGTAAGGTGTAATCTTTGTTGGAGATCCAAATAAATAAATAAATAGCAGTCTATGTAATATTAAGGGTCTACCGATCAGGTAAATGTCAACTTAAATATTTAAACACTAGCTTGTGCCTGCGGCTTTGCCCGCGCGGAACTTCCATCCCCTATTTAACTCCCTTAGGGGTTGAATTTTGAAAAATCCTTCCTTATTCCTGGTTTACATTATAAAGGGAACCTCTGTGCAAAATTTCAGCTTTCTAGGTCCAAGGGTTTGGGCTGGGCGTTGATGAGTCAGTCAGTCAGTCAGGACTTCTCTTTTTATTTATATAGATTTGCCTTGATAGTAGGGTGCAATAATACAGCGTATATAAACTTTTTTTTGTCGATTTAATTTAATCAAAATGTTTTAGGTTTTGATTGAACACACACACACACACACACACACACACACACAAATAACTTACCGCCTTATTAAATGTATTGTTTTGAGTAAGACGCACTCAGTTATACATCTATTAAAGTTATTTTATGAGAATTCGGTATTACTAGCAACAGTATTTTAAGAGGAACGTAAACCTATTTGGCCTCTTCAAAACTTCCTCGAATCGAATCAGCACCCTAATTGCGTAACTCACGATTAATCATAATCGGTTTCAATTTGACAGTTCAGCAGTATTCATTGCGTTATTTACGTTGTTGAACAGACAATTTTTTCGAACATATGAAGCAATGGTTTAACAATCTGATTCAAAGCGAAACAGATTATGATGAATCGTGAGTTACGCAATTAGGGTGCAGTTTTAATCGCATTTGCTGCGGGAGATGGGTTTTTAGGGCTACCGTTGTGAGGAAATTAACAAGCTCATACACGTTTTAGAAGAGCTGACATGTTTGAGCAGCCTGATTCTGATTGTCAGTGGGCTGTATTTGCTCATTAAAACTTTTGCTGCACTTTCAAAATTATAACTTCTTCTTAGCTTATCGATGGCAGAAAGTTCAAACTTACACACTTTTGAGTGCATTAAAAGCTTGCCTTGATAAAGCTTTTTCCTTATAGTAATCAGTTTTTGTTGAGACCTAGTAATGTATCTAAATGCCTGTAACGTTGTACGTTAATTTTACTTTTATTATCTCAATATAAGAGTTTACACTTATAACTGATGAATTTACTGGTTGCGAGCTTCGCACACGAACCGGTTTGTTGCTGTCTCCCCTCTCCATAACGTCGTTAACGACCGCGCGCTTCCAGCGGTCAGGGGAATAGTCTCGAACGGATTGACTTGACACTACGGAGCAGCACAGTGACCGTGCTGTTAGTGAACATTAAATTTTATGACGACTATTTTGCGCATAGTTCACAACTAACAACATTTTTAAGAAAGTGTTACTTTTAAATTCTGTGTAACCCCAAATCGGGTGAGTGTTGCAAAACCTATTATTATCTAGTTCTAAGTACCTATTCGTTGCATGACTTGCTAGATCATTATGTCAACCGAAACGCCGATGTGCTTTAATTGCATTAATGTACATGCGTTGATTGGTATTTTAAACAACTTAATGTAATTCATTTTGATTTCACTGAATGACCGTAACAAAGGTGTAACGGGTTATGACAGTTAGGTATTTTTGAATCATCCTCTGTTTTTAAATGTATTCTTTCCTTGTTTTAAATTTGTAATTGTGATCTCATTGTTGTAGCGAATTAAAGGAGATGGTTATGGTTCCGTAATTTAGTTTAATAATTTTTGTCATATATTTTTTCCATCTACCTTCCATCACTAGTTAGCATTTTTCTGCTAGTAATTTATCATGCTTTCAAAATTGTACCACGCTGCTTAGACTGCTTCATCTCGATAGCTAATTGATGCTTGAACACCGCTTCCCACCGTAGATTCTACGGTCGACGGTTGTCGGAATGTTGCAGTCAGTAGCATGAATTCGGCCATTTCCTAAAATGTCCAATTCCGGATTCCAGGGTTCTGCCGTACCGGATCCTACATTATTTACCGCTGTTGCAAGGGCTGTGGCTGGACAACCCTACCAGCTAACATAACTGCAGTTAGAAGACCGATCTACTTACCTGGCTGCCACCGGTCGCCTACGACTTCAGAACTACCAGGATAGTGGTTTTCTTTAGGCAGGCTAGAACAAATACGCGCTCGATATTGAGAACTCACGCCAGCTTACTGCTGGATTTAATTATTTTTTATCTTTATATAGTTTTAATTTAGTTGCTAATAAACTTTTGTATTCTATTTTTTTATTTCATTTACCTGCCTCAGCAGGGACGTCACATGCCCGTTCACCCTTCACGATCTGCCATTGAAATATCAATAGGGTATTTAACTACATATGAGAAAAAATTAAAAAAATATTATTGAAAAACTCGGTCGGTAAATGTTGGTTTTAGTTCATGAAATAAAAAATAAATGTAAAAATTCAATTCAAAGATTTCAGTTTATTAATCTGTTTTTGGACACTGTGAAATAGTAGCCGCCCTGTTATTACGTCATACCGCTTTTTAAACTAATCAACTGAACAACTTTATACTTTTATTATTTTCGTAACGAAAGTAGTTTTTATTGAAATAATATCTTACATTAAGGAACAGCAAACCAACGATAAGTAGAATAAAAAAACAAAAAAATATATGAACAATTATCGTATAAAATATCAGCGCAGTTGTTTACACAGCAAACTGACGTCATATAAACAATGTGTAATAAAAACATTGTGTTTTTTTTAAGTGGTATATTAGCATTTTAGAATCTAATTGAGACACTTAAAAAAATGTGTGTAAAACCCTATTGTAACTAGCACAAACGTGCCACCGATTCAATGAGCATGATTAAGAATCATCTGCTTGTTGAGTGGCATTTACATTCCGAAGCCTGGTCGAAGCTCGGACATGTTCATTCGGACACAAGTTGGATTAATATTGTTTATAATATTACCACTGAACAAAAAAAATATATTACTTGCTGTATTGGTGATGCTTTGGACCCTGATATTAAAATTTTAATGAAAATAAAATAGCAACCAACTAGGTACCTAAACGTAAGGGTATTTCTGCCCTGGAGTTGCATCAGGGAGGCACTCCGGTATCACCGGATGCCGACCTACCACTGTTGTGTGGTCGAGGCCTATTTGACGGACAGGGCCGTCATCTACCCCGGTCACCTTGGAGAGTGGAACCGGCAAGAGATGTCGTGCGGTGTCCCACAGGGATCAGTCCTGGGGCCGCATCTGTGGGACATCGGATAAGACTGGGTGCTGCGCGCCGACATCCCTGACGGCGTCAGTGTAGTTTGTTACGCTGACGACACGGTGGTCCTGGCGCAAGGGAGGTCGTACCAGGCGGCGGCTGACTTAGGGACACACGGGGTTGCGACAATCGTCGATAGGATCCGGCAACTGGGAGTCGAGGTGGCCTTGCACAAGTCCGAGGCAATGTGGTTTCATGGTCCTCGGAATGCACCACCGACGGGTTCCCAGATAACGGTGGGAGGGGTTCACATCGGCGTCGAGTCGACGATAAAGTACCTAGGACTCGTCCTCGACAGCCGGTGGAACTTCGCGGAGCATTTCCGCCGTTTGGCTCCCAGACTGGAGCGGGCCGGGGCTGCGCTGAAGCGGCTGCTGCCCAATCTATGGGGGCCAATCGCCTCCTGCCGGAGGCTCTACGCGGGGATCGTGAGGTCCATGGCCCTATACGGGGCGCCGGTGTGGGCGCCTACATTGAGGCGCCAACCAGCTCGCCGGTTACGGGCGTCCCATAGCCATGGCGATCAGGATGATCCGGGGATATCGCATGATCTCCGGCGAGGCGGCGGGCCTCCTTGCCGGATTACTGCCATGGGATCTGGAGGCAAAGGTCCTCGCGCAAATTTGGGAGTGGTGCGAGGAGGCCAAACGCCGGGGCGTAACTCCGCTGCCGCGGGAAATCGCGGCACAGCGGACAGAGCTCCGGCGAGATCTCATGGCAACATGGAGAGTGCGATTGTCGCAACCCAGTGCTGGGCACGCCACGATTGCGGTGGTAAGTCCCCTCTTTGAGGAGTGGTCCGAGAGGCGGCATGGCGTCCTCACCTTCCGCCTGACGCAGGTCCTCACCGGACACGGTTGTTTCTGGAGGGGGTTTCTGTTTCGGATAGGGCGGGAGGAAACGCCCGGGTGTTTCCACTGCGAAGATCGCCCTGAGGACACGGTGGAGCATACGGTGGCGGTCTGCCCGGCTTGGGTGGAGCACCGCCGTGTCCTCGTGGAGGCGATCAGCGGCGGCGATCTCTCACGTCCGGCCCTGGTCCAGGCCATGGTACGGAGCGAGAGGGCATGGGTAGCCGTCACCTCCTTCAGCGAAGCAGTAATGCTCGCGAAGAGGGAGGCGGCACACGTGAGGGAGAGGCAGCATATGCGCCCTCGCGACCCTAGCCGCCGCAGGATACGGAAACGCCCTGGGCGTCGGGAATCCCAGGCCGATTTCCGGCCACCGTAGGAATGGGCTTGCGGACGGCGAGTAATGGGTAGCTCGCTGTCCGGTAAGGACCAAGCCCAAGTCGACGGCGCGTTGTGTTCCACGCGCGCCTCAAAGAGATGTCAGCACAAAAAATGATGGGACCCGCAAGGGCTGATACCTGCCAGGGGTGCGGGTTGGTTCGAAAGAGATACCACAGCCCCTGGCATACGGGCTACTGAAGGAACATGGGTGGGTTTTAGTCAGTAAAAGTCTGACACGCCCTGCTGCTCCACCCAGAGCGGGAGAAGTTATTTGTTGATTTCCCACCCAAAAACAAAAAAGAAAAATTACGAAAGGGTATATATTTTTTGTAAAAGGACTAGCTTTTGCCAGCGGCTTCGCCCGCTTGGAGGTCGGAAGTGATCCCAAGGGAACGTACTACCGGGATGAAAAACCCTTATACTCGTATTTTAATCCAGGCTAAACAATCTGTGTACCAAATGTCATCCGAATCTGTTCAGCCCAACAATAATCCAAACATAAAAATTTTCAGATTAGTAATATGAGTAGAATTTGTATCGTTATTTATTCATTTGGATTTATAAACATTCGCTTTGAAAGTCTTTTTATTGGGCTAATACAGTGAACGACAGCGTATTCGCCCGCGCTTGTTTTTTGAATTGAAAACTTCTTTAGGTGCGTTGGGCATTTTTTGAGACGGGAAAAAACAAATGAACTCGCGACACCTTCACCGACACCTCTGTTTTTTAGTAGAGGTATTTCAATAATTCAAGTCTCAAAAGACAGATTAGGTCCAGAACTAATATTCCAATTGGATCTTGAAAACCGAATAACCCGTTTAGAAGATATGACCAAATTTATGATCCCTACTAATATTATAAATGCGAAAGTAACTCTGTCTGTCTGTCTGTCTGTTACGCTTTCACGCCTTAACCGCTGAACCGATCGTCATGAAATTTGGCCGAGATATAGCCTGGGATATGGGTAAGGACATAGGCTACTTTTTTACGCGATAACCGACATCCACGCGGGCGGAGCCGCGGGCAAAAGCTAGTTATGAATAATTTGAAATCCTTGCGACACATTTACCGACACCACTGACAACCCGAACATACGAACGAACAACGTTGAACGTACGTTGAACGTTGTTTAATCTGAAGATTCAAAAAGTAATTATACGTAATTGTTCAAGTTTTATCTTCCCGGAGTGCCATTGTTTTTTTTTTTTGCGACAACTACTAAGATAACAATTTAAATCATAATATGGTGTAAAGTATTATCATACTGCGCACGAAATGTTTAACGTTACTAACGTATTTAAATTAATAAGGATTGTAACTGTATCTGTCTACATAACTTTTCTAATTATATGTCCAAAAAATAAAAATATTAAAATGTAAACAAATCATAGTAACAAAATAAAATCCTCCAGGCGTGTGGGCGTGACAGCTTACATAATATGCAATGACGGATTATGTTCATATAGCCGTTACGCCGAGTCACAACTCGTGGCCACAATTTAAAGACGGGCCATTAACGTAAAATAAATAACAAAATCATGGTCAGCAAGACGAACACTTACCACAAGCAGCACCCGTTCACGAGCATTACGTGTTATATGTAGAAGTGACTAAGAGAGATGACTAAGTCGAAATTGTTCTAAAACCAGATGTGCTGTTTGTCGAGTACTGTAAAGAGATATTTTTCACGTTTCATATTAGCCATAGACAAAACCCTCACCTGTATCCGGGCACGCGGTGTACTGAATTCCACAGAAGTTTCGTTCCATCCTGACGCAAATCCCATAATCTTGGTTGCTGAGCTGCAGTCCCGATGTGGGATCATAGTTGAAGGAGCGAAGTTGACCTGATACTCCCGTGTAGTACTGTAGGCATCCTTCATCCGCTGATAAAGAAAAATGAGTTTTATTTTATATTAAGACTTAGTGAAATTGGCGAGAATCGTTAATATACAACGTTCAACGGATAGGGTATATACATACCAAAGGCACTTTTTTCGTTGGATGGTATCAAACGATATTGAAAGATTTTTAATCCTATCTCTACATTTTCGAAACTTTCGAGAATTTTTAATACATTGATAGAAACCGAACTTATCAAATTGAAATAAACACATCACTCGGAAGAGATTTATCGTGATATTGGCAAGTAACGTGGAAAGTTATTGACCTACGTAGTGCGGTGACACGTTTGTTATGATTTGAATATAAGAAACCGAAAATTTTGTATCAATTCTTAGACTATTTTATTTTGAGCTGAAACTATGTGTAGTGATTCTATACCACCTGTTATCTTTAGTGCTTAAGAATCCGACGACCAAAGCTCGCAACCAGGATTCGAGCGGAGACAATACTTCGTCCGAATATTGCTATCTCTGTTTGACAAAAGAAGCACCGATGCGCAGCTGTGTGTGTGAGCGTAACGAGTCGTAGGCATCCTTATTTATTCGTAATTTATTAGGTATGTTCATCATTTGCTATGTTTTGTTGACTTTTTTACGGGAATCGTTAGTAAATGTATTTTTTTTTTGGAAATTTCTCTACAATGCCGGGATCTCAACATATTAGGATATCCCGCGTCATTACCTGCGTCCTTTACGTGCTATTCCTAAATACTTTTGAAAACCAATGTTGAATTTGTATGATCAGTATTAGTCTTCTTGAATAAATAAAATACATGAAGTACCTACCCACACATTTAGGGTAAACTCAAGTTTACAAAACTAAGGTATATATATAAACTAAGGTTTACTTCATTATTTGACATTATACATAAATTTTAATATCAACTATTTTTTAGTGGTTGTCATGTTAATCATGTCACGATGTTTAATTAGGTTCATTTTATTTATGTAGATTATTTTACATATTGTGAATGGGAGAACGTTGTAGGCCTTACAGACTGTAGATTTGTAAACGATTTTCTATTCTGTATTCGTCTAAGTACCTGGAACCTATTGACGGGCCTGCACTGTCCTCCCATACATTTTATCTCTGAAAAGATTGTTAAAGCCAATCATTTTTAAAAGAGTAACCGTGGAGTTTCTTGCCGGCTCTTCTCCATAAAAAACAACATTTTGGAACCGTGCACCTAGCTTCTGACGTTTCATAAGTGCCCATGCAGGTTTATATGAAATAAAAATATTTTGATTTTGAAGGCGTTTTATTCCTTTTACTAAACTATAAAACTGTAATAAAAAAACGACTACAAACCAAATAATAAAACTGTTGCCTGTGTAAAAGACAAATGTTCCAATAATTTATATGTGCCTAAATACAAATAAATAACAGTATTCTGAGCTAATAATAATAATTGTGCCCCCAGGCTTCATACTTACATAACATCACGCCTTGTTTTCCCGAATAGTTGGGCAGAGTTGTACCTAATAGTACACCCACATTTCGCCAGTTATGTTTTAAGTCCCATCTAATAGGGGGCGAACCTATTGTCATCAACTGGACATAAACCCAGACTTCGGGCGGCTACTGAGAAATTCCAGTTTGTAATAGCCAATAACACTTTGCTCAACCTGGGAATCGACTCCAAGACGTCATGCTCCGTAGTAGCGCTTGCGACCACTAGATCAACGAGGCAGTAACTACGAAACCGATAAAGCAATAATTAATTTCGATACCTAATCCTTTTCTTATCGAAAATAAATGTTTTATCGCTTTCGGACTGCATAGGTAAATCCTCTAAAATGTGCATTGTAAAAACAGTAGGTATCTAATTTAAATGTCTTTATGGCTCACTTTTTTTTGGCTATAATATAAAAGTCAGATATATGCTGTCGCGGACTTTTATTTAGAACTGTTTTAACAATTGCACAATACAATATCTTCGTCTGATTCTAACCCTCTGACTAATATTTGCGTGACTGGACTTTTGCGCGACTGTACCTTTACGCGAACGGACATATGCGCGAAAGACACTTGCGCGAATGATGGTTGCGCGAAGAACACTTGCGCGAATCCAATTACGCGAACGGACAGTTGCGCAAAAAAGTTGAGGAAATGAAATTTCTTCATAACATCACGCCTGTATTCTATCAAAGGAAATAAACAGTCCAATTAGATTTAAATAGTGATCGTCGTAGCTTTATATACGGCACATTTAAAAAAAAATCTTTCTTCATATTTGTAGGGACCTACCTAAGGTATACGTTATACAGGAAAAGTTATCCAGTGCGCAAACTGTAACCATGAATTCAGCATACCATTCTAGAACCCCTACCCCAGAAATTTTTCTCTAATTATAAAAATGAAAATCAGCTGTTTCATAGAAAAGTGCAATACCTACGCGGTCAAAATGTATGGAACAGCAGATTTTTTTTTTGTATAACCGGTGAAAAATTTTGCGCACTGAATAAAAACTTACCCTGTATTTTCGACTTTTCCATCATGGGTGTCGTTTTCAGGGTTTCTGGGTGATCTAAACCCGATGGGGTCAAAATGAAAATCCAAGATGGTGGCCAAGAAAATTTCCGAATTTTCCATCATGGGTGTCGTTTTTAGGGTTTTTGGGTGATCTTAAGCCGAAGGTGGGGTCAAAATGAAAATCTACGATGGTGGCCAAGACAATTTTCGAATTTAACATCATGGATATCGTTTTCAGGGTTTTTGGAGGTCCTAAAGCCTTGGGTTTTTGGGCTTGGATTTTCATTTCACCTCAATATTGGCTTCAGCACCATTGAAAACCAGAAAAAGGACACCCATGAAGAAGATTTAAAAAATAGTCTCAGCCGCCATCTAGGATTTTTACTTTGACCTTGCAATTGGCTTCAGCCCCCTTGGGCGGGTACAAGGACAATTACAAAATAACAATCCGCAAAAATAAAGGATATAATTTTTACAGTATGGACGCCAAACGGACTGGCATAATGAACAAAAAAAATATAGATATAAGGGTGGTAGGGACATTGACGCGAAAACTGTAACCATGCAGTCAGTACATGATTCTAGATCTTCTAATTTTCAAATTCATATTTATTTAAACATGAGAGGTTGTAATTTTATTCCATAAAGTGTGGCAGGGGCATCAACGCGCAAACTGTTACGATGAATTCAGCCCCCCAACGCACCCTAACGTAGAAATTACTCGTCGGTCACCAAAAAAAATCTGCTGTTTCATAGAAAATTTCCTCCGCGATCATAATGCTGCAGTAGGTAGCTATTTTTTTAAACAACCGAAGAAAAATATCAATGTCTAAAATCATGTATAGAATTATTGGTTACAGTTTGCACGTCGATGTATGCCACCCTATAAATTATATTTTTTCATATACCAGCAGTCCTACAAAAAATTAAACGCGGTAGGATCAGAATCACAGGCGTCGATGTCCCTGCCACCTTGTATATCCAAATCCGGAAACAAAGCAAAGTTCGTAAGAATGTAGGTTACTCAATACTAAATCACAATTTTATAGCCAAGTGAATACCGTCATGTTTGCGTTAGTGTTAGTACCTGTCCGAGCGATACACACCTACAGTGAGCAGTACGATCACACACACATTGACATTGGCTTGACGCGATAGCGCTACTAGCTACTGATATTTATGACACTGCATGTAATGTACTAACAGTTCGGCAATTATTCATTCTAAGCATAGTACTACACCAGCACACTGCACTTCTTTTTGACCCAGTACCTTCCGACAAGAGACGGAAGGATTTAGTTTGCATAAAGCCTCAAACTAGACGTGCGTTTGCCAATCGATTTTATGTGTTTTTAGGTCCTCTTCTGTGTAATAGACTTAACAAATTAATGAACATTCACCCCCTTATTACAAAACTAGTTTTTTCTTTAGGTATGGTTTAAACCATCGAGCCTGTTTTTGAAATAAGAACTTAGAACTGAAATAGAATTACAGCTCCTTTTCCAAAACTGACAATTTAGCACTGGACTAACTTGTCAGTTTTGTAAAAGGAGCTGTTTTTCGATTTAAGTTAGGTTCTTATTTAAAAAACAGGCTCGACGGTTTAAACCATACCTAAAGAAAAACCTTGTTCTGTAATAAGGGGGCTACAGTTTAAGCTATAAAAAATGTAGTACTATGTTATCAGAATACTTAGCGTTACTCAATTACACAGACACAGAAAAACTTCTAGAAATTATGGAATGACGATAATTAATTATTCCCTCGTAAGTATTTACTTCGGTAGTATTTACATTGCTTAGTTGTATGTAGTTATTATTAATGTTACCAATATGCTTTTTCTCATAGTTGTTAATAGATTATTTTTATATCAATTTAATTTTACATGTTAATGTCCTAATTTAATTATGAAACGTAAAGTGATGGCCCGAAACACAGGTTTAAATAAACCTAGATCGGGCGGGTCGCTACCTAAATTTCTAATTCCGAAACATTGTCACTTGCTCTTGTTATAAAAATATTTTAGAAATAGTTTATTTTTAGGCACTATAATTGTATGGGAAATGTATTACTGTAGGCTAAATGTACTCTTTTTGTATACGTTTCTATTATATACTATTAAATAAATTATTTATGATGAATTTGGATGTGTTCCGTAATACCTAAAATTATAAATGAAAACTTATTGTATTTTAATGTTTTTTAGATATTTTACAACTTGATAATATGAGCTATGCCTCTGAGATAACAATATGACAGATATTGTTGGTGGTAATACCAAAAAAACATTGAGAAAACAAGCCATTTACGCTGTACAAATGTGCGAAATACAATTCGCTTAAACTTCATTTTAGGTAACTATTTTGAAAAAAAAAAACCCCTACGAGCCTAGATAAATACTTGTTGAATCCGAATATCACCATAATATGGTGGAAATATGCTCAAGTTGCAAATGATTTAGGTATTACGTTTGTATGGACAAGTGATGGTGCGTAGGCCTCGCAATAGGGTTTCTGTTACATCCTGTATAGCCTATGACACTCATAACTACCGTGGCTTTCTATTGGTATTTTTTTTTAATAATCGGTTCAGTAGATCCAGAGATTACCTTCTACAACCTCAAAAACTCACAAACTTTACCTCTTTATAATATTGGAATAGATCTACACAATTTATAAACATAAACGAAATGTCTTAAATAATAAATACATACATAGTACATGTATAAGAAAATGGGGGAAAGTAATCACCGGGCATAAAATAATATTTGTTTCTTAATTCTATACTCAAATACATTTATGTCCCGGCTTATGAGTTTATAGTTCGTGGGTTCGAACACAGGTAGGCGCTCGACTTTGTGTTCACTACTCTCAAATCAGTGAAGGCAAACAAATAAAAAACCGTCCTCGAACCAAAAAATCGCAGACATGTGACATCTACCAATACGCACTAGGCCCGCGCGGTAGGTTACCATTACCTTTCAATAGGAGACATGTGTCCTACCAGTGAGAACAATATAGGCTGACTGTATAGTCAGTATATTTATTTTCAAGTTTCATACGCAAGTATTCTTAGTAACACGTCACTAGTAATTTTCCTTCACTAGTTGGCCTAGTTAATCGGAAATTCAATTAGTTGCGTCAACCGCATAAGCTAATTAGTTGTTAATAGGAATCTGCTCGCTAACGTATGTGCTTTCAAATGCAATCCACAACAGCGGCTTCATTAATTCCACTGCAGGGCACTTGTGTTTGGTATTCTCGAGCTTTGAGTTTACCAATGTCAAAGGCTAATAAATTACTGTAACAACCAGTGGCGTAGCGTGCCTTGTCGGGGCCCCGTATAAAATTTTTTTTGGAGGCCCTTATATGGAGGTAAAGATTTTTCACAAAAGAAAAAAAATATTGTGAGAAGTAATATTTATTTATCACATAATTTACCCATTTTACAAATAAAAATGGAATTTTAAATATTCACTCTCCTTGCCTTTTTATCGGCAAACTGATTTATTAAATCATTTATGGCTGATGATGATTTTAGTTTTTCTAAAGTTTCTGCCTCTATGGACAATAGTGAGATGTCTGACAGCCGTTCTTGTCCCATCGAAGTTCTTAAGTATTTTTTTATTAGTTTTAATTTTGAAAAACTTCTTTCTGCCGTTGCGGTTGTAACTGGAAGGGTCAAGAATAAAAAGCATGCTGTGATTACCTCGGGAAAACTGGATGCAAGACTATTGAATTTTACTAGCAATAATTCAATGAGTTCTTTAATGGAATAAATTTTTTTAATTTCAGAATTTAAGCATGTTTTTAGAGCCTTTAATTGGTCACAAAGATTAAGTGAGATGTCTTTACTGTATTTAGCAGACAGTTTTCCGGAAGCGTTTAATATCTCTTCGCTTGAAGAAGATAGGAGTTTCTCCGGTTGTAATATTTCGAATATACTACTCAGGTTGCAAAGGCTCTGAAATCTTTCTTTAGTTTGAGAAATTAATATATCTAAACAACAATAGTATACATTGACTTTGAAATAGGATTCCGGGTCGGAAATTCTCTCATCTTGTGATAACTCATCAAAAAAAAAATTAAATTAAAAATTTAAAAAACCCCCGACCCAAACAAAAACTCTAAAAATTAAAAAATAATATTTATGGGCCTTTTAATTTGAACGTAATATTTTAATCAGGGCATTGTCAAGTCGGGGGACGGCTAGGCCTCTGTTTGGCGTTTTCATTGACCGTCCCCCGACTTGACAATGCCCTGATTAAAATATTACGTTCAAATTAAAAGGCCCATAAATATTATTTTTTAATTTTTAGAGTTTTTGTTTGGGTCGGAGGTTTTTTAAATTTTTAATTTAATTTTTATTTCTTGCTTTTTAAACTTAATGTCTCCCTTAAATCACCATTTATCTATAATCTATTCATTGAGACCTTTTCAATGAGCCCAAACACGATACTTCTGCTGTTTGTTGGTGAATAACTTGGGTTTCCTGGAAATTCTAGGTGTTGCTCCAGCATCAGTTCAAGTTTATTTTGTTCGTCTAATATCATTGAAGTAATAGAATCCCAAATTTTGAGTTGATCAGACCCATGGAAGAGGGTAAAATCCCTTTTTCAACCAGAAAAGAGCTGATAATCTCCAAACGGCTGAACCGATTTTGATGAAACATATCTAAGAACACTCCCGACTAATACACCTTTCAAACAAAAAAAACTAAATCAAAATCGGTTCATCCGTTCGGGAGCTACGTTGCCTCAGACAGACACACACACACACACACACATACACACACAGACACGTCAAACTTATAACACCCCGTCGTTTTTGCGTCGGGGGTTAAAAACGCTTCGTTATCTTTCGCCTACTGTTTTTAAAAACAGTTGTTACCCCCCACTTTTTTGCTAAACCTTTGGATTCATTTAGCAAACTATTAAATGAATTCTGATTTCTTAATTGGCACAGTCTATTTAAAAGATTACTTAATAAAATACTAGATTTCTGTAAGTCATTATTATCATGCTGTAGAGCTTTAGAAACAGGATTAATAATTTCAAATAGTGAAGAAAAAAATGTAACGAGCACTAAGAAATCAAAACTCTCTAAAATATTAATTATACTTTTACATTCTTCACGTTCATCTTTTTTATTTGAAATTAAATTTATTTGGTACAAAGTTTTCATGATTAGTAAAAAAATTTTCTTTACTGCTAATAAAGCGTCGTTCCTAGAAGACCATCTGGTAGGACATACCTTTTTAAGGGTAATCAAATATTTTTCAGATCAATCGTCACTTAGCATAGCCCAGCGTTTTATACTATTGCCAAAAAAAGTATATATCTTTTCTAAATTATCGAAAAAAGTCGATACTTCACGAACATGTCTCGCAGCATCGTTCAAAACCAAGTTTAAAGCGTGCGCAGCACAATGAACATAATCGGCATTTGGAGCATGCTCTTTTATTAGGGTTTGTAATCCTCCATACACACTCGACATAACAATTGCTCCATCGTATCCCTGTCCTCTACATTTAGTCAAATCAATTCCATATTCTTTAGTCAAATTTAAAATGACAGTTTTCAGACCTGCAGCACTGCAATCGGTTACTGCTATGAATCCTAAAAAGGACTCACAGATTTTTATTTCTTTAGGCACATTATCATCATTTTCTGTAACCGAGATATATCGAAAAACTACAGATAGTTGGTCAATTTTTGACAAGTCTTGTGTTGTATCCAGAATTATTGTCAGAAATGGAGCTTTTTTAATTTCTGAGATAATACTGTTCCTAACGTTAGTACCAAGCAAACTAATAATTTCGTTTTGAATCGTAGGGCTTAAATAATTTATTTCACCTTTCGGTTTTAGAAAAAGTTCTTTTAAAGTTGCATCATAGTTAGATAGCAGACGTGAAATTGCCATAAAATTGCCAGAATCAGAATCATGCCCCCTCAAAGGTAGATTACAAGATACTAAAGTAATTATAACATTAATTATACGATGGAGTACATCTCTCCAGAATGTAATTTTACTATCGATTTCACTTTTCAATAGAGTATCGATGGTATTTCCTTGCAACCAATTATTACAAGAGAGTGAGGCACTAATATGCTGCTGTGACTTTTCATGGTCAAGAATAGTTTGTGTGAAATTGCTTCTAACCGAAACACCGTTAACCCAAGCAGAGGAGTACGATTTGTTTTGACGATCTGCTAATAACCAACAGAAGTGACAGTACGGTTTGTTTAAAACGTTAGAATAACATAACCATGGTCTTATAATTTTTATGCCTGCCTGATTGAAATATGAATAATAAGCTGAAAAAGGTCGGTTATTTTCTGAAACTTTTGGAAATGGTCCTTGTGGTTTAAATGGACCCAATTTAAAAATTATTTTTCGTTCGCATTCAGTTAAATTGTCACCAAAATTTCCTCTATCTGATGAAATTATATTACAATCTGCATTATCTGCAGATATATCAGAATCGTTGACTTGGGGTTCCTCGATTTCTGGATGGACATCCGATAAAGTATGTGCTTGGCTTTCTTCTATTTCCGGATGGATATGTGACGAAGAACATGCTTCAGAAGAATCCAAAAATAAACGAGTAATTGTTAAAAAATAAATACGAATGCTTTGATACTAAACTAAAAAGAGTTATATATAAATAAATAACGTTACTAAGGGTCACAGTTAGAGAGTGTTCAGTTCAGACGCACACAGATTCTACGCGGATTGTGCTCGTACCTATTAGTAGATACAAAATCACCTGCAGCCCGTCCGTGCATTACTATACACCTGCGTGCTATTTAAACGCAGCGCGTAGTGTAGTGGCCATACAAAACGAGAACCCGAAAGCGAGTCTGCACATCTGAAGTTCTCAACACGCAATTAACGATACGATACGGACTGATAAACAAACAACAAAACAAATCGATCCTATAGATAAGTTAGAATTTTGTTTTTTTTAATCAAGGCACGGAACCCTAAAAACAGTATAATTGTGAAAATCGAGGGGGGAGACAACTTTTTGTGACGGACAGATGGACAGACCGAAATTAAAAGATTTCCTTGTTTATCACTACGGGCCCCTAATAAATGGGTTGGGTAGTAGTGTAGTACTTACCTTTTCAATCTAAATCACTCACAGTATCTTGTCTCTGAAAAAATGAAGAAATTTTGGGCACTTTTTTTATAACCTCGTCCCTTTTCTGTTTAATTTTTCTTTTCTCAGCGCCGCTGGGATAATCTCTTTTCCTTTCACTCATTTCTTTTACAAATCGTTACTAATACTGCTAAACCAGAAGAACAATATTGTTTGTACTGAATTACAATGTAATGCACATTTATATAAAGCGCGTAAATAAACAGTGCACTGCACTCCGTGGTTTAACATCCAATGCAAAGTACAACAACGTACATGTACATCGCGATATCGATGAAGGATTCCCGGGGATTCCCCGCTGAGTTGAAGATGAAGTAAGTAAAACGGGGAAGTCCCGCAGCCCGCCATAACGATGTAGTGTTGCCAACTTTTGAACGCACGCTTAAGGCGGGAAAAAAAGGAATTGCTTTATAGAATTTTGTCATTTGTAAAATACAATAAATTAGAAAGTTTTTATTCTTTTTCCTTACACACTTTGGGGGCCCCCGTGGCCCGGGGGCCCCGTATAATTGATACGGCAAATACGGCGGTAGCTACGCCCCTGGTAACAACCGTCTCATATTCAGTAAATTCAAAATCCATTTCAAGGCTACCGGTACCGGAGCGAGATAGGTAGCGAGCTATACTCTACTAGGCGGCGGGGTAGCGTTTCGAACAAGATTATTTTGAACCCTCGACGCAAAAACGACGGGGTGTTATAAGTTTGATGTGTCTGGGTGTATTTGTGTGTGTCTAGTCTGTCTGTGGCATCGTAGCTCCCGAACGGATGAACCGATTTTGATTTTGTTTTTTTTTTGTTTTAGAGGTGAATTAGTCGGGAGTGTTCTTAGACATGTTTCATCAAAATCGGTTCAGCCATTTGAAGATTATCAGCTCTTTTCTGGTCGATGAATGGATTGGAGCATCTTTCACGGGGTCTGATCAAGTCGAAATTTGGTATTCTGTTACTTGAATGATATTAGACGAACAAAGTAACTCTGAACTGCTGGAGTAATACCTGGAGTTTCCAGGATACCCAAGTTACTCACCAACAAACAGCAGAAGTATCGTGTTTGGGCTCATTGAAAAGGTCTCAATGAATAGGTTATGGATAAATGGTGATCAGGATGAGGAATGAAGACAAATTAGATAAAACACTTCACTGTGGGAAACATACGCAACGCTGCGCAGATCTCTCCGGCGAGGCGGCGGGCCTCCTTGCCGGATTAGCGCCATGGGATCTGGAGGCAAAGGTCCTCGCGCAAATATGGAAGTGGCGCGAGGAGGCCAAACGCCGGGGCGTAACTCCGCTGCCGCAGGAAATCGCGGCACAGCGGACAGAGCTCCGGCGGGATCTCATGGTGACATGGAGAGAGCGATTGTCGCAACCCAGTGCTGGGCACGCCACGATTGCGGCGGTAAGTCCCCTCTTTGAGGAGTGGTTCGAGAGGCGGCATGGCGTCCTCACCTTCCGCCTGACGCAGGTCCTCACCGGACACGGTTGTTTCGGGAGGTTCCTGTTTCGGATAGGGCGGGAGGAAACGCCCGGGTGTTTCCACTGCGAAGATCGCCCTGAGGACACGGTGGAGCACACGGTGGCGGTCTGCCCGGCTTGGGCGGAGCACCGCCGTGTCCTCGTGGAGGCGATCGGCGGCGGCGATCTCTCGCGTCCGGCCCTGGTCCAGGCCATGGTACGGAGCGAGAGGGCATGGGGAGCCGTCACCTCCTTCAGCGAAGCAGTGATGCTCGCGAAGAGGGAGGTGGCGCACGTGAGGGAGAGGCAGCATATGCGCCCTCGCGACCCCAGCCGCCGCAGGATACGGAGACGCCCTGGGCGTCGGGAATCCCAGGCCGATTTCCGGCCACCGTAGGCATGGGCTTGCGGACGGCGAGTAATGGGTAACTCGCTGTCCGGTAAGGACCAAGCCCAAGTCGACGGCGCGTTGTGTTCCACGCGCGCCTCAAAGAGATGTCAGCACAAAAAATGATGGGGCCCGCAAGGGCCGATGCCTGCCAGGGGTGCGGGTTTGTTCGAAAGAGACACCACAGCCCCTGGCTTAAGGGCTACTGAAGGAACACGGGTGGGTTTTAGTCAGTAAAAGTCTGACACGCCCTCCTGCTCCACCCAGAGCGGGAGAAGTTATTTGATGATTTCCCACCCAAAAAAAAAAACGCTGCGCAGATTTAAGCGAGACATTAATTTTAAAAAGCCGGAAATTAAAGTTAAATAATTTTTATTTTTTAAACCCCGACCCAAACAAAAAGTCTATAAAGTAAAAAAAAAATATTTATTGGCCTTTTAAGTTGTAGGTAATATTTTGATCAAGGCATTGTCAAGTCGAAGGACTGTCAATGAAGCGGTTTTTTACTTTTTAGAGTTTTTATTTGGGTCGGGGGTTTTGGGGGCCTAGTTTGGGTGTACTAGTCTAGTACCTAGCCTGTATCATTTTGTTCTAAATTAATGAAATATGGTACGATATAATTACCTATATAATTTTTTTTTAAAGAAAGCTTGTCCCTCAATCACAATAGTTATAAAGACACTGCAAGGTTAGACATATCTAAAAATAAATTATTTAACGCAAAAAATACGCTACCAACCAAATTAAATAAACTTAAAATGCAGCGGAGCCCCATATTAGAGATCACGTCGTCTTGCTACAACACCAAAACAATTGAACGCACCGCTAGCGGCTCTTTCGGGTAGATATAAAAGTCCCGTCATTATCACGAGAGTATGAGAGTTGCATTTGTTTTTAGTGTACTCGTAAGTTGTTGCTTTTAATAAACGAGATTTAACGTCATAACATTATGGGAATTAAAAACTTTTTTTTTGGACTATTACATCGGACTTAGATGTGACTGGCGAAATGTAATGAAATACTATACGTAGGTACACCTCTGCCTGATCCTTCGGGAAAACAAGCGTGATGTTATGTTGGAGTTGACTCGAAAATATTACTGGGTGATTATTAGATTGAATAAAAAACGACACGAGTATACAGGGCTATAAATTACTCGCAGAGCAAAAGTTAACTATTGTGTGAAACTGGTGGAATTTTCAATATGCTCGATTGCATAAAGAATTAGTCGAACATATTAAACATTTCGCCCATATTCCAGTGTATGTGGGTGTGATACTGAAACGTTCAGATTTACCAAACCTATGGTAGTTTCTAAAAGTGTTTAAATAAATGTCTTGGTAAAACATGTGTTATATTTGATTAGTTTACCTTTAAAATTGACTAGCATTAAGATAATAAAAGACATATTTAAATAAATCGAAATCAGTATTTTGCATTGTGGATCTTAGTGTTAAGTACAGCTCTCAATTGAAAACCGGTCTCAGCAGCGATGTCAAGTCGACTGGCCATATATCCAAGTACTGAGATGTCTGTATGAAAACGCGACTATGACCGTCCAAACTCAGGATCAGCAAACTGAACCTTGCGTCGAAGGGCGAGACATGGGGACGCAGTTTCCCCGAAATTATTATTTTTTACGCACTAGAGGATGTGCTTAAGACGGTGAACTGGGAAGGACGCGGCATTAACATCAACGGCGAGTACATCTCACACTTGAGATTTGCAGATGACATCGTCATACTGGCTGAATCGCTGCATGACTTGCAGCAGATGCTGGACGGCCTATTTGATTCTACTGTACGCATTAGTCTCCGGGTGAACTTGGACAAAACTCAGGTTATGTTCAACGATCACGTTACTCCGGGACCGATTGCTGTTAAGGGCAGTGCTCTCAAAGTTGTTCCAGAATACGTTTACCTCGGGAAAACTCTGCAGTTTGGTAAGAACAACTTTGAGAAAGAAGCTAAGCGAAGCTATTTGTTGTACCATCAACAAAGCTCAAGAAAATAGGTGGGTCATTCAGATGTCAATGTGTACGCTTTTATAATCAACTTCCAAGTCATGTTCACGATCTAAGTCTCAATAAATTTAAATCATTCATTAAACGTAAGTTGTGCCTGAAAACCTTTTATACCGTTAAAGAATATAGTGAAAAATGCTTGGTATTGATCTGCTCCAATTTTTGCACACTGAATGTTCTTTTTTTGTTAAAACCTATATATACTCTTTGACATTTGATAATTATTATATAAACTTTGTGGGAAGCACAAGACTGGTCCAAGTGGAGGAGCCTGGGGGAGGTTCAGCAGTCGACGTCTTTCGGCTGAAATGATGATGATGATGATGATGAAAATGATGATGATGATGATGATGATGATATACACTATGACATGAATATTTTCTTTGAGAACTATTTTTTTTTACTATTGTGAATGTGAAGACTATATGGGTCATGTTTTGTTTTTGTGTTTAATATCTTTCTCAGTTCATTTTTAATGTTAATCAAGCAGTTTGAGGACTTTATGCGGCCTACCCAAATGTCCTTTCTTTGGTATTGTTCGTCAAATCGTTGAGCTCCTCTAGTTCTGAGTTGAGCTGCATGATTACGGATAAATGCGTGCACTGATTGGACTGGTCCACTCAATCTGTGTGGTTCTTTCCTCAAAAGACCATTTCAGACACCAATCCACATGGTCTTCACACCATGTGGATTGGTGTCTGAAATGGTCTTTACGTCTGGATTCCAGGTCCAAGATTATGTCTGGACTTTAAAAATGACTGTAACCTTTGAGTTTGTTTCGGCCTTTCTTCTCAGAGTAGGAAACACCGATCTTATCTACTTTTAAAAATATGATTGACGTGTAAAAGTGTTTGTGCAAACCTACTTACAGAAATAAAATCATTTATCACTAACAGAAGAATTCAGCAGGGCTGAGCAGCGTTTGGGAAGCTTCGTCGAGTCTTCTCGTCGCGTATTCCGCAGAGCCTAAAGACTAAATTCTTCAACCAGTGCGTCCTGCCTGTTAGGACTTACGGAGCCGAAACGTGGACACTCACGGTACGGCTGGTCCATAAATTCAAGGTCGCTCAGCGAGCTATGGAACGAGATATGCTCGGAATATCTCTGAGGTATAGAATCCGAAATGAGGTGATTCGGCAGAGAACAAAAGTTATCGACATAGCTCACAGAATTAGCAAGCTGAAGTGGCATAAGGCCGGCCGTAGAACCGATGACCTTTGTGGTAAACGTGTTCTTGAGTGGAGACCGCGAATCGGCAAACGTAAGGTAGGACGCCCTCAGGCTATGTGGAGTGACGATCCTTACCTGATGGATAACTTCTCGGATATAATTTTATTCGCTGATAACACTTCTCTTATTTTTAGATTAGATAGCATAGATACGGATGTCTTACATGTCAATAATAGTCTAGCCGTTCTTTCGAAATGGTTTGCTTCTAATAATCTTTTACTCAATGCGAACAAAACTAAATGTCTTAAGTTCTCGTTACCGAATGTACCCCAAGTAGGTCTAAACTTAAAACTTGATGGCAAGAAACTGGATGCTATTTCGGAAACTGTATTTTTGGGAATTACTTTAGATTCAAAATTGCAATAGGGTGCTCATATTAGAGCCCTTTCAAGTAGATTAAGCTCAGCTGCTTACGCAGTAAGAAAAATAAGGCAGTTGACTGATGTAGCCACAGCTAGGTTAGTTTACTTTGCTTATTTTCACAGTATTATGTATTATGTCTTATGCTGTGGCGATGGGCAGCTGACGTAGATTCAGTTTTCATATTACAAAAGAGGGCAATCCGCGCAATCTATAAAATGGGGCCTCGCGATTCTCTTAGAAACAAATTCAGCGAAATTGAAATACTAACTCTGCCTTCTCTTTATATCCTAGAATGAATATCTTGTATGTTCGCAAAAACTTAGGTCTTTTCAAAAAACGATGCGATTTCCATAATCTGAAAGTACGAAGTAAAGATGAAATTGTGATTCCAAAATTTAGACTGACTAAAACAAGCAAGTCATTTCTAATAAACAGTATCCGCTTCTATAACAAGTTGCCAAAGTCAGTTACTGAACTTAGCGATGGAAAGTTTAAAACGCACATCAAACGTGTCCTTATCAAAAAGCATATTATAAGATAAAAGATTACGTTGAAGACAGGGAAGTTTGGCATTAATTCCTTCTGCACATGTGGCTTCCCTGGTACCTCATTAACAGCATAACTATGTGTAAGTCTATTAACTGCTCTCAAATACAATGTTTTTTTTATTCTTTTTATTTTTACAATGCTGACATATCTCGTCATTAATTGACACTAAACATCAATTTTATTTAGGTTCATTTTATTTATGTAGATTATTTTACAATTGTGCATGAGAGAACGTTGTAGGCCTTACTGACTGTAGATTTGTAGACGATTTTCTATTCTGTATTCGTCTAAGTACCTGGTACTTATTGACAGGGCTGCGCTGTCCTCCCATACATTTTATCTCTGTAATTTGAAAATATTGTTAATAAAAGACTTAAAAGTGAAAAAAACTATTATTTTTAAAAGAGTAACCGTGGAGTTTCTTGTCGGCTCTTGTCCATAGGAAACAACAATATGGAACCGTGCACCTAGCTTCTGACGTTTCAAGCTAGTTTCATATAAACCTGCATGGGCACTTATGCCCATGCAGGTTTATATGAAACTAGCTTTTGCCAGCGGCTTCGTCCGCGCGGAACTTTCATCCCCTATTTAACTCCCTTAGAGGTTGAATTTCGAAAAATTCTTCCTTATTCCTTGTCTACATTATAGAGAGAACCTCTGTGCAAAATTTCAGCTTTCTAGGTTCAAGGGTTTGGGCTGGGCGTTGATGAGTCAGTCAGCCAGTCAATCAGTCAGGACTTTTATTTTTATTTATATAGATAAAAATATTTTGTTTTTGTTTTTTTTTTTTTGTTTTTGCCGGGGGGCTGGTAGCAGCTGGATGAGTTGTCAAAATAGAGCTGAGTGGCGTGCAATTAGAGAGGCATAGTCCAGCAGTGGACTGCTGTAGGCTGATGATGAATCCTCAATTACTAGGTAGACTTGCAGTTGCATTAAAACTTACATTTTCAAAAAGAAACAACGCCAACTGGATTAAATAAGTATCGTCGAAGCGAAAGTTGGGGTTTTCTTTCAATAGTTTCTTTAATCTACAAAAGTTTCGAGACTGAGTAAGTGAAATAGATGTACAGTCAACTGTCACCTCAGGAACGAATCCAGTTAATATCCTTCAGTAATTTCCCGTTCCAGGGGTTAGTTTCATCTCGGTATATCAAGATAATTGACAATAAGTGCACTCTCATACCTATTAATACAATATGAAGACTTTTTTGGAGCCAATAAGGTTTTTGCCATAATCGCCACGCTTGGCAATCGGGTTGGCGATCGCAGTATGGTGGTTAAATGCATAGAGAACGCTGCTGCCATTCTCTAGTAAGTCCCTTAGTCGCCTTCTACGACACCCACGGGAAGAAAAGGGATGGTGCTATTCTTTTACGTCCGGCACCACACGGAACAAAAAGCATAACAGTAGAGTTTTTACTGACTCTTCTCAATTGGAAACGAGCGATTAAAACCTTGTGCCTAGCTTCTGACGTTTTACAAGTATTCATGTAGGTTTATTTGAATTAAATAATTTCTATTTGAATTTGACAACTTCTAGAAACAGTTATGCAACACAACATCAATCAATCTGCCTAGCCTATGTATGTTGGGGTCGGCTTCTAGTCTAACCGGATGCAACTGAATACCAGTATCTTACATGAAATGACTAGCTGTCTGACCTCCACAACCCAGTTACTGGTTAACATGGTACGCCTTGGTAAGACTGCTTTTCAGTCTTTCGGGCTTCTGACGACCCGTAATGACTGTCAAAGATCCACGAATGACAGCTGGGACCAACGGCTTAACGTACGTTCCGCGGCACGGAGGGATCTTGGTATGTAAAGATGATCACCCATCCACGGACCACCCGCGGCATACGTAGCTTAACCTGATCAATCGACCTGTGCGGTTGTTATTACTTAGCCACAAGCCCCTCTTATACAACACAACATAGACTGTTATAATATAAAATCGAAATGTGCCTAGAAAACAATGACAAAATAAAACATTTCTGCTGGTGGCTCATTTCTTTTTAATATTTCAAGGTTAGAATAATGAATACTACGATACTAATTTAACCAACTTTTGTTTCTACCGGCGGGGGCGGTTTAATTAAAAATTTTAGGTCACAAAAGCAGCTATTGTGACCTAACCTAAGTTAGATATACGGACTTTTTGTAGGTAGGTAATAATGAGTACTTTAATCTTGTGGTAAAATATTTTAATATATCATCAATGGTTTACTCAGCGTACGTCAAATAATGAATGTTCCTTTGTGTTAAATTATTGCAATTTTGTTAAGGATCTTTAATGTTTTTAAATAAATTATAACCTATGTTACTTAATAATAATTTAGCTTTATATTGGTGGTAAAATGGTTAAAATTGGTCCAGTAGTTTCGGAGTCTATTCGGAGCAAACATACAAACAAAAAAATCTTTATCTTTAGAATATTCGTTTATATGACTATTTTATATTTATGACGTTTGTGAAAGAGACACCACAAGTTTGATATTATAACGTACCTAGGTACCATGTGAGACCATCAAATGTGAACGATGAATGTTCTGACGTTTATTATCAGTCTGATTTTTTTTTAACATGCAAATATTCTTTCTCCGTTAAAATATTTCAACGAGGAAATTGGCGCTCTTACCTGATGAATGGGCCAACGTATTAACGAACCTTCATAGGGTTATTACACGAAATATAATCATTACCTTTGTAAATAGAGCTGCAAGGGATCTGGGACACTTTGACCTTCCATAGTCTTTCAAACGTAGTTCCACTGGTCACGAAAGTAAGCTTCACAGGGTTTGTCATACCGATGCCGGCGTCAATGTACACTGTTAATTGAAAGCATTAATTAAAACACAAGTCATTACAGTTATTGTGAGACTTTTTAGCTATTTCTGTTGAGTATTGAAAATAGTTAAAATATGAAAATTAAAAATTTTAAAAACCCCCGACCCAAACAAAAGCTCTAAAAAGTAAAAAATAATATTTATAGGCCTTTTAATTTGAACGTAATATTTTGATCAGGGCATTGTCAAGTCGGGGGACGGCTAGGCCTCTGTTTGGCGTTTTCATTGACCGTCCCCCGACTTGACAATGCCCTGATCAAAATATTACGTTCAAATTAAAAGGCCTATAAATATTATTTTTTACTTTTTAGAGCTTTTGTTTGGGTCGGGGGTTTTTTAAATTTTTAATTTAATTTTTATTTCTTGCTTTTTATACTTAATGTCTCCCTTAAACCACCATTTATCTATAATCTATTCATTGAGACCTTTTCAATGAGCCCAAACACGATACTTCTGCTGTTTGTTGGTGAATAACTTGGGTTTCCTGGAAATTCCAGGTGTTGGTCCAGCACCAGTTCAAAGTTATTTTTTTCGTCTAATATCATTGAAGTAATATAAACCTAAATATTGAGTTGATCAGGCCCATGGACGAGGCTAAAATCCCTTTTTCAACCAGAAAAGAGCTGATAATCTTCAAACGGCTGAACCGATTTTGATGAAACATGTCTAAGAACACTCCCGACTAATACACCTTTCAAACAAAAAAAAAACAAATCAAAATCGGTTCATCCGTTCGGGAGCTACGTTGCCACAGACAGACACACACACACACACACACACACACACACACACACACAGACACGTCAAACTTATAACACCCCGTCGTTTTTGCGTCAGGGGTTAAAAATTACAATCGCTTCCTACACTATACTTACAGCTTTATTACATTAAATGAGTTTCGACATTATGAGCATGCCAAATGTCTACTATGTATAGGAATATCGTAATAACACAGTGGAAGTAGCAAGCTAGTAAAATGATTGAAAAGTAGTGGAAAATTCTGTTGAGATAATGAAATATCCGGAAGGTACGCTAAAAATAAAGATTGAGCGGAGGCAGTGAAGTAGTCTAACTAATAATTATTAAAAAGTGAATTCGTTGTTCGTACACGACGAATATAATAAACACGTACGACGCTTTGGGATTATTCCGTAATGTTGTTGTTGTTTACCTACACTTAAATCAATCAATCAATCTTTATTAAATAAGTTTTTTATTCGTGTCTGTGTTCGTGCATGAATTTATTTGTAGCTCGCATAGGTGGTATCCATTTTCAGAGTTTTTTTAATGTACCACTGTGTTGTTGTGGTCGACGGCTGACACGGGTGAATAGAAAAAAATACACGCGGGGCAGTCTTTGGAGACTGCCGATAGAAGTTAACTTGTACATACATACACAGTATATATATAACTCATGGGAAGCGTGCGGTGACCATGACGCGAGTTCCATGATTTTTGTTCACCCAAAAAGTGCTCATCGCGCCTAAAGAAGTTTTCACTCCAAAAAGTACACATATTAAATAAATACACAGTAGGTATACATATAGCTCATGGAAAGCGTTCGTTGACGATGACGCGAGTTCCATGATTTTTGTTCTCCCAAAAAGTACACATATTTACAAGGTATACATATAGCTTATGGAATGCGTTCGGTGTCGATGACGCGAGTTTCATGATTTTTGTTGCGTGTGTTTTGTCATCCTATTATTTTTGAGTGCATTAATTTTTAATATAACATGTGTACTTATACGTTCATATCTCTACTCCCGTAAACAAAGCGTGACAAAGCTAGTACAATAGTCGTATGCGCTATCAACGAAGGAATAAGTTCAGAAACTTAAAACTTCTTAGGCAATGGTACTTCGTTTTGAGTTTCAGTAATTAGCCGCATGCCTGCGCCGCATTTCATTCACTTCGGCATCTCGTGTACCCTCACGTATACGTACTCAAGGCATACGTAAGCTGCAACCATTTCTGAGAACTTAATTTTAAAATTAAACGGTACCTCCATACCTTCAGTGCAGAATGTTCTTTAAACGCTTTCTGCGAACATGACTATTTGGAAGTTGCGACGAGGCGCTGTTCTGGGGATAGTAGCATAGCTTTTCATGAGTTATTTGAGTTAAATCTTACCACCCACACCCACACCACTTCTAAAATTATGGAGTTTTGCATAAAGTGCAGAATGTATTAAGAGGGCTTGCTGCGAAGTTACGTGGGTGGTTCTTGGAATTGAAGCCGTAAAGATTTCTTGGAGTTGGTTAAATAGTTTTCGATGCCGTATTCGAGTTGAGGCTCATCATCCATACATCCATCATAAGATCTTTTACTTGTTGTACGACTATTAAGCATAATTTTCTGTCCTCTTTCGTTTCTCATATTTTTTAAAGATGTTATTAGCCGAAGATGGATAAGCATTAGGTCACGACTTTTCTTGTTGAATATGGAATCATATTATTCTCTTTGTGTTCTCAAACACTTTTGTTTATATTTCTTTTTAGTTTGCGTTTAGTTGGTCTGCTGGGGGATTTTTTTACCTCGAAAGTCTTAAGGAGCAACATAAGACTTTCGAGATTTAAAAAAAATCCCTGTATGTCTTCGATTGTATTTACTGTAGAGCCTAGCCCGTTTGATTTACCATGCAACATTTATGAATATTCTATACTTTGATGTGATCAGATTATTAGACAAAAACTACTTCGATCTTAGGGCTGATTTTCAAATAGTCAGAAAACTTTTGAATGAGGAATAAATATTGCGGTTTAACAACTTTTGTGTTGGAAATATGTCAAACTCTCAGATTTATTCTTTAGATAGAAGTTATCTGACTATTGAAAAATCTGTCCTGAGAAGATTATAATATAATAGAGGGTCAGATTAAAGAGATGACAGTGGTTATTTAATTATTTGATGATTGGAACCGAGCACAAAGAAATAAGTCTACTTACTATGACTACCTTGGTTGACTCCACAGATGGCGGGTACAGGGTTACCTCCGGACACAATGAACTGATCTTGGTTGCAAACATTATTCATCTGCTCCGGCCCAGCGATTGTGAAGCGGTTGAAGTCCAATCTAGGTGCATAAAATAAAGGTTGCTAATGGAAAAAAAAAAAACTTATTTCCTTTCTTCGTGTGTATTGCTAAGAGGATAACTTATAGAATAGTGATAGGAATTGGTAAATAAGCAGTGTGTTAGGAATGTCTTTCAATTTTACGCATATTGCTAACCATACTATGTTGAAAGTACGTTTAGCAAAATGCGTAACAGTTGTTATTTGAATATACGGACAATTTACGTTGATAAATTGTCCGTACATTCAAATCACAACCACAGATTATAAAATAAATAATAGTTTATAAAAAAAACAAAAAAAACACGCTTTTTATAGAAAACCGAACTAAAAAATAGAAAATAAATTTTAATTAAGAATAGTGTTAAAAATTTCAGTAAATATAAATCAATAATAGTGTGAATAAAAATAAATTATCTTATTTTTTTTTAAAAGCGTGGGGTGCATGGTGTCAATAGTTATAAATATTTTATTGACAGATATGAGTAGAGTGATTATCATTTTGATAATATCTTAAAAAGCACCCCACGCTTTTTTTTTTTCACACTTTTATTACTTTAGGTATATTTATTGAAATTTTTAACACTATTCTTAATTTAAATTTATTTTCTATTTATTAGTTCGGTTTTCTATAAAAAGCATGTTTTTTAGTTTTTTAAACTATTATTTATTTTCTACTTTTTAGTTTGGTTTATTTATAAAAGCGTGATTTTTTAGTTTTTTTTAAACTATTATTTGTTTTGTAGAATTAAAATTCTCCTGTACCTATTTTTACATCTTACTTACCCGAGACTTCCAGTAAACTACTCTTTGAATAGGTTCATAAATCACTGAGACTTGACTTAAAGTCTAAGATGTAAACACGACAATTAGTTGCACTCAATACTTCCGTCTCACTGCAAGGACGAAAGCAATCATGTACCTGTAGAATACACTTGAGTAATTCTAGTAATAAGACGGAGATGGTACGTCATATTTGCCGCATAGATAACGGCGTGTTTACTGGATTTAAAGCTTAAGATTTTTTAATGGGGTAAATATGTACATAATGTCTGTATATCCGGAAGGGTAAAGCAATGGTGTACCTAGGTAATAGTATATACACATTTCACGAATAACGTTTAAGTCTCATTCATGTAACAGGGGCGAGCCTTTTGTCACCATCGAGGCACAAATCCAGTTTCAATTCCTGATAGAAAAGCCCAATAATCCTTTGCCTGACCCGGGAATCGAATCCAGGAGCTCCATGCTAAGCAGTAGCAACCACTATTTTAACAAGGCAGTTAAGAGGAAAATAACGTAATTTAAGTTTTGGGTATGAATGTGGATGGTAATATGAGTACAACAATTGCGGTTTTTAATCCAATGACGCCACGATACCGCGGCATGGGCACAGCGATAATAAACCACATTACGGTAACATGGTAACCACCCTAGCAACTCAAATGGTAGCGAGACGGCGGACGCAGCCATTATGAAGTGACCTGCTTTTTTTTTGCTTGTGTCCTTTTTTAGGGTTCTGTGCGTCCGACCTCTTAAAACGAAAACGGAACCTTTCTATAAGGGTTTCGTTTTTTCAGCATGGTCAAGTGTGTCTCTGTCTGTCTTCGTCTATCACAGCGAATTTGCTCTGAATTAACAGGACCGATTAAGTTGAAATTGAGTACACATTTGAATTTCTGTGACCAGAGCACGGCCTCGTATCGTAAATAAATGAATGTTGAAAACGGGACATAGGTTGAAAAAAAAAAACGTTTTGGAAACCGTTTTGAAATGACAAATGAAATGAAACAGCTTGTTGTGAGAATTACGAGATTTTTTATAATATTAAAATAATCACATAATTGTAAAGTTACTTAAGAAGACATAAAAATATATCTTTCCCATTTCTTATTTCCGAAAGTACTAAGCTAAAAATATTGAGGAAAATTCAGAAAATAGTTCACAGTGACAGGAAACCCTCTATGAAATCTATGGTCTTAAATAGCATGGTAAACCTCTCGAGATTGTGCGTACAAACTTACACTTGCAATCGGAATGAATGGTAGAAAATGTTTTTGAAGTACAATGTTAAGTTTGTTCTTGGGATGTTCAAAGGGTGAGATTTTAAACAAGATAGAGATCACAGATAATATTCATCGTACGGAACCCTCTTAACGCGAATTCAACCGCACTTGTCCGGTATTTGCAGATTTAATCTATCACCAATCGACCTCGACAACATTCACTGGAAGTGTATTTAGAAAATAAAAACGGTAAATAAGCTAATATTTTGTTGAAAACATAAATCACAAGGATTTAATGTCCATAATTTTGGTAAATAAAGTTCATGGGTAATTTTCTGTGTTGGTATCTAGTTCATTAAGTCCTTGAGTGAAAATTTCTCAAAGAGAGAATGCCTAACTCGCAACAGTTTGAACATTAAAGGAGTTATAGGTTGATTACGTTCATAGTGTTTCAATTTTAAGTTACATAATATAGATGAACGAAACTAAAAGTACACGCACTCTGGTAGAAGAGTAATCCTATTTTAATCACGGGCACGGTTGGCGCAGTGGTTAAGCGATTGACTGCTGCGCTGCATGTCGCGGGTTCGATTCCCGCACGGAACAAATATTTGTACGACCTACAAGTAGTTGTTCCGGGTCTGGCTGTTTGTGTATATGTGAGTTTTAAATGTTTGTAAACGCACCCACAATACAGGAGAAATTCCTAGTGTGGGGCAACGTTTAAAAAAAAAAAAAACATCCGTATTTTGCATAACGATAAGGAAATCAGATACCTAATCCATCTTATCTAGACATTGAGATTGCGAATCCGGCTTGAGGCAATGTCGTGGAGTATATTAATAGAGATTAATATACTCCATTGTAAATCTCTCAAACGATATCATAAGAAATTAAATTAACTAGAAAAAGGTAGTAAAGATTTTTTACCGCACTTGTAAGAGCTGAATTGAGAATAGATTACTAAAGGCACTTCTACAAATGACTGTCCAATACATAACATTCAATACATGGGTCATTCTCAGGAGACTCATTATTTGGTTGACTTCGGTGTCATTTTTGTTATCTAATTTAGGCATGAAATATCAAATCTAGAGTTAACACTCTATTACTAACATGCTTAAAATTAACTCTAGATTTGATATTTCATGTTAACACGGCCTAAATATAAAAAAAAAATGACACCGAAGTCAACCAAATAATGAGTCTCCTGAGAATGACCCACATACCAAATTACCTCTATAAAACTATTTACCCTATAAACCTACTGCCCGTATACATAGTTGAAATTAGTGGCTAATCCGGACATTCGATATTTCGCGTAGCACTAAAGCGTGAAAGCGCCTACGCCAAGCATGCGGCGTAGCGCGCTACGAGAATTTCGTAGCAGATTGCTACGCTGTTATTTTGTAATGTTTGTAGTTATTGCGTTTGTAATATCGTGTACGTGAATTTAGATTGATGAAAAGTGGTGTTAGTTCATTGGCAATGTTCATAAGTAAGCTAAGGAGAATTTATATCGTATTAGGCAATATAGGTGTGCAACCAGACAGTTGGCAATTGACGTTGATCATCGATCGACCGTGACATATTTCCCCCCGAGTGGGTTCCCGCATTGTCGTTGCGGGGGGGCTCAGTAACCGTGGTCTCCCATCCACGGTGAAGCCAAGAGGAACCCAACGGTGGGGCCGCTCGTCAGGGCTTTTGCCTTCAAGCCATTGACGTAGCGGCCAAAAAATTGGTTGCGGTGAGGTGCACCGCAACTGAGGTGGGCCGCGATGTCGAATGGGAGGCATCGCGGCTGAGGGTTACGGGCTGCGGTAGAGGAGGAGTACCGGTGCTTCTGAGCAGCGCTCTTCCCTTCCGTGGCCTGGACGGGGCCGCCACCGTTTGATGGCGGACGCGGTGGGGCCGCAGGGGAAGAGGAGAGTCGGTATAGCGTCAGCCGCTCTCCCTATCCTCTGCGGCCGAAAAGTGGTAGACGGGACGGCGCGTTGTGTTCCTCACGCGCGCTGTCAAAGATGTCAGCAACCACTGGTGAGGTCCGCAAGGGCCGATGCCTGCCGGGGGTGCGGGTTTGTTCGAAAGAGGTACCACGGCCCCTGGCATACGGGCTGCTGAGGGAACACGGGTGGGTTTTGGTCAGTAGGAGTCTGACACGCCCTCCTGCTCTACTCGGCGGGAGAGGTCATTTGAGGATTTCCCACCCAAAAAAAAAAAAAAACCGTGACATATTTGCAGCATAGGTTTGATATGTATGAGGGATATTAACGTCGATTGCCCGCGGTGTTATTACACCTCGCAACTCAATTTCCAAGTTAGAGTCGGTTAACGGTTCAAGCACACGTATGAGTATTGCACCGGATCGGCATCATCTCACTTCATTTTTAATAGCCGTTACCATGCTTATAAATGTGCGTTGGAATATGGAGTTTCATTGAAAGAATCCAGTACGGCTCGAGTTGAGATAAAGTTGATACCGTGTGGTGCTTATCGGGTGCATTCTTAAGTATTCGTTCACAGACGGTGGGTTCTTGTCTTCACATTCGTGCAAGCAAATTCACAAGATTTTAATCGTGTCCGCAAAATAGAGTCAGACTCATAATACTTTTTGTTTAAGGCCGAAAAGCATTTCCAACCGTAAACTAGTATTTTTTTGTTATTATCGTTAGTTTTTTTTTGTTGGGAAAAGTAAAAGAAATGCAAGTGTTTTAAAATAATCATAACTTTTTTTGTTCAATCTTAAATCAAAAAAATTTTCAAAGACAAAGTTCTTGTTCTGGTGAATAAGGTTCACTATTGAATGCAGGTGATTAGCGAAAGAAAAAAAAACGTCCTTTCACTTTGATGGGTTTATTTGTACTAAACATACCGCCCTCCAAAAACAACAGTTTTTTACTAATTTCTTAAATGACAGTATTCTTATCTTAGGTAGGTACATATTAACTTGTTCAAACAAAAAAATGGAAATACGGCGCAAAATAACTTACACTAATTGCTCAATAAGCATAGGAAACTATTAGGTTACCTATCATTAAATACCTAATCGTTCCGTTACATTGTATCGTCTAAAGAAAACATTTGCGCTTTACTCATTATAACTAGATACTTACCTACTAGTAAATTACACACATATTATTAAGAAGATTGTAAAACTTAAAACCTACAAAAAAAAACATAACAATAACAATGCAATAGTAGGTATAGACATAGCTTACATACATTCATAAAAAATACGCGACACTTTAAATCGCTGATAAATAATGAACAAACATCGGGTATTTATAATCTTCATCAGGTAATTAATACCTACGACAAACCGAAATCATAACACCATAAACTAATATTCATTTAGGTAATAGCTAAGTGGACTGTATAAACAAGTAAAAACAAAGTAACAAGTAAAAATGAGCATAAAAACTAATGGTTTAAGATTCAAAATTTAATACAAAAGTTGACGATAATAATGATCGTTATCTTGTAGCTAAAAAGTACCTCTACACAAGTAAATTAAAATGAACTTAGAACACACATGTTCAAAGACCTTTTTAGTATAACTCATTTACAGTGACTAACTAATAGGTAATGAGTTAAGTATGCGCTTTTGTGCTATGAATTAAAGTAAATATCGCAAGGCTTACTACACATATAAAAAACAAAAACAAAAACATGAAATTAACTGACCCCCACGTTACTATTTAGTTACCATCTGGTGCCTTGGGCAGTAAAATTAACTTTGATAATGGTCTCTTAAGAATGTTATCTCCTTTGCACTGTACTGTGACTACTCGAACGAGTTGATCAGTACCGGGATGTAAATTAATGATTTTCCCTAACAACCACTTTGCAGGTGAGAGATCCTCTTCTTTAATTATAACTATATCCCCAACACGCGGAGATGGCACGCTGTTTTGCCACTTATGACGTTGTTGCAAGGTGTTGAGATATTCGGATTTCCATCTTTGCCAAAAATCTTGTATCCTGTTTTGTAGAAATTGCCATCTAGATAATACACTTAGATTCTTGTGTTCATAATTTATATCAGGCACATTGATTAATGGCTCACCAATTAAAAAAATGACCCGGGGTAAGCGGGTCCAATGTTTCCTTTGTGTTATCTGAGTGACAGATAGGTCTGGAATTAAGACAGGCTTCTATCTGGGCTAACAACGTAGCCATCTCTTCATAAGTCAACTTTGTGGAACCATTTACTCTAATTAAATGTTTCTTAACTGACCGGACGCCAGCCTCCCATATGCCACCGAAATTTGGTGCCTTTGGCGGTATAAAGTGCCAGGTTGTGCCATCATTTGCTAGAAGTTCAGCCACCTCTGCTGCCAGATTAGCCTTGCCTCGTTCAAACATATTCTTTAAGTCTTTGTCGGCTCCCACAAAGTTCGTGCCGTTGTCACTCCACAAGTGGGAACAGTGACCTCTTCTTGCAACGAATCGTCTGAATGCTGCAATGAAGGCCTGTGACGTTAAATCTGTAACTGCTTCTAAATGTATGGCTCGTGTAGACATACAGACGAAGACACATATGTAGCCCTTTGTAGACTTATGACCACGCCCTTTAGCTGTTCGCAGCTGTACGGGTCCGGCATAATCCACTTCGCTATTGAAAAAAGGACGATTAGGAGTTACTCTAGACGCTGGTAACTCACCCATCAGCTGTTGTCTGGTTTTCGCTCTATGTATGATGCATACTTTACAATTACGAATGAATTCTCTAACAGCTGATTTGAGACCAATTACCCAATACTTGCTACGGATGTATGTCAACATCTGAAGGGAACCTCCATGCAAAGTTCTTGTGTGGGCTTCATTTATTATAAGTCGAGTAACATGTTGTTTACAAGGTATAATAATCGGATGTTTCGCATCTTCTGGTATATTGGCTTTACCCAGTCGCTCTCCAACTCTCAGTAGCTCTTTCTTATCCAAGAAAGGTGTGTGACTAATTATAGAACTTCTATTCTTAACCTTTCCGTTCATCTTCAGATCATTTATTTCATTTTCATATATTAAGTATTGGTAATATTTTACACATCTTTCTTCAACTTCATTAATTTCCATAACTGTTAAATATTTCTCTTTTTCTTCCTTAGGTTTTAAAAATCTTAAACATTGTGCTAAAACTCTTTTCAATCTGGACATGGATGAAAATCTTTCCCAAACAGGTTTTTCTTCTAATGTAACATTAAATGATTTCTTTACCTCTAAATCTGTTTGAGGAATAGACCTTTTTGTAAAGTCTATTTGTTTATGTTTCAGCCACTTGGGTCCAGCCCACAACATCTCATTGTTTGCCAACTCACTCGGCGCTACACCTCTTGACGCTAGATGCGCGGGGTTGTCGGCTGATTGAACATGATTCCATCTGTCATTGTCTATTAATTGAATTATATCAGACACTCGGTTTCCAACAAACACTTGCCATCGACTTGGTTGACCCTGTAACCAAGACAGAACCACCATGGAATCTGTCCAGGCATACACTTGATGCATACTTACATCCCATATGATAGATACCTCGTGCAATAGCTTTGCTAACAACACCGCAGCGCAAAGCTCTAATCTTGGGATTGTTAGTTGTTTCAGTGGGGCCACCTTAGTCTTAGACGCCACTATTGTGACATGAACCATATCATTTTCATCTAACACCTTTATATAAACTGTAGCGGCACTACAAATAAAAATGCTTCGCAACAAAAATCGAATAACACAAAAAGAAAAGTGGCGCCGTCTACAATGCCACAGGCGAACTATATGAGCAATTCTGCATCGCGCAATCAGAGTTTACCACGCTACTCAGATAGATAAAATATTCCGACATCAACTGTTGGGCAGTTGCCCGGACCAGACACATTACCCGTCTGGTCGGAGGATCCTCCGTTACCACCATAGGTATGAGTGAACTTTACACACTGTTCCTCATACCTCTATACTGGTGACCCCGTGAAAGAACGTCAGCGCAGCCTTCGTGCAATGCTTCGGCGTGACGTCATCATCAACATCAAGATCACTTACTCAAGCTTTCGAGCGGCGAGTCACACAGCCAGCCAGCACCCTACGGCTTCAACGGGTATCCTGACCACCTGCATGCAGCGAACCGCATGCCTGGTCATCACCCACAGCCTCATCAGCAACCATGGCCCAGCACACTGCACTTTCGGCCGGTCGAGAGCCCAACCTCCCGGTCGACGCCAGCAGTCAGCCTCAACCTCTCAACCCAGCGCTGTACCAGATCCGACTCACTGGAGCATAACGCAGCGCACCCCCGACTCACTGGGGAATCGTCGCAGACAGTTCCGACTCACCGCGAACTATGTGACACCCGGTTCCGACTCACTGGAACCACAACTGGCACTGGCAAGCATCATAACATGCGCTGACTCAGCCCACTATCGACCTCCGGTCTCCGGGGGGGAGTGATGTAGCGGCACTACAAATAAAAATGCTTCGCAACAAAAATCGAATAACACAAAAAGAAAAGTGGCGCCATCTACAATGCCACAGGCGAACTATATGAGCAATTCTGCATCGCGCAATCAGAGTTTACCACGCTACTCAGATAGATAAAATATTCCGACATCAACTGTCGGGCAGTTGCCCGGACCAGACACAATACCCGTCTGGTCGGAGGATCCTCCTTTTCAATAGAGGATGAGCGAACTTTACACCCTGTTCCTCATACCTCTATAAAACTACTGCTGCATATGCAACAGATGAAGCATCTGCAAACCCGTGTAACTGAACTTCTTTACAGTGCGATGTCACCCATGTCCAGCGTGGGATTTCAATGGTCTGTAACTCTTTAAGTTCCTCTCTGTAGTTAAGCCATTCGGCTACTAGATCTGACGGCAATTCATCATCCCAGCCGAGATTGTTAAGCCACAATCTCTGTATCATAATCTTGGCTGTGATAACAACTGGAGAGAGCCAACCGAACGGGTCAAAGAGACTTGCCACATCAGATAGTACTAACCTTTTTGTTACAGGAATCCTGGGTTCCTGTAGATTCACTGTAACTTGGAAAGTGTCATTTTTCCTGTCCCAGGTAAGTCCAAGTATCTTTATGAACTTATCTAATTTAATTTCTATTTTGTTCACAGATTCCGGAGTTTCCTGGTCTCCCTGTAAAAACGTCAAGACTTCATCAGAGTTGCTGGACCACTTCTGCATTTCAAAACCACCCGCCTTCAACAGATTGTTTACTTCCTCACAAACTAGCTTTATTTCAGATAGGTCTTCATGCCCAGTCATCAGATCATCCATATAGAATGAACTCTTAACGACAGCCGCTCCACGAGGGTATCTTTCAATTTCATCAACCGCTAGTTGGTTCAAAGATCGTACCGCAAGATAAGGAGCCGTTGCTGTCCCAAACGTCACGGTAAGTAGTTGATAACTTTCAATGTTTTCACACGTATTATCTCGCCAAACTATACGTTGTAAATCTGTGTGTTTGTTTGTCATTCTTACTTGACGATACATTTTTATAATATCGCCGACAACACAGATTTTGTGAGATCTCCAGCGAATGATAAGAACGCGAAGATCAGGTTGCAGTGTAGGGCCGACCATCATGCTGCTATTTAAGGATTGTCCATTAGATCCTTTGGCTGAAGCATCGAAAACAACTCTTACCTTTGTTGTATCCTTATCCTCCCTTATGACAGCATGATGTGCTAAGTAAATTTCTTTACTTCTATCCTCGCTTTCAACCTTCTTCATATGACCCATCTTCAAGTACTCATGTATGACGTTCGTGTATTCTGACCTCAAATCTTCATGTTTTGCAAATTTCCTTTCCAGTTGCTTAAATCTTATTGTAGCTTGTTGTTTAGTCTCACCGCACGCCTGCACGGTCTCTACAATACTTTGTTTCAAAGGTAAGTGTACTACATACCTTCCTGATGCATCTCTTGTTGTTGTCTGTACGTAGTGTTCTTCGCATTTTTCTTCTTCCTTTGTCCATACTTTCTTGGTTGTGTAGTCTTCTGTTTCTATTTCCCAGAATTTTTTCAAAAGATTGTTGTCTTCTTCTACAAGCCTGGTAACATGTAAACTAATAATGTTTTGTGCACAAGTGGGTTGTGAGTACATATCCCCTGACAATATCCAACCTGGGTGTGTATGCTGAGCAATTATATTGCCCGGTCCTCTTAACAAACCAGATACTATTATTGTACCATAAACATCAGCTCCGAGAAGAATATCAATTCTACCCGGAACATTAAAAGTAGGATCAGCCAATTTCATATCTTTAAGTTGAGGCCAGTCGTAACCTCTTATTTCTCTAGAAGGTAGCCTACGAGTCAATGACTTTAATACATACGCCTTAACATCAATAGAGAAATTACTTTCATACCTCGACTTAATGTGTAAGCCTACTAAATGATTAATACAAAGTTTGTTACCTTCACCAACACCAGAGACCTCACCGCTGATTTGAGTCTTCTTCAGACCCAATAACTCGACGACTCTTGCAGTCACGAACGAAGCCTCTGAGCCTTGATCAATCAGAGCACGGAAGACGTGTGATTGTCCGGTCCTCGATGTCACGTCTATCAATGCTGTTGCCAACAAGATGTGTTGACCAGGTTGTTCTCCTCTTGAAACATGTGCGGTTAACTTGCTAACCTCTTCCTTATTTGTTGTAGTTTCTTCTTTAGTTGCTGTTATATCACCTGCTTGTTTCATAAAATCCCGATGTAATAAGGAATGATGACGCCTTTTGCATATTTTACATGTGTTTGATTGTTTACATTTAAATACGGAATGATTTGGAATGAGACAGTTGAAACATAAGTTGTTTTTCTGGACAAAGCTGTATCTTTCTTCTATGGGTTGTTTAGCGAATTCTTTACAGTTAAAAATATAATGGTTTTCTTTGCAGAAGGGACAGTGCTTCTCTCCATTAGTGGTAGTAGCGTGATATGTCTTGGGCTTAATTGGTTTGTTAATTTTATTTTCAGGTTCTACCATTTCCAACGTACGAAACCGAGTCTCCAGGAAGGACTTAAGCCTTTCAAAACCAGGTAAGTCATCAGAATTATCTTCACTAATAATAATCTCCCATTGTTTATGGGTTACAGGATCCAGCTTTGAAACAACCACATAGTTCACAATTGCATCCCACTGCGCTGTCGGTAGGCCAAGGTTTTTCATAGAATTCATACAATCGACCGACGTATCCAACAAATTTTTCAACGAGAAAGCTGACTCTTGAGATATTATTTTTTGAACAAAAAACTTTTTAAATATACAATTAGCAATGTACCTTTTGTTATCATAACGTTTCTTCAAAATTGACCACGCATCGGCATAATTTTCACCCGTGATGGCAAACTGGCGCAGGAGAACCTCTGCGTCTCCTTTCAAGCTGCTCTTAAGGTAATGAAGTTTTTGTACATTTTCCAATGACTCATTTCTGTGTATCAATGCCACAAACAGGTCGTGAAACGATCTCCATTCCGTATAATTTCCTTCGAAGATAGGAATCGAAATTCGTGGTAATTTGATATCCCCACTAGAAACAGTTGGTCTAGTCTCGTCTAATTTTTCCAGTTTATCCGATTTTTTCATATCGGATATCAACTCATTTAATGCAGTTTTCATTTCTCCTTTATATGCAAAATACAACTCTTCAAAACAATCGCAACTATCTTCTGCAAAATACGCTAATTGCTTTCTGTCTTTCTCAGATACCTCCGTTACCAATTTCTCGTGGACGCACTTAAATTCCTTCCAATACGTTTCTAAAGTATCCATCCTAGTTTGTAAATAACCCTCGGTTATTCTGTCCTTGGGCGACTTTTTGTAATTTGAGTAGGCTTTCTGCACCTTTTCAAACACATCAGCTTGAAGCAAAATTCGCTTTTCAATGTTCTCCATCTTTTACACTTTGATTTACCAATAAAATTATGTATAAAAGACGTAAATCGCCAAACTACGACGAAAACTTTTTTCTAACTTTTTCACGTAGGTAGATTCAGATTTTTTGCACCCAAACGTTAAATGTTCGCGTTAAAACACACTAATAGTCTGCAGAATCACTATAAAATGTTCGTAACACTCCGCGCGATATATTAAAGTTAGTTCATTACTATTCACTGTTGTTTACAACTCGTCCGTATATCTTCGATTCCAATATTACACCTTTGTTGCAAATATTCACGTAATTAAAATAGGTCACGGCTACGCTAATCTGCTCGAAGGACCATATGTTCTGGTGAATAAGGTTCACTATTGAATGCAGGTGATTAGCGAAAGAAAAAAAAACGTCCTTTCACTTTGATGGGTTTATTTGTACTAAACAGTTATTAATGATCAAACAATTAATGTGCTTTTAGTTTTTGTAACTATAGAGTTTCTCTAAATAACTATATCGGAAGTTTTAAATGGGCACTTAATTTTTTCGACTACGATTTTTTTTTTTGAACGAACATGAAAATTGCTGAAATTGGATAAGGCTGCCGAAAATTGGCGGAAACCGAATTAAATACGAAATTTCAACTCTACTGGACATTTTTTACTGTCAGAATAGTACAGAAAATAGAGTTCTTTTAAACATGAGATGAGCTTACCTAATTTGGCAGACATCGGGATGCGATTTGAGGACAGTCAGCTCACAGGAGCCGGTACCATCATATATCGACGGGTAGCCCGAATTCACGAAGTATGTCCCGTTCTCCGATGTTGAACTTCCGCATGACGTCATAACTGAAAGAAATTAGAGCTTTCATTTTAATTATTTGATTTAAACATCATTATTCAACATAAACCTGTCTGGGGAATAGAAGAACAGAAAAAGAAGATGCTTGGTTGAGATTGCTTGTCTGAGCTCAGCACCCTATTTGCGTAACGTATTTACCCCTCTGAGGGGAAATTACGTATTACACTATCAATAGGAATCGCTTTCATTTTAACACTTCCACAACATTCATGGCGTTGTTTACGTTGCTAAGCAGACAATTTTTTCGAACAAATGAAATAATGGATAAGCAATAACCTTCTAAGTGATTTATATTCTGATTAATAGTGTAGGTTGCAGTTCTTTCTATTATTATGATTTACTAGCTTCCGTCCGAGGCTTCGCCCGCGTGGAAGGCAGAAATTATCCCGCGGGAACATACTACCGGGATAAAAAGTATCCTGTGTATTAATATAGGTTCCAATCTATATGTGTGCCAACTTTCATCTAAATCCGTTCAGCCATTTTTGCGTGAAAGAGTAACAAACTTTCGCGGTTATAATATTTTTTAAATAAATTCTAAATTTTAAATTGTGGGGCAATAGATCAGTTTGGTAAAAAAAACTTAATTTAATAATCATTAGTTATAGTTCACACAAATAGCTTTAAAAAACACAATGGTGGTTCTTTTTCTTTTTTTTTGGGTGTGAAATTATCAAATAACTTCTCCCGCTTTGGGTGGAGCAGGAGGGCGTGTCAGACTTTTACTGACTAAAACCCAAAAGTATTCCCTCCTGTGTGCCAGGGACGGCGGTATGTCTTTTGAACAATCCGCACTCCTGGCATCGGCCGATCGGCCTGGGATCGGGCCCCATCGGTTTGAGCTGACATTTCTTTGAGACGCGCCTGGAACATAACGCGCCGTCGACCCGGGTTTGGTCCTTAGCAGACAGCGAGCTACCCTTACTCGCCGTCTGCAAGCCCACGCCTACGGTGGCCGGGAATCAGCCTGGGATTCTTGACGCCCAGGGCTTCTCCTGCGGTGACTAAGGCCGTGAGGGCGCATATACTGCCTCTCCCTCACGTGCTTGCCTCCCTCTACGCAAGAATCACTGCTTCGCAGAAGGAGGTGACGGCTACCCATGCACTCTCGTCCCGTACCATGGCCTGGACCAGGGCCGGGCACGAGAGATCGTCGCCGCCGATCGCCTCCACGAGGACACGGCGGCGCGCATGCCTGGCAGACCTCCACCGTATGCTCCACCGTATCCCTAGGGCGATCTTCGCAGTGGAAACACCCGGGCGTTTCATCCCGCCATATATGATGGCTCTTTGTACGCGCTCTTAGTTCTAAAAATGAAACGTAGACCATTACCTTATTTTCTCTACCAATATTTTGTTAGTCAGTAAAACAACTCATACTTCTTACTATTCCTACCTAGACGTAACAAAAAATATCCTAGTTTACTAAAACTGACTAACCTCATTCAGTTGTTCAAGTAGTAATATTTCTAAGACAATATTTCATAATATTGTTCTCGTAGCGACGCCGCCCTTGAATTCATCAAAATGTTAATATAAGCGTTCATTTTATAGCTATATGTTAATTGAGTTAGTCGGTTAATAGGGTGTCGCGGTTAATTAAATTGACGTTGAAATTATCCGTGCCAAGTTTAAAATGTACTTGGTCCGGGTACAGAGGGGTAATTAAGTAACACATTTTGAATTATAACCGTCTTACTACAATACGTGATTTTTATGTATTAAGTTCTAGCCTAAAGCTTTAAACCAGTGTTTGCATTTCCAACTTTATTTTAATTTGAGTAAAGTTCTTAATTTAAAGTTGATACCTAAGCACCGGATTAAGTTGTTTAGTTTTGTAAAAGTAACTGCATTTCTATACATACTGGGTTTTGAATAAATAATGATCTAGATATAAAACCTTGTTTTGTATTAAGGGAGCAACAGTTTTGGTAGTATGGGTTTGTTATTAAATTATGGTGTAAATCTAAGAGTTTCATTAGTAGTTAAATTTTGGTCGGCTTTGCTATGAGTCGTGTCGTGGATGGCGGACATAGCGTGTCTTTTATGTAATTTCTATCAACATTTAACGGCGTATACAATACTCGTACATCTCGCTGACCTAAGCAACAGAGCCACACCTCTTTCTTTCAGTACATGTAAGGACACGCCCACTGAAACGAGAAGACACATACTTTTGGACGATTTCAACTGTAGACTTCATCTCTTACTTACATATATGCATAATGTTATGAAGTACCGCTTCGCTGAGCAAAAAGCTAATTTACGTTGCGATTTTTGCAAAAAAATCGTTTGACGTAACTTTGTCGTTAAGAAAATATACAACATTTTTAAAACATTTTATTATTATGTTTTAAAACACGAAGCTTATGGTTTCATCTTTTTCAGAACGTACTAATTAACTACATGGACATATTTAAGCTACACTGTACATCCAAAACAGTATATTTTACTCTCTTACTACTTACTTTATACTTTTTGTTTTCTTAGATATTCTTTAATGTATACAATCGAGACAGCATATATCATGCCGACGCTACAATTACTAAACAAACTAAAATCTATGAAGCAAATTCACAGAGGCTGTGAAGCCGCCGATACAACTAACATCTTACCTTAGATAAACTTAACATCCTGTACTTTCTTTAACACTAGTATTATAAATCTGAAAGTAAGCTAATTTCTTTGTTACCCTGTTTCACGCTAAAATGGCAACGAATTTGGAAGAAATTTAGCAAATAGATAGATCATGACCTGTGTAAGGACATAGGCTACTTTTCATCCTGGACCGTAGAGATAGTCACGGGCAACATATTGTAATATTATCAATGTGAAACTTTGGATGTTTGATAATTCATCACGCAAAAAGGGCCAAACGGATTTATATGAAATATGGCAAACAGATTGACGGAGCAGTGGTGGCCCAGTGGTAACGGCCGCGACTTACGAGTTGTTGCTCGTACGTTCGAACCCAGCCAGGCGCATCACTTTGTGTAAATAATTTCATCACCACTGCTCTCAAACGGTGAAGGAAAACATCGTGAGGAAACCGGCATGTCCTAGAACAAAAATTCGAAGACATGTGACATCTACCAACCCGCACTGGGCCCGCGTGGTGGATTACGGCCCGCTCTCTCTCACGGAGAGGACGCCTGTGTCCCAGCAGTTGGAACGTAATAGGCTGAGTATGTATATGTATGTATGGCACATAGATTGCCTGGATCACGTAGGATAGTTTTTATCCCAGTAGTAGGTAGGTTCCAGTTGAACATTTTTCGCCATCTACACGACCTTACCGAAGCAATTAAAGGAGAGAGCGTGTCGATTCTTGAAATCAAATTGGACGTAGTTAAGTAGAAAGGATTCAATCCACAAAGTCACTTTTGAGTTATGGGCGTTTGAAGTCTGACATTTTATGTGCTCTTCACACTACGGGTTGAGTCGGGGTAGTGAGAAAAACTAGTTTGCGTGTATATTTTAAAAGTAGGGTTTTCACTACATGATAGAATCGACCCTCAGGACCATAGCATACTTAACTCAATTTTGGCTAAATTTCAAAATACGGTTTACGACATTTATTCTCAAAAGATTTACAAAAATAACTTAAAGAGAACATATCTGTATCTAGGTAAGAATAAGAATAACAATGCCAAATTACGTACTATGACAAATTACGTTAAAATATAGTATGGTTAAAAAGTAGTAAGTAATAGATTAGTAACTTATTGTGGATTAATTTAGGCAGGATAGCTTAAGAAATTCAAATTATCTTGCATTGTTTTAATTTTCAGGGTTGTTATTTGTTGATTTAAATATGATTCGTGGCCTTAACAAATATTTATTAATATAATTTTTATCATAAATATCAACAACATATCTCTCCAAGTTCATATCCATTTGAATGACTATTTCACGAAATCATGACATTTGAGACCAATTGCTGATTCCAATGATTATATTGTTCTTTAATATTATAATCATTTAATAACAATATAACCGTATGGAGTCATAGTCAACATGTCGATATTGTAGCGTAACTAAGTTTCTGCGACGTAACATAAATATAATATACATAATACATATAGATAATAATATTTGTTACGATAGCGAAAACTTATGCTAGAATGATGATGCGTGTTCTGTACCCGGGCTTTGAAATAAGACACCCGGGCGTGACCGCGCTGTATATTCATGCGCCATTGCCTGCTGATTGAATGCTATTTGTGCCTAGCAACCGGTTCTTGTACAGTAGATATGAAAGATATCAAAATATTCAAATCTTTCGTTGTCAAACTTTGTACTGTATATCATACAGTAGGTTGGACGCAATTTCCGCAAGTACCTACTCAAAGTCCAGCCTGCAGGACTTCGGACGATCTATCAGATGCCGAACTTCCGTTCCCTATTAAACATTTTTATGGCATACATTAGGTTAATTCACCTTTGTTCTAAAAGGAACTCTTCTGCAAAATTGCAAGTTTCTGGACCCAACGGGTGTCAGTGCGTGAATGAATGATTTTTATTTTATTAAGTAAAATACGTAGTCATATTATTATAATACTGCCCTATAGAATTTATTCATGAATGTCATCATCGTACATAAATACTGTTCCCACATCCAACAGTCTAATTTCTTCCAGTCTAACAACACGGTGAAGCCTCTGTGGTTTCAGTGCTTCATTTGTGACATTTCCTGCTAACCCATCACACTACACAGCGACGATAATCAAAGACTAGCACTTTTATGTCACCTTAAGATCGTGAACACCGTTAGTTTATAATCTATCTCACGAGATTGTAAACGGTCGATAAATTGTGAACTGCAAAAACGATTGACAATTTAACACACTCTTTTTCGTTAGTTTATAATCTGTCCGTCAAATTGTGAACTGATATCAAGACGGATAGTTCTTTGCGTTATTACTAAATAGTCAAGTAACTGCCACTAACTTGGAAGTAGCGCTCGCCGGCCACTGCCACGGCCACGCTCGCTTCGCTCGCTCACGCGCGGTTGGTCGCAGTTCTAACTTAACCTAACCTATTCGGTCTGTAAGCAGTATGGTGCAGTTCACAATTTATCGACAGTATACAATTTCGCGAGATAGATTATAAACTAACGTTGTTCACAATCTTACGGTGACATAATATACATAATACGTAATAGTATGTATGTGTATGAGCTTTGTTCTATCGGTAACAGAGGCATTCTGATATTAACCGAGATTGGAATGGACAATGCACATCCTCTATTTCACATGTCATGTAACCGCTGTTTGGTATTGACGTTTCATCTGATGAGTTTGGTTGGGGAATAGCATTGTCGATAGAAATATCTACAGGTACATGTATCAGAACATTATCATGTTCTATTCATCATATTTAGATTATTGGAAAACTTGTTGTTGTTATTAACAACAACAATTTTTCCAATAATTTGTATTGTTTTAAAACGTCCTCTGAACAACCAACGTAAGTTCTTATTTGCACGGATGTAAAAATATCGTGGAGGCATTTTTTCACGCAGTTGATTAGCGATGTTTGACGACGCTTGACGACGCCCTACTTCACACTACATTTCTAGAGGTTCTGTGTTTGGATATTCAGATTTTATGAAATAATTGATGGCAATAGGCTCGCCCCCGATTATATAGGACTTAAACATAACAGGCGAAATGTGGGTGTCCTATGGGTAGGTACACCTATGCCCAACCCTTTCGGTTGCTCCTTTTTTACTGTGCAGCTTGATACAAGTAAGTTGTTGCTTATAAAGAAGAACCGTACATAATTGTTTCATTATAACGTACACAAGGCGTGAGCTCACATTGTAAAGGATTTCTTTACAGTGCGAGACCAGGGTAAACTGGAAATGTATAGCTTGATGTGTAGCCATGTGTACATAACTTCGTCTTTAATATATCTATGATAGTTAAATACATTTCGATGAATTTATTTATTTTCAAGAACATCCGATTATTGTTACGTCGGAAATCTTACGGAAAATTACTGCCTACCTACTATGCGCCTAATAATCTTGTAAAACGAAGGAGACTAGTCTCAAAGACACAGGGAATACTAGCGTGGATGTTGGAGCCTTAACTGTAAACTTACTGGAGTAAGTTCACAGTTATTTTACCTCGGACAACAACAACCTTATTTTCACAAGAATAAAGATCATTCTGATGTTGACAGACGTGTTAGTGACAACCCAACAGCATGCTTATCACATCGAGTATAAAGATTACTTGATTCATGGCCGATTCCTATAATTAACGGACTGTTGTAGGTTACAATTAAGACGCTTGTATCTTTACCTAAAATTAAGCAAAGACCTAATACCTATTCGCATAGTAGACCCCTATTTGGAAGAAGCTACCACAAGTAAAATTTGCTAACGAAATGATTATTTGCCCAGTTTGGAACAAAACAATGCTACCATTGTTAAGCAAAATGATTCGTTTTTGTTTATAGGAACCGAGCATCAAACAGTGACGTAAAATACCTATCAACGGACTTTAGTGCTATTTGGATATTGTAATATTTTCCTGAACAATAAATCGTTCATTTATTATTATTGTTTCGTTAGAAACAGTTGGAAGCCAAATGCAGTCCAGTCCATTAGCGAATCCATTAGCAAATCCGCTTTCCCATTTCAAAATGAATAATTGCAGTATTTTATACTTACAGATACAACAGAGTCCAAAGCCGTTTGCACAGTAGCCATTAGCGGACCCTCCTCGCGCGCTACACTCGCGCGCAGTCATGCATGTGCCGTTGTCACCTGATGCGCCCGCGCAGCCGCCGTTCGGGAATGTCACCACCGTGAAGAGAGACAGAACTGCATGGAGAATAGTTTCCTTCAAAATTAATTTTGTCATAATAAACTCTGTGTGTAGTTACAGACAATCGTAGACCACATATCTCGTTTTTTATACTTTGTATTAAAGTGGAACACATTTTGAAAAATAAATATTTTCATCTGACTTTTATTTTCCTTTTCTGTATTATTAGAGTAAAATGAAATCTCTGAGTTGCTCGCCTAGATAAAGTGGTTGCCAACACAATAAAGAAATAATAATCACCAAAATATTAGAACACTAGCTTTTGCCAGCGGCTTTCATCCCCTGTTTAACTCCTCTAGGGGTTGAATTTCGAAAAATCGTTCCTTATTCCTTGTCTATATTATAAAGGGAAACTCTGTGCAAATTTTCAGCTTTCTAGGTCTAAGGGTTTGGGCTGGGCGTTGATGAGTCAGTCAGTCAGTCAGGACATTTCTTTTCATTTATATATATATATAGATGAACAAAAACTAAATGTAAGCTAAACGCGGAAATCCCGACAAGCAAGAGATATTTGTTTCCAAAATTACTTCAAAACCAATGAAGTAATAAGCTCTCAACCTAAAATCAATCGTGTGTAAGGTCTCACGGAAGAGAATTAGTTATATGTAATAATTCTGAAAACTAACCATGGTTAAAACTACTAGGTAGCAAGCTTTGCATCACCAAAGGAAACACCTGCTACAAGCTCACAAACTTTATCTTTATCGCTTTATCAAAATTTAAGTGCAACCTCCGTATTAAAGTCAACTGAGTACCAGGGAATAAGTGAGTGCCCTGTTTGAGTTTGTTTAGAAATGTAGTGGAGAGTCGTAATTAATTCCCAGTTCTTTGGATATTGAGTCTCTAAGCTTGGTCCTAGTGTACGTCAACAGTATTACGTTTTGATAGTCGCAGATAGAATGGTATGGGAGAGGACTTATGAATAAAAGCGTGGCGGCAAAAGAAATAAATTGGGAAATTGGAAGCGTGTTATATATACAGCGTAGATTCGGTTTTTCAAAAGTTTATGTATGGTTTCAGGTGACTGCGGCAGGCTCGGTGTATTGTGAAGCAATTATTTTGAAGCAAGATTTTATCAAGTAGTTTAGACTCATCGGATTACATCAAAATTAGTTCAGTAGGTCAATCATATAAATATGGACATCCATACAATCGTAATCATAACTCAATTTGTGAAAAATATTGAAATATGTAGTTAGCAGTAGCATACTATTAGCAAAGCACAAAAAATAACTCTTGAAAATAAATGAATAAAAAATTATGTACCTATGTCGATGGAATAAAATCAAAAATATAAGATCACACAGAAAACTGGCAGGAAATGACTATTAGACTATTTAGATTTAGACTATTTAGAAAAACCCGCGTGTGTGCTATCCAGCCGAGCTTCACACAGTTGCCGTGCAGACTGGCTAATATAATTAACTAAGCAAAAGGTGTTAGCAAATATTTGATAATACACGTGGTCTTAGGAAACAGAATTCATCTACTTAGTAATAAAATATTGTTATTACATTCGACATGATGAAGAGCTTTTACAACCAATTTCCAGTAATAAAAATTCATTATATATACTTACATCTACTCTCCTTAGGTCCTGGTGGCCAGAACCGCTGGTCCTTCGCTACATCCTGCACCTTTCCCATATTACGAGCGAACGAAATGCCGCGCATCCTGCCATTCGCTCTACCTTCACTGGCTTCGCAGACCCCATACAGTAACACGATTATCACCAAATCTCCTCTCATCTTTACAGTTTTGTCACCGACAGAAGTATGGGATGGATATAATAGTGCTATTTCTATATATATAACGTGGTCGGAAAGGGAAACAATAGTAAATTTCACCTATTACGCAGATGGTGACAATGGGCTGGTGATAATTTTCTTTTAGCCAGCAGCATGGAACGTGGTCACCTTTGTTACACATAATGATACCACTTACTAGGTAATCGTTTTGTAGTTTAGTTGACAGTACTAAGTTTATTGTTTGGCTAAATATTAAAGTATTGCTAATATTTGTAATGAGCTGTGATGTGCGTAGTGTGATGAAAGTTTTGTACATGTTTTGTAAAGAGTGGCGTTTGTTTGCCACCAGTTTGGTTCTCATTTGGGGGAGTGTATAATCTGTTTAATGAATATAAATTTATAAGATAGATCGTCGGTGTCTTTGTAAAATTTTGTCTTCATAAACGTATGCATTTTTGTTATCGTTTTCTAACACTGGTGGCATTGTTGCTTTTCTCTTTGGTATAAAAATGTCATGTCGTTTGTGCTCATTAAATAATATCGTGTTTACAGAAATCTAACGAAAGTTTTTTTGAAATATTGCCGAAATTCAATAGTGTAATCTCAACTTGGTTTTAGAAACAGTGTTATAATTTTTAGTAACTAAAATATGTAACTCTTTAAATGTTTTGCCGTTTTATATTTAAACAAACTGTAATAAATACAAACATCGACATCGTCTCTCAAAACAGTAACAAAAAAATCAAAATGACAAATATAAATATTGTATTTTCCATTTTCTTTGTTAAGTGCACTAAGTGCTGGTTTGTGGGGAAATAAAAATAAAATACAAGAGAAACGTCGCATTGAAAGTATAATTCGTACAAAACTTTGATTGTACACTGAGTTAAATCTATTTATCTATATATATCTATATAATATATAAATGAAAAGAAAAGTCCTGACTGACTGACTGATTGACTGACTCATCAACGCCCAGCCCAAATCCTTGGACCTAGAAAGCTGAAATTTTGTACAGAGGTTCCCTTTATAATGTAGACAAGGAATAAGAAAGGATTTTTCGAAATTAAACCCCTAAGGGAGTTAAATAGGGGATGAAAGTTCAGCGCGGGTGAAGCCGCTGGCAAAAGCTAGTAAGTTATATACCTACTTGGGTAGATTTTTATTTAGTAACGATTTGTATTTATTTCCTTACGAGGGGCTTGACGCGGTTTTTCCGTGGATGGGTGACCATCTTTACATACCCCTCCGTGCCTTGGAAAGCACGTTAAGGCGTTTGTCCCGGCTGACATTTGTGGAACTTTGACAGTCGTTACGGGTCGTCAGAAGCACGAAAGTCTGACAACCATTCTTACCAAAGGGTATCGTATACCCTGTAACTGGGTTGTGGAGGTCAGATAGGCAATCGCTTCATGTAAAAGACTGTTTTTTTTTTAGGCTGGGAAATCTTCAAATAACTTCTCCCGCACTGGGTGGAGCAGGAGGGCGTGTCAGACTTTTACAGACTAAAACCCACCCGTGTTCCTTCAGCTGCCTGTGTGCCAGGGGTGTGCCTTTCGAACAATCCGCACCCAAAAATACTGGTATTCAGCTGTATCCGGTTAGACTGTAAGCCGACCCCAATAGTTGGGAAAAGGCTAGGCAAATAATGCTGATTTATCTATTTACGAGTTGTAGGTCGTAGATTATAACCCAGACAAGCACTTTATTTTAAAAGGAAAACATCGTGAGGAAACCCACATGTCCTAGAACAATAAACTTGAAGACATGTGACTTCCACCGACTTGAACAGGGACCGCGTGAGGTGTAACGGCCTAGTCCCTCTCACAGAGAGAAAGCATATATCACAGCAGTGGGAAAATTATAGGCTAATTATAATAGGTACTCAGGTTAATTCCTACGTAAGCCACAATGTCGACGCATGGACAGTAATAAAACCTACATAATGGTTTGTAATGTATATAGGTATTGCATGCACTAATGGATTTGGTTTTAAACGTGAAACAATATTTCGAACAACAAGCTACATCATTAATTGAAGTGTAGCCGCAATGAAATTGTTCACATAATTAAAATTGGGCCCAGCTGCTGAGTATATTGCAAGCTTTTATGTAACTTGCAATGTGTGTATGTAACTATGTTTGTTCGGGTGGAATCTTACAACTCAATTTTGAAGAACATCTGTAATCGATTAAGCTGAAATTTTGTATACACGTTTAGTCTGGATGAAAATGCATTAACTGTGTGACATCATTCATGAAATTCATGAAATCCAACATGGCGGAACACCTAAGATTGCGGAGTATTATTTTTAATGTACACCTACAATATGGGTACCAAATGAAAGGGCTTGCCGAGATAGACCCGAAAAATAACTAAAAAAGTAAGCTTTTACATCATACAAATCTACGTAGGCCATCAAAGACAAACCACCCAATTGTGAGAAGCAAACTGTGGGAAGAGAAGCATCGTCGTTAAAGCCCAGAAACACTTGCCTCCCGGGCGTGATCTGCAGTGGCCTATATGGATAGCTCTCAATCGATTGCGTACCCAAGTAGGCCGCTGTAGACACAATTTGTCAAACTGGGGGATTACTGACTCAACCAACGCCCAGTGCGAGTGCGGTGGTTCTGATCAGACCATGCCCCAATTGCTGGAGTACTCTAAGTGGCCGTTCACCTACACGTTGGATGATCTCAATGAAGCCACTGATGCCGTAATAAACGTGGCCACCTACTGGGCTCTAATAATATAAATAAAAAAGTGTACGAGTGCCATCGACACGAAAAGAAGAAGATCATATACCTAAATTGTGGAATGACGTTATAATTTTGATAATAAAAAGTTTAAAAGGAAAAGTTTATTTGATTATTTTTAGCGCATTTAAATAAAAGCTTGTTTGAAAAAAAATTTATTTTATTTTATTAGTATTGAAATCGTCCCTTATGCGCATCAAAATTGTGAAATGTTCCTCATATTCACACTCGCCTTACACGGACGCTAGTTTATTTAGGTCAAAATATCCAACAGGGAGTTATAATTACCATCTATGTAGCTATTAATATCTCATAAAATTATATAAGAACTAAATTTCTGACTAATCAAAAAAATGCTGTTCATTGTTAAGCAAATTAGCTCTGAAGTTTCTTGAAAGTGAAAAATATCGATTCTAAAGCTATCCTTCCATGCTGCCATTTTTCTTTTGTTCAACAACCTTAATAGCTAATAAAGAAAATACGGAGAAAGAATTTTCAAAAGCCAGGATTGACGTACTTGTCATGTAGAACCCTATCTCTGCATACGTGGTCTACGATATCCCTTCCAATTTTTCTTTCGCTTTTTCAACAGTATCTTGCAGCACAATAACCGATGACAGATCAAAGCTTCCAGCTCGTCATCATCATCATTTCAGCTGAAAGACGTCCACTGCTGGCCTATGATGATCGTGATTTCACGATAAGGTTTCGTTTGAGCAAAGAAGCAACTTTGTTTTTACTGACGAGAATTGAACATAAATTGGAATACATTTCCGACCGGTAAGTTCAATTATATTAAAATGAAACTACTAGGTTTAAAAATAGTTCTTTTTCAACTGGGACTACGTTTACGCATAATGTCACTCATTTTGTAATGATATAAACTTGTAAATCCCGAAAATAAACACCACATGGACCAAACCGAAACTACAAGCAAAACTTCAAAAATTTACAGCTACTTTCCCAAGCTTAAATACGGCAAACGGACTCATTGAGCTCGCTTGACAGTTAAGGCACATTTTTGTGTGAGCTCAATGATCGCGGTGTGACAGTGAATATAGGCTATTCGTGCATAGCTAATCAAAGTATAGTTATACGTTAGATTGCATGGAAAAACGACTGTTGATTTACTCGAGAATAAAATCGTGGAAAAGATTATTCCTGGTATAGTTACTCGCGTATAATTTCATGTTTGGTCGAATCCGCCCTTAGTCGCCTTCTACGACACCCACGGGAAGAAATGGGATGGTGCTAATCGTTTACGTCCGGCACGGCTCGGCTCGGCGCGACTCGTATTTTCCCATAATTTTTCCGGGACGGTCCATTGGAAGTCGAATACTGTGAAGATGGGTGGCAGGTTTCATCCTACCTCGCAGACAGAGATGCAAACCTTCGTGTAGCTTACGATTTTTTGGCACATGTTTTCCGTTCTTTAATATTTTGTACGGAAAATAAGTATCTGGTAAAATACTGAATAAAATCAGTCTTTCTTTTGTGAGATTCGTGAAGGCTCGTTATAATTCGCTACAAAGCGTGCTCCTCAAAAATACTTCGTGGAAGCTGATACATTCTTGACGGGATTGCAAACATGCATCAGAGAATATTATGAAGCTTGGATACAAACAAGAGATGTAATAAATTTGCGAGTTTGTTTACCATCGTTTTTGATTAAATTGCTTAGCAATACAAGTTTCAGCACGTACTATAAAATTGAAAAATTTGGGTAGAATATTTGAACATGTAGGTTTTATTATACATAGTTGCAAGAGTAGTAGTGGCCCAGTGGCAACGAACGCGACTTAAGAGTTTTAGGTCGAAGGTTCGAACCTATACAGACGCTTTACTTTGTGTAGATTATTTCATCACCACTGCTCTAAAAACGGTGAAGAAAAAGATTGAGAGTCTTAGAACCAAAACTTCGAGGACATGTGACATCTACTTCTGGGCCCTCTCTAACCGACACTGGGCCCGCGTGGTGGATTACGGCCCACTCCCTCTCACCGAGAGGAAGCCTGTGTCCCAGCAGTGGGAACGATATAAACTGATAATATAATTACAGTTGCTCGGTAGAGGAAATATAGGTCATAACTGCAACCAACTTTACGCCTTGAAACGTGTCATTTTATTTAGTATTTTGATTAAGCTTTAATTTCTCATTGATGGCATTTTCTGATTAGTTTTGTCAACCAATCAGAATGTCGATTCTATAACGATCTCACCGCGTCAAGTGAGCGTGGAGTGAGCTGTCAGTGTCATTGACGCGGTGAGATGGTTACAGAATAGCATGATGCTGATAGAAAATATTGAAACTATTGACTAATCTTTAAACTATATTAAATCGTGTACCTGCACGGTGTTTAAAATTTATATTAGCAAATCGCGCACAGCAGCTTAACCGCGGGCGTCTTCAGCAACACGCGATCATAGCCGTATGCTGCGACACGCGATTTGCTCCGTTCGCCTGTCGTCGTATCCGATATTATTTTCAAAAAAACCGGTCAAGTGCGAGTTGGACTCGCGCACCGAGGGTTCCGTACAAACCTGTGGGTATATAAGTAAAAGTTCAAAATTGACAAAAATATTTTTTTTTATATGACGAAACTAAAAATTTTCGGTTTTCGTAATTTTTCCTATATCTGTACTATAAGACGTGACTTCGTACAAAATTTCAAGATTCTAAGTTCACGGGAAGTACCCTGTAGGTTTTGATTCCCGTGCGAGTTTCGAAAATTTGCGGAATTTTGCGGCCTAAATGGCTGTATCTTTTGATTGCGTTGACTTAGAAGGTTGATTTTTCTACAGCTTCCAGGGACAGTAGAACTAAGTATCATATAGAAATTTCAGTTTGATACCTCCACGCGTTCCTGAGAAAAACGGTCTTGACAGACGGACGGACGGACGGACGGACGGACGGACAACAAAGTGATCTTATAAGGGTTCCGTTTTTTCCTTTAGAGGTACGGAACCCTAAAAAATGAGAACACGTACGGAGCCGATCGTATGCATCGACATGTTGCCGCATGCGATCGGCTGTCGCCACATCCATTCATATCCTTTCCATTTGGTGGAAATCATGCTTTACAATCTTCTTGCATTTCAAGCCATCATACCTAATTCCACGTCCATCCAAAGTCATAATATTAATCAAGTTTCCTGTTTATTTGGTACGTAACGCTCTAGTTGGAAATCCCATTAATATCTTAGCTCAAAGGCTTGCCGGGCATGAGGTAGTGTGTTATCCAGTTGTAATTACTTCCCCACAGTCCGATGCAATATCGCCGTATTACAGATAACTTGTATTTACCTTGAAAGCAAATAACAAAAAATCTGTTCCGATCCGATGTGATGCGAGCTGTTTGGTGGAAATCATCCTATAGTCCATTTTTATATAGGTAGGTATAAGTATTGCTTTGCAAGGTTAAGCTCAATTTGTTAAAATCTTGATGTTTTTTTATGTGCACGTAAACTTAAGTGAGTTCGATAAAATAGGTAAGTATCGTCTTGCAGTTGATCATCGCACCCATATTATTTTATTCTGTGTGAAACTTTCCTTGGTGCATCTTATTTTCTCTTTAACTCTGCAGTAATATGACTGAAACCGGAGAATATATGAAACTTAATATTCGAGAATCAGTTTTTTTTTAATTACTGTGATACTAATAAAGACGACTTACAGAAGCTGGAGGATTTACAGTGACTCGTAACGCCGGAGCACTATAGAAGAACATAAATTGTGACTTTCTAGGTTTCGTTCTTAAGAAAGATCAGGTGCGTAACTAGTGATTGCTACCGGCGCTGCTGCTACCGCTATTGTACATATTTATGTATTTGCAGTTTTGGTGGTAAGGGGTATACCTACCTTGCTAAAATGCCCCATAAGTTGCAGTACGTCTTCTTAGACGGTATGCCTCGGAAGATGCACTAGCTTAACCGATAAGGTGCGAAAATTCGGACCAGAAAGACCAAGTTTTATGTCCTTTTTAAGCACATTTCAGATATTTTCTAAGACGTTTGCATAATCAGCCTATAAAATTCCACAGGCCTCCTATCTTCGAAAAGGTATTTACCTACCGATTTATAAAATTGAAAAATGTACTACCAATATACTAGCAATGTTTCAAACAAAAAAATATTGAGAAAGAAAATAAAAACCGGTCAAGTGCGAGTTGGACTCGCGCACCGAGGGTTCCGTACAAACCTGTGGGTATATAAGTAAAAGTTCAAAATTGTCAAAAATAATTTTTTTTATATGACGAAACTAAAAATTTCGATTTTCGTAATTTTTCCTATATCTGTACGGTGTACAGATACACCTATGTAAGACGTGACTTCGTACAAAATTTCAAGATTCTAAGTTCACGGGAAGTACCCTGTAGGTTTTGATTCCCGTGCGAGTTTCGAAAATTTGCGGCATTTTGCGGCCTAAATGGCTGTATCTTTTGATTGCGTTGACTTAGAAGGTTGATTTTTCTACAGCTTCCAGGGACAGTAGAACTAAGTATCATATAGAAATTTCAGTTTGATACCTCCACGCGTTCCTGAGAAAAACGGTCTTGACAGACGGACGGACGGACGGACGGACAACAAAGTGATCTTATAAGGGTTCCGTTTTTTCCTTTAGAGGTACGGAACCCTAAAAATAGTAAATTGTATAATAAGGGAGCAAAATAATTTTTTTACGGCGAGGGCGCTTTTTTAATACAGAGTGATTCTAGAGTAGAATCCTGAACGTAGCGAAGGATTCTCTAGTAGAATCCTGAACGTAGCGAGGGATTCAAAGTTACGTCGCCCGAGCCAAAAATGTATTTAGCGCCCGAGAGATACACTCTACTTTACATCTCCCTCTATGAGAAAATAAAAGGCGCCTCATATTTTATTGTAATATTATTATATAATAAAACATAGAGTAAGAACTAAATTGAAATTAAATAGTATCTAATAATAAAACAACTAAAAACTTATATTAGGTCTTTACCTATGAAATTGCCGTTCTGCAGTACTGGCCATTTCAAATCAAAATAATTTTTGTTTGGCTAAGAATTCTAATTTCAAATTAATTTTATTTTTAAAAACATGGATTTTTTTTTCTAAAAGTAGTCATTTCTTTATTGATTAGTGTTACATTTTCATCGCATTTCAATCTTTTTCGTCATCATGGATACGTTAAAAATTCGAGTAATTATGGAATATGAGTACCGTCGTGGCAGCAACGCGGCACAAGCGGCACGCAACATCAACGACGTTTACGGAGCTAACACTACAAACCAACGCACCACCTGTTATTGGTTTGCTCGCTTCCGTTCTGGAAATTTCGACCTGAAAAATGAACCTCGCGGTCGTCCGAAGACTTTGGTCGACAATGACGAATTAAAGGCGATTGTGGAAGCTGATGATACACAATCTACGGCTGAATTAGCAGCAGCTTTCGACGTTAGCGTCAAAACAATATTGGTCCATTTGCGTCAAATTGGCAAGGTAAAAAAGCTTGACAAATGGGTGCCCCACGAACTCAATGATCGCCAGCGCGAAGTACGCGTCGAGACGTGCCTTGCACTGCTCAACAGACACACAAATGAAGGAATTTTGAACCGCATTGTTACCTGCGATGAAAAATGGATTCTGTTTGATAACCGTAAGCGCTCAGCAAGTTGGTTGGATCCTGGTTCAGCACCTAAACAATGCCCTAAACGAAAACTTACCCCTAGAAAAGTGATGGTCACTGTTTGGTGGTCTAGCGCCGGTGTGATTCATCACAGCTTCTTACCAAACGGGGTGAGCATTACTGCAGATGTGTACTGTGAAGAACTGAACACAATGATGGAGAAGCTGGCGCATCTCCAACCAGCATTGGTCAATCGCTCGTCTCCGCTGCTCCTGCACGACAACGCGCGACCTCATACTGCACAGCAGACGGTCTCCAAGTTGCAAGAACTGGGGTTGGAAGCTCTCCGTCATCCGCCCTACTCACCAGACCTTGCGCCTACAGACTACTACTTTTTCCAGAATTTGGATAACTTCTTGGCGGGAAAAAAATTTAATACCCGAGAGGCAGTACAAAATGCCTTTGAAGAATTTGTTGCCTCCCGTCCAGCTGATTTCTTTAAGAAGGGCATCAATAAACTGCCACTGCGATGGCAAAGATGCATTGATTGCATGGGTGATTACTTCGATTAATACAAATAAAAAATTCATGAAAAAAATTCGTTTAAATTTTTTCATACAAAACGGCAATTTCATAGGTAAAGACCTATTATTTACATTTGGGACATTTTCGCAATTATGAAAATTTATTGTTCCAATTTTATTAGGAATAGATTTAGTAGATTTTATATTCTGCGTGTTGCAAATAATGTCCGAATCTGGTTCATTTTGAGGAAAATGTGACGGTGAATCTCGTTTGGATTTTGATGGGCGCGGCGACAGTGGCATGGATGGATTAACTGAAGGTTGCAATTTAATGTTTTCCACGATGCGTTCACATGTTTTCCCTTGTTCTCAATGGAATCTTCTAACACCTCTGCAACAGCACTCGGCTTCCATCCTCCATGTCGCTAGAGAACAGTTAAGTCCGCTCCAGAATCTGCCAAAAGGGTAGCAGAAGTACGACGAAAACAATGTCCTGTACACAGTTTGATGTCTGGTAACTTCAAATGAGTAGCGATTTCTTGTAGCATGTTAGAAATCTATATTTTTTCCATAACTTGTTTGAAGCACTTACCATTTTGATAACGGATGAAAAACCGATTGGTCTTCATATCAGTAGGACGCAAATTTCTGTACAATAGTTTTGTATTGTCTTCGGATTACGAAGGATCGATCAATTTTTGTTTTTGTGCCTGTCAGCTTTACTGACAGTGAATTATCCGAGTGATTTTCGACATCATTAACAGTTATTTTTAAAAGTTCATTGCCACGACAAGCTCCATGTACTCCGAAATTTAAAGCCACCTGTAACAAAACCGGATGTGAATAAGGCCCAGTATCTATAGAAGTTTCGGTTACAATAAAATGCGAATTTTAAAACACTATGGTTCTACTTTACTAATCCATCATATGTGCCCCGTATGTGTCGCCGGGCGTAAAAGAATAGCACCATCCCATTTCTTCCAGTGGGTGTCGTAGAAGGCGACTAAGGGACTTACTAGAGAATGGGCAGCAGCGTTCTCTATGCATTTTACCACCATACTGCGATCGCCAACCCGCCTGCCAAGCGTGGCGATTATGGCAAAACCCCCCGACTGGGGGAGGCCTATGTCCAGCAGTGGACGTCTTTCGGCTGAAATGATGATGATGATGAATCCATCATATTCATAGTTACTTACTTTTACAGCAAGAAAGACTTTGTCGGGTGCCTCATTAAGGAAAGTCTCCACGTTTTTGACTGAGAACACAATTACTTGAAAAGGACTAATTGAAAAGGATGTCTGATGGATTTGTGTAAATCTATCAGACATCCTTTTCAGATACGCTATTAATTTCGAATGTGTGTCCAGTTTTACGTCGTTATTAGAACTGACTGTTGATTTTAGCATTGAGTAGGTACTCCAAAGAGTGGCAGGTTGTTAAGTTTTGGCTAAGTACTGGAAGTAGGTCAAAAACACAGATTCTGAAAAATTCTCGGTGCCTCTTGCGTTCCTCCATTCAATAAAATTACCATAGGCTTTCATATATATTATTTCTCCCGCGATTTTGCAGGTAACAGATTATCCATCACATTTTTTCCGTCAGTTCTAATGGTTTCAGGAGTTAATTCTATACTTTCACAGTCACTTGAAGAATTCATTTTTCAAAACAAAACCATTAATTTATAACAATCCGTGAAAATTGGCGAAAACGCGGACTGTATTTCGCGCGTTTTTAATTTGATTTCTTTTTTTTTTATCCCGCCGGCGGAGCGACTATGGGCCTTCGTACCAGCCAGTCTTTATTCAAACAATATTTGCGTTCGATTTTTTTAGCGCTGAAGACTAAGATGTTCCAATAAGTGCGCCGCAATTATAAACAGGATTAAAAACTTATTACTACCTGTTAAAAGTTTCTTATAGAAAACACCACCTTTGAGTGCACTTAAAAGCGAACCAAGTCGTCCTTTGAATTTTTGGCGGGATCTCGTTGGAACATGTCGCACGAATTTTCATTTTCATGAAATTTCGTGAGAGAGCGAATTTAATTCTATAATTTTGGTAGTGATTTATTCAATTTCGTTACGTGTGAGTGCACAAGTGTAGTGAAGGTGAAAATATGTGACCAACGTGGACTTTTCGTGTTCCCCCCAAAAACTCCTAATAGATTGTTGTAAAGTTACTACCGCTTTAACTTTGACTTGACTAACTATGACTTTTTTGTAACTTCGTGCCTGATATCGGGCCATTTACTTGATTGAATAGTAAAATTACTTGACACTGGCTAAGTACACAAACCGTGCGAAGCCAAAACCCAAAAAAAAAGAAGTCCTTTTAGAATAGATTGAATGAAAATATAGTTTCGTGCATCATACACAACTGGATATGTTGATACCCCTCTCTGTTTTTTTATTTATACAACCGAATGGAAAAAACATTGCGTTTCATACCATACCGTATTCGAATGCACGAACCAAATATTAAATTCTCGGAAAGCGCAATTCCACTAGTCCATCCTGAAAACACGTAAATAACACAGCTCTTTGAACATGACAAAAAATTAAAAATAGACCAAAAATATTGTTTATTTTCCGAATGAATACGAGGATTTTCGGGTTTCGACCAACTCGTCTCATATTAAAAGGATTTGTTTGTAATAAACAACCTATATGGATGATAAAATGTGTAAAATAACCAGTATGGAAGACAAAATATATATAAATGACTAGCTTCTGCCCGCAGCTTCACCAGCGTGGAAATCGGAAATTATCCCGCGGGAACATACCACCGGGATAAAAAGTATCATATGTGTTAATCTGGGCTAAAATTTATCTGTGTGCCAAATTTCATCCAAATCCGTTCTGTAGTTTTTGCGTGATTGAGTAACAAACATCGAGAAACATCTTTACAAACTTTCACATTTATAATACCTATTACGGACTACCCTTTTTACCCCTTTAGGGATAGATTTTGGAAAACCCTGATACACGTTATTTTTTATTGTTGGTTTTAGGTATAAATACTGAGTTTTGAGTTAATCAGACTGCGCGTTAAATTTTTCCATACAAACTTTGACACCCCACAATCCCCCGTCAGGGGGTAGTTTAGAAAAATAACAAATGATAAATTTATAATTTACTTTGATAAGTATTTGTGCTAAGTTTCAAATTTATGAACTCAAGGAATAAGATTTTTCATACAAACAAAATACCCCCTTTTCACCCTCTTAAAGGTCGAATTTCCCAAAACCCCTTCTTAGTGCTCCACTGCATTATAAAAGGAAGCCGTGTGTAAAATTTCACGTTGCTAGTCCTAGTAGTTTCGGCTTTGCGTTGATTGATCAGTCAGTCAGTTTCTCCTTTTATATATATATATATAGATAGATAGATAGATAGACCAGATGTAAAAAGTTATTTTTCTGTAAACTGGAAATAAATATTTAACTATATCGTTACTGAAAGAACCGACTTCAAATGTTAAACAAATAGGTACATTGCACGTCAAATGAATTAGAGTTTAGTTAAAATGTTTTTAAATTCAATTTCATCGCTCAACAAAAAATGATTGACATAACAGCAAATTGAAAATCCAATAAACTAGAATTTTTCCAGCTTCAAACTCGATTTATTCTCATCAGTTTTACAGAGTAATGTCGAGTTAGAGCCCGTCCTGGGACTCACTAAATCTTATTGACTGAACGCTGCATTTTTATTAACTTGCAGATCTAACAAACGCACAAGTCACTTTATTATACAAAAATATTAGATAGATATTTTTTAGAAGTTTTTCGTTAAAGTTCAGACGCCAGCACATCAAGCTCCAAACTGTCAAATTTTCCCAATTGAACATGTACCTTATGCTTTTGAACTAAAGTTGAAAATCTATCAAAGAAATTTGACAGATCGTGGTAGCTTGATGTCCTGGCCTCTGTATCTACATGATTATTTTTAGGCATGTGTGTTTTGTGAACCACTAATAATGGTGATGATTCTGTTGTGCACCAACTAAACTTAATTTAGACTATTGCGATATTTTTCTCCAATGAAACAAGAAAGAGACGGAAATAAATAAGAGCTTTCTTTAGTTGAACTAACATTTTCTTGGACGCAATTACGACTAACTAATTTCGTCAAATGCACAAATGCAAAATGTGCATTTGACGATCTTATGACTGCGTCAGCGAGCGGAGTTCGCGTAGCCGAATTTCGGGTCAAAGATGTTTGATTTTATTTTATTTTTTTGCCATCGATACGGTAAGAAGAAGAATTTCGTCAAAATCACTCCTTATTCGAGGCAATCAAGACGTAATTTTGTTTGACAGTTCTCAAGCGTCACTTGTCTTTTTCTTTCACAGTTTGTCAGCAAGAGACAGCAATACTCTAATTTTAGTTTAGGTGGTGAACAAAAGAATTGGCACCAATGCCCACGTTGAGCTCCTAAAAAGTTACTAAACACTCGCTTGTACGATGACTGAGCCTCTTTCTGTGATCCTCAAATAACTCCTATGTTGGGGCCAAGTTACTGCGACCATATTGGATATAGTGCTCGAAGGCCTATATTTACTAATCTTGTAAATAATTTCTCTTCTTATTCGACTTAGGTTCTTCTTTCATGTTCCGTTTTCATATACCAACCAATAATACATAAAATTACTAGTTTCTCGAACCATATTTTGTAGAGAAATATCCAATCATAGAGAAAATACAAATAAACAACAAGGCACAAGATTTTTTATTAACTTTCCAATCTAATAACCGCTCTGGTTTGAATTATTCAAGTTAAACATATTGATTGAACTCTCAAAGGGCTTCCACAAACATTTTCATTATTTTATTTACTGAAGTTATTTGAATTTTGGATGTGTTTCTTATTGGTTAAGACTTATTGAATCATTTGTTAGTATTCAATAAATCTAATAAATATGTGTTAGGTACTTTATATTCAGTCACTGTTGTCTTAAAAAGTATTTACCAAAGTAAGGACTGTTCTTTTATTTTATTTACATTTAATTCGTTGTTTATACATATAGATTACTAGCTTCCGCCCGCGGCTTCGCCCGCGTGGAAGTCGGAAAGTATCCCGCGGGAACGTACCACTTGGGGGGGAGCAGGAGAGCGTGTCAAACTTTTACTGACTAAAACCCACCCGTGTTACCTCAGTAGCCTGTTTGCCAGGGGCGGCGGTATCTCTTTCGAACAACCCGCACCCCTAGCAGATCCAAATATTTTCACAAACTTTCACATTTATAATATAGTAGGATAAATATTTCTCTTCTGACGTCAACAATATAAAGTGATGTGATCACTATCCTTCACACAAAACCACCTCAGCAAGTTTCAGGTTTATATTAATATGGTTCAGGTATGTGTATATTATTTACTTCTCCACAGAAAACTTTTCTAACAAACTGTATCCGCCTTTTCACCCTCAAAGTGTTTTTTTTTAAAAGACTTTTGTTTCTTTTACACTGTTTGACGTATAGGTTATTTTTACCAATTTTTGAGTTAATCAAGAAACGCAGTAAAATCATCCCTTGTAAAATGAACTACTCTTTTTTAACTCCCCTACATTATAAAAGGAAGCCGTTTGCAAAATTCCACGTTCCTAGTCCTAGTAGTTTCGGCTGTGCGTTGATTTGTCAGTCAGTCTACACTTTTTACCCCTGTAGGGGTAGATTTTCGAAAAACCCCGATACACGTTATTCTTTATATTTGGTTTTTGACATAATTACTGAGTCTCGAGTTAATCAGACCGCGCGTTAAAATTCTTCCATACAAACTTTGACACCCCCAATCCACCTTTAGGGGGTAATTTACAAAAACAATATATTACCAAATTTACAATGTATACTTAGATAAGGATTTGTGCCATGTTTCAAGTTTATTAACTAAAGGAATATTTATTTATTTATTTTATACTTTCACACCCATTTACAGAGGCGGACTTAATGCCATAGGCATAACTCAAGGAATAAGATTTTTCATACAAACAAAATCCCCCTTTTCACCCCCTTAAAGGTCGAATTTCCAAAAACCCCTTCTTAGTGCTCCCCTACATTATAAAAGGAAGCCGTGTGCAAAATTTCACGTTCCTAGTCCTAGTAGTTACGGCTGTGCGTTAATTTGTCAGTCAGTCTACCCTTTTTACCCCTGTAGGGGTAGATTTTCGACAAACCCTGATACACGTTATTCTTTATATTTGGTTTTAGACATAAATACCTACGGAGTTTCGACTTAATCAGACCGCGCGTTAAAATTCTTCCATACAAACTTTGACACCCCCAAATCCCCCTTTATGGGATATTTTAGAAAAAAAATATTACCAACTTTATAATTTACTTAGATAAGTATTTGTGCCAAGTTTCAAGCTTATTAACTTAAGGAATAAGATTTTTCATACAAACAAAATCCCCCGTTAAAAGTCGAATTTCCGAAAACCCCTTCTTAGCTCCCCTACATTATAAAAAGACGTTCCTAGTCCAAGTAGTTTCGGCTGTGCGTTGATTGATCAGTCAGTCAGTTTCTCGTTTTATATATTATATAGATAGAAGATAGATAGGTAGATGATGGGTGGCACATAATACTACATAATATGTGCCACAACATTGATCAGACATGAATGCTCTGCGCTGGTTCTTATTCTCTAATTCTAATTCTAAGTTCTAATTCTTTATTCTAATTGAATTGGTTAAGACGTAACTATCGGAGCGAATATTTAGTAGGGATAATTCATATAGTCGTATTTCATATTTATAGTCTTTTTATCAAAAAAAATATGCTGTCTTAGCTTTAGCAGAAATTTCAACTACAAACCAACTGTATTTCACAGAAGCATTAAGGAAAATAAGTTTACAAAAGCAGGTTTTTTTTTTAGTTTTCCTCCTAGTTGCAGCGGATGTGTAAGGAAATTATCACGCTTATCAAGAAAATTAATTCTTAATTTCATCGTATCAGTATGATTTTTAAATCTCTAAAATGGAAACCGCACAATACTGGCTGGTTACATAACTGCATGATTTCGTTTCGTTATTTATTCGATGGTAGGTATGTTAAAAATTCGGAAAATCCGTAGTTTAAAATGGTATTCAGGTATAAATTTAGATTCAAACGTAGGCGGACAATGACTTGACTGTTAAATTTACAGCGTTTTGATCCATTTTGAAACTAAATACAACAGAAGAATAAAAAGGCAAATCATAGTTAAAACAATCTTATAAATTTCTTGTTTATTTTTAGCCTTAAATAACCATCTGACTTCACTTAAGGTAAGTCAGTCTGATTAACTTATTTTAGTAAATAGATAGTAAAAATAAATTGAGTATGGACCAGCTCCCGTACTACTTATCTGCATGACTCATGAAAGCTCTATAGCTGTAATTCGATCGATACTGACCACTGGCACGGGCTCTCAAAGTCTGTTAAACGAATTAGTACGCATTTTAGCAGTTTGACTGACCGAATGGAATACGGGTTGAAGGCATCTGATGATGACTTCAATCCGTATTCAATTAATTAATTTAACTCCCGTAATGGTGTGTAATTAGTACATGATGCGACCGTCTATTTGACTTGTACAACAAAGTTACTGGGTACCCCTTGGTAAGACTGGTTGTCAGACTTTAGGCAATCTGACGATCCGTAATGACTGTCAAAGATCCACGAATGACAGCCGGAACCAACGGCTTAACGTACGTTCCGCGGCATGGAGGGATCTTGGTATGTAAAGATGATCACCCATCCACGGACCACCCGCGGCATACGTAGCTTAACCTGATCGATTGATTCGCTGTTATTACTTAACCACAAGCTTTTTTAACGCATTGAAGAAAACTAACATTTAAATTAATTTGGTGTTTAAAATTCTTCACAGACCACCAAAGTAATTCAAATATTACTTTTTCGTTTATTTCAACATATACACATTTAAATAACATTTCTAAAGATTAGTATAAACATATAACAACATTTAAAAATAAAAAAAATAGTAGCCCACCCGTATCGGGAACAAGGTCCAACCTACCGGCGGCGGTCAGGGCTCCAGAGAGAGGAACCTCCTGACAATGCGAGCCAGGTCCAAGATTACTGCTTTCTGGATCAATCCCTTGACCCAGTTGCCCAACGAGAGCCTCCTCAGATGTTGGTCGAGGTTCTTGGCTTTAATGCCATTGGCTGTAACAACTATCGGTACAATGATCGTTGAGTCCACATTCAACATGTCAACAACCTCGCGAGCTAAGTCAAGATGCTTGAATTGTTTATCTTTCTCGGCTTTCACGAGGTTCCCGTCATCATCATCATCATCTGCCTAGCCTTTTCCCAACTATTTTGGGGTTCGCTTCCAGTCCAACCGGATGACGAGATTCCCGTCATGCGGGACCGTTATATCAACGATCATTGCATGCCGCTCTAGTCGATCCACCACCACTATAGCAGGCTTATTGGCAACAATTATTAGTCCTGCCTCACCGGATTTAAATCCAGGATATTACGTGTGCACTCAGCACCGAGTAAATAAAACGCACTGCCATAAATACCATTGGGATTTTGTTTGTAGTACCTAAAATTAAGCTGTTACCAGTTTTTTATATTTCTAAAATAAACTGAACTCAGAGCTCAGAACTTGATATGAAATTCAACTTTCTTTTTTCCTGATGTTGGTTGAAAGTAGATGAAAATGATTAAAAAAAAGTATGTTCACATTTTGCTTTCCTCGGCACGACGTCGCGACAGCATTATTATTACCTAGAACAGAAAAGCATGTCCGAGAACCAAAAATTCGAAGACGTGACATCTACCAACTCTCACTAGGCCCGCGTGGTAGATTACCACCCACTCCCTTTCGAATAGAGGCCACCTGTGTCCCAGCAGTGGGAACAATAAAGGCTGATAATTGTTGTTTTTTATGAACAAATCTGGTCTTCAAAACAAAATATCACGTATAATTTAACAGGATGGAAGTGTCCCAGACACTTGCGCGAAAGACATTTGCGCGAAAGACACTTGCGCGAACCCACATTCGCGAAAAGACATTTCCGCGCATGGACTTTTGCGCGAACGGACTTTTGCGCGAATGGACACTTGCGCGACAAGACATTTCCGCGAACGGATGTTTGCGCGACTGGACTTTTGCGCGACTGTACCTTTGCGCGAACGGACATATCCGCGAAAGACACTTGCGCGATAGACACTTGCGCGAATCCACTTGCGCGAATGGACAGTTCCGCGAAAAAGTTGTGGAAATTGATTTTTTTCATAACATCACGCCTATATTCTATCAAAGGGTTGGGCAGGGGTGTGGCAGACTGGAAATAAACAGTCCAATTAGACTTTAATAGTAATCTTCGTAGCCTTTTACGGCACATTTTTTTTAATTCTTTCTTCATACTTGTAGGTACGTACCTGAGGTACCTATATTTTTGAATTTTCCATCATGGGTGTCGTTTCCAGGCTTTCTGGAGGTTCTAAAGCCGCTGGTGGGGTCAAAATGAAAATCCAAGAAGGCGGCCAAGAAAATTTTCGAATTTTCCATCATGTGTGTCGTTTTCAGGGTATTTGGGGGATCTAAAGCCGATGGTGCGGTCAAAATGAAATTCAAGATGGCGGCCGAGAAACTTTTCGAATTTTCCATCATGGGTGTCGTTTTCAGGGTATTTGGGGGATCTAAAGCCGATGGTGGGGTCAAAATGAAAATCCAAGATGGTGGCCGAGAAAATTTTCGAATTTTCCATCATGGGTGACGTTTTCAGGGTATTTGGGGGATCTAAAGCCGATGGCCAAACTTAAAAGCCAAACTTAAGTGGCAATGGGCAGGGCACATTGCTCGCAGAACAGATGGCCGATGGGGCCGAAAGGTTCTGGAGTGGCGACCGCGTACCGGAAGACGTAGAGTAGGAAGGCCTCCCACAAGGTGGACCAATGACCTTGCGAAGACCGCGGGTATCCGCTGGATGTGGGAAGCACAAGACCGGTCGAAGTGGAGGAGCCTGGGGGAGGCCTATGTCCAGCAGTGGACGTCTTTCGGCTGATATGATGATGATGATGAAAGCCGATGGTGGGGTCTAATGGTGTAAAGGTGTGTATGTAAATTAAAGTTATTAGCGTTTAATAAAGAGTTGATCAAAGTCTGCTGTAGTGAGATGTACCAAAGTTGAAGAGATATTTATGACAGTACTATAGGTAAATTACTTCATTTGAAATAAGATTAGGTCGACATTGTAATAAACATTTTTTAAAGTCCATTCAACCGATTTTGACTTCTATTCCGTAGATGGAAGGATGGCATTAAAAGAAAAAAGTGGTTACAATACGAACTGTTTACTGCAGATGCCATTTATTATGCTATCAACGCAATTGAAGTCAAAATCAGATGAACGGACTATAAAAAGGTTCATTTAAATGTTTAATCTTATTCCAAACGGAGTATACCTAGTGACCTGCCATTATTTCGCAAAAACATTGAGATTTCAGTGCCGTAACTAACTCAAGGCTTGTATACACGCCAAGGACCTTCAGCATTTGGGCGCACTAAATTTGAGGGCGAGTGCGGGGTGATGTAGCCGTGCAGTCTTTAATCGATCGCATTTTTAATTTTTTTAACAAAAATAATGCATATTTGTACAAAGTAACAAAATCAAATCATTTTCCTTTGTATTGCAAAGCAGTAGACATTTACTCTTTTGTTAAAAAATTAAGGAATAAAATGGTTTCATCTCAACGATTTGGAGGTGATTTGGTGTTTTTTTTTTCATATTATTTGATACCCTAAGTTATGCCTAAACCAAATGACGTATCATGTTATGTAGATTAAAATTTTTTCAAATGTAATTTCTTTGTAAATGCCGACAAAAAATGGTTTCGTCTGCATGCTGTTTTCAACCATTTTTTGAGAGGGCAGCCTTAAATTTAAATGCAAAATACACATATACTTTTTCAAAAAAATCGTCAAATCAATCATCAATTTACACGATGGTGAACATGCGTCTAAATTCTTTGTGTAGTTTATAAAAAGTTAGTGTCAGAAAAACCACTTTCTTAGTATTCGTATAATTATGTACCTACTATGCATAAATATGGTTGCTAGCCAACATTTGGCGAGTCTTCACTAAAACCTCCCCATACTTTTACATGAAGCTACAAAGGTTACATGTTTTAAACAAGTTAAATATGTTTCGTCCTAGATTACTAAGCAGGAAATTTTAATGAGAAAATGTAATTACGTTGCAGTGATATAAAAAACATGGTACCAACAACATTTTCTGGGCAAGATAATGCGTTTTCCTGAGAGCACCGATCAGTATCGCCAAGGTTTTCCGATTTTTAACACATAATCAGCCCTATATTATTCCCACTGCTGGGACACAGGCCTCAGCTCGGTGAGAGGGACGTGGGCCGTAATCCACCACGCGGGCCCGGTGCGGGTTCGTAGATACGTCACATGTCTTTAAATTTTAGGTTCAAAGATATGCCAGTTTCCTCACGATGTTTTCATGCACTGCTTCATGCATTTATTATTATTTATCAACAAGCTTTATCAGCTTTATGCAATGACGTCGGCGAATGCACACCACTTTTTATTCCCATTTTTAACCCCCGACGCAAAAACTTAGGGGTGTTATAAGTTTGACGTGTCTGTGTGTGTGTCTGCCTGTCTATGGCATCGTAGCTCCCGAACGGATGAACCGATTTTGGCTTCGTTTTTTTTTGTTTGAAAGGTGAATTAGTCAGGAGTGTTTTTAGACATGTTACATCAAAATCGGTTTAGCCGTTTGAAGATTATCAGCTCTTTCCTGGTTGATGAAGGGATTTGAGTAACTTCCACGGGTCTGATCAAGTCCAAATTTAGTATTCTGTTACTTCAATGATAGTAGACGAACAAAGTAACCTTGAGCTGATGCTGGAGCATCACCTGGAATTTCCAGGATACCCAAGTTACTCACCAACAAACAGCAGAAGTATCGTATTTGGGCTCACTGAAAAGGTCCCAATGAAAAGGTTTTAGATAAATGGTGATCAGGACGAGCAATAAGGACAAATTAGTAACTGACTTCACTGTGGAAAACGTACGCAACACTGCGCAGATTTAAGTGAGACATTAAGTTTAAAAAGCAGGAAATAAAAGTTAACTTAAAATTAAAAAATACCCCGGACCCAAACAAAAACACGAAAAAGTTAAAAAAAATATTTAATGACAACTTAAAAGGCCAATATATTTTTTTTCTTTTACAGTTTTTGTTTTACATAAACAGGTTCACAAGATAAACGCAAATTTAAATTTCATAAATGGCTTGTAATATTTGGTTATGGTTTTTTGATGCAAATTTGAGGGAAAAAGACCTCTTTTAAACAGCTAATTTACATTAGTGTATCCTTTATACTTCATAAAGTAAATAAAATGGCAGTTTTCAGAAACTACTTAAAGTCATCCAACTGAAAACGATTGCTAGACCAACCTTCACTGAGCTATAACGTCGCTCTGCAACATCAACACAATAACAAAAAGTTATAACAATACAACCAGTTTATTAAAAAAATGCCCGTTTATAACAAAAAATGCTACTTAGTATATCCATATAGGAGAAACCAATATCTTGGTTTCAACATCATCCATTTTGGTTGACAGAAGTAAATTCCCTCTTATAACATAATTCCATACGCACTCCATCAAATCACAATGAACATATTCGAGACTTTCTAGATATTTCGGTGGAGCAACCTTTTTCGTCAGGACACCAAACTTTTTGATAGATTGAGACCCAATAAACAATTAATTTTATTTATAAAACGAACGAACTGAGCTAGGTATATGATGATTTTGATCAAATTTTCAGGTTCAAAAATGTATCAAATTAATTCTTTCATAGTCGCAGTTTACTTTTCATTAATTGATTTTGATTCTAAGTACTTATAAAGTTTTTCTCGGATACAAAGATTTTCAACCGCGGGAAAGTTTTAATACTCAGTGTCAAGATTCTTGAAGCCGAATAAAACATTTTTGTCAAACCAAAGGAAAATGTTCATTGCAAAATTTTAACTCTTCCGAAGCCTAGTTACTAATTTTACAGAAACTGTGTGAAATTTGAAACAAAAAACAAAATACATACTATAAAAAAGTGTTTTGTAGCTTATTTTTGAACTGCGCAACTGCGCGGTGAAAAATCAATACGGACATCGTGGGTGGAAATTGCGTTTAAAAGACGGGTATAGCCATCTATCGCCGCTTTTCATAACTAAGACTAAAGTTCCGAAATGCGATAACGATATCCCGTAAATTGTGATGTCATAGATGGCCTAAATGAAAATATCGTGACTGCTACCAAAAATGACAGTTGTGCTGTTTTACTTTAAAAAAAATATGCGACTCAAAAGTCGCATCATTTATTTTAAGGTAAACACCCCCGGGAAGTCCAGGGCAGGATTTATGTCATTACGGGCCATAACCCCAGTAACAAACATCTTTATAATATAGGCACCACAGACAGCCCGCTTTGCTGGAGCTGCCTTGACGCCGGGAAATCAGCCGCCCACGTCATCCTGGCATGCGTCGCCGTGGCTTCTCAAGAAATCCTCGGAACAATGAGGTCGCTCCCCGAAGCCTGTGAAGCTCCCAGAAAGCTTCTGTGCTTTCGGGCGGAGCTAGGCCGGCTTTATTAGAGAGAACCCCCACGCACATAGGATCGAATGACAGTCTAAGTACGGAAAAGGGAGTCCTCATCAGCATCATTCCGGGAGGACCGCGAATTACCAACAAATCTTACGTTTATTGCATTTTACAGGTCAGTCCAAGGTTGTATGTTGATTAAAATATAATTCACGAAGGTAACAATTAATATGGTTGTATATAATAATAATGATTTAAATCACAAATACAACCCTCTTACTTCGTTTAATTTGATTGAATGACCTTTAGTTATTCAATCAAATTGAACGGTTACGGAAAATATTGTTACTATCGCGAATAATATTTCAATCAACACAGGCGTTCACGAATGTTCCCAATTATTGACAGCTCTTAGCTGTGATAAATGTGATATCTAAATCGCAACGCAAATGATTGATACAGAGTGTTGTGATGTGAGCGATTATGGCATAATTCGGAATGTAACCCCACATTCGATCTGAGGGGCAATTCTGGTAATTTTAAGAGCGTTCACAGTCTGATCTCAGTGTCAATCTGTCAAAAAATTCTATACATTTTTGTCAAATTTTTGAAATTCGATTGTCGCCGAGATGACACTGCGAACGTTTTTAATTAGTAGAATTGGCCTTCTGAACATCGTATGAAGCGAGCTGGTAGGGAAGTCGACTAAACAGCTATTTGAATTCAGATTCTCGCGCTTTTGTGTTACGTTTACTAAGGGCCACTCACAACCGTGGATTATAATGTTATACCTACTTCTGTTTTATTGTAATATACAGGTACTGAAGTAGTTATATTCTTAGGCATTTTTAATAGGTAATTAAGGCTCACTCTTCAAAGTACCAACACATCTACTGACATTTTGTCATTTGATTGTGTGTCACCTACTTTTCTTCGTAAAACTTTATGGCATGAGTGGATAAAGGTTAAAATAAACAACAACAAAGTCTACTCAGAAAAGACTTTATTTCCAACATAAAAAAAAAAAATACATCAAATAATTATGTTGTGACGTGATTGAGACTATGGCCTGGATGGCAACGATGACATGAGTCTCAGTTAATTCTAATAATATATTAAAGTATACGGATAGTAAATAGACATGACATCAATAGTTTATATTCTATTTGATTATAATGCGATTGCATACGATTAACGACTGTAATAGTCGGGTTATTCCATATTTTTGAGGTTTACGCTTAGTGTACACCGCCTTTTACTGCCTCGGGTCCGAATATATTTTCCTGGTCCTTTTGGTAAACTATCGTGTGGAATTTAGTGGAGGTGCGCAAACGGCGTAATTCTATGTAAATCAAAACTGGCCTTACTTCTCGGTAGATACCCTCGAAGTCAAAGTCTCATGGAACTAGCCTCGTCACTTATCCTACATGCGTTTACGCGTTCCAAGCTCTTAACAACATTATCCAAAACATCTAACATGTTTTAAAACACGTTCGTCCAAAAATACACATCTTTTAGGCACTACCAACCTAGACTCACTTTCATCATCATCATCACCATTTCAGCCGAAATGCGTCCACTGTTGGACATATCCCTCCCCCAAAAGGGGGGGTTTTTCCATAATCGCCATGCTTGGCTGAGGGGTTGGCGATCGCAGTATTGTGATAAAATGCATAGAGAACGCTGCTGCCCATTCTTTAGTAAGTCCCTTAGCCTTTTACGACACCCACGTAATGAAATGGGGTGGTCTATTCTGTTACGTCCGGCACCACACGGAACTCACTTTAATGATATAGAAATAATGAAGTAGGTATAATACATTATAAATGGCACGTAGGTTCAATAAAATATAGTTCAATTAAATTAAGCAGATTGGAACGAGATACGAGTATGCTCGAAGTATTTCTGAGGGATAGAATCCGGAATGAGGTGATCCGGCAGAGAACCAAAATTGTCGACATAGCTCAGAGAATTAGCAAGCTAAAGTGGCAATGAGCCGGCCACATTAGCCGTACCTAGTTCCGATGACCGTTGGGGTAAACGTGTTCTTGGGTGGAGACCGCGAATCGGCAAACGTAAGGTAGGACGGGCCCTCAGGCTAGGTGGAGCAACGATCTTCGCCGGGTGGCTGGTACTCGTAGCAGCTGGATGAGTAGTGCCGAAAATTGAGCCGAAAGGCGTGCAATTGGAGAGGCCTATGTCCAACAGTGGACTGCTGTAGGCTGATGATGACGCAGATTGGAATAAATATTATGTTAATTTTGAAAGAAATGTTTGAAAAATTATTAATGCTGTGTTTTTGTTTGACTGTTGAAAATACATCTAATATATAAAATTTCCATGTCACAATGTTAGTTACCGTACTCCTCCGAAACTGCTTTACCCAATTTTATATGCGTATTCAGTAGGTCTGAGAATCGGCTACTATCTATTTTTCATACCCCTAATTACCTGCAAAACAACGTTTGCCGGGTCAGCAAGTATATTATAAATGTTCTTGCATATGTCCTTTCACACACAATGGAGTTGAATTTGTTATTTTGTTTATTTTTCAAACGGTATTCTTGGTGTTCATGATTATTTTATCTAATGTTTGCACAATAAAATGTGTCTGTGTTGTTTTGCCAAAAGTTTGTATCAAAATAAGCTAAGTTGAAAATAATAAACTTACAACTATCCAACAACTAGGATGGTAGCGCCGCTATCCGTTCTTATAAAAATTACGTACAAACACTACCGATAAATGTATATCAAATTATACATAAATATTTAGTTCAAAAATTTCATACAATGTATGGTCGTTAGAAAAGTCGCAAATTTCTCTTTTATGTAATACAATATATAAGAGCTTTGCTCCCAAGTAAAGCTTGGACTTGTATAATTTTAACTTTGTCTTTCTTCAGACCTCTTTACTCGTTGTTAAGTGCCAGTGGCTAGTGCAGAAGTTGTACAAATTCAAAAACAAAATCAGAATAAGATATTGCGAGAGACGGTGTTCTCGCATTGTCCGACTGTCTGGCGCTGGCAATTTATTAATAAGAAACATTAAGTAAGTCTATTATTTTAATTTAACACAAGAACTGGAAACATAATTGGATTAAGCCAGTGATGTAGAGTTACAAACTATTAAAAGGATGGAAGTCTTGTATAGCTGCGAACTAAAACCAATTTTTGGTCTTTTTAGACCATATAGGGTGACTGGTAATTAGTGACCGACATTAAAACACATGATTGTACTCATCATTATGAACAACTTTAACTATGGGACCAAACCCGACATCACGAAAAAAAGAATCAGCTGTTCCCAACATTTTGAGTTAAGCGAACATAAATGTAGGGAACAGCTGATTTTTTTTGGCGATTTCAGGTTTGGTCCCATAGTAAAAGTTGTTCATAATGATGAGTACAATCATGTGTTTAAATGTCGGTCACTAATTACCAGTCACCCTATATATTATTACCTTTATAAGATTTTGGTTTGAAATTTAGGGAGTTGATGCATACTTTATTGACATTATAAATGAGTGTGAATCCACTCTCAAAGTGTAGAGGCCTTAAAATACATTCTTATGTTAGAAGAGTCTAATTGAACGTTTATTATTCGTTTTAAGTAAATGTGCAATAATTTATAACATAATCATAAACGAAATAGAGACCAGCTCGTTAATACAAACAAAAAATAATTAAGTATAATATGATTATAATGATTATGCAATTATCCAATTTGAATAAAGTTATATCTTTATAATAGTATGGACTAGTCAGTATAAAATATAGTAGTCAACATTCGTTTTGTGATTTATGTAATATTAATTTAAAAATGTATGATTATTTATTAATATTTGGTCTAAAAGACTAGATTTTCTACGGATAACTAAAAGTAACCTTTTTGAATTAAGAATCTTACGAATAGACTGGCATGTGACTTGGAACAAATTTTGTTTAACTGTGTTCAACAGTTTCTTTAGCACGCATACCTAGTGTTTGACATCAAAACCGTCTTCAAAACTCATCGAGAAATTTTCGTGAATAACCCAAAAGTATAGGCTCTGTATGCTAAAACACGGGAAGCATTTAAAATGTACTGATATTATAAGAATTAACATTATTGAAGAAACATCTATTAATTTCATACAGTAGGTACTTTTTTGTTTTTTGAATACCTATTTAATAATTTTGACTAAATCTATTATACTTAATCCAGATCAGAAATATAGGTACTATATGATTATAAGATAGTCCTTATCTAACATTTATGATACTATCATGCTAAGTTACATCGAAGAGGCTTTGTGCCATATCTTAGACATAAGACCTATGTATACCATCACACCTGGTCCATATATCGGTTGGCGTGAGGTACAAGCGCTAGTCGCTTAAGAAGGACTACAAATAGTTTAAACGTAGCATAAAATGTTATGTCTTAAACAGCTATGAAATAATGATAATTTACTTTTAGAAACTAAGTTGCAGACACGAAACCTTTAGTAAATAAACCGGTAGTTTTAAATTAAATTGATATAATATGCAGATGGCAGGGACATTGACGTACAATCTGTTGCCATTGATTCAGTACAAGATAGAACGCTCCTGCGATGAAAGTTTTCGTCGGTCATTAGAATACAATTGTAGTTCCATAATTTTGTTCCGTGTAAGTATTACACTTAGAAAAGTGAACAAAATCTGTGGTTGCATAGGAATGAGACAAATGTTTTTTTTTTTTAGATAACCGTCAATAATATTCTGTCTAGAATCATGTGCTGTATTCATGGTTACAGTTTGTGCGTCGATGTCCCTACTACTCTGTAGAATGCACAGAATTCTTTATCCCTTATTCTGTACGAAGAAGAGTATAGAATTATAGCATCGTAAACCTCAAATTAATAAGACGTAGGAAAGTTAGTACATAAAAAAACTACCTACAAAAACAACTAAAACCACAAAAAGAAATATTACAGGAATGTTTCCAAGTATTCTCGACAGCTAGTATTTGAAAAAATGCAGCAATAAATCATGCATTTGAAAAATAATACAACTGAATCCACCAAATCTAAAAAAAAAGCAATACTGTCAAGAAATCCTGGTCATAGTAATTGTATTTAACGAACCACTGACTTTTATACCTAGAATTTTATATTTCGAACTACAACAATAAATTCGAGACGCTAATTCATTTTGATATAAGTATGGCTAACTTTATTTTTTTTGTTCAAAATATGCTTGACAAAGTTAATAAAATATTTTAAGTACTAACCAGTTTAAGGAAATAAAATCTAAAAATAAGGAACATCATTTTTTAAGTAGGTTCAAAAATATGCAGGTTATGATAGCTATTTTGAAATGACACACAGAAATGCACATACTACTTATAGACGAACTTACAAATAAGTAGCTAATTCTAAAATCAGTGATGGTCAATCTGGTTGCCAGGTTGTCGGGTTTGTCGTGATGCTTAGCCACCTTTGTTGAACGATGAAGCAGTTCGCAGCTTCTTACGGATCCTGGGTGAGCTCCATCGTGGAATAACACGGGTATCACCAGGGGAAACGCCTTCATCGACGTCATCAGCTTCGGTCTTGATTTCCATTTTCTGAAAAATGATGTTCAAATAGTTACGAAATGTGGCGTACAACGTAATTATATTTAGTAAGAGTAGAAATGAGCTAACTGCTGGATTTTACGCCGAAAATTACTAAATTCCCAAGATTGTTATCAATAATGACTCAGTACTGACGATCTATAAAAACGACAAAGTCCCAAGAATAGCTAAATATTAGTGTTTTAGCTTGTGGGACAGATGCTAAAAGAACTGAAAGAACATTTTCTTAACTAAAAACGTTCAAAATCTAGTCGCAGTCTCTTATCGGCGACAATCAAATGTCAAAGATGTGGAAACTCGAGATGTGACAGATTGAGACGACAGATCAGACTGTGAATGTTCTTAAAGTTACGAGAATTGCTCTTAGTAGATGTTTGAGGGCGAAGCAATGTTTTGAAGTGGCGTCTTACGCTGTAGGCGCAGCGTGGTTAAGTTGGTGAGGGTCACGGAAATCCGCTGGACGCGGGAAATACATTTAACCGGTCATTGTGGTCACCGGCCAAATAAATCATTGGCCATGCTTAAGGGCAATCTATATCCAACGGTGAACGTCTTTCGGCTAATGATAATGATGACGATGGCTAAGAGCAGCTGACGTACCTGCACAATCAGGCGCACGAGTGTATGTTGCTGTTCCAGTATCAATGATATGTCTCGCAGTTTGCGCTTCTGTTTCTCCAGTTCAGCAGTAATGTAATCCTCACTGCTCTCCAGTACCAAGTCGAGGCCGGCTGCAAACGATGTGCCAACAAAGACAAATACTTTAGGAATTTAGTTACAGAACAACATCACATTTCAACAGTAGGTAAAAAACTAGTTTTGTGATGTCACGGCTAGATTATTATCAAACAGATCTGGGGTATTAGAGTGCGCATAAATAGTAAACGAGTAAAATTGATAATCACATTATTTTAATAGTAATAATGGTGAACACGTAAACAGGTCTTAAAAAAGTAAACTTTTCTGTTTAGACACCCAGGCCGTACACCAAAAAACTGAGATAAGGATGGTAAATTCGGCAAATTTTAATAAATAAATAAACTTTTATTTTCAAAATCACTTCCATATTAATTGTTAGTAACAATGTAGACTTACAATACTTACAATGCTAAAGGTGTAAGATGAGAAATCAAAAATATAGATACAGATCAAAGATATAATTTTTCACAAATTCATATAGTTCAGGTCGCAGATGATCAATAGATGAATTCGCTTTGTAGCATATATTTACGTAAATTTATACGATGTCATACGTCTTCGAACTTTTTGGTTCTAGGACATGCCGGTTTTCTCACGATGTTTTCCTTCACCGTGTTGAGATCAGTGGTGAAGTAATAGTTTATACAAAGTAAAGCGCCTGTCTGGGTTCAAACCTACGACTTTAAACTCTTAAGTCCCTGCCGTTACCACAGGGTCACCACTGATCCCAAGTATATACGAGTACATAATAATATTAATTTATGTCAACATACTATCATCAGTGAAAGGGTTGCAGAACCACTTGCGGAGGATCAGGTCGAGGAAGCCAAGCTTGCATTTCTTGTTGTTCGGGTATTCGATCAGTTCGTCTTTGTCAACTTTCTCGAGCAGCATGGCCGGTAGTTTGCGTTCGAGCTCAGTATGGAGGACGACCTGAAAGTAATGAACATCAATGTTGAAGAGTTGTTTTGTAGTGTGTTAAAGTACATACAGTCATCATCATCATCATTTCAGCCAAAAGACGTCCACTGCAGGACTTAGGCCTCCCCCAAAGGGGGGACTGCCATAATCGCCACGTCTGGCAGGCAGGTTGGCGATCGCAGTATGGTAGTAAAATGCATAGAGAACGCTGCTGCCCATTCTCTAGTAAGTCCCTTAGTCGCCTTCTACGACACTCACGGGAAGAAATGGGACACGATGTAGATTTTGTGTCGTGTGAAGTTAGATAAGTGAAATAGTATATAATATATATATACTATACTCCGTTTGAAATAGATTAGACATTTAAATAAACCTTTTTTACAGTCCGTTCAACTAATTTTGCCTTCTATTGCGTTGGTAGCATGATAAATGGCATCTGCAGTAAACAGCTTGTATTGTAACCACTTTTTTGCTTTCAATGCCATCCTTATGTTTACGGAATAGAAGTCAAAATCGGTTGAACGGACTGCAAAAAGGTTTTTATTTAAATGTCTAATCTTATTTCAAATGGAGTATAGATAGATAAGGTCCGTCCAAAACAGTACATTCAGTAAAAACATTACCTGCATAGCCAGTCTCTTCAACTGGGCATTCCTCCTCACACTTTCAATGTCTCCCACAGCCAAACCAATGAGCAGATTCATCAACAATATTGGCATCAGTACCATGAATATACCAAGTATGAAGAACGTGGGCATTGGGAACGGTAGAAGTATATCGGTCTCAGATTTGTAATAAGGCTGAACATAAGTGCCAACGAAGTCTAGTTCTCCAAGCATCATAGCAAAAGTCCTCATAAGAGACATCGGTATGCTATTAAATGACAAGTGGTGTCCCTGGAAAAGTATAAGTCAGCATATTGTTAAAAAATATGTAAGGTAGTTTCGCAGAGCAAAAGTCGCGTTGGTCGATTTAAATTATAATGGTCTTCGGTCGCGTAAATTAAGGTGAAAGCAGATGTTCCGTGCTATGACAGCATTTTCGCTTTTTGTGATTTTTACTTTGTGGAAGTATAAATCGCTTATTATCAAATGTTAGTTGGTCTTATTTGGATCAGGTATTTTCATGACGTCATGAACGCAAGCTGGGTCAGAATAAGTTTTTACGATGCAAATTAATGAAGGCTTGAATGGACAATACACAGTAATCGGGCAACAGCAGAAACCTTGTGTTAAAATTGCCATTATATACACAAATCACAAGCAAACCTCCAGACTTGGCACAAGTATGTGCTGTACAAACAGTTTGGGATTTAAAACCACAACCCTGTGCACAAAAGGGGGACCCAATAGCGCTATGCTATTTGAGCTCTCAAAAGTGCAAGTTACCACATTATTCACTTACCTGCTTTAATATTAGTTATTAATACTGCATCACTTACTAACACTACTTTCTAGTATTTTCTATTACTAATATTACTTTTTATTGTGCGATAGCGTTGGCAGTGGTAACTTTTTTTGTTTTGATAATTATAATATAAATCTTACCAAAAATCTACAAAAATAGCAATATACATAAATACCGTCGCGTCAGGACCCACTTTAGACAGGAGGATATAAAACGCCATCCCAAATGCGATGATCAGGATTGAAAACACCATCAAAACTTTAATCAGGGTCTGAAGTATTTCTAGGAACATGACAACGTAGATTCCAACTTGGTCGAAACGTTGGAGCAGAAGAAGCAGCTCAAACCATGACAAAAATACAGTTATAGCAGCAGCCGAGAACTGAAACACATAATTTAAAAAATAAACATTATTTAAAATTCAGATGAAAACAGCATGAAGTCATAACACGTATATTTTCAATCTAGGTTCAATATCGTTTCTATAAATGAGAACGTGAAGGTACAATGTTATGGCCTACCTGAATTTCTTCAAAATATGGAAACAAGGTTGGGAAAACCATCAGAGTCGAGCTTATGTACAGCATCCAAGAGACCAAGTTTGATGGATCAACCATGTAATGCCATTTTTGTTGCTTTACGTTGTATGCTTCACGGATCAGGCACAAACAGTTGTATACCAAAATTGCAACTGTACTTGTATACATGGCGACTTTAGATTCGAAATCTGTAATGTAAATAAAAATAAATGAGTATAAACAAATATGTAAACAATAAGCGTTATTTTCTATGACATTTTAAGTGATTAGATTTAAAAAATCGTTTTTTTGTATTTGTGTGACTTACCCGGAGTAAAAACAATACTCTTTTCAGTTACGTTTTCTCGTTCAGCGCTAGTAGGGTCCGACAGATTACACTTAGCAGATTTTTTGGTTGGTGAAGCAGCCTCGGAATTCATCATCAGTAAATAAGTGTAAACCGTTACAAAGATCAAGAAGATGCAGTAGAAGAGAAGATTGGCCAGGTGAAAGTATTTTCCATAGCTGTGCCATTTCATTTGCAGGTATTTCTGACTCAGTGGGTGAGCTAGTAGTTCGACTCTGCCGTGTGCCACCATAGCCTGTAAATATTTAAAATAAAGAGTTAGCCCACAGCTTGTTTTCAACTGTATCGTGATGAAGCTTCGATGATTTTGAATTCTAAGGAAAACGTTTTATAAAAAGCTTACATTTGGGATAGCATTAATTTTGTTGCAACATATCATAGAAATAAAAAAAAAACCCAAGATGCACAGTCTGAAACAAAACTAAAGGTGCATCCACACCAAAGTTACTTTTTGTGGAGTAACGTTTACAAGTGTTACTGGACAACAACGGATAACATAAATTTCTAGTTAAATCCGCAAAAGTTATAGAAAGTTACTAAATCTTATCATGTTGCAGAATGTTGTTTTACAAAAATTTACTTCGGTGTGGATGCACCTTAACACTTAAGACTGTCCCTAATTATACTTCAGTATAGTATTGATAAAACAATTTTTTTTTTACAAATTCAACCTTACACGCATCATTTAAAGTGGTTTTTACCTTGTTTTTACAAAGCAATGTCCAAAAAGACTGACTGAAAGATGACTGCCGATACTATTTGACACCTGCGCACATTGCGCCCTATATGCGGACGTTTTTGAGACTCGGATTGTGTATCTTGGGTTTTTTGTATATCACATATTGTAATTTTGGATCATCGAAGCGTTATCGTAGGTACGTCGAAGTTATGTGCTAACGTTATTGCGGTGAGTTTTAGATCTATTTACAAAATAAGAAAATAAGCCAACTGAATACAAAAACCTCCACCTATACAGACAGTGTAGGTTAGTGAAAGCGTTGGTGTTGCCGTGTTTATTTTAGAAATGCCAGGAATTTGGTGCTTCGGTTTGCTTTAAACAAGATAGCATAGTTGTTACTTTGTAACTATTTACGGTGTCTATATTTAATTTTATTTGGGATTAGTAATCTAAGAAGAAAACATTTTGACAACAGCTGCAAAAATTAAATATCTTCCGTTTTCTTTCTTACTTTTATTGACCGTTTAAATCCATCTTTTGATTTAGTAATACTAAAAGGTACTGTCTACTTATATTTACCCTTTCACGAAAGTAAGTAATCGTAAGCACTACCATACAAAATAAAGATTATGGAGCACCAAAATCCGTGCATAACAGTGTAAGAAAGCTAGGCAACACTCTGCAAAGAGTTTTGACTCACGTTGATAACACTCAACGGTTCTGGCCGAAACTTGGGATCGTTTAGGGCCAGTCTTAATGCGTCGACTTCAAGCTTCGATCGTTGGTAGAATTTGAAAGAATACTTAATCTGCGATGCAGCAAATGAAAGAAAAAAATGTATAGAAACAAAATGTTTATATTAAAACTTACATTTAGAGCGGGCAAAGGTATGTTCTGGGATTTTGGCACGTTCTCCGATTTCCGACGAACGTTATTGCCATCTTCCAATTTAAGTTGTGGACACAGGGCATCGAAGCTATACTTTATCTAAATAGGTTTTCAATGGATTAGATTGGTTGAATATTAGATAAAATAAATAACGCTATCTAGTAACAGGTTGTAACGTTTTGATTTCTTACCTCTTTATTACAAAAATGTAAATAAAAACATGAGTTATTAAATATCCATACCTATGCTATTCCTTAAGATTTGGTTTTTAATAGCTTTGTGGTTTCTAAGACAGGTTAATTAAGTCTTCTAGTTATAAATAACTACAAATCATTTTGGTTCGTACCCGCTAACCAAAGGTTGTCTAAGACTAGCGTCTTAAAAACTGTTTTGTTTTCCCACTATCTTGCTTGTTATATTGTCTATATGTCATTTTCATTTTCCTGTCATTTTATTTCTGGTCGGCGCAGCAAGTCTTTTTCAACCACACTTCTATTAGTCGTCATCTCCATAGTCACACCCTTACTAACCATGTTTTGATTCACACATTACATCCATCGTTCTTTGATCTCCCCCACTCTTATAGCCATCGACATTCATACTCAAAACGTTTCGCATGACTTTTACCTCATTCCTCCTTATGACATGCCCATACTATGTATGACCACCGATTTCCACGCATATTTTCAGCTATCGGAGCCACTTTCAGGCTTCTTCTCATGTGCTTATTTCTTATTCTATCCATTCTACACATGTCCCATATCATTATCATCTCATCATCGTCATCATTTCAGCCGAACCACGTCCACTGCTGGACATAGGCTTCCCCCAAAGGGGGGCGTTTGCCATAATCGCCACGCTTGGCAGGCAGGTTGGCGATCGCAGTATGGTGGTAAAATGCATAGAGAACGCTGCTGTCCATTCTCTAGTAAGTCCCTTAGTCGCCTCCTACGACACCCACTGGAAGAAATCGGATGGTGCTATTCTTTTACGCCCGGACACCATAGGGGAGGTCAGCCCAAAACGGGTAAGCTAAGGTTGATGATTAAAAAAAACAGTTTTTAGATACAAATTGAACGTTTATTTGTACATTTTGAAATATTTAGTTATCAAGGACCATAAAATAAATGACATATTTATTAGTTTTGTACATTAAGAATACAAAAATAACAAAAAACTTTACCATTCGAATTACCCGTTTTACCCGTAGGGGGGGCCTAAAGCAGGTAGGGCTTTTGGGCAAAGCGGGTAGGTACGGCGCAGACTAACTTCCGAATGACCCATCTTGAAGCCTGACGCAGGTCCTCACCGAACACGGTTGTTTCGGGAGGTTCCTGTTTCGGATAAGGCGGGAGGAAACGCCCGGGTATTTCCATTGCGAAAATCGCCCTGAGGACACGGTGGAGCATACGGTGGAGGTCTGCCCGGCTTGGGCGGAGCACCTCCGTTTCCTTGTGGAGGCGATCTCTCGCGTCCGGGCCTGGTCCAGGCCGTGGTACGGAGCGAGAGTGCATGGGTAGCCGTCGCTTCCTTCTGCAAAGCAGTGATGCTCGCGAAGAGGGAGGCGGCGGCGCACGTGAGGGAGAGCCCTATAAGCGCCCTCAAGGCCGTAATCTCCGCAAGAGACGCCCTGGGCGTCGGCTCGGCAATCCCAGGCTGATTCCCGGTCACCGTAGGCGTGGGCTTGTGGACGGTGAGAAATGGGTTGCTCGCTGTCCGTTAAGGACCAAACCCGGGTCGATGGCGCGTTGTGTTCCACGCACGCCTCAAAGAGATCTCAGCACAAACTGATGGGGCCCGCAAGGGCCGATGCCTGCTTGGGGTGCGGATTGTTCGAAATAGATACCGTGGCCCCTGGCACACAGGCTACTGAGGGAACACGGTTGGGTTTTAGTCAGTAAAAGTCTGACACGCACTCCTGCTCCACCCGGAGTGGGAGAAGTTATTTGATGATTTCCCAAGCTCTAATTCTTGAGCTGCTGTAAAAACGGTTGTGAATCTTCCTAGTTTTTTTTGGACAACCTTTTTCCATGTCTCTGTAATGCCGAAAGGTTGATACCATATTTTTTGGCTGCACCATTGATGGAAGTTTTGAAACCTAGTTCTATTGAAAGCTTCATAACTTCCTCATCCCACGTCGCACTTGCAGTCTTTCTTTTAATATTTAGGTAACCATCTACAAAAGTAAAAGAATTAGTAAACACTCAATAAAACTATAAAGGGCAAATCGGCTATGGGCAAAACGGGTACCTGCTTTACCCCTACCCTTTTTGCCCACAAGCATGTTTTTTTTTCAATGGACTCATATCTTTAAAACCGAAATAATAAACACCAACCTATTGCACAAATAAAACGTCCATTAATTGCAAAAAAATAACACAAAACTTTTAAAAACATATTGTAGACCATTTTCGAGTATTAAAAAGTAATGTAACTCAATTTTTTTTAGTGGAAATAGCAAAAAACTTTGTTCTTGTCTTACCGTGAACTCATGTTTGCCAGAGAAGCGCGCCGACTGCCTGTGATTGGCGAGCGGCAGGCACCGCGCCCTGCACGTACACATTCTCAATAGCACTAACGGCGCGCAATTTGAAACGCATACCCGTTTTAGGCGGGCTACCCGTTTTAGGCTTACCTCCCCTACAGGACTTTACGCCCGGACACCACACGGGACATTCTCATCTCAGCTGCGTGCAATTGCCTTTCGTTCAACCCTTTTGTGGCCCAACATTCTGACCCATACAAGACAGAACTCCTACTACTGTTTAAATCTACCTTCAATTATTACTGACGTCATAATAAAGCTCTAGCATAAACCATCAAACCTTTTAATGCACAATAAACATTTAATTTACCCTACTACTACATCTGAAAATCAACTCATTCAGTTTTAAGAAGTATTCCAAACTTACGTAAAAACTCTTTGAGTCCTTCTTGCAGTTGGCTTTAGTAATGCACTTATCCTGTACAGCTTCGAAGACTCGAGGCATATAAGCAATGAGAGCCAGGGTCACGCACGGATGACGATCAGAACGAAGAGCCATCACCTCCTTGGCCCTGAAACAGTAATGATAAAAATGTTATGTCGAACTGCTTGGAATATTGCTATTTACCGCATGTGTCAAAATATCCAAATCAACATCATCATCTGCCTAGCCTTTTCCCAACTATGTTGGGGTCGGCTTCCAGTTTATCCGGATCCTAGAATACCAGTATTTTACGTGAAGCGACTGTCTATCTGATCTCCACAACCCAGTTCATGTGTAACACGATACCCTTGGTAAGACTGATTCTCCGACTTTCGGGCTTCTGACGACCCGTAACGACTTTCACAGATCCACGATCCACATATGACAGCCGGGATCAATGGCTTAACGTACTTTCCGAGGCACGGGGGGCGTCTAAAAATAAGTCTAAATACAGGGTAGGTATCAAAATATTCAGATATAAAATAAATGGAATTTAGTTTTTATCAACAACTTATCCTGACGTGAATAAAGCCATAAATCTCGTCTTGTAGTTTCTCTCATTTTTGTCGTCATCGTTTGACAAATTTAGTCAAAAATGGCTTTCTTAGACTAGTTTGTACTATGTTCCAGATGATCATATGTTTTGTGATTGTCAGCTGTAACTAAGACTTTGCCAAAGACACCATATTGCCTGGTGTTATATATATATTTTATCCGTCCAATCACTATTGAGTAAGTATTAAAATTACGGGCAACTGAATATCCTTATACCTTATACTCAGAACGGAATACCCTTAGTGGTGTAGTAGGTATCCTGAGGTAGTATCCACTTGCCATATCTGATAGTTGTCCTGATTGACTATAAAGATAATAAAACCTACCGGTGTTCATGGGTGACCATGGCGAGAGCGGCCTCAGGGAACTTGTAATAGATAGCATAGTCAATGGCACTCATGTCCAAGTTGTTGTAGCTGAGGCGGCATGCCATGGATAAGAGAAGAGCAATGGAGTTCGGCTTGTTTTCCATTGTAGCCAGGTGGAGTGGCGTGTTCTGAAATTGATGGTAAAATTTAAATTTAAAACATTACAGACAAAATAATTATTATTTGTTACTTCTAAATTCAATTTCAATTTTCGTAATTATTTTGTATGTCTATTAATCTGTAAGTTCCTTTAGTTAAAGTAAAGTAGAGTTAAAGACCTGAAATAAATGAATTTTAATATTTTTTTACTTCACTTTTTCGTGTCAGTTTGCAGGTTTTAAAGAAACAAGACAGTTAATAGTGAACTTGGGGTATTTTTCGACGATCCGTTTGAGCACATGTAATATTTGGTGCGCATTTTCGACATGCGATAATAGACATAGACTGATTGATGTTCACCGGAATGATATAGAAAGTATCCCTCTAAAACTAGAAATTAACATACATAACATACAAAGCTAAGCTCTGCAGCATACGCTGTTAGGAAAATTCGTAATTTAACTGATATAGAGACAGCCCGTCTAGTGTACTTAAGCTATTTTCATAGTGTAATGTTGTATGGTATTCTATTGTGAGGAAATGCCCCCGACATTCAGACTATTTTTGTCCTGCAGAAAAGAGCTTTTCTATCAATTTATAAATTAAGTCCGAGACACTCTCAAAGAGAAATTTAAGGAGATTAATGTAATGACTGTGCCTACACAGTATATTTTTGAATATGTTTTATATGCCCATAAAAATATTAAATTGTTTAAAAAATACAGTGATATAAATACTAGGAACAAACACAAAGTTGTACAGACGCCAGCATATCAAGCTACCCCGATCTGTCAAATTTCTTTGATAGATTTTCATCTTTATTCCATAAGCATTTGGTTAATGTTCAATTGGGAAAATTTGTCAGTTTGGAGTAGCTTGATGTGCTGGCTTCTGTACCATCGACAAGGCTCAAGAAAATAGGTGGGTCACTCAGATGTCAATGTATAACGCTTTAATAATAAACTTCCAAGCCATGTTCAAGATCTAAGTCTCAAAAAATTTAAATAATTCATTAAAGCCTTTTATACTGTTAAAGATTATATTGAGGACAAAAAAGCTTGGGATATACGTGCTTCAATTTTGTATACCTACTGAATGTTTTTTTTTGTTTTTTTTTTTTTTTGCTAAACTTATACTCTTTGACATTTGATTATTATTATATACACTTTGACCTGAATATTTACTTTGATAAGTTTAATTTTCTTTTTAATACTTGTGAATGTGAAGACTATTTGGTATTTTCGGTTTTGTTTTTGTGTTTCATCTCTTTCTCAGTTTGTTTTTAATGTTAAGCTGGCAGTTTGAGTACTTTATGTGGCCTACCCAAATGTCCTTTCTTTGTTATTGTTCGTCAAATCGTTGAGCTCCTCAAGTTCCGAGTTGAGCCGTATGATTACTGATAAATGCGTGCACTGAATGGACAGGTCCACTCAATCTGTGTGATTCTTTCTTCGAAAGACCATTTTAGACACCAATCCACATGGTCTTCACATGATCTGACCAAGATTATGTCTGGACTTTAAAAGAGACAGTGACCTCTGAGTTTGTTTCGGCCTTTCTTCTCAGAGTAGTCAGATAGGAAACGCCGGCCTTATCTAGTTTAAAAAAATATGATTGACGTGTTAAATTGTGTATACAAACCTACTTACAGAAATAAAATCATTTATCATAAACTCACACCTTTTTCCCTTGTGAGTAAGCAGAAACAACAGAACGCCTGCTAGGATCGTCAATTTTTGGTGTCCTAGGAAAGCGGTTTCATCATAATATAACGGGTGTCGCGAAAACTTGTCATTTTCATCAGTATTTGACATTCTGGGTTCACAAGCACCTTGGTTTTGGAAAGCCGTTATTGTGGGCCTGTTCCTATCACCACTTTTTAAGAAAACCATAGTTCTACATACTCTTTTCGTCAAAGTCGCACGCCAGTTACAAGTACTACGCACCTCACTAATTTCTAAAGAATTTCGCAAATACCACTAGAGAAATTATAACTGTACGTACACCATCCTTATCAGCCTGGTCTAGCAGATGGGAATGAACAGAATGCAGTAGTTCAATCGTCTGGGTATAGCCAGACATGGCAGCCAGGTGCAATGGGTTGCGTCCATTATGGTCTCTGTGCAGTAACGCTCCACGGTTCAGGAGTAGATGCACGACCCTAGTGTGACCTTCACGGGAGGCGATGTGGAGAGGAGTCAGGCCCTCTCCATCACTCTCGTTGATGATAAACGTGCCTTTGTCGGAGTCGAGCAGCTGACAAGCGGTGTGGTAGCGACCGTATCTGTAATCATTAGAGACGGAAGTTAGCCTGCAATCAAATTAAGAAAGTATATTGATAAAGAAGATAAAAATGTGTGAATTAGAATGAAACAGACACACTATAAGTTTTCTGAAATCGAAAGTGATTAATGCAATATTTTCATAGTCTCCCCAATAAATCTGTGCATATTATAAAACAGTAACGAAGATTTTTTTCCATTTGTCTGTTTATTTGAGTGGGTGTTCTGGATTGGCGGAAAAACGGCTGAACGGATTTGGATAACATTTGGAACGGAAATTTGGATAAAATTTGGCAAGAGGAGTTTTAATACCGGTAGTACGTTTCCGTGGAATATTTCCCGTCATCCACGCGTGGAAAGCCGACTGGCGAAAGCTAGTTCTACAATATACATATTGAAAGGACGGGTTGGGAAAATTACTAACCGGTTAGGAAATTAAAAACTGCTCAGGATAATTACTAACCACGTTTTTTTCCAGATACGCTGTAAGACGACGAAGACTGCAATTTCCCAAACCATGATTTTTGTAGCTTGTATTCTGTATCATCGTAAGGAGTAGGAAACACTCACAAGCCATCTTAGGTTACTAGTACATTGAACCAGTCAAAATCAAATAACTGTTCTACTCAATAGCAAGCGACACTGATCACATGGTTTCGTTCTACTATTAAACTGTATTATTTAACCTCATATGATAATAAACTAACTTCTGCCCGCGGCTCTGCTCGCGTGGATCTCGTTTATCGCGTAAAAAAGTATCCTATATTCTTCTCCTTATCGCGATTTATATCTCAGCCAAATTTTATGACGATCAGTTCAGCGGCTTAGGCGTGAAAGCGTAACAGACAGGCAGTTACTTTCGCATTTATAATTATCTTCTCTTACCTTGCAGCAAAGTGCAGCGGGCTCTCATTGTTGTTGTTCTTCAAATTGATGCACGCTCCGAGCCTGATGAGGTTCTCCAGGGACCTGATGTGACCTTCACGACTCGCATAGTGGAGGGGTGAGCAGCCAGCGCTGTCTTTCTCGTTTAGAAGTTGCGCGAGGCTCTTCTCACAGCGGTTCTGTAATGTCAACTGTTTAGTGCAACATAAGGTCATGAAATCGGATTAGTCAATGTTAATGGACATCACAATTAATGAAACAAATGTAGGTATAACAAAACGATTAGCATGCAAATGCAAAACCATGTTCTAATTCATAAAATTTATTACTGATAATATTGGTTAATTATAATATGCATAACTCAAAAAACATTAACACTGTGTAATAACTTAATGTGTGTTTTAAGGATACGTTAAAACAGACTACAATAACAAAAAAATTGACAATGTACATATTTACAAAAAAATACAGCTGGTTAGTAACCAAGAAACTGAGTTAAAACTTAGTAAACTCGATCCTTAAAATATTGTATTAACGTTTTTATGTCGAAAATTGGTTCCTGTGGGATAATTCCAAAAGTAAGTACTTAAGTTGTTAATGTTTTCTTAAAAATGGTTGCCATCCAACCACATCCAACCACTGGGTTTTGCAATGCCATAAGTCAAATAATTGGAACTCTTTTATTTAGCCATCCTCAAAACTTCAACTACTATATACGAATGACGAATTACATACAAATGACGTAAAGTAAATTTCCTTTAGTACCAAAACCAATGCTGGAATAATTCCATTGCATAATAATGTGAACTTATAAAATACATACATAACATATATAGTGAGCCCGTAACATTCCCTCTACTGGGACATAGGCCTCCTCTCGGGAGGGAGAGGACCGATATCCCCACGCGGGCCCAGTGGGGGTTGGTAGATATTACATGTCTTCAAATTTTTGGTTCTAGGCCGGTTTCGTAACGATGTTTTCCTTCACCGTTTCGAGTGCAGTGTTGATGAAATACTGTACACAAATTAAAGTGCCTTGGCTGGGTTTGAACGTGCGACCTCCAAATTGTAAGTCGCGGCATTACCACTGGGCCACGACTACTGCTCTCTCTGATAATTTATTTTTAAAGTTGACAATTTCAGGTTCCTAACCGCTTACATAACGACTAGGTATCGAAACTTTACTAATACGAAATCCAGTTCGAAACTCGTTCTCGACTCGATGGAAGGTAATGGAAAATGTTAAGGGTTGTTACGTTATATAAGGACAAGTCACTTCATTCCCTCTGGATTAACTCAATCTAGTTGGATTCTTGGCAACTCAACTCGATATTAAAGTCATTTATCTTGTACAATGAACTTTAACTACAGTTATTTGTTTTACAAAAATAAAGGTAAAAGTAGTAGAATCAGCACCCATATTGAATCACAATACGAAGGGTTTTGAAGGAAATCGAAAATTCATTGCTTCATAGGTTTCATAAATTCGTATGCTCAACAACTTTAATACTGCAATGAAAGTTATTGAATTTTTGAACTGAAAGGTATTGCCAAGGTAGGTGAGTTACGAAATTACCCCGTTGGTGTGGAAATGGGGAAAAAATGAATTCTCGTAAACAAATGCGGGCTATTTCTTAATTAGGACATTTTAAAATATGATAGTTGATAAATCTTCATGTAATTTTTCAACTATCATATTTCTGATGAACCAGTGTTCATCAGAGTCAATCATGTTTCAGAAACTAATTTTAAGAGCCAAGCTCCATCCGTTTGTCTCCCTACTGAACTCAGGCCGTGGATTTTTTAAAATATTCACCAGTAACTTGGAACTAAGAATAATGGATGGAAGAGTGGTTGACTGCCCAGACGCAGGCAATTTCAATGCAAAAACATAATCAAACTTACACAAATCCATAAAAGTAATATTAATACTAACTTTACATGTATCTGCAAACTCCTCAAGCCTGCCACCATTCATCACGACCAGGTGGAGAACATTCCTGGAGTTGATATCTTTCAACTCGATGTCGGCGCCAAGGCGAATCTGAAAAACATTTTTTTTAAGGGTTCCTCTGCTTTTGATAACGCAACCTTTATAGGATCACTCGTGTGTTTGTTTGTCCGTCTGTTATGGCCAATTTGTTGCAAATCTACTGGACCAATTAAGTTGAAATGGTATACACATATTGTGAATTCCTGTTACACAAGAACGGACGTGTAACTTAAATAAATGAATACGGTTGAAACGGTATAATATAATACTATGGGAAAAAGCAAATTGGAAAATTAAAAAAACTTTACTATCAAATATTTTTTACATAATTTCAAATAAATTACTTTTTAAGTTATTCGAGAAAATAAATGAAGATTGACTCTTTATACGAAAATATCATTTTGAAAAAACAAAAAAAAATGCCTTTAATGGTTCTTTACTTGTGGATTATAGAAAAACATATAAGAAATCTATGGTTATAAAACAACATCACAATCTCTCAATTTTGTGCGTACAAACTTACATTTGCAGTTGGAATGTCAAACTTGAACTACAATGTAAAGTTTATGCTTAGGATAGAAACATGGTAGACATAATCATCGTACGGAACCCTCACCACGCGAGTTGAACTCGTACTTGTCCGGTTTTTATCATTTTTGTGAAAGATGTCAATCTGGATGCAGGCAAACAACCTAAGCAAGAAGATGTCTTATAATACACCTGAGGGGCAATTCTACTACAGCTGAGGGGCAATTCTACTAATTTTAAGAACGTTCACAGTCTGATCTCAGTGTCAATCTGTCAAAAATTCCTATACATTTTTGTCAAATTTTTGAAATTCGATTGTCGCCGAGATGACACTGCGAACGTTTTTAATTACGAGAATTGGCCTTCAAATCGTATATACTGTACCAAAAAGCATGGAATTTAAGGTGTGTTCAAGTAGTATTGCTTGATTCCATGTACCACCCTGATAGTATTTGACTGGGTAAAATAAATAAGGCTGTTAAATGGTCTTCATCAGCTTATAATGTTCCCACTGCTGGGACACAGGCCTCCTCTTGGTGAGAGCGAGTGGGCCATAGTCTACAACGCCAGCCCAGTACGGGCTATGTCACATGACTTAGAATTTTTTGTTCTATTGCATGCCGGTTTTCTCACAATGTTTTTCCATCACCGTTTTGGGAGCAGTGGTGATGAAATAGTTTACACAAAGTAAAGTGCCTGCCTGGATTTGAACCTACAACTCTTAAGTCGCGGCCGTAACTCTGAGCCACAGCTGCTCTAAAAAATACACATGACAATTATTATGATAACTAACCATAATCCTGAGAAAATAAATATTTTACGCACGAAATAAATATATTAAAAGACAGCACAATTATGTTAAAACAAAAGGCACCATCTTATCTTGACCTACCAGACAACATACAGATATCATGTTTTCTCGGACTAAGCCGACTACAAGCATTCAGCGTGTAATTTTCTCAAAGAAGGGGTTTTCGTACACTGAACTTAATATCGAAGTTACGTAATAAAGGCTGTGTCTTTAAATGAAGGTGACCCAACAATTCCTTTGTTGCTAAAACGCTTTATACAATCGATGATGCGGGTTTGGAACAAAGCATTTTCCGGTATTTACATTTTATCTCCAGATGATTGTGAGATTACAAAGTTTTAATCTGCTAAATATGTTTATATTAGTCCTCTCTGTTTTACAATGCTTACTCTAATACAGTCATTAAGTTTGGAACGAGGGATAAATGCCTAGGAAACTAGAAGACTATTTATTTCGAGGAAACACCTAATCTCATCTAGATTTAAAGAAAAAAAAACTGACGCGTACTAGCGCAATGCTGAGCAAAAGCCTCACCTGGTAAATATAACAAATTTGTCATTAGCATTGTGGTGTGAATAATGATACTGATAAACTTTATTTACTTTTTCAGGAGGTCTATACTCTATACTATACTTGCTATACTAATATTATAAAGAGGAAAAATTTGTGAGGTTGCAGGTGTAATCTCTTAATCGATTATGAAAATTCTTTTACCAATAGAAAGCCACGTTATTTGTGAGTGCCATAGGCTATATATAAACCCGAAAAATTAAAAGACTTTTTCGTGGTAGTCGTATTAGCAAAGTAGTCAGAAAAAAACGGTCGAACGAAAACGTTTATTACGAACGCTGCCTTAACGATGAGAGATATATGATTGAGTTCTAGAGAAAAGTTGTAGAGCTTGATAATGCCTACAAAAAAGTCAACGACAGCATATGTCTAACTTTAGTATTTAAGAGGCCTACGTACAATGAACTGTCCATACATACGTAATACCTAAATCATTTGCAACTTGAGCATATTTCCATCATATTATGATGATATTCGGATTCAGACAGTACTTATCTAGGCTCGTAGGGGTTTTTTTTTCCAAAATACTTACCTGAAATGAAGTTTAAGCGGATTGCATTTCGCACATTTTTACAGCGTAAATGACATGTTTTCTCACTGTTTTTTTGGTATTATAACCAACAATTTCCGTAATATTGTTGTCTCAGAAGCAAAGCTCATATTATCAAGTTGTAAAATGTCGAAAAAAATATTGAAATACAATAAGTTTTCATTCATAATTTTTGGTATTACGGAACACATCCAAATTCATCATAAATGGTCAGTAGCTAGTAGCGCTATCGCGTCAAGCCATTGTCAATGTGTGTGTGATCGTACTGCTCTCTGTAGGTATGTATCCTCGACAGGTACTAACACTAGCGCAACTATAGCAATTTTCAGACGAAATATTGTCTCCGCCGGAATCCTAGTTGCGAGCTTCGGTCGTAGGATTCTTAAGTCACAAACCCAGTACTAACCGAACCACACTCATAATTTCATTATAAGTAAAAAATTTACTGTCCAACGAAGTGGGCACGGCTCAGCTAGTCTTTGATATTTCTCAGACTATGTTTTCCAATTACGTTCGACAAATATTTGGCTGTCGGCTGTAATTAAAACTCGACCCACATCATCGTTTAAAAGGAAAAGACATTCTTGCAATCTATCTACGCAGATTTAATATAAACACTGAACATCTGTACGTGCCGAATACAATCGACTAAGAGTGAATGCAGACAGCAGACCACCAATTCACCAGCGTAGCCGATTAGTTGCAATCCAAAACGTTGGATGTATGACAATGTGCGCACTTATGGCACACTAGTCACGGGCTAGAACTCACTGGTGTGCCTAGCTAAAAAACACGCTGTCTCACCAGCCATTGTGTCCCTTAACAGCGTCTAACTGCTCATCATTGATACTATCTGTATCAATGATGAGCAGTTAGATGCTGGACTACACGCACAACTTTATTGAGTGAAATGCACGATCATTTATAGTAAAACAGGCGGGTGAAAAATAAGAAAACTCCTTCGGAAGATCGAGTGTTATGAAAAAATCACTGCATAAATTAATGAGCAATAAAGTTTATTGAACTTTTCGATAATTGAGCTTTGTCGGTACTTACTTGGTTTTAGAGATTTTATACTTCTTTTATTACACGCCTAAATAATTTAAAATTAGTTAGAAAAACGAATCTTTGTTGGCTCGTATCTTTTTAATACGTTTTTATTTTGTTTCAACACAGATAATACTAATAATGAGACAAAACGATACCATGCTTATTTTTTATGTACATTGTCGAACAGTGGAGTAATACACTCCCGAAGTTTGCATGGAAAAAATGTTGACTAAATTCACCTTTATTAACTCAATTTTCAAGTAGCAATGCGGTCAACGCTGATAAAATAGTTATACAAATGGTCTAAGCTCTACCTCAACAAGTTTTTTAAAGTCACGGTACCAGTTCCCAACTTTGTTATCATTACTGTGCGTATCCCACGATTACGAAGCATTGGTAAAAAAAAAAAAATTGGCGCTGAAGACGTTATCAAGTAAGCCATTAGTTATACAAATGGGCTGTCTGCGGACGCTTTAATGCAACATACGACTGTTCGATACAAGACTAGCGCCTGTGTCTCATGAATAATAGTGCCAATTTGTCATATGTCAAGAGCACGGAGATGGCACTTTAGCAGAGACAAAGTGGTCAAGAGTTACGACAACTGTGTCGTAGCATAGAAACATTTGCAACTGTCCAATATCCATATTTTAGTGTCTCCAAAATGCTGTCATAAACAAAATTATGTCGAAAACATAGGGTTGATTTAAGGCAAATTTGAGTGGGCCCTACGTAATGTCTACAGCTATAGCCACATAGCCGAAAATAACATTTTGTCTCGTTTCGCTCTATATTTGATGCGATTCGATTAGTCGCACTTAATTACCTGCTTTAGTTTAACAATGCAATAATCCTCCTATATCACATTAGTAAATTTTTTATGAACTTATTGGACGTTGCCGGTGTGTGGGCCCACCCGCCAATTTTGCCCCAAATTTGAGCCCACATAGGAGGGAGGCTTCGCAATATCTTCTCGTCTCAAATACCACAGTGTCTCAAGACGAAAGTCTTTGACCAGTGTGTGTTGCCAGTGATGACCTATGGTACAGAGACGTGGTCGCTCACAATGTGGCCTTATCAGAAGGCTTAAAGTCACCCAAAGGGCAATGGAGAGGGCTATGCTCGGAGTTTCCCTACGCGATCGAATCAGAAATGCAGAGATACGCAGGAGAACCAAGGCAACCGACAAAGCCCGAAGATTTGCCAAACTTAAGTGGCAGTGGGCAGGGCACATTGCTCGCAGAACAGGTGGCCGATGGGGCCAAAAGGTTCTGGAGTGGCGACCGCGTACCGGAAGACGTAGAGTGGGAAGGCCTCCCACAAGGTGGACCGATGACCTTGTGAAGGCCGCGGGTATCCGCTGGATGTGGGAAGCACAAGACGGTCAAAGTGAAGGAGCCTGAGGGAGTCTTTCGGCTGAAATGATGAATGATGATGACACCGCACTATTCTATAGTTTGCGTTTAGCTTCAAAGTTCATCAAACCAATCAGGATTTCTTGGAATATTTTAAGGATTTATCTCTGTTTTGTTAAGCAACTTTGTGTAATTGAAGCTCAAAGAGAACAATTAGTCTTAAGTGAGCTGCATCGTGTTGGAACTAAGCGAATGTAACTTGTTTACTATTTCCAAGAAAACAGAGAGTGGTTTAGTTCTGGGACGAGATTAATTAGGCAAATGAGAAAGTGGTTGTTAAACTCCTTATTGAAATGTGATGTGTATCGAAATTGCTATAAAAGGCCTGTAAGCCCAGTTTAACTAAAACCAGTAAAGACTGTTATAAAGTCATCAAAACTGCTTAGATAACTTACCAGGGTATGCACAGTCCTCCAGCCAGCTCTTGAAGCAGCCAGCAGCAACGGTGACCTGCGTTCCTTATCCAGAGGGTTGATGTCAGAACCCTCAGTAATAAGATAGTTCACGATGTCAGGGTGGTCAAACATCGCCGCGCAGTGTACTGGAGTCATCTTCTGAACGTCACATGATGTGAGACAAGCGAGCTTCTCCGTCGGCTGCATCGTGAACATCAGCTTCACGATCTCAAGGGCACCCTAGGAATATAGAAATCCAAATAAAATAATAAAGATTTGATTTTTTACACGTTTGTTTGTTATGCTTCACTCTAAAACAGCTAGTATCATCATCTGCCTAGCTTATTCCCAACTAGGATCAGTTTCCAGTCTAACCGGATGCAGCTGAATATATTTTACATGGGATGATTGGCTATCTGACCTCCACAACCCAGTTACTGGGTAACACGATACCCCTTGGTAAGACTGGCTGTCAGACTTTCGGGCTTCTGACGACCCATATCTGTCAAAGATCCACGAATGACATGTGTGACCAACGGTTTGACGCGCTTTTCTAGGCACGGAGATTATTACCAATCCACGGTCCAACCTCGGCAAGCGTAGCTTTACCTCATCGATCGACCCGTACAGCTGTTAAAACTTAGCTACCCCTAAAATAGCTAGTAGTAAGTAGTTTATAAGTCTGGTGAAGAATTGAGGGTAATCAGAGTCGAGTAAAGAAGAACAACATACCTGAGCGCAAGCTAGGTGTACCGGTGTAGACAAATCGTACTGCTGCGTTGATATCTTCGCTCCAGACTTAAGGCAAAGCTCGACTGCCTTAATGTCTCCTCCATGCACAGCCGAGTGCAAGGGCACATTGCCTTCATTGTCATACAAAGATATCATTGAATCCCTGGAACAGCCCTTGGATTCTCCCCACTGGAGGAACACCTCCATTGTTCTAGACGAGGCGTTTTTAGCTGCCTCGTGGATTGGGTAGTATCCGTTGTTACAAGCTCTCTTGAGTTCAGCGCCTAAGTCTGTGATCTGTGTCGATTTAAACTAGCATAAATATAAAAATGTTTTGGTCAAGCTGAATAATTTGAAAAACTTATCTCTCAATTTACTAAAGGAAATAATTGTTTTGAATTGTTTTCCGTCATTTTTCGTTTGCCTCACGCAAAGCATCGCCAGTTTGTTTTTAGACGATTTCGTTACAGCTCACTTTTTAGTCTTTTTTTTCCAACTGGTTTGTTTATAAAAAAAACGTTTTCTGGAAGATTTTCAACAAAATGTTGTTATTTGCAATAAACCTGTAGTAATGTATACGTTACCAATATTTTGGCGCAGATATCATGGTCGTGGATCGCAGCGAAGTGGAGCGCAGTGCGGCCGTGCTCGCCCCCAAGCTCTACGTTGAACTGGTCCTTATACTTCGCAAAAGTTTGGAGTACCGAGACCTGAATAAGATCACATTTGAGATGCATACCATAATCACTTACAGTGCTTGACTATTGTTAGTCATCATCTGCCTGTCTGCATGCCACTAAACCTATTCATTTCACACTATAGTATAAGATAACTCAATCTGCCTGGCCCTTTCCCAAATAAGTACATTGTGGTCGGCTTCCAGTCTAACCTGTCGGATACAGCTGAGTACCAGTATTTTGCATGGCACGAGACTGCCTATCTGACCTCCACAATCGAGTTACTCTGTCATAAATACGATACTCTTTAGTAAGATAAGACTGGTTGGCAGATTGCCGGGATTCCGACGATCCGTAACGACTGTTAAGGTTCCACGAATGACAGTCACCAATTCCGAGTGCAAGCGTAGCTTAACCTGATGGACAACCCGTGCGGCTGTTACTGCTAGGTAATAGGTATTATTACTAGGTAGAAGGTATACTTATTAATATTGTAGGAAAATCGTATACATACTTTTACAATGTTTGTTTTAAGGCTAGGTTGTTCCAGCCTGTGGGCCTTTGAAACGCTACCTCCGCCTCTCCTAAATGCAGCACGACGTATTTATTTACGATGAACTGTCAACCATTTAGCAGAAAATCCACGCCATATTATAACATATTGCAGTTGATCAACTGAATTATTTTTGCTTAGGTTCGATATTTTTACCTTACTTTTAGGTACGGTATGGTAAAACTAAAAATATTACTTAAAGTTCCCTGTGTAGGGTAAGTGTCCTGTAAGTTACCTATTGAGCGTTTTCATATTATCAGATATCGACACCAACCCGATACCGATATGTCGGCAGCTATACACATACCGATTCGAAACCGATATTTTTATTATCGGCCTGATTAAGAATATCGATGACCATCGCGACTCACCAAACGACCACAGTAGGTACAGTACCTAAGAATCGACGTCTCGAAGTTGGCAGTGCGAATAAGTGTGTTCAATTATAAGAATGGCCAGTTCTCTCACGTCTATTGTGCTGATATCGGAGTCAGTCACTGTCTACGACGACATAGGTGACAATAACAACTCTTATGTAAAAGCGTTTATTAAGTACTAAATATTTGGTTTCATTTGGAAATCATGCTTCCAGACCTTTCAACCAGAAAATTTCTAGACAAGTGTTGGTTGTCAGTGAATTCGAACTGAAGGAACACGGGTGGGTTTTAGTCAGTAAAAGTCTGATACGCCCTCCCGCTCCGCCCAGAGCGGGAGAAGTCATTTGATGATTTCCCATCCAAAAAAAACCCTTGTGCAATTTGTTCTTTGAGAAAATAAATGTCTTTAAATCGAAATCATGCTTCCAGACCCCTTAGGCTAAGCGTAAATTGTCAGTGAATTCAAGAATATATCAAGTAGACAAGCTGTGTCCGACGGTATTTCTCATCGTCAAAATGGTAGTTTTCCATACAAATCATCCACTATTTTATTTATATCTGTAGTGGCAGAATTTTCAAAGATCCTGATTTTCAGATTTTTATTAAGTAGAATACGCTAAAAATGGTCGTACTGTTTCGGTTACACTAACCATATTCTTTTGTTTTTGGTGTTTGCCATCGCTCAGAAAGAACCGTAAATATTGTGAGCTAGATATGAAAGAACAATTGCCGTACTTTATTGTCTAGTGACGTACCTACTGCTCCAGCTATAATTTATCGAAACTATTATTTTAGGACATCAACATTAATACTTTAAAATCACGGATTCGAGAAAAAATCTTGTATTGCTAGCTCCGCTATTCGAGAAATATCAATAAAGTTGTCGTCGTGTTCCTTCCAATTGGTCGTGTTCCCTATAGCACTTTTGTCTGAGCAATTTTTTCCTATTTTCTCTGTTGGTGTCAGACTGAAAGTTCTTTATATTATTAGTAAACAACCGACAACCAGACATATTGTATAGTATGTAATATTAATGTAGGATATGATAGTAGCGAACACAGTTCGGTGCAGAGGAAATATCATAGTTGATATGGGTGAAACTGATTAAAAGAATCTTAGAAAACTGTGATTTGTACAAACTTCTTCATACGACGAATACGACTCTCACTTGACTATTATTTCATCGACAATAATTTGTAATGTGTCAACACTATTTTAAGATGACAATTAAACGTCATCATATTGCCTAGAAATAATCACATTTTCGAAAACAATTTTATGAATTAAAACTTTTATATAATTACAAGATATTTTTTCTGAGCTATCGCAATTTCATGAATTAATTTGTTATTATTTTACTAGATTTTTTTTTGTACAGGCGCTGTATGAGCGATTTTTTGAAAATTTTGACATAGGTCCACCCTCGATGACGTCCCGCAGGACTCTGACAGATTCTGAGCGTGAGCCGATTTAGCCGGATTTAGATCTTTTTGAGTTTATTCAAAAAAAAAAAAAAATACTAAACTAAAAAATTGAACCTTTAAATTCCCTCCTAAATACGATTCCCTCATCATACATGAAATTTTCACATAATTTTGTGCTCTTATTAGGAAATGAGACGGAAAATGGTTTTGAAATCGACCCTGTTTCGGATTTTTTTTTCATCGAGCAAATTGCAATTAATCGTGTTTTGAAACTTTAATTTCCCTCAAACAAGGATCTATCTATGACATATGTTTTTTTCAGGGCGTAAATACACGAATTTGATTATTTAATCTTGATTCTGAAATTGTTGCTATCGCATAAATATGCATTGTTTTGACCCCAACGATGATGAAATTTCGAATTAATGTGGGGTAGGTACTATAGCTAAAATGTGAAAAATAAAAACTTTTCCAAAAAAAAAAAGCCGACTTCCGATTTATTTTTCACTTTGTAGTGTTTTCCGGAAATCGGTTTTTTTTTTTGGAACGAGTTTTTTTATTGTGTAGTAGCATATCACTACTTACACAATTTTTTCACCAAGGCTAATTGTCAACTTGTATTAAAAGTACCTTAACTTACCCTGTTCAACTCTGTAGCGAGATGAAGCGCTCCTTGGCTCTTGTCATTCAACGTGCTGGTATCGACACGACTGAAACAAAATTAATAAGGACTAAGAAATCTGTTTCCTATGTATTCCCGACAAGTTTAACTCGATTTTTTTTTTCATAATTATTTTAGATCAGGCTGCATATCATTCATAATTCGATGGAGCACGTGTACAAGATGGCCAAGTGGTTAAAAGCCTTGCCTGTCATGCACGAGGATGTGGGTTCAAATCGGGGCTAGTACCAATGTGTCTTTTTCAACTCAAATGAACTTTCTAAGTTCAACACATCGGTTGTGGAAAACATTGTGAGAAACGTGGACTTATCAACTATCTAAAATATGGATGACCGAGCTTTGCCGGGATGTTTTTTGTTTCACGTTTTATAAAAATGAAACCTAGCTAGATCGATTTATCGCCCCCGAAACCCCCTGCATACTAAATTTCATGAAAAACGTTGGAGCCGTTTCCGAGATTCTGATTATATATTTATATAGGTACATATATACAAGAATTGCTTGTTTTAAGGTATTAGATAATATATAAAAACGAAAGCTCATTCATTCATTCACTCACGCACTGATTAAACATGAAATTTCAACAAAAAAAAAATACCTACCAAGGTAAAATTTGTCACAGAGGTAGATTATGTATATGTAGACGTCACCTAAGAAATAATTTTAGGAAACTCCCACCGTAGACGGGCGAAATTGGGGGTTGAAGTTTGTATGAAAAATTGGATAATTTTTAACTTTGACGTGGGCGGAGCCGCGGGGTGCAGCTAGTATATAATAAAAGTCTCAAATTGCCTACCCGTCTCGACTAAGCGTGGTGAATAAAGCTCGTGCCTTCTCTTTATAATTAGAGGCGTTTAACCTGCAATAGAACAGGTCATCATCATCAGCCTATAATGTTCCCACTGCTGGGACACAGGCCTCCTCTCGGTGAGAGGGATTGGGCCGTAATCCACCACGCTGGCCCAGTGCAGGTTGGTAGATGTCACATGTCTTCGAATTTTTGGTTCTAGTACAGGTTTCCTCACGATGTTTTTCTTCACCGTTTTGAGAGCAGTGATGATGAAATAATTTACACAAAGTAAAGCGCCTGTATGGGTTCGAACTCACGACCACAACTCGTAAGTCGCAACCGGTACCACTTGGCCACCAGAACAGGTATTATGTGTAATATAGGTCCTTTTGTCCACGATTAAATAACTATTGCTCCTTTTGTCCAAGATGATTATGACGACGATTTCAGAATTACTAAGGTTGTAAAGTTTTTTGCAAAAATGGGTTTGTATACACGGCTACACATCAAGCTATACATTTCCAGTTTACGCTGATCTCGCACTGTACGGAAATCGTATAAAATGTGAGATCAGCTTATACTGGAACTTTATAGCTTAATGTGTAGCTTTGTGTACACAGTTGTGTATTGATTAAAAAAAAAAACTGTTTTAATTTTAGTGGCTTAAACCTTTTGATGTAACTGTAATAAGAGCGAACGTCCACTGGCACTGGCCCCAACGCACGCATAACACGCAACGTCTTGAACGAATATGTCGGCATGCGCCGACATCCATAAATTATATCTCCTTTGCAAATTTGAATATTGTTGAGGTTTCAGATTATTATATTTCTTCATATCTTTCTACAAATATGTATAATTAAAAGTGTGTCGTCCATTTAAGAATGTTTCGATGCGGTGACTTAGTCCATGTGACGTCATCGACACGCAACGCATTCATGTTCATATATGTCCCGATGTGGGCAGTACCGATAGTGGACGTATTGAAATATAATTTTATACAAAAGAAACAAACATCCGTTGCCTGCCATGTTTGCGTTGGGCCGGTGCCGACCAGTGGACCTTCACCTTAAAGCTTCATTCAGTCATTGGAAATGGAGTTATTTTAACTGACTCTTTGGATAACTGGTATTGAATGCCATTAACCTGTTTATATTTGGAAAACATCGATACTAAATGAAAAGGGTCTATTATATAAATAAAAGCTTTAATCGTCGTATAAATACACCACACGTAGCCAATGTTTACATTGGCACAGCAATATTTTGGTGTATTTAGATTCCCCAAGAACAAGAATGAAATAACGTTATTTATTTAATCATTATTATGACCCTTCCCCGAAGCCCCTTCATCCGCTTTTATTGTTATCTAAACAAATATTATCATCATTTCAGCCAAAAGACGTCCACCGTTGGCCTCCCCCAGGCTCCTCCACTTCGACCGATCTTGTGATTCCCACATCCAGCTGATTCCCGTGGCCTTCATAAGGTCATCGGTCCACCTTGTGGGAGGCCTTCCCACTCTACATTTTCCGGTACGAGGTCGCCACTCCAGAACGTTTTGGCCCCCAACGGCCATTTTTCTGCGAGCAACGTGCCCTGCCTACTGCCGCTTAAGGTGAAACAAATCCAAATTTTGTCCATACAAATTTCGGGAGGGTTTTACTCCACTGTTTGACAATTTAAATCAAAACTTAAACATAGTATGGTTTTGTCTGATTATTAATATTGTCGGTACGGATACAGAATACTAAAATAAAAAGCCGTTAAAAACGTATGAGCCAACAAAGATTCGTTTTTCTTGATAATTTAACGTAACTTTGGACATGTTTCAGTAATAAAAGAAGTGTAAAATCTCCAAAACTAAGTCGGTACCGAAAAGGTCAATTATCGAAAACTTCAATAAACTTAATTGGTCATTGATTTATGCAGTGGTTTTTTCGGTAAACCCGATCTTCCGAAGGACTTTTCTTAATTTTTTACGCGCCTGTTTTACTATAACTGATCCTGCAACTCACTCAATAATGTTGTGCTTGTAGACTATCGTCTAACTGCTCATCACGGGTACTACCTCTGTCGGGCTTGAAGCTTGGTGAGACTGCGTGCTTTTTAGCCAGGCCCACCAGTGAGTTCGAACCCGCGACTAGTGTACCCTTAAGTTTGGCATTTCTTCGGGCTATGTCGGTTGCCTTGATGTAAACAATATAGATATACAATCATTTCGTGCTTCAGATTGATCAAAATGATTATTAGAAAAATGACAACCTACTTCAAATAAAAGTAAAAAACTATAAAGACAATCTTCTTTTTTTTTATTTGATGTAAAATATACCTGTTACTTTTTCAATTGTTGCAAAACCTAATTGAATTAAACAATCTTATAATTTCCATACAGAAAACGTGTTGTTCTAATATAAAATAATAAAAAATACGTTTATTTTATTTTATTACCAAGGAACACTTTTTTTAAATTACAACAATGACAACATTTTTGTTTTCTTTTTTCTAACACAGGTACACAATAGGTGACAGAACCTATTTGTGGTAACTGCGTCGTACTGTCATCATATTGGTGTTTCTCTTATCGTAATGCCTGACATACAACAACATGATCAGCCTTAACGTTTCCACTTCCAGGACGCAAACCTACAGTCTCTGAGGGAGAGCCGGCCATAATCTACAACGCTGGCCCAGAGAGTAAGTTCAAACCTTTGTTTCTAGGAAATGTCGGTTTCCTCACGATGGAAAAGTTTTCCTTTACCTTCTTCAGTCATTATAGCTTTGTTTGCCTAAAATGTCGAGTAGGATAAACCTTTCCTAAAGTAAAAGAAGACTGTATTGAGATTAAGTACCCGCACGTGTAAACAACGAAAGATGACGTTAATGGTGTGGAATAAATGTTTACGCCACATGCATCGAAAAATTTAAATCACTCCTTTATTTATTATTTCGTATCGAACCCCAAGGTTCGATACGAAATAATTCGGCTTCAAAAGTTAAGTGAAAATATTTGTAACTTACTGCTGCAGCAAGAACTCAAGAGCATCCAATGCGACGTTCTCCACAGCCACGTGAAGCGGGGTGTTGCCAAAGTTGTCTTTAGAGTTCAAATCTGGAACAAAAATTTTATTTTTATATTTTGAGCAAAATGCTGTAAGACCAGACTCAAGTCTGACAGTCAGACTCTGCATGGCCAAAAGCAAACAATCATCAACAAAAAGAAAGCAAATAAAAATATATTAGTGTGAACAAATAACACGCGATATAAACTGATCATAATTCTTTTTAAATATAATATGAAAATATTTGACCAGTAACAAAAAAAAAAAATCTCCTATTGCAAATTGCTTCAGTTTTTGCTGGCAAAATGTTAAATTGTTTTCTGTGAACTTTTGGCATCTTTTGACATATTTACAGTGTTTAATTGAAAACGGACAGTAACAAATTTAATAGAAAAACTTGCTGTTTCGATTAAGAATTTGATTTAGTACATTTTTATAGTTTAACTGTGTAATTGTAAAGGGATACAAACAGTGTTTTTGCTTTTTTTTATTACCTACGCAAGATAAGACTAACCTATGCCCTAATCCAGGTGTCTACCCGCGTCCCAAATTTCAACCAAATCAATTCAGCTGTTTTTGCGTGATTGAGTAACAAATATCCAAACTTCCACATTTACAATATTAGTAGAAAAAAAACAGAACAAAAAAACCGCGGACTGAGTCCTTCTCTATGATTGAATTATTTAAAGTTTAAAAATTCTAGCACGTGGCAGGAAATTTACAGGGAAGTCTGATCTAATTCACCATTCATTAGATCACCGTGTCATTTTAATCGTCTTGTAACGGCATCCAATGGTAGTGACCACGTACCCATGTTATGTCTGACATATTCTCGTAATTATTTGACATTATACTTCAGTTTTAAATATCAACAAGATATTAGTGATTGTCATGGAAATCATGTCACTTGGTTGAAATAGGTTCATTTTATTTATAGAGATTCTTTTAGACGGTTTTCTATTTTGTATTTTCATTCCTCTAGGAACCTAGTATTTATCGACAGGCCCGCATTCTCCTTTTATACCTATTATCACTGTAATTTGAAAACATTTGTAAAAGCCAATTATTTTTAAATGAGTAACCGTGGAGTTTCTTGCCGGCTCTTCTCCATAGGAAGCGACAAATTGGAACCGTGCACCTAGCTTCTGACGTTTCATAAGTGCCCCCAGTGGTTTATGTGAAATAAAATATTTTGAATTTGACCCAATGACTACAAATAATTAAAAAAATAATGATACTTATAAACATGTGAACAATAAAATACTTTTGTAATACACAACTCAACATTAAATAAAAATATGTGAGTGAACAATCAATCATCTCCTGTTTTCCTACCCTTAAGGTTGGATTTTTTTTCATATTTTATATGGGACCAACTTTTTGGTACACCCTTTCCAATAAAAAAAATATTTATTATCAAAATCGGACTACTCTGAAAAAAGTTATGCGTGGTCAAACATTAAAAAAATACGCGTCGACATGAGAACCTCCTACGTTTTTTCGTCGGTTGAAAACAACGTCAATATCGTGTTTGTAGAAACCAATATAACGGTAAGGAATCGAAATGTCATATTCAGTACCTCGATATTTATTAGCAGACTAGCATTTGCCAGCGGCTTCGCCCGCGCAGAACTTTCATCCACTATTTTACTCCCTTAGTTTCAAAAGATTCTTCTTTATTCCTTGTCTACATTATAAACGGAACCTCTGTGCAAAATTTCAGCTTTCTAAGTCCAAGGGTTTGGGCTGGGCGTTGATGAGTCAGTCAATCAGGACTTTTCTTTCTATTTATATAGATAGATAGATGGCGTGTGTGATCTAAGAAATTGACGTGGTTTCAAAGTAAGGACGCGTTAAATGGTCATAGTGAATTAGGGCCTTGCTCGACTCTCGTGTGCTGGGTAGGTATCTTCTACCGTTTGATACGTAAACATTATTTTATTGTCATTGAACCTGTTATCTTAATTAATGGTAACAATTTTTTTTATCGCGCCTCGAGATGTATATTATTTTATGTCGGATACATTGAGTGGACTACCTTTGTAAGATGACTAAAATATCACGGTGTATACCTACATAAAAATAAAATGATTGAATTCGTTAGTACCTATCACAAAAACTCTAAAATGGTTCGACCGATTGTGATCAAGCTTCGGTAATTTGTTATGCACACAACAACTGACCTAACTACTTCGCGCCTGTATCAGGACACGTGCGCGAAAGACATTTGCGCGAAAGACACTTGTGCGAACCCACATGCGCAGATTCCTAACAAGAATTCAGCAGAAATTCAGCAAACCCTTCTAAACTACCAATATAATTAAAAAATAAATTATCTTGCCAAAATAAATAGCTAAGAAAAAAGATGACTGACTTACGAGTCGGTTCTCTCATTAGTTAGATCCAGGCTACACCTAAATGACGGCAACCGAGATTGACACAGAGATCCCTACATCCGTCCCTCAAAATGTAATTGAATTTCTCTACCAACATACCTACCATTCTTTCTTAAACAAAAAAAAGGAAAACATCTACCCTATTGCTATCCTTAAGCACTGAAGATGGTAAAATATACTCTAAGAATTGATACCAAAATTTTCGGTTTCATATGTTTAATAAATTCTAATGATAACAAACGTGTCACCACACTACGTAGGGTCAATAACTTTCCACGTTACTTGCCAATATCGCGGTAAATCTTTTCCGAGTGATGTGTTTATTTCAATTTGAAAAGTTCGGTTTTTGGTATCAATGTATCGAAAATTCTCATGAAATCGGAACATGTAGGGATCGGATTAAAAAAACCCTTCCAATATTGTTTGATATCATGCAAAGAAACCGTGCCCTTGGTATGTATAAATACCCTTTCCGTTACACGTTGTATATGAAATATTTCCGGCGGTAGAACTTTCTGTTATGGTAATAAAATTAAAAGCAGTGTACGGTAGTCTGCCTAACATTTTCTCCAATATGTTGGGGTCGGCCTCTGATCTTACCGGATCCAGCTAGATACCAGTAATTTACTTGGTGCGACAACCATCTGACCTACAAAATCCAGTTACTGGTAAGACTTGTTGCTAGACCTCCGGGCTTTGAATGCTTTCCGAGAGACGGTGGGGTCCTAGTAATAGATGGTCACCTATCCAACGGCACCTCTTGACCTCGGCGAGCGTTGTTTAATAACCTTAAGCATCAACCCGTGTGGCTATCGTTACTTGAGAACTGTTACTGAACTAGAAAACTGATTGTTACTGCTCTTAGACTCAGGTCTGGGCAAATTTTTCACATTATCTGTAATTGCTTCACTTTCATTCATTTTACCTATTTTGGTATGGTAATTTTATTCTGGGTTCATCGTTTTCACACATAAATTATAAAATGAATCAATATTAAATATTATACATAAAACATTTTAAAAGAGTAACGGTGGAATTTCTTGTACATTCTTCTTGATACGAAACTATATTTTGGAAGGGGCGACTAGAAATAATTCTATTGTTGTTGACGTTCAAAAGTGTCTTTATGTGCCTATTTGAAAAAAATGCTTTGACTTTGACTTTGACATTCCATGCAAAAAAATTGCCTTCACAATGAAAAAAATCGCTTCATCCAATTGTGAGGAATGTGGAGTTGTCGAGGACCTTCATTTATTGATGGAACGTGCCCCATATGAGTCCAATATAAATATTTTAGTGAGGTCCCTGAATTAGAATAAAACTGATGTGCCATGTTCTGTACCAATAGAAAAATATTAGTTATAGAGGTTTGTAGTCGTACAGGGCGCTTGAATGGGAATCCTTTCATTTGTTTCTAATGTAATTGTGACCTTCCTATTTGAATCATATTTGTAATGATTATTACATTTGTATATTAAATTATTATCACACATCTTAATTTTTTGTTATTTGAATTCACGAAACTAAACTGTAATTTTCTTTACATGTCCAATTTTGTAAAGAAATACGACCTACTGATATTTTGATTTTGTGTTGACATTTTCAATGCGGAGCTGTTTTTGATTGAATTAAAGTGTGTGTTTCTTACGAAGATTGAGACTAGTAACTTAAAGTGTGTGATGGATGGGAAAACTTATGAACATACTACCTTTGTTAGTTTCAAATAACACAACTGTACCTAAGGGAAGAAAATACAATGTACTGTGAATCTAGGTCTTAAAACAATTTTGAATTAGTGTACGAGTTTAAATTAGTGTACGATTTTGAATTAGTGTATTAGAACGTCAACACGGGACATGTTTACAAAACTGCAGCTAATAACTATATGGCATTTTTAAATTATTTATATCTTGACAGAATGCCTTAGGCAATAAAATAATATTTTTTTAATGCGGCTTTAGTATTGCATACATACCGGGAGAGATATGGTGACGTACGAAAGAGCCCCACCAGCAGCCGCGTTTTTACCCTAGCCGTTCAGAGGTTACAAGAGTATCGGCGTTTGGTTTCTCAAGGAGAGGGCGTGTCTTCGAATTCAGTAATCGAGGAGCGGATATTACAGTATTTTGACAACAACCCTACATGTAGCCTCCGGAAATCAGCACGGCGGTTTCAAGTGAGTGACATACCTAACTGTCCATAGAATTTTGAAACGGCATGCAACTTTTCTGAACTTGTAAGGTCGCAGGACCTTACAAGTTCAGAAAAGTTCAAGAACTGTTATCCAGAGATATGGTCAGTGCTATTTTGCCGATGGCTACTCGACAAAACGACATCACATTGTGACAACATCTGCGTACAGGTCTTTTCGTAGATGAAGCGTGTTTACATTATTGGCAGCTGATTATGCTATTTATTTTGTTTGAAAATTGAAATTTTTAAATTTTCCTTTAACTACTAATCGTCGTGTTTTGAAATGTTTCGATGGACTAGTACTGTGCTCGTTTTAATTTAATGTCGTACAGACGGCAGTACATCAAGCTACCTCAAACTGTCAAATTTTCCCAATTGAACATGAATCTTATGTAGTTGTGATAAAGTTGAAAGTCTATTCAAAGAAATTTGACAGATTGGGGTATCTTGATGTGCTGGCGTCTGTACATCCAGATCCACATTGTATATTTTCTGTGGTCTACGCTCGGCAGCCGTCGTCATCGAGTGGAGACTGTGTCGCTTGTGAGCAGCAGCTCGTGGTGAAAAAGATCGCTGTACGAATACAAAATAGTTGACATAATAAACTTACCTACGCATTTTAAACGGATTATGGACCACCAAGGTAAGACTATTCATAATTTCTTATACTTTTTCTAGAAGTATGAAAGGATTATAAATTCTTATTATTATTATTTGGTTTCGTATTTGACGGAGTGACCTGAAGATGTACTTCGAAGACTGCTATTGGAACTAATAGACTAGTAGAGCTAGATGTGCCGAGTTTGGGCTCGTTTTCTTAGTTATGTTGAGATCTTACCTCATGACTTGATGGAGTGACCTGAAGGGATACATGACTGCTACTGAAACGATAATAGACGAGTTGAGCTAGGTGTGCAGAGTTTGGGCACTTTTTGTTATTTGGGCAAAAATATTTTTTGATGCCTAAAATGTCTCTCTTTGGATGAATTTCACTTTTTATGAGGAAACAGTACAATTTCGTGAAAACATTACATTAGTTAGTACTCAGCAAAGTAAAATATTATTACAATAATGTATTTTTATTTCACATATTACGGTAACAACAATGCCTTTCTTAGTAACGGTGTTGTATTTAATTCCAAATATTGCTGTCCTAGAGCGTGAGTCATGTTATGAATAGTAATCTTTCATAATATTTCCTAGATGGCGTTGTACATGAATATCGCTATCGAAATCATATGTTGAACTTTATAACAATTCCAATAGATACTTTTACCTAAAACATTTAATGATATGAAAAATATATCACAATGTGCCCCCAAAAAGGAATAAAATCTTAACTACCTTGCGTTGCTATATGACAATAGACATTAAAATAAGTAAAATATAGTTATAATTTACTTATTTTAGTGGTCAATACACAACAAGTCGAACAAAATGAGATACATTCAGTTGAATGTATCTCATTTTGTTCGACTTGTTGTAACTCATAAAAACATATGATAGCCGCTGCGCGGGGGAAATAATCTAGGCGAATTAGTAGCCTCACAGTCATTGGGATAGGTGACGATATTTGCATTATTATTGTTCTTTAAAACAAATATTTAGGAATTGTTTTTGACAGTGACAAAATTGTTTTCGTTTTGTTTTTCCATTTAGTGCAAATTTGCGATATGATGAAATATTTACTACTGTGTTACTGCTACACTGTGTTACTAAAAAAAGTAACGCAGTAGTTGTATAGGTATCACAGTTGCTTAAAGTATATTTTTAAGTTATAACTGTCTAGTTAAAACCAAAATATCCATATATGTTTTTTTTTTTTTCAGAAAGATGCTTCTACAATAAATGGCTTTGACACCTGCAGAAAAGCAACGACGACGACGACGACTGAAGTTGAAGCTGGACCCCGTAGAAAATGCAGAAGCCAAAAGGAAACACTTTGAAGATACCACGTGAAAAAATACGGGAACATGGAACTACGGGAACATTCTTCACATTGTCATAATAATATAATGAAAACTAAGAGTTGATAAAAGTTTTTTTTTTTTCGTTAGTTTTATTCATTTTAATCATTGTTTTTGTTGGCGTGCAAACTATTTTTAAACATATTTTTGAAGCAATGATTATTGTATACTTATATTGGCACAGTGTGTATGACAAATAAACGCAGATTCTTTCTTCTTTCGTTGCTCTCTTGTTTTCTAGAACCTACTTGTATTTGATACCGTAACAAATTTATTATAATTATGAAATAATAAATAAAACAAATAGGTAGCATAAGCTTATGTTTCTAATTATTTGTTATCAAACAGCCTGTTGCAAAAATTGTAAATACAAAGGTAGATTGGCAAGTACCTACTTGCTCACCAACCAATCAGTGTGCAATCAAATTAAATAAATGGTATCTACTTCTATGAACACATCACGTTACAAAGTTTTTGAAAAAGTACACGGCTAAAATTTAATAAAAGTAGGCTCAAGTATCAAGCCGTGTCAGTTTACTCATAATTTCGCCGCTTCGCACAAATCGCTGTGTGTGTAAGCCGTGCACGTGATATAGACTCAAAACCTAGAATTGAAGCGCGTCAATTCGTAAATGCATCTTTACTCAATTCTGAATAAGTATTACTATGCTTGCTGTACTCTCTTTACGGTCCTAAAACTTTCACGCAAAAATAGTTGCGGGCAGAAGCTAGTGAAGTAAAAACTTAAGGGTACACTAGTCGCGGGCTCGAACTCACTGGTGGGCCTGGCTAAAAAGCACGCTGTCTCACCAGGCTTCGAGTCCAATAGAGGTAGTATCAGTGATGAGCAGTTAGACGATAGTTTACACGCACCACATTATTGAGTGAGCTGCAGGATCAGTTATAGTAAAACAGGCGCGTAATAAATTAAGAAAAGTCCTTCGGAAGATCGGGTTTTCTGAAAAAACCAGTGCATAAATCAATGACCAATTAAGTTTATTGATATTTTCGATAATTGAGCTTTGTCAGTACCGACTTAGTTTTGGAGATTTTACACTTCTTTTATTACTTAAACATGTCTAAAGTTACGTTAAATTATCAAAAAAAAAAAATAATCTTTGTTGGCTCATAACTTTTTTTGTACGGAAACAGAATACCAAAATAAAAAGCCATTTATTTTGGTATTCTGTTTCCGTACCGACAAAATTAATAATGAGACAAACCCATACCATGATTTAATTTGGATGTACATTGTCAAAAAGTGGAGTAAAACCCTCCCGAAGTTTGTATGGAAAAAATGTGGACTTGTTTCACCTTAAAATAACCGAATATAACTTGGCACTGATTATAATGATAACAAATTGAAGGCTCTTCTTGGCATTCTATTTCAAGCTAAGAGTTTATGATTTTTTTTTATTAAAATGGAACTTAAATCCTGTACACTCCACACTATCAATCAGAATCTGAATCATTATGAATGATATTGCTAATCCATTGTTAATTCATATGTTTGAAAAAAAAAAAATCTGCTCCTTAAATAACACAATGAATGTTATTGAACCATCAAAATTAAGCCATTCATACTGTTAGTGTGTTTAGTAATTACCCCTCTGAACGTTAAAATTCACATTGACGCATTGTTTTATTGTGAAAACAAGTAAACAAAAACAAATTTGATACACTGAAACTCTTAAAACTTCTCGGAAATATGTACAATAAAATTAGTTTTGCTACTGGAATTCTATATTTTATTAATTCGACTTCAATACGTAATTATTATAGATAAAGCACTATACACTTAAAACTCACCAGCACCACCACGGACTAGGAATCCTAAAACCATCGCATTATTCTGCCTACTGAAGCAATGTGACCCGGATTCACTTCTCTTACCGAAGCCAGATAGGCGAATTGACATCTCCACAGCAGGATGGACAACCATGGACATTTAAGCGAATCTAGTAATACTTCACAGAAGTGCAACAAGTCACCGCGGCCGCGGAATTTCTTAAAATGTTGGATAGCCTCTTTCATCGTTGCGCCTGCGGGGTAGTGCCGCGCGAACAAGGGAGATGATTGGCGGCGCTTCGGTGAGAGCTCACGGCTTGTCACTTAAGTGTGTGTGAGCTGAGCCGGGTTTTAGAACTCATTAAAATATTTATAACAAAAATAATTATTTCAGTGTAAGTATACTAGCGTAAATTAGCCTCGAATTAGTAGTGGAGGCTAAATATTTCGTATCACTTGACAAATGCGACTATTATATGTGCAATAGTAGATATCGTATGATTTAAATATCAGCCTATATCTTAAAATAAATACTTGTTTAAGTAGGTTCCGACTTAAAAAAGCATCGGTACTTTACGTGATAGCGAAGTGACAGAATGTAAACTATCCTTGTTTATAATTTTCAATTTTAAATGTAATTTTGTAATTTGTTTAATCATTTTTAATCTAGTTTAATTGCTATGATCCAATGTTGATTGAAATGAATAAATAATAATAATAAAATGAGTTTTTTCACAATTCTTAGAGGCTAAACTACTGAATATTTATTTAATTTATAAAAGAACAGGGTTTTATCGTAAGACTGTGGCACAGCCACAACCGTTTTATAGAGATACTTGAATTATGGCAGCATATTTTGTATTTAAAAACGCAGGGGTGTCGGTATGTTATAAAAAATAATTTCTAGCCGCGAAAATAAACCTTTAAAGGTGAAAAGTGTGGGATTCGATTATATAAAAAAATCTTATCCTTTGGGTTTATAAACTTGAAACTTATAGCAATGCATCATCATCATCTGCCCGTGACAAAAAAATAAATCCTGCTAATCCTACTTCCTACTATCCTTCTAATATTATAGAAGTGAAAGTTTGTTGCACTTTCACGCAAAAACTGCTGAACGGATTTGGATGAAATTCCGCACACAGGTAGGTTATAACTTGAATTAATACATAAGGTACTTTTTATCCCAGTAGTACATCGCTTCGGGATAATTTCCGATCTCCACGCCGCACACTGGTCCCAAATTAAAAAAAAGTGGACATTGATAGTAGACCGCTGATATTTTTTTTTATTGTTGATATAATGATAACAGATAAGGCAAAAAAATATTATTGTCCTACTTCAAATACTTTTCTCTAAAAAAAATATTTCTTTTTTTTTTGTACGGGAGTGATTACATTTTACTCAATTTCTCAAAAACCTTAAGCGATGTCGAGATGGCATTCACATATTATGTTAGAAAACTAATAATTCTGAGTATTTGGCTCGAAGAAACTTATTGCTTATCTCTGCGTACTTTCGAGATAATAGTGACAGAAAATAACATTTTTTTTTAATGTTAATTGTTCGCTTTTTTTTATTCATATCGCAATAGGTCCGCTGGCCAGCAAAATGGAGCTTCGACGCGAGTTTGCCGGGATAACAAGATGGCCGCCTCTCATGACGTAACGTAATACGGTCACGAATCGCGCGCGTACACCTCAGTGTACAACTAAATGTGGTTGCGATAAGACGTGTCCTTATTTTTTCTGTGCGCTTGAAGAAATGCTTGTTGTTTGTTTGTTTTGTTATTGTTGTATTTTGAATCTTTGGATTTTAAAATCAAATAATTTTTGTTTGTCTTTCTTTCGTCGAATTTGTTTTCGTATTTTTTTTTGTTAAAATCAAAGTCACTTTGTCTTTGATATCTTTGATTCTAATTTGTTTTCAATTTTCCTTAAAATTATAATATGTCCGCATTTGTCACCAACTTAGACTTATACGTTGTTCTTAAATCAGGAGGTGGTTTTAAAAATGTCGAATTTTTATTTAATGCCCTTATTGAACGTATTGGTGTTGAATTGTCTTCCGAAGATTTGAGTAATATTAAATTATTTTGTCGTAATTTTTCAAGTAATATCTCAAAAAGATGGTCTGGTTCCAGTAGAGCTCAAAAGACCTTTCTTAACAAAAATTCAGACTGGTTACAATCCCAAATAGTTTGGCCAAAATGTCATAATATCGATTTAAGCAGCATTTTTAAAGTTGCCGAGGAAGTAATTCCAAATTTCGAAACGCAAGTGGATACTCATCAATTAAGTTGTGGTACAAGTAAAAAACCATTTGTTGATATATCTGATAAACAGAAGAAAAGGCGTTCTCTAACACTTCTAGATCACACAGAGGAGGAATTAGTTTATGCTTTATGTGCCAAATTAAAAGAGTCTAAAAAAACAAAATTAGCAGCTATATTAAACGAACTCAGCCAAAACAAGGAAAAATGTGAGATGGTACATGATGTACTTAATTCGCTAAAAAGACTGACAAACCGTGTTTACCAGATGATAAAACGTTAGCGCTTTACACCTCAACAAATTTGTCAAAATGGCAATATCGAAATTTAAGAACTATTCTTGCTTCAGAGAAAATGTATGGTCTTCCATCCTATCAAAAGCTCCTGGAAGCTAAAAAAACTTGTTATCCTCCAGAGTCAGACATAACTGTAACTGAATCTGATGCTAAGATAAGACTTCAATCGCTTCTAGATTTGACAACCAATAGGATATTAAAAACAATTCAGCACAACTCTGCCGACAAAAAATCGCTAAAACTAATAAGCAAATGGGGTTTTGACGGGTCATCTTCTCAAAGTAATTATAAACAAAAGTCACACTCCGACACTAAAATTGACGATTCTTCAGTTTTCATGATTAGTTTGGTTCCGCTTCGTTTGGAAGAAGAGAGTGGTACTATCTTGTGGCAAAATCCTGCTCCCTCTTCAACAAACTATTGTCGTCCAATTGGCTTTATATTTGCAAAAGAAACAAATGAATTGATAAAGAAGGAAAGTGCATCCTTAGAGGAAGAAATTCGTAATCTTGTTCCCACAATTGTAGATAATTTTGATATTAAACATGTTTTGTACATGACTATGATTGATGGGAAAATTTCTACTGTGATTTCCAATACTTCTTCTGCAGCTGTTTGTAATATATTATTTGCAATACCCTACCTAGCAAAATGAATGACTTGGACTTTGTATCCAAAAGACTCATCAGAGAAGATATGTATAAATATGGTCTGTCTTCGCTTCATATGTGGATAAGATGTATGGAATGTATTTTACACATTTCGTACAACTTAGACTTCAAAAAGTGGGCTGCACGAAAAGAAGATAAATTGTTAAAAGAAATTAAAAAGAATTTGACACAAGAAGAATTCCGGGAAAGAACTGGTTTGTTAATTGACATAGTAAAACAGGGATTTGGTACAACCAATGACGGTAACACGGCAAGAAGGTTTTTTGAAAATTATGAAGTATCTGCTGAAATAACGGGTATCCACCCTGTTTTAATCAAGAGATTTGCAGTCATTTTACAAACAATTTCATCTGGTCAACTTATTAATACCAACTTGTTTAGGGAATATTGTAAAGAAACAGCAATGCTGTATGTAAACTTATATCCATGGTATTACATGCCTTCAAGTGTCCATAAATTGTTGATACACGGTGCTGATATTTGTGAAAATTTCTCCTTTATTCCGATAGGCATGCTTTCCGAAGAAGCTTCCGAAGCGAGGAATAAAGATTTCTGGAATGTTAGAATGGCACATACAAGAAAAATCGGTAGAGTTCAGACTAATTTAGACATTATCCACGGCTTTCTAATTAGCTCAGATCCTTACATCAGCCATATCAAACCAAAGTTTGCTCGTTTACATAAACAGTTGTTTCCAGAGGCTAGTGCTTTGATCTTGAACAATGAATTGCTTTCGTTGGAAAACGAGGAAATAGAGATTTCTCAAGAGAATATAGACCCAAATATTAATCTTTCACCATAATATTTTTTCAGAATCGTTTGTGAACATATTCAACTTTATGTTTGCAGCTTTATTTGTCTTCATTTTGATTGTTTTTTAAAACTGATGAAAATACTCCTTCAGAAAGGTCATAGCTTTTCAGTCATTAGTGAGCCCCCATAACCTCTTTTACAGAGAAGTATCTTTTTATTTATTTGACATTACGCATACATTATAATTATGTGCTAAAGTAAGGCTATGATTAAAAAAAAGCAAACAATTAACATTAAAAAAAAATGTTATTTTCTGTCACTATTATCTCGAAAGTACGCAGAGATAAGCAATAAGTTTCTTCGAGCCAAATACTCAGAATTATTAGTTTTCTAACATATGTGATTGCCACCTCGACATCGCTTAAAGTTTTTGAGAAATTGAGTAAAATGTAATCGCTCCCATACAAAAAAAAAAGAAATATTTTTTTAGAGAAAAGTATTTGAAGTAGGACAATAATATTTTTTTGCCTTATCTGTTAACATTGTATCAACAATTGAAAAAAATATCAGCGGTCTACTATCAATGTCCACTTTTTTTTAATTTGGGACCAGTGTGCGCCGGTGAGTCCGCTGGCAACAGCATAGTGACGCCTTATTGTTTTACTAAACAATGTCATATATTTTATTACAGAGCATTCGCCCCGAATGGGATCTTTTGTACATTACCTCCACCTCATTTATTGCAGAAGTACAGTATAGTGAAAACCAGTAGAAACTGTCTTGCACAGGTGGTGTTTTACAGACTTTTATGCTCTTAGACGTGACTGGTTATAGACCATTCTTCAGTGACAAATCTTGTTGCGGATCCTACCTAAATAAATAAGAAATGCCGACAAAAGCACCGTCCATGTTGCGGAATACTGAGCTGATGATATGGCAATATGTGCCATAGATACTATAGAATCTTTTATAGTGTCGATCGAGATTATGACTTAAGTCTTATTTGACTTGGCTTAATAAGCTAGGGCTTACACGTTTCGTATTGCGTACTCGCACTTATAAGACGTTGTGTCGGAATATCTGATAAAGTCCAAACGCAATACAAGTCTCGCGACATTGTTTTTAAACTTAGGGATCTTGGCAAAAACATTCTGCCAATGTTGCGTACATAGATTAAACTTGCTCAAAGTGGAGCACAGAGAAGAGGCTGCGATATGGACGAAAGGCTAATAGACGCATTAATGAACTGAGTTTTTCACAGGTACTACGGAAGACTGTATAAATTACTGAGTCGTCGTATGAGCAGGTCGAAATCTTCTACAGCGTGGGAACGAAATAGAAGAAGACTTTTTTAGTTCACTGTTTACTTACCTCCACCATAGTTGTTGATGAAGTGAAGTATGTTAGTGTTATTTCTGGCAGCAGCCTGGTGAGCAGCGGTGCGACCACGCCCATCCCTCACTGCTAACCGCGACGGTTCGCTGAGGTACAAGCGCATAAAGTCCTCGACATTGCCGCTCTCTGCTGCCTGTAGATAGGAAAATAATGTTAGCAGTTGACAAGTTGAAATTATTGAATCATAATCAGTCTTTAACGATCCCACAGCTAGAAAACGTCTTTCCTGCCTGAATGGGCCATAATGTGGTGTATGTACGCGTGGGATAATTTTTAGTTTTTGGATACATTTGAAAAGAGACAATTTTCAAAATGTTGCCTACCACGGACAATATACGTAAGTGAATAGTTTACCGGCAAAACATATTAAATGGTCAGTTTAACCCAAGTAAAAGTTACACGGAAAAACTTCAAGGATAAATTATGAAAAGATCATAAAACCTGACTAAAAATCCGACTGCACCTAAAAAGTTCAAAACAAGCTCTGTTTTGAACTTTTTAGGTTCAGTCGGATTTTTAATATTTTTTTAACCGACTTCAAAAAGAAGTAGGCTATCAATACGACATGTTTATATTTCTTTTTTTTTATGTATTTTCGGGCATAACTCTGTCATATATAGACGGATTTAAAAACTTATTTTTGTTCGAAAGGGGTGTATTCCAAAATGGTCCCATTTAAATTTCATATAGAAGATCAGTTTCGGAGGCAGACGGCGGAACTCTTCAAAAAATTATAGCGAATCAACCGCGATTGCTGCTATCGCGTAAATATGCATTATTTTGAATAACTTTAATTTCGGAAGACGGCGAAAAAAAAAAGTTTTTTTTTTTTAAATCGGAAGGCACTGACTTTCGAAATTAATAAGTTTTTCCGGAAGTCGCTTGTGTATCATATAGGTACTTGAAATCGTCTCCTCTACATGGTCATGGTAATTTTTTTCAAGACATTCCGCTTCGACGTTTTTATAAAATCCGCCAATATATTTTTATGTAAAGACAAACCCTAGCCTCTAACCATCGCCTGACCCAGTTAAATCAATAGACAGCTCATGTATTAAGATCCACCAGTCGTTAGGAAGTTTCAATTATAAAAAAGAATCCCAGATACTACATAGATAGGTACGAAAGAAATACATAGGTACATACCAAAACTCACTAACCTTTCATTCCAGTATAGCAATAATGATAAATACAACCTGACATAACCTTATGCAAATTACTATAACCTTAAAACAGCTGTCTGTCACATCAAATAATAAAAAAATGTTCTCTTTTACGATAAATTCAAGACACAATGATTATATAAATATTTTGGAAACCTGTCAGGTGTTACTTTTATCGAGTACAATGAGTACATTCATAGTGAGATGTGTCATTATCGCCGCACAGTGGTGCTCAATACACGTGACTGACTCACGTGATCTATTCACACATTTAAAGGGTCTTTGAGATATATTTTTGTAAAATAAGGTAAGTGAGCACCAGGCGCTCGTTAGTGAAATTACCAACACTATTTCTGCATTTCTTTAGTTGGTAATACGTCTGATAAAGTTTTGATGATTTGTAAAGAATATTTAAAATAAGTTTATCCACGACTAGCTTTTGCAAGCGGCTTCGCCCGCGCGGTTTTTTCATCCCCTATTTCTTAGGGGTTGAATGTTGAAAAATCCTTCCTTATTCTTTGTCTACATTATAAAGGGAAACATTGTGCAACATTTCAGCTTTCTAGGTTCAAGGGTTTGGGATGGGTGTTGATAAGTCAGTCAGTCAGGATTTTTCTTTTTATTTATATAGATATACATTGAAAGAAAGAAAAAGTATTTATTAGACTCGCACAGGAATATCATAAACGTAAGTACACAATATGCTTAGCAAAATAAAAATAAATAATTAACAAAGTAAAATAAAAAAACAAAAGGCATATCAGCATGATGCTGCAACATTTAAAAAGTGTCGCAGGGCTGGTATTCTGATAGGGCCCACTGTGATATCACGGACAGATACAGAAATAAAATAATAAATGAAAATAAGATAATATGTGTAAAATAACGAAAAAGAATGTACATAACTTTTCCTTTTTTTAATCCGAGTGTCTCATCATCATCATCATTTCAGCCGAAAGACGTTCACTTTCGGACATATGCCTCCCCCAAAAGGCGGGTTTTGCCATAATCGCCACGCTTGGCAGGCGGGTTATCGATCGCAGTATTGTGGTAAAATTCATAGAGAACGCTGCTGTCCATTCTCTAGTAAGTCCCTTAGTCGTCTTCCATGACACCCACGGAAAGAACGTCTGGCACCACACGGAGCCCCATGTAAAATCTATTACTTGTGTATGCCTTTAGTGAATCAGATTATAAAGTGCTAATAACCACAAAAAAAACACAACAATTTTATTTAATCGATTGGTGCCACATTTAAATTAAAAAAATTCAAATTTCGCGCGTAATATGACGAAAAGCTGGATGCAGTGGACGCCATATTGCTCTGTAGGTATGACGTCAGTTTGCTGTATAGACAAATGCGGTGATATTTTATCTGATAATTTATTATAATTTAAAAAAAAATGAGTTATTATTCCACTTATCGTTGGTTTGCTATTCCTGAATGCAAAATATTGTGTTCAAAAAAAAAAAATTCTCACTTTTTAGTGGTTCACATGTGCTTACCCCTTCACAGCGTACCGGTGTTATGTTATGTTATGAACTGGTGTAAACAATAGACAGACATGAGATTTCAACAATCTCAGTCCATTTGCTATCATTTATTGAGGAGTTCCGTTGCCTATCTCCGAAGTTCTTCATCAGATCTTCACCAAATTGAAACGGGACCACTCCGAGAAAGTATTCTTCCGAAAACTACCCAAATCGCTTCAACTTTGCATAAAAAAATTGAAGAGTTCTCTCTATTTCTCCAGCATTCCGTCATCAGATCCTGACTTGATGATCATGGGACAACAAAAAAAAAACCAAATCGGTCCAGCCATCTTCGAGTAATCGAGGAATAAACAATTTAAAAAAAAAAGTTGAGAACCTCCTTTTTGAAGTCAGTTAATAAAAATTACTTTGTTTACGAAAATAATAAAAGTACAAAGTTGTTCAATTGACACCCAGTATGATTGTTACGTCATACTGGGTGTTACACTGGATGTCAGCCACCATGTTATTACATGGTGGCTACTATTTTATGGTATTCAACTACAGATTAAAAAAAATATTAAATCTTTAAATTGAGTTTTAAAATTCATTTTGTTCTTTCATGAGCTAAAAGTAACATTGTGCGACTGCATTGTGCCTAAGCTTCTTTCTTCTCATTTTTTTTTTTCTCAGAGTGAAATATCGCCTATTACCAGGATTTTTCAGTGGGTACAGTCACGAGCAAAGATAAATAAATATTGTCACATTTTATAAAATATCTTAACTTATACCATTCAAATTGGAATGAAAGAATTAAATAAATAAAGGCCAATTTATTATGACAAATATTTAAAATGATTACAACAAAGTCTTACAGCTGGTAGATAAATATCTCAGATTATAAACAGAGCCAAATAGACCGCGGGGAATACAAAGAGTGAAATCAAAAAACCAATTACTGATTCAAAACTTGAGTTAGTACGCCACGAAGCGTCGCATTGTGTGTTACTGCGACGCTTTAGTATTTGGTTTTTGGACCTCACTCTTGGAATCTGCCTTTGTTTTGTAATCTAAAATAAATATATTTTCATAAATTTGACGTTAATCGTAACTGTTACTGTACCTTTGTTACAAAGTGTACATTAAAAAGAACTTTTTGAATTTCTGTCTGATGGTATTTCAAATGGAGCATAGGTTCAATATTTTATCTCGTCTTTTCACAATCTGCGGTAAACCACAGAAGAACACGAATAAATTGCAATATTGCAATTAGCGTAAAAAATAGAATCTACAGTCTGGCCAGACTAATAGGAAATATCAATGACACATTTCAACAAAATCTGTCTAGAAGTTTTTGCAGGATGCTGGAACATACCTTCAGATAAGCAGACAAGCAGACAAAAAATCTGAAAATTTTATTTTCTGCATCGGAATTGTACGCAGACCTCCAAAAATTAATACTTGAAAAAAAAATGAGCCATTTTAACTTTGCCATGATTTTATTTTATGGATAGATAAGACCAGCACCCTGATTGCGTAACTCACGATTAATCATAATCTGTTTCGTTTTGAAACATATTGTTAAACTATTCCTTCAAATGTTCGAAAAATGTGTCTGCTCAACAACGTAAATAACGCAATGAATATTGTTGAACTGTCAAATTGAAACAGATTATGATCAATCGTGAGTTACGCAATTTGGGTGCAGGTTTCCTTACAATAAATTACCATTACCGATGTAAAAAGTCAAATTTTGCTGGTGTTGATAACCGTAGAATATGCTTTCTTAAACTTTAGCAATATTATGTGCCATTTACGGGTCATGTCACAACGTCCACACTGAGCTTTGCAGTATAACAAATTGGAATTCTTACTCGTACTGTTCTAAGGAGTTGGGCACGCCACGATTGCGGCGGTAAGTCCCCTCTTTGAGGAGTGGCTTGAGAGGCGGCATGGCGTCCGCACCTTCCGCCTGACGCAGGTCCTCACCGGACACGGTTGTTTCGGGAGGTTTCTGTTTCGGATAGGGTGGGAGGAAACGCCCGGGTGTTTCCACTGCGAAGATCGCCCTGAGGACACGGTGGAGCACACGGTGGCGGTTTGCCCGGCTTGGGCGGAGCACCTCCGTGTCCTCGTGGAGGCGATCGGCGGCGGCGATCTCTCGCGTCCGGCCCTGGTCTAGGCCATGGTACGGAGCGAGAGGGCATGGGGAGCCGTCACCTCCTTCATCGAAGCAGTGATGCTCGCGAAGAGGGAGGCGGCGCACGTGAGGGAGAGGCAGCATATGCGCCCTCGCGACCCTAGCCGCCGCAGGATACGGAGATGCCCTGGGCGTCGGGAATCCCAGGCCGATTTCTGGCCACCGTAGGCATGGGCTTGCGGACGGCGAGTAATGGGTAGCTCGCTGTCCGGTAAGGACCAAGCCCAAGTCGACGGCGCGTTGTGTTCCACGCGCGCCTCAAAGAGATGTCAGCACAAAAAATGATGGGGCCCGCAAGGGCCAATGCCTGGCTGGGGTGCGGGTTTGTTTGAAAGAGATACCACAGCCCCTGGCATACGGGCTAATGAAGGAACACGGGTGGGTTTTAGTCAGTAAAAATCTGACACGCCCTCCTGCTCCACCCAGAGCGGGAGAAGTTATTTTATGATTTCTCAACCAAAAAAAAAAAGTAGAACAGTATTCAAAAATAATATTAGTTCGTTTATGAACGGCTGTGGTTTAATAACGAGAGATTATAGTTACTTATAGCTAAGTGACGTCCCTTCCTACTAGCTATAAAGACTATATTGCACTCATTTGAACTGTAACTTGAGGGTAGCGAGTAGCCGGTAGTCATCATTCTCTTGTCAGCAAACGATAAAGGGTACTAATTCGATGCCAACATCATCAAGAGAGCCTCTGCACAACTCCAACCCTCGGTAATTTCGGTTCGTCGACTTTTTAAACAAAATTACGTGTGTGCGGCTAGTATAGTTGTTACAGCTTATTCATAGGACGTTAGACGTCACAAAGCTGTAAGTAACTATAATCTTTCATACTGTGGCAAAAATTCAAGTTAATCAGCAAGAAGGCAGCGGGCCGATTGCCCAGATTGCACCTTACTACATGGGACTATAGACACTCGTGAAAGCTATTTAAATTTTGAGTAGGTTAGTAGGGTAGTAAGTTATGTAAAGGTCATGGACAATTTACTTACGAAAGCAAGTCAGGACTAATATTGCAGATCATCCAATCATTATATGTATATGACACCGTAAGCTTGTGCGTTTGTTTATAATCTATCCCGCGAGATTATAAATTGCCGATAAATTGTGTACTGCAAAAACCATTTATATTTTAACGCACTATTTTTCGATTGTTTATAATCTGTCCGTCAAATTGTGAACTGGTATCAAGACAGATAGTATACCTTGCCCTATTACTAAATAGTCAAGTAACTGCCATTAACTTGGAAGTACAGCTCGCCGGCCACTGCCGCGGCACCGCTCGCTTCGTTGGCTTGGCTCGCCCGCGTTTTGTCGCAGTTCTAACCTAACCTAACCTATTCTGGGCACGCCACGATTGCGGCGGTAAGTCCCCTCTTTGAGGAGTGGCTTGAGAGGCGGCATGGCGTCCTCACCTTCCGCCTGACGCAGGTCCTCACCGGACACGTTTGTTTCGGGAGGTTCCTGTTTCGGATAGGGCGGGAGGAAACGCCCGGGTGTTTCTACTGCGAAGATCGCCCTGAGGACACGGTGGAGCACACGGTGGCTGTGTGCCCGACTTGGGCAGAGCACCGCCGTGTCCTCGTGGAGGCGATCGGCAGCGGCGATCTCTCGCGTCCGACCCTGGTCCAGGCCATGGTACGGAGCGAGAGTAGATGGGTAGCCGTCACCTCCTTCAGTAAAGCAGTGATGCTCGCGAAGAGGGAGGAGGCGCACGTGAGGGAGAGGCAGCATATGCGCCCTCGCGACCTTAGCCGCCGCAGGATACGGAGACGCTCTGGGCGTCGGGAATCCCAGGCCGATTTCCGGCCACCGTAGGCATGAGCTTGCGGACGGCGAGTAATGGGTAGCTCGCTGTCCGGTAAGGACCAAGCCCAAGTCGACGGCGCGTTGTGTTCCACGCGCGCCACAAAGAGATGTCAGCACAACAAATGATGGGGCCCGCAAGGGCCGATGCCTGCCAAGGGTGCGGGTTTGTTCGAAAGAGATACCACAGTCCCTGGCATACAGGCTACTGAAGGAACACGGGTGGGTTTTAGTCAGTAAAAGTCTGACACGCCCTCCTGCTCCACCCAGAGCGGGAGAAGTTATTTGATGATTTCCCACACAAAAAAAAACCTAACCTATTCGGTCGGTAAGCAGTATGGTGCAGTTTACAATTTATCGACAGTTTATAATCTCGCGCTAGATAGATTATAAACTAACGGTGTTCACAATCTTAAGGTGATATTTCAAAATGTACTTTAAATTATTTTCTAACCATAAACATGAACCTGTCAAAAAAAAGCACTTGTGGATATTGGAACGATAAAATAGAATCCAGTTATCCTTGGATTCGCAAATAGCATTGATTATAGCGATTAACAGCTGTTTTAGAAAATAAATCCCCTGCTTCTACTCAATTGCACGTTTTGATTTCGTTGTGAGACGGTTGTCATTATACTTTATTGTTTCGAATTAACTTGGTCCTCTTTCAACTCTTTGTTTTGTGAATATATTCTTGTATTATACATGTGTGAAGTTTGTTTGTTTTTATTTGTTTGAACGCGATCATCTCTGGTACTATCAGTCGTATTTGAAAAACTATTTTTGCTGTTGGTACCTATATTGAGCGAGAACGCTAAGCGAAAACGAAATAATAGCGCTAAGCGAAAGCCTGGTAGGGCGATGCGATGCGAGGCGGTGGGGCGAAGGCTGTGAGAGTTAGATAAAATATGGCTTTAGTATATTGTGTATATTACGACTTCCACGCGGACGCAGTCGCGGGCAGAAGCTAGTATTTGACAAAAGCAAGAATAATGTCATGAATTGTTTATGCTCTCTCACGTGAAATTTGTCCGGGAAATTATACATCATGGCGCATTTTTATCAAGCTATGCTAAACATAAAAATTAGCATTGAAATGGGTTTGAATAATACGTTGGTAATATTTCAGTTCACCTAATGGTCTTCAAAACAATGTAACTAAATGTGATTGGTTTTTGATTTGTCAGAATTTTATGCATTATGTTGCATATTATTATCTGACCATCGTCAAAAAGCTCTAACGTCCTTGTGTTTACAAACATAAACAACAGCTTGAATTTATAGATTACTCTACAAAAATTTAAATCAAGCTCCAATCTCACCATTCACCTGGCACTATCCACTCATTATTACACATATGTTGAAATATTTTATTTACGCGGTAAACAGGAATACAGGTGGAAATGTACAGCAGTGCAACCCACTGTGCAAGTAATCTTATTAGAGGGAAAAGAAATAAACGTAACACATAGAAGTAAAAGCCAACCCTACCTACATTATTATCTAGACTTCTTGCCAAGGAGCATCGGATGGAATTTCAAGGGCATACAAAAGCATAGTCAGCTTAAAACGTTCCCACCAATGGGACACAGGCTAACTCAATGAGAGTGAGGCTGAAGTTACTACCCCAGCTCAGAGTGGGTTTGTGGATGTCATATGTCTCTTTTTTTTGAGGTCGGGAACTCATCAAATAACTTCTCACGCTCTGGTTAGAGCTAGGCCGTGTCAGACTTTTACTGACTTTAGTCAGTTAAAGTTTTAACTCACTCGTGTTCCCTCAGTTGCCTGTGTGCCATTGGCTCTCATTTATATTCTTGATGGGATTATTATAATTATTATTCTAAACACTACAATCCTTTAACATCAACCTGTATAACCCGTCCTTAACTTGCACTGCGCAACGTCACAATTTCCTTGTTTTAAATGTTAATAATGTAACGTCAATCTAAATAACACGGTATCTCTTTCGAACAACCCGCACCCCTGGCAGATGTTACATGTCTTAGATTTTTTTTCTGGCACTTGAACAATGTGCTGGTAGCTAAATAATATCGGCCACACCGGTTGATCTTCAAGGTTAAGCAACACTTGCCGAGGTCAGTCCGTGGATGGGTGAACATCCACGCAAAACTATTGGCTGTGTGTTGTTGATTTTGGGCAGTCGGTCCGGTTAGTGAGACGGGCGGCGGAGTAGATCTATATAAAAAAATATTGTCAGGCATCAAGGCCCATAGGGTGTTAGTATTGCATCTTAAAAACTATAGTAGTAACATGCTAAAACACTAAAACAGAAAGAAACAGAAAATCACCATCAAAAAGAGGGAAGGCTTAACAAACTTTGTTGCCAACATGTAGCTTGATAAACCTGCCCATTGTAGGCCCATCCAGCCTTTCTGCAAACACCATCATAATGCTGTTGCTGCTTCCCCTCACTCGCGATATTACTTAGGCAAGTTTCTTCCGCATTATCGCAAAGTAGTCGTCTGTGTGCGCATCAGCAAACATACCTGACGCACTACCGTAAGGTGGCAGTTTCAACAGCGCCCTGAAGGCATTGTTGTATTGATTGCGTAGGGCGTTGGCGGCTTTTAGGGTATGGTAATCCCAAAGGCTGCTGGTGTAAAATATTTGGCAGTAAGCCTTAAAAAGAGTTAGTTTTACGGGAACTGAACAAGCATGAAACCTTGTGCAAATCGTATTTCCCCTCACAGCCAGTGCCCTGCGCTCTCTTTCCATATGCAAGTCGTCTTTTAATTCTTCGGTAACAATGTGGCCCAAATATATTATTCAAAGTGGGCAACTCTCCGCAAAAGTTTACCATTTAGTTCTACAGTAGGGATAAATTTTAGATTTTTATTCCTACCTCGAAACACCAACAGCTCACTTTTTGTAGGATTATTAATTTAGACCATGCTGTTTGGCGTATCTTTCACAAATGGAGAGAAATTTTCTAATCCCACTGACAGTAGGGCTCAGCAGCACCATGTCATCAGCATAACTTAAGTTATTCAAGCATATGAGGATATTTCCAGGGGCCGACACCAAAAAAGGAAATCAGAAACCCGGAAATCTGACAACCATTCTTACCAAAGGGTATCGATATTCCGAGTTACTGGGTTACTGGTTGTGAAGGTTAGATAGACTATCAATCCATGTAACGTACTGGTATTCAGCCACATCTGGTTAGACAAGAAGCCGACCTCAACACAGTTAGAAAAAGGCACGACAGATTATGTGGGTAAGTTTCTCAGTTTGAATGTGGATGGCAATTTAAGAAATTAAATGTAGATAAAAAAATAAAATAAAAAAGCAACCGAGAAGTCGGTGACTATGGATAATATGTATTTAAATTTTTTGTCACCGCCTTCCGAAATTAAAGTAATTTTTCACTTTGTAGTGTTTTTGGAAGTCTTTTAAGTTAAGTTTTTTTTTTGGAAAACGTTTTATTTTTCACTTTTTAGTTATAGTAGGTACCCTACCTACCTAATGTAGCGTAAAACCGCTACGGTTAAAACCTCTTCCATTTCTATTCCAAACTTTTCAATAAAAAATTTCTTCATCGAGGTTAATCACATTTAAACTTCGAATTGGTGAAAAAAATCGTCGGTTGTTTGCCGTCTGACGGCGGCACTACATTTTTGGGACCCGATGCGTGATGGTCTTCTTTCATTTTCGAAAATAGTATTGAAATTTTGAATTAAGTGATGAATATAGAGACATCAAGTTTGTGAAAACTATAAAGTACCGGTGCACGACTGTACCGGTGTTCGTGTTGTAATTTTCCGTATTAATTTGGTATGTCTTGTCGCCTATTTTTTTCTCTTTTCGATCTAATTCTCTCTAGATTCATAATTAATCAAAGATTCAGCTTGTACTGGTGGTCTGAAGTTTCTTTTTTGTCTAGATCCCGTTATAAGCCAATTTTTGGCTTCACCCTACGGGTATTGCGACGTTAGTTACCCACGGCGGAGGTTGAGGCGCTCTCGCCCAAAATCCAGGCGCGTCACGTGCCGTGATGTCCACCTCCAAGGATTGAGACGAGTACGAGGTAGACGCGGGCTCTGCAGCTCTGCGACTCCGTGTTTTCTACGATTCTCCCGACAGACGTGTTCTGCCGTCCTGGATTTATCCGTGATTACGTAGCAAGAGTTTTATTTTAAAAAGTGCACCTGATTAAAATATTTCTTTTCTAAAATTTTCATGTCTAAAACTCTAATAACTCTCTAACCTGAAGCCTATCAAGACGTGTTGGATTCACTTAGTGTTTTGTAGTTAAAATTACCTTTTTTTTTTGCTTATTCGCCTAGCCGTTAACCGATTGCAATCGATTTTTTTGTTAGGTAGAATTAAAAAAAAACTTTTACGTTAATTTTTAAAAAATAAACACTTACCTCACTAAGTTAACCCACGCCAAACAGAAAGGTCCCAAAAATTACGTATTTTTTTAAGGAAAAACCTAATTTAACCTTTTTATTATTTTAATTTCTTGTGTTTTTCTACCTTTAAAAAAAAAAACAAAATTAAACGTATTAAGTAGCGGTCTGTGTTTCACTTATTTTTTTAATGCTACACTACCTACCCCATTCGGAGATCCGTTGTCTGTCTCCGAAACGCATCATCAGATCTAGATGAAATTTTTATGGGCCCATTTCAGAAAAACCTCTTTCGAACAAAAAATAATTTTGCAAATCCATACATATGACGGAGTTATGCCCGAACATACATAAAATATATATACAGGGTTACTGGTAACTCGACGTATTCCTTGCAGGACGTCATAGTAGGGTTAAAATGCAACAAATTAAGCCACCAAATGTTCTACCGAAATTCAGTAGTTTTTGAATTAGTTAGAGTTTTAGTTTTTTTATGAAAAATCCCAGATTAAATCATTTGAAACCAATTTAAAAATGATTTACGGCGCGACTGTACTGAAATTTAAGTTATTATCATAGTTGACGCCGTAGCAGACCTTTGTTAATAAATAAAAGTTCAATAATGCCTAAAACTTTGGCAAATATCAGTAACCAAACATTTATTTTTTTGTAATTTTTGCTATTACTTCATAAAAAATTTAGTCTAGTGCAAAAAAAAAAAAATACTACACCTGGTGTACAAATTACTAGGAAAATATCCTTGTCTTATTAGTTATTCAGAAAGGTATGATTGTCAATACTTTTGCATGTGTGCCAGGGAAGAGAAGAGTTTTATGGGGGGCAGGTAAAATTGCGAGACGGTCAACCTATTGTTTCGTATTCGTATTATTCGTAGTTTTTACCTGCACTTGAACTCCAAACACTCGGGGAGTTTTTTGATTGGTCGCTATTGTTCTCTCGGCATGACAGGGGGTGCGATTTTGCAAAATTTGGTCGTCAGCGTTAGTTAGTTTCAACTCTACGTCGCGCAAGCTCGTGTTTTGTTATTGGCTATTTCCCTAACTGTTGCTGCGTTTTTACCCCGAACACTAAATGGGGAACTTTATGAAGATTTCCTCAGAAATCATTTATCAGCACTGCTCACGGATGTACCGGAAGAAAGAAGAGCAAACATGATTTACCAACATGACGGATGTCCAGCCCACTTCCGAATCACAATTCGACAATTGCTGGATGAAAACTATCTAAACCGATGGATAGGGCGCGGTGGGCCGAATCCGTGGCCTGCACGAAGCTCTGATCTGACGCTGCTAGACTTTTACGTCTGGGGTCATATGAAAGATCTAGTTTATGTGACCCCAGTAAATTCAATTGAAGAACTAAGGGAGAGAATTACAAATGCGGCGGACCAGATGAGGGCAACAATAACATCAAGAATAACAAAAACCGAAGTAAGGCAGCGAATAAGAACATGTATTCGAAACCGAGGGCAGCACATTGCACAAGACGTGTGAAATGTGTGTAATTAAAGTTTTTAATATGGATTAAAAAGAATAATAATGTTCACGATTTTGTTTTTGATTTTTCGAATAATCACCTTTTTGTGAAACGCACGCCTGTACTAAATCAAAAACGATTTTCATAATGTAGTCCATGATTTTGTATACTACTACTATGACTTTCATACCTTTTTGGATAGCTGATAAGACAAGGATATTTTCTTAGTAATTTGTACACCAGGTGTAGCATTTTTTTTTTGCACTAGACTACATTTTTTATGAAGTAATAGCAAAAATTACAAAAAATTAAATGTTTGGTTACTGATATTTGCCAAAGTTTTAGGCATTATTGAACTTTTAATTATTAGAGAAGATCTGCTACGGCGTCAAATGATAATAACTTAAATTTCAGTACAGTCGCGCTGTAAATCATTTTTAAATTGGTTTCAAATGATTTAATCTGGGATTTTTCATAAAAAAAACTAAAACTCTAACTAATTCAAAAACTACTGAATTTCGGTAGAACATTTGGTGGCTTAATTTGTTGCATTTTAACCCTACTATGACGTCCTGCAAGGAATACGTCGAGTTACCAGTAACCCTGTATATACATTTTGAATTGATAACCTCTTTATTTTTGAAGTCGTTTAATTATAAAAAGGAAGTTGAGCACTGCGATCACGGTTGATATAGATGTGTGGAAGAAGACTTGCTCTAGCACACCTAATAAATAAGGGAAAGGTATAAATAGAAGTTAAAATTATAAGACCGTTAAAATATAATTTTAATGCCCCCTTGAGCGGCCACGGGACATAGCGTGTCCCAATAAATCTATTTTTTAATATCCGTTGAGCGGCCATGGGACAGCCTGTGTCCCGCGCGAGAAATGTTGTGGAGTGACGCATTTATTTTAACTTGTTACAAAAATCGACTATTTAGTTGTATATGGTAACCGTACATTCTGATTCCATGCTCAATATACTACGTTTCAAGCTAAGGAAACCCTGGAACGTTCAAATAAAATATTTTTTATCTGTTGATTTTGCAAAATTGGTAATAAAACTTACGTCAGGCAATTGTTATTGTTTTGTTTTGTGATGCTTGTGGTTAATTCATTTTGTACTAAAGGGGGTTTTATGCATTTTTTATGCTAAGATTATACACACCATGAATTTATACTAACTACAGCAAGGTACTAACTTCACAAGTGCTGCATTGGCTGGCACATACTATATTTTTATCGCTGCTGTAAAGTTGTATAATATGTCAAAAACGGTTACTTCTCCAGGTTACTCATAAAAGCTTGACCTTAATGAGGAAGTTTTAAGTACTACTTGTCTTTGTAATTTTCATATCAATAAAGTGAGATGGTACAAAACGATTTAACTTCATTACGATTACGGGCAGAATTTTCAAAAGTCACATAACTTTCACCTGAGGAACAAATATTGCGGTTCGAAAACTTTTGTATGGAAAATATGTCTAACACCCAGGCATATTCTTTATATAAAAGTTATCGGACTATTGAAAAATCAACCCTAAAACGATTATAATCAAAAACGTTAGTATTTTAACTACGTTACCCCTTAAGATAGCATAGATACAATTATATTAGTTTAAAGATGGGGTATGGATGACGTAGGCATAAAATACCGAGCGTCTCAGATCCTAAATAAGTCTGGATTGCTTTTAGATTTTAGCTTCTAACAGCTTCTTTGCAAAGTTGTATCTGGACAGAGAAAAAGCCACCAAATATGACGATAATTCAGTCTGGCACGTCCTGGACAGTCAATATCGCTACCAACCGTGTTGACAGGCAAATTCAGTAGGTACCTATTATACAACGATAGTTTAAGTATATGCGAAACCCGAAAGGCATGTCCAGTATTTTTATGTAACGAATATATGTAAAAAAAAAACTGTATCATGAAAATTATAAAGTTATAAGTTTGTTATGTTACCTAGTTGTGTTTTTAAGATGTATTGTAAACAATTTAATTCCACTTTTATTCCCAAGACTATCTCGATTAATAGTAACGTATCTTTCAGTGATTGGGCTACCATTGGTATTCATAAAAGTAGAATACGACTTTATGAGCTGTACAATGAAAGGACTTCTGTAAACACTGCTGAATTTAATTTATATGTTAGAAATTATTCCAAATTATTTAAAAAAGTTTGTTGGATGGCCAAGTCGCGTTATTTGAGTTCTAAGATTAAAAACAGTAGTAATGTAATTAAAACGACTTGGAATATTATTAATAGTGAAACGGGAAAGTCTAGCAACCGAAATACTGACTACAGCCTGTCTATCAATGACAACATAATCACATCAGACTCGCAAGTCGCCGCGGCTTTTGAAAATTTCTTCGCAGATATTCCCGTTTCTACTACAAAATCACTAAACTCATCACCTTCTGTTGCTGAGTCTTTACTTAAGGAAAATGTTAATGTTTGTGATTCAGAATTCCATTTTGAACATATTAGCTGTAGAGATATAATTAAAACCTTTCACACTTTAAATGTAAAAAAGACTGCAGATCTGTGGGGTAATTCTGTAGAAGTTGCTAAGTCTATTATTGACATTGTAGCACCTACTTTAGCTCTTAAATTTAATAATTGTATAGACTGTGGGGAGTTTCCTGACCTAATGAAGAATAGTAAAATAATACCTTTGTTTAAATCAGGTAGTACATCAGACCCCACTAATTATAGACCTATTTCAGTACTACCTACCTTTAGTAAAATTTTTGAGAAATTAATTTTAGAACAATTGTTTTTGAATAGGGCATATTTACAATGCATGGGAAAATAAATACGATGCCTTGGGCATCTTTTGTGATTTATCTAAAGCATTTGATTGCGTGCTTCATGAAACTTTAATCAGGAAACTCCGCCACTACGGGATCCGGAACAGCGCTCTGGATCTTCTTATTTCATACTTGTGTAATAGGATTCAGTGTGTTGATGTAAACGGAAAAAGATCTCCCGGATCCGTAGTATCAATGGGAGTCCCACAGGGCTCGATTCTTGGTCCTTTCTTGTTTCTTATTTATATTAATGACTTGCCTTACCTCATAAAGGATAATCATGATATAGTGTTGTTTGCGGATGACACTTCACTTTTGTTTAAACTTGAACGTCAGCAACTTGTTAATGACGATGTAAATAGCGCAATCTCAAAAGTAGTTCACTGGTTCAATGTTAATAATTTACTTCTTAATGAAAAAAAGACCAAATGCATTAAGTTTACGCTACCTCACGTTAAGCAGGTGAAAACTAATGTGTTGATAAAGGGCGAAGAATTGAATCCTGAAAATAGCACTGTATTCTTGGGCTTAACTTTGGATGCCAAGCTTCAGTGGGGCCCACATATAGCCAAATTATCGAAAAAGCTAAGCTCTGCAGCATACGCTGTTAGAAAAATTCGTAATTTAACTGATATAGAGACAGCCCGCTTAGTGTACTTTAGCTATTTTCATAGTGTAATGTCGTATGGTATTCTATTGTGGGGAAATGCCGCCGACATTCAGACTATTTTTGTCTTGCAGAAAAGAGCTGTTCGATCAATTTATAAATTAAGTCCGAGACACTCTCTCAGAGATAAATTTAAGGAGATTAATGTAATGACTGTGCCTTCACAGTATATTTATGAAAATCTTTTATATGCCCATAAAAATATTAAATTGTTTAAAAAATACAGTGACATCCATAGTATAAATACTAGGAACAAACACAAATTTGTTGTATCATCAACAAGGCTCAAGAAAATAGGTGGGTCATTCAGATGTCAATGTATACGCTTCTATAATAAACTTCCAAGCCATGTTCAAGATCTAAGTCTCAATAAATTTAAATCATTCATTAAACGTAAGTTGTGCCTGAAAGCCTTTTATACCGTTAAAGATTATATTGAGGACAAAAAAGCTTGGGATTGACCTGCTCCAATTTTGTATACAGTTTTTTTTTTTCTTTTTTTATATTTTTTTTTTGCTCTTTGACATTCGATTATTGTATATACACTTTGACATTTGATTATTATTATATACACTTTGACATGAATATTTACTTTGAGAAGTATAATATTATTTTGCTTTAATTATTGTGAATGTGAGGACTATGTGGTATTTTTGTTTTTGTGTTTCATTTCTTTCTCAGTTCATTTTTAAAGTTAATCTGGCAGTTTGAGTACTTTATGTGGCCTACCCTAATGTCCTTTCTTTGGTATTGTTCGTCAAATCGTTGAGCTCCTCAAGTTCTGAGTTGAGCCGTATGATTACTGATACATGCGTGCACTGATTGGACAGGTCCACTCAATCTGTGTGGTTTCCTCAAAAGACCATTTCAGACACCAATCCACATGGTCTTCACATGATCTGACCAAGATTATGTCTGGACTTTAAAAGAGACTGTGACCTCTGAGTTTGTTTCGGCCTTTCTTCTCAGAGTAGTCAGTTAGGAAACGCCGACCTCACCTAGTTTAAAAAATATGATTGACGTGTAAAAGTGTTTGTACAAACCTACTTACAGAAATAAAATCATTTATCATTTATCATTTACACAAACATGGTCACCTCACCACACACGGCCCAAGTCTAGCGTCGCTCGTCCGTCCAGCGTCGTATTGTATACTCATTAATAATAATTCGGTAGTAGGTACATAACAGTACGGCGATTAGATAGTAGGTACCTAACACTGTATTGTAATTGACTGGTGATAACATTATCCATTACACTTGCAAAACTTTTTTGGGAAAAAATATGACATGATGTAAAAATTATTGGAATCGATTCAGTTACTTATTCTAAACAAACTATATTCAGGTTACGCATATACTAAAAATAATGTTGTATATTGACAAGTGCATATTGTATACTGAAATTGGAAATGCACCTGTGTGATTGTGTAAGTTTTCTAGCTTGTCATTGCTATGTGAATAAAGAGCCTTTAAACAGTCGATGATCTGCTAGGGGTGCGGGTTGTTCGAAAGAGATATCGTGGGGCCTGGCACACAGGCAACTGAGGGAACACGAGTGGGTTTTAGTCAGCAAAACTCTGATCCCTCTCACCTCCTGCTCTACCCAGAGCGGGAGAAGTTATTTGATGATTTCCCAACATCAAAAAAAAAATACAGTTGATGATCCAGCGAGGTCATGGCCTCTATAACCCGACTATTTTAAAAGGCAAACTGGTATTTCAAGCTAAAAAATAATGAAGCTATGACACTTAAGTGACAATATCTAGACATACATCGGACATCAAGTAATTGGCTCACACGAAGAGCACTATTGAATGCGAATTGAAATAAAACAATCAAGCAAATAGTCTGTGAATGTACTTTGACGAATTGCTTATGTTTCTATCTTCTAAAAGGAGGAATGTTCTAAAAGGAGTATTAGGTAATTCTTATATATGCCGAGTGTCTAGAACACATATTTCTTCTTTCATTACTGTGATCATTTGTCACGTCTTTGGCATTACGTAACCAAGCAAATATTAATTTAAATGTCACCTTTCTGTGTGTTACTTATAAAGATGGCCATAATACACTGTCTTGGTCTGACGCAAGACACTTGTCTTCTACGTCACTAAATATGTCTACTGGTTATTTATTCCCTTACTCAACAATTTAAATACTTTCGAGTTGATGAAATTGTCATACCTTATAAATTGAATGCGACGTAAACGAGCATCTACATCTAAATGATGTTATATTTCTGGATCAAATAAAACTCGCATATTAGCAGTGTGTACACAAATATTTACCATGCATTAAATATTTTAATGCATGTTAGCTAACATTTGCATTGTGTTTATATACCATAAAATATTAGTCATAAAAAGTAGTATTATTCCATAGTGGTTGTGGCGTCAACTAATGTTGAGACAATTGGGCCTTCTAGGAATCGGTGCAACCAGATGATACGCAATGCTAAACGCCGTAAATTTCTAAACAATATCAGTTCTTTTTTCCCTGCCAATATTTGGAAGTTCCTTGGAATTTTGGGTATCGGCAAATCGCGACATTCGGACCTTCCTCACACAATTGGTTTGGACCACCTAAATCGCCATTTCGCCACTGTTCCTATCTAGACAGTCTAACCAAATATCAAGCACTACCTTGCTGGTCTGACGCGTCCCAATATTAACCCCTTTATTTTCACCCCAGTCGACCGGTAATAGAGCAAGTTACCGGATTTGAAGATTATCGAGTGATTTCACCCTCTCTTTAGACTTAGATAATCCTACTATACTCCATCGTAACCTGCTCAATTCTTCATCCAGTCCGGTGATCTTCTCGTCAATCCGGAGTGCACGCGTGTTGTACGTTGCCAAGTCCAGTTTTCAGTGGTTGTGGTAGACAGATCTCTTCCGTAGATTCTTGCCTCGCCGTAGCCTTGACCGCTACCGTAGCCAAGGGTAGGCGGGCCGCCGGGTACCAGGGACCGTTTTTTGTTGGTGCTTGGCATTTTTGGGAGGATTTGCCATAATCGCCACGCTTGGCAGGCGGGTTGGCGATCGCAGTATGGTGATTAAATGCTAAGAAAACGCTGCTGCCTATTCTCTAGTAGGTCCCTTAGTCGGTTCCTACGACACCCACGGGAAGAGATGGGATGGTGCTATTCTTTACGTCCTGCACCATACGGATATTTGTGTTATACTTATAAATAAATAAACTAGTACATAATCATCCTACTATAATATTATCTTATAAAGTTTGGATATTTAGATGTTTTGGATGTTTGTTACTCAATCACGCAACAACGGCTGAACGGATTTGGATGAAGTTACGCACACAGATAGATTATAATTAATTATCTTTTTATCCATGTAGTAGGTACGTTCCTGTGGGATAATTTCCGAACTCCGTGCGGGCGAAGCTGCTGGCAAAATCTAGTATGTATAATTATAATAAAGAAAACAACAATAACTTTTCAATAAAACCTGTTTTTGGCGATTAGTTATATTAATTGTGTACGGTACAATGCACTCAAAAAGCGCTACAGGCCATTTAGTGCGGCTGACAATACCTAAGTACAGGTGAAAGTAGCCGACCAGACACACGTTGTCAATTTTCCCTTCCAGAATTCTATCACAGCACCACCTACCCGGTCTAATTGTGAATTTAAATTATCCAGGGACCCAGTACAACACCCAGTAAAACGTCCAGCCGTTTTGGACGAGTTCAGTCACATACAGACGTACATCAGTCAGTGCATCGTCATCAATTGGTATAGCATATGCAAATTCAGTGACTTTTGTGATAGGAGGTATTTGCTTAAATTCTGGAAAATAAATATCAGGAATCACGCTAGACGATAAATTGCAATGGGGACCTCATATAACATCTCTTGCGGGGCGGCTAAGCTCGGCCGCTATGCTGTTAAAAAGATCAGACAGTTAACAGATGTAGAAACCGCGCGTTTGGTCTATTTTAGCTACTTCCACAGCATTATGTCGTATGGCATTTTACTGTGGGGTCGGGCTGCTGACATTGAATCCATCTTTATTTTGCAAAAGAGAGCTGTAAGAGCCATTTATAATCTACGTCGTCGCGAATCCCTCAGGGAACTGTTTAAAAGTATTAATATTATGACGGTACCTTGCCAATACATTTATGAAATATAATGTATGTAAGAAAAAATCTACATCTTTTTAATAAAATAAGTGATAGACATAATTTTAATACTAGAAACAAAGACAAAATAGATCAATCATTTTTCAGATTAGCTAAAGTACATTCATCTTTAATGGGGTACTGAGTAAAATGTTATAACAAAATACCTTATGATATATTGCAATTAAATGAAAGGAAAATTAAAAGTCATATTAAAAGTAAACTTGGTAAACAAGCGTATTATAAATTAGAGGATTATATCCAAGATAAGAATGCTTGGAAACGTGCTGGTCCTGCTCCATAGGACAATCTAGAGTCTAGACAAAATCAAACTGGTTGCTAATTGAATTGTATAAATAATTATATTTATGACATTGATTAACTCACACACTGACTTATTACTTGTTAATATTCTAGAAAAATCGTATGTTTACTCTTACAATGTTTGTAAATATGTGAGCACCATGTATTTATCATAAAATTAATTTATCTGTATTGCTTCAATTGCATTTTTTTTACCTATTTTGGTATAGTAGTAATTTTATTCTGGGTGCATCTTTTTCACACATATGTAATTATATAATGAATGTACTTGGTTAAATTGTATTTAAAACAGTAACGGTGGAGTTTCCTGCCCGTTATTCTCCATACGAAACTATATTTTGGAATGGGCGACGTTAATTCTATTTTAATGTAAATATTGACGTTCAAAACTGCCTTTTAAGTGCCTAATTGAAATAAATGCTTTGACTTTGAACTAGCTATAGGTTATAACGACATCGCAATAAAATAACTAGATGGTAACCTATTTTATATTTTGTAAAGTAGGTAGCTACCTATTTTTCAATGTGCAAAGCCGTGAAAAATAAAATTTTCTTCTCAAATCCTTGTTAGACGGCGAGTGACATGAAACTAATTACGCGACTGTCTCTATCTGCATATCAATAAGGCAAAGGAATAATCCGAAGGTCGGTATAATCTGTCAGCAGATCAATTCGAATCATCGTCAATTGGGTCAAAAGACGTTCGGAAGGGGATTCGGAATATCGTTTGGAAATCCGTGCTAGTTATAATCAAATGGTGATTGATACTGTTCATTCCAAAGGTTAGGCGAGCCCTTTGCCACATAACACTCAAAATTCATGTATGTGGTTGCTGTTCATGAAAATTTAACACAAACTACGATAATTTAATCAACGTTTCCTAACCCACTGTAATTGGGGTCGACACAGCATGCTGTTGTCTTTCATACGCGTCTATCATACTTAAATTATTAACTTCTAATTTTATTATTGTTATTTTTAGCCTATTGAGTCCCACTGTTGGGCCAAGTCCTTCAAGGAACTCTTTTCCCGCGCCTTCTCGAACCAGTTCTCGCCGTACGTGTCCAGGTCATCGCGCCACCGCCTTCTGGGCCGACCAAGGCGAGACTACTACTGAAAGATATGTTTTCTTCCTATTCATCCTCTTTCCAGCCGCAACATCCTCACCACAATTCATCCATTATTTTCTTGATCATAGCCATAAATTTTTGGTTCTCAATGAAAATTTGCGAGTGTTGCAATAATGTAACGCCCAGTTTGTATAGATCGAAAAATATCGCAAAATTAATGTGACTAAGTGCCATGTTAGCGTAAGCTAATTTCAGTAAATGTAAGCATTTTGGCAGATCAATGGAAAGAATGAGGATGGGAGATTTATCTCAAACCTAATGGAAACTGCTATATTTAGGTGAAATATGTGAAAGGAATTTCAATATAAAGCAAGTAAGTACTTAGAAGTAGTCTACCGTACGCGCGTTATATGAGCCGCGCGGGGCATGAAAAGGGAGGCGGGGCGCAGGGGCATTGAAACTTACTGCGAGCCAGCGCTCTCCACTACCCACATGACGAATGATAAGGGATATGTAGTTGGTGTCCCTTTGATTGATTTAACGCTCTTATGATCTCTTCGGTTGCTTTTGGGGCTCGTTTTTTAGCCCACGATGAATGGCTATAGGAAAGAGGCGCATGAAAAAAAATCCTGCTATAATGCTACAATTTTTTTTTTTTTGCTTGGGAATTCATCAAATAACTTCTCCCGCTCTGGGTGGAGCAGGAGGGCGTGTCAGACTTTTACTGACTAAAACCCACCCGTGTTCCTTCAGTAGCCCGTATGCCAGGGGCTGTGGTATCTCTTTCAAACAAACCCGCACCCCTGGCAGGCATCGGCCCTTGCGGGCCCCATCATTTTTTGTGCTGACATCTCTTTGAGGCGCGCGTGGAACACAACGCGCCGTCGACTTGGGCTTGGTCCTTACCGGACAGCGAGCTACCCATTACTCGCCGTCCGCAAGCTCATGCCTACGGTGGCCGGAAATCGGCCTGGGCTTCCCGACGCCCAGGTCGTCTCCGTATCCTGCGGCGGCTAGGGTCGCGAGGGCGCATATGCTGCCTCTCCCTCACGTGCGCCGCCTCCCTCTTCGCGAGCATCACTGCTTCGCTGAAGGAGGTGACGGCTACCCATGCTTTCTCGCTCCGTACCATGGCCTGGACCAGGGCCGGACGTGAGAGATCGCCGCCGCCGATCACCTCCACGAGGACACGGCGGTGCTCCGCCCAAGCAGGGCAAACCACCACCGTGTGCTCCACCGTGTCCTCAGGGCGATCTTCGCAGTTGAAACCCCCAGGCGTTTCCTCCCGCCCTATCCGAAACAGGAACCTCCCGAAACAACCGTGTCCGGTGAGGACCTGCGTCAGGCGGTAGGTGAGGATGCCATGCCGCCTCTCAAACCACTCCTCAAAGAGGGGACTTACCGCCGCAATCGTGGCGTGCCCAATAATTCTACCATGATATTATAAAAATGAAAGTATGTATCAAACACGCAAAAACAGCTGAATGGATTTAGATGAACTTTGGCACGCAGATAGTTTGTAACCTTGATTAACCATAGGATTCTTTTTATATCGGTAATAGGTTCCCGAAGGAAGATTTCTGACCTCCACGTGGGCGAAGCAGTTTTATGTTGTATGTTTGGATATTTGCTACCCAATCACTCAAAAATGGCTGAATAGATTTGTATGAAATTTGGAAAGATATAGATTATAACCTGGATAAACACATAGGATATTGAACATCACATAACAATAATAATACAGCACATCATGTTGAGATAGTGGCCTTTTGGCTTCGTACAGGACTTATTATTATACTATAGCAAGTTTGTAAGATTCCTGTGCAAGTCCGATAAATAATTTTTCTTTCTTTCTTTCTGTTCACATTAAACATAACTTGCAGTAAATTTAATTGTCAATTAAATTCAAAATATATTGTAACTTCACGCAGGGTGCAATATCGCACAACGCAACGCAATTCTAGGGGCTTTATCAATATAATCTTAATACTTTATAAAGTCGACGAACTGGTTGCCGCTGTGCTGCATTTAATACCGAAGGGTTGGAGTTGTGCCCATTCTCTCTAGATGGTGTTGGGATCGAATTAAATCTCGCCATCGTTTGCTGATAAGAGAATGATGACTACCGGCTACTCGCTGCCCCAGAGGAGCTAGAAGGTAGGACGACAGACGTCACATAGCTTTAAGTAACTATAATCTCTTGTTGTGAAACCGCAGCCGTGCATAAACGAACTAATATTATTTTTGTATACTGTTCTCCGTAGAACAGTAAGAATCCTGCAATGTTCAGTGGTTCCGTGTGTACGAGGTGACTAAGGGACTTATCAGAGTATAGGCAGCAGCGTTATCCATGCATTTTATCACCATATTGCGATTACCAACCCGCGTGCCAAGTGTGGCGATTGTGGCAAGCCTCGATCCCGAATTGGGGGAGACCTACCCAAGCAGCATTGCAAGCTGTATACAAGCTGTATTTAAGTTCATTTTTATACTATAAGCTGTATATCAGGCTATATAGACGGTATAAGCGCTTTACGCTTATGAGTAAAAAAAGGGCACATTTCATGCAGCGTTTTGCTTTATTAGAGCTGTTTATTAGCGGTAGAAGCAATAAAGTAGCTGTATTATAGCTGTGTTAGAGCTGTTAATCGGTGTACAAAGAAACCATAGCACTACAGATATTATCTTATAAATATCTTGCAAAGAAAACAGTTCTAAATAGGTTTTTGAAAAGAATTTCGACGAACAGTTTTTCAATGTAATAGAAACGTGAATGGCGACATTGTTATTTATAATATTTATTAGTGAGTAAAATAAATGTTGGACTTAGATGGCTGAACGTAATAACTGCAAGTGCGGATTCAAATTTATTGTGAACCTGTTTATGTTATCCGGCAAAATATTTAAGCGCCAGCAAAATAATCGAACTGACATAAAGAAAACATACTGTTAATACGGTAAGTAACTGTTTATTTTTTTTAGTTTAGAATATAAAAAATAAAGATATGAGGTCACAAAGCTGATAATCATGATATGGGTGTAACTGTTGTAAAATATTATTAATTATATTTCAAATGTTTTTGTACATTCAAAATTACGAAAATGGCGACAATTTGTTAAACAGCCTAAACGCCATTCGGAGTGTGTGTCTTTGTAGCTGTACTATGTAAGTTAAAGATTACATTGTACAGCGTTTGGCTATTAATCAGCTTTATAATAGAATACTTTTATTACTTAGGCTGTATATTAGTTCTCAATACATAGCTTATAACGCTAAAATAAAAAACCCTGAGCCCTAGATGATGATCTGCCAGGGGTGCGGGTTTGTTCGAAAGAGACACCACAGCCCCTGGCTTAAGGGCTACTGAAGGAACACAGGGTGGGTTTTAGTCAGTAAAAGTCTGACACGCCCTCCTGCTCCACCCAGAGCGGGAGAAGTTATTTGATGATTTCCCACCCAAAAAAAAAAAAAAAAAAAGCCCTAGATGATGATAACTACCTATGTATGGTAAAACCAAAAGAATTAGCTGTTTAATTTTTAACCGACGAAAAATAAGGAGGAGATTCTCAATTAACCGTTTATTTTATGCCTAAGTAAACTTATTGTAAAGTATTATTAGTGTGTTGTATATATTATATCTGTTTTACATTATTTTCAGAAAAATATGCAGTTTAAATTATAAAAACCATTGAGAAAGAGTAAAACAGGCTTTGCATTGCACAAGTTTGTGGGAATTAAAAAACGTGTTAAGATGGCCAAGAAAGCTATTAGATGTCAATAAATTAGTAAAGGATGAAACATCTCGGCCTTTAGATAATTGACCCACTTCAAAATGCTGTGTGAAAAGGCTATCATCATCGTAATATGACGAAATAGTAAGACAACAAGATCTTATGGTTCAAATCAATCATCATTTGAACTAATTGCGCTGCTGCAAGAAGAAACATCATCATAAGGTTACGAAGGTTGAAATAAATCTACACATTTAACATAACTGTTATGATCATTAATATCACTGTTTTTAATGTTTTTGCTACGGAACCCTCTTCGTTGGACGTCGACGGAATTGGCGGTTGACAAGTCTTATCGAGCGACTGTGTCATTAATACAAAATAAAGCTGTACTATAGCTGTCGTTTATTCTTTAAGTTATAAAACACCCTCAAAACAGAAATTATTAAACCACTGTATTTACAAGAGTGTACAATTACGCCATTAAAATTGTTTTACAAAGGAGTTTGCATATACCATTGTACAGAAACAAGTATCGAGTGATACTGTAGTAACACTTAGAGCTGTAATAAGTAAGTGATCACATGCAAAATACAGCTTGTATATAGCTTTAACAATAAAACCAGATTAAAGTTTCAAGAAATAAAAGCTTTTCTTTAAGCCGTGCACCAATCAATAACAAAACGATTACTTTACCTAATGAGTCCATTCTCAATTTAAGAAGCCAAAAATTAAGTAAAAGCTAGGCAATCGTTGAGCTTTGAGAAACCGCAAAAACGGTGTCATGAGACCTGTGAAATGTTGTTTACATGTTGGTTGCGAAGAGTCTGGGAAAAATAAAGGTAAAGACTTGGTTAACTAATTAGATTGCTTTACTAATTTGAAATACCCAGATAATTTTATCTTCATTGTCATCATCATTTCAGCCGAAAGACGTCCACTGCTGGACATAGGCCTTCCCCAGGCTCTTCCATTTCGACCGGTCTTCTGCTACCCACATCCAGCGGATACCCGATAATTTATTTCTGAATAATAAATATGACAAGTTGACATAATTGTATAACCAAGTAGATTGTTCAATGCTTCATCATCATCATTTCAGCCGAAAGACGACCACTGCTGGACATAGGCCTCTCCTAGGCTCCGGGCGGGTTTTGCCATAATCGCCACGCTTGGCAGGCGGGTTGGCGATCGCAGTATGGTGGTAAAATGCATAGAGAACACTGCTGCCCATTCTCTAGTAAGCCCCACACCCACACCCACTTAGCACTCACATTTTACAGGTGTTAACTGTAAAGTTAACTATCTCTAAACTATTGTTACATTTAATACAACATCGCGGTTGCAATCCCCGAAGGGTGAGACAGGACGAGTACACACCAATAGAACTCTTTCGTGGGTATAAGTATTGTAATGTTATAGGGGCGAATGTTATAAAGAGGCCAAATGATTGTTTATTTGTAAAAGGTACTGGAACGACTGAAAAGATTACAAAAACTCCTACACTAACAGAAAACGACACTGTAATATTGCCAAGCTATTGTATAGTTGACTTTCACGTTGAAGGGAGTCGCTGCCAGAAGTGAGTGCAGTGAAGTTCATGTATAAAGTGAGGTAATATCTTCCGATCTTAACTAAACTAACTAACTAGTATTGTCCCACTGCAAAGCAAAGGCGTCCCTCTCCCTCTTCCACACAATTCTGTCCTTTGCCAGTACTGGCCAGTCCCTTCGAAAGGAGTCAAGGTCGTCCCGCCATCTTCGTCTCGGCTTGCCGCGATGGCGTTGTGCGTTTAGTGGGGCCCAATCGGTGATTGTTTTAGCCCATTCGTCAATATATCCGGCCTAGTCCCACTTAAGCTGAGTAGCTTGCTGGGTGACGTCCGTGACCTTGGTTGTGGCGCGCAGTGTTTTTTTCCTGATACTGTCTAAAAACCGAACCCCCAGGAAACTGCGGTCCATGGTTCGCTGGAAAACCTCAAGCTTAGATCTCTGCTGAAGTGTCAAAGACCAGGTTTGAGCACCATATGTGAGAATGGGCAGAATACACTTGTCCATAATTCTCCGTTTGAGACATAACGGTAGATTTCCTTTCAGAAGAACTTTCGTTGACCAATAGCTCCTCCAGGCGCTCTCGGTGCGTCGAGCAACTTCTTTGTTCTGTGGCGCCTGAAAGGAGACTATTTGGTCCAGATAGATATAGTCTTGGACATCAATCTCCTATCCCAATGTATATTCACCTTTTAGAGCTGTTTGTCATGAGTTTGGTGTTTGCCATGTTCATCTTAAGCGCAATCTCGAGGCTTGTCTTGTTCAAGTCTGCGAGCACGTTACCCAAGCTTTGTGGCAAAGTTTTGAAGGCTTCTTCAAGAGCGGCAGTAAAAAGCTTTCGGGACAACGGATCTTCTTGTGTGACTCCTCTTTTAATTGGAAAGGACGGCCAAGTGGTGTAATTTTTATTGATGCTGTGCTATTACTGTATATTGTCTGAAGTAAATGGATGTAGGTGGATTCTATATTTCGGTTAGCAAGAGCGTTGAAAAGTGAATCGAGGTTGATGCTGTCGAAGGCCTTTGCATAATCGACGAATGCCAGATACAACGGTGTTTTAAATTCTGTGCACTTTTCAATAAGTTGATTTAGAGCATGCATGTCGGTGGTGGAGAGGCATCGTCTGAATCCAGCCTGTTCAGGTGGTTGATGGGTATCTAGTTGTTGTGAGATGCGTTTTTCAATAACTTTCACATACGCTATATATAAATGTGATACGTGGCTAATGGGGCGGTAGTTTTTAATATCGGTTTTATCACCTTTTTGTATAGTAAGATTACGAGAGAGTGGAAAATTTTTGAGGGGACTGCACCAGCATGGAGTATATAATAGAATTTAACACTTCCGATTTTAGTAAAACAATATCTTTATTGATTTACTACTTAATTATATTTCAGCTACCAACCCGCACTTGGCCCGCGTGGTGGATTACGGCGCACTCCCTCTCACGGAGAGGAGGCCTGTGTCCCAGCAGTGGGAACGTTATAGGCTGAGTATGTATATTTTAGCTCGGATGTGCAAAGCGTAGGAAATTATTGAAAAGTTGTTACATTAGATCTCATTTGTGACGTTACCGCGACCTAACATAAGGTAATAAACAAGCCAGTGTAACTTTATTGGCAATAAAAAATCTTATCACAAGATTGAGCTATGTATAAATAAGTGTTACAAAATCGGAATACTGTGGTTTATTAGTGTTCATTTACAAAGTAATGTCAAAGGCGAATTACTGATGCGAGACAGAATATGATTCAGGAATAGGTACTATTAGAATGTCTACAAATTACTTTTGGGGTTCAGTTGGAATATTACCGAAAGTTAGGTTTTACTAAAAGTTACGCTAGGGATATTCAAAACTTTTTGATATCGTGTAATCTGTATAATTTTATAAAGTCGCTGTAAAATAAGGTTTAATTTTAGAGACGATAGTATTTATAGAGTCCAACAGCGCAACCAGCAGGGAAACTAAGATATGGCCGAACACTCTCAAAGATTGAATAGCAGCCGCAAGCGCGTCGGTACCCAGCCCAATATATAGGTTGGGCTGTATCTCTGTATGTATTGCTGTAAATACTGGCAGATGACCCTTTGTGGTTGTGGGAACACAATTGGCCAGCCATATAACAGCAAAAAATAAAATGTAGCCCAGGCTGGACGTAGTGGTTAAATGTCATAAGCTAGAGAGAGTTGCGAAGGCCAGGACAAGTTTTAACCCACAAACATTGTTTAAGATGTTGTGACCTAGTTGAGAAATTATCAGATTGTAGTAAGAGTTGACGCCTAACACAGACGTAGATTTAAATAGGTAATTGTTATCCAGTGTTTGAGGGATTTCATCAGGAATTTTGTCAGTAACAACCCGGAGGCTACATTTGTTCCCGGCTGATGGTAAAAGACTCGCTACTATATCATAACTAGGTCTTGAACATAACTGGCGAAACATGGATCTACTATACCTAGGTACGTCTGGCCTAACCATTAACAGATAAAAACTTTAAAAAAGAAAAACACTTTTTAGTTACCTACCCCAATACCGATTCGAAATTTCATCATCATCATTCCAGCCGAAAGACGTCCGCTGCTGGACATAGGCCTCCCCCAGGCTCCTCCACTTCGACCGGTCTTGTGGTTCCCACATCCATCGGATACCCGCGGCCTTCACAAGGTCATCGGTTCACCTTGTGGGAGGCCTTCCCACTGTACGAATTTCATCATCCTTGGGGTTTATTATTCGTTTATTCCCGTTGTCCCCGTAGGCCATGTCCCCGTTAAAGGGGACAAAGGGAATTTAATAAAATAATTAAAATTACTTCCCGTTGTCCCCGTTAATGTATTGTAATCTAACCTAATAATATATTATAAAGAGGAAAGATTTGATTGTTTGTATGTTTGCATTGAATAGGCTCCGAAACTACTGAACCGATTTTAAAAATTCTTTCACTGTTGGAAAGCTACACTATCCCCGTGTGACATAGGCTATATTATATTTAAAAAAAATAGTGCTCCTTACTAAAACTCCAATAATGTAACCCAAGGTGTAAATAAATTACCTAAAATATTATTTACATCGCAGTTCGAAGTATCAGGTTGTCATAACTAGGTAAGAGTATACCTAACATAGGTATGTCAGCTAGAAAACGCTTTATGCCTTCGAAGTACCAGGTTATCATGACACGGTAGGAGCTCACCTAACATAGGTGTGTTAGCTAGAAAAATCTGTATGCTTTCGAAGTACCATTTTGTCATAACTTGGTAAGAGTACCTACACCTAACAGGTTTGTCTGCTAGAAAACTCTTGATGCCTTCCTAGAAAACGCTTTATATAGATTTTGTATGAATGACTTTTGGACGGACAGGACAACGTCGACGACAGCTAGTTTTTAATATGATTACTCTTATGTTTGGTTAGCTCCCAACAAGTTATGACAGCCTGGTACTTCGAAGGCATAAAGCGTTTTCTAGCTGACAAACCTAACTATGTTGTTAGGTGAGCTCCTACAAAGTTATAAAAACCAGGTACTTCATGCACGATACCAATTTCATAAAAAAATCTCCTTATAAACATGTTAACATTTCTTATTTGTTTCTGTATTTTAATTTTAAATCTATAATATACAGAATACCTTTCATTTTAGTTCTAGGATTGCCGCTACTCGCGTTTAAAAAAGAAATAAAATTTAAAGTGGTCAACGATACGTGAAATCTTAACTATACGTTGTCCGTACGTATATAACGGGGACAACGGTAAGGAAATTTTTGAAGTCCCGTTGTCCCCGTGACGGGGACACAGATTACGGGGACAATGGGAATATACGTTATTATTTATGCGATAGCAGTTGACCTCGCGGTTGATTAGCTGTCATTTTTTGAAGAGTTCCGTTGTCTGTCTCCGAAACAAATCATCAGATCTATATGAAATTTAAATAGGACCATTTCGGAATAAACCCATTTCGAACCATGAAAGGATTTTCGTCAAATCCGTCTTCTTCTTTTTGAAGTCGGTTAAAAACAGGCGTGATGTAATGTTATGTAATGTCGTAAATTACAATAAAATTACATTTCTGGAACCTGACTTGGTTATCAACCTAAAATCTTAATAAGGTTAGCAGATACAGTAAATCAAATAGCAGACAAGAGAGCAAAACTAGTGACCGAATTCATTGGCGTCGTGATTGCGTTATTTGGTCTGTCGCATTCAACTAAAATAATGGTTCCAAAATATTGTATATGCAAATATGTGAGAGGAGCTATTAACAATGCTTCTGGGCTGTTGTGCTTGATTTATAATATTCAAGCTGTCATCCCAATTAGCAGTCATTGCTTGTTATTTTAATACGTATTTGGACTTATATTTTACTATTAAATAAATGCACAACTATTGCCCACGACTTCATCATCATCATGATCATCATCTGCCTAGCCTTTTCCCAACTATGTTGGGGTCGGCTGCCAGTCTAACCGGATGCAGCTGAATACCAGTATTTTACATGGAGCGACTGCCTATCTGACCTCCACAACCCAGTTACTGGGTAATACGATACCCCTTGGTAAGACTGGTTGTCAGACTTTCGGGCTTCTGACGACCCGTAACGACTGTTAAAGATCCACAAATGACAGCCGGGACCAACGGCTTAACGTGCTTTCCGAGGCACGGAGGGGTCTTGGTATGTAAAGATGGTCACTCATCCACGGACCAACCGCGGCAAGCGTAGCTTAACCTGGCCGATCGACCCGTGCAGCTATTGTCATTGCCCACGACTTCGTCCATTAAATTTTGGGCCCTAACCCATCACGTCGCATCTTGTCGCCTGCTCGTGCTATTTATCTGACTTGATTAAGTTAAAAGGACCATAGCGTGATGTTCCATTAATTATCAAAAAACTTCCTCAAGAATTGGGCAAAAGAGCTTTCTAAAACCGACTAGTAGTTCCAGAAATTGGCGCGTTCAAACAAACAAAGAAAGTGCATCTCTATTATTAGTTTACCTATAGATAGGTAATTATATTTGAAAATGATGACGGCATAAACCGCAATACCTAAACGACATTTTGGTGCTGCTATGCGAGTTCAAGTAAAGATGTAATTTCGTGACGATTGCAAAATTCAAAAGTTTAAAAGGTCGATTTATGGTATGTTATATTGGGTTGATTTCTAACTTTAAAGAACTCAGAGTCGCAAGCATAATCAGTAGGTAATAAAACCTACATGAATCATCATCATCGGCCTAGCCTTTTCTCAACTGTGTTGGGGTCGGCCTCCTGTCTAACCGGATGCGGCTGAGTACCGGAGTTTACATGTAGCGACTGACTATCTGACTTCCACAACCCAGTTACTGGGTAATATGATACACTTTGGTAAGACTGGTTGTCAGACTTTCGGCCTTCTGATTACCCGTAACGACTTTCAAAGATCTAGGAATAACAGCCGAGACCAATGGCTTAACGTAGTCTTTAGCCTACATAAATAAATTCAAGTTAATCAATTACGCGAATAAATAAATGTTTACGTCCTTACGTAATTTAATGAAAAAGGTACTTCATTACTCAGGCCGGGTTGATGTAGGTAGCTTATAAAGCTGCCTATATTAATTTTAATATTTTAGTACTGTCTAATAAGGGAGTAGTTCTGGTAAACATCATTATAATTGAAGTTGGTGTAAAGAGTCCTAGAAGATTATTTTGTTTAAAAACCAGAGGGGCAATTCTGGTAATTTTAAGAACGTTCACAGTCTGATCTCAGTGTCAATCTGTCAAAATTTCCTATACATTTTTGTCAAATTTTTGAAATTCGATTGTCGCCGAGATGACACTGCGAACGTTTTTAATTACGAGAATTGGCTAAAAAAAGGTTTAAATTAGCTGTTGAACCGAGCCTGTGGTTCGAACTATAATTACTGTCCCGTTTAAGCGCCGATTCAACTACACGAAGGCCGACTGGAAGTAGTACACGCGGTCTGTTGATGATGCCTCGTTGAATGTCTTGCTAACCCCGCAAAACTAGGATCAATTTATTGAGATTGTGTCAACTACTTCCTGAAGACACCTCCCAAGGGGCTACAAGACTTCCTACATCCCAGAGCTATCGACAGTCCAGTGAACTACTGAGTTTAGATGAATCACTGTATCTCACTGACCGTTTCTCGGAGGAAACCACGCTGGCTGGAGAAATGCTGTTATCGAAACGCCTGACATTCAATTTGTCTGTTAAAAACTTAAATAAACCTTCACAATGCATAAAGGCGCGATTCATGTTTGTCAATTAATAAATGTGAAAGTTTGCATGTTTAATTTGATGCTCAATCAGGCTAAAACAGCTGAACGGATTTGGGTGAAATTTGGCACACAGATAGTTTGTAACCTGGAATAACACATAAGATACTCTTTATCCCGATAATAGGTTCCCGTGTGATAATATTCGACACCCACGTGGGCGAAGCCGCTAGCAAAAACGTTTTAAGTATATGTTTCTGCGAGCTCGTGTTACCCGAGCACATGTGTCTAAGATGAAATTGATTTCGAGGAATTAATTAATATGCATAATAGGTATGATATTGCCACCCACATAATTTTGAAAATTATCGTAGATATCATAGAATAGTCGAGATATGATATTGTTGTTATTTGTTGTAGTTGGTGTACGAGTTTATACATAGGAATTGATTAATAATTTCGCTGTGCACGAAGCATCCAACTTTATGTAGTTTATGATACAGGAAAATGGTTTAATCCATTGAGAACACTAACTATTATAAAAAACAATATTATTATTTAACAACAACACAACACACTATTAATTCTTAATTAGGTAATTCTATTAATATTAAACTCACACACATACTGCAACGTTACTAAGAATGATTTCATTTTGTAAAATTTTATTTTAAGTTTATTTTGATAGTTGACTAATCTTATTTAATTAAGTAGGTATTCTGTCCGTGTTCAAACATGATGAAATTAAATTTAAGTTAACACACATATGTCCCGAATTATAACACTATGTTAAATATTCGAGTTACAGTGAGCACACATTTTTTTTTAATTGTTCTTATTTTTAAATTACTCTTATTCATCATCCGCCTAGCCTTTTTCCAACTATTTTGGGGTCGGCTTCCAGTCTAACCGCATGCAGCTGAATACCAGCATATTATATGGAGCATCAATCTAGTGTCTGAATAACCCAGTGGCTAGAGAATACGATACCAACCTGTTGGTAAGAATGGTTGTAAGATTTTCAGGCTTTTGACGACCTGTAACGTCTGTCAAAATTCACAAATGACAGCGGGGACGGCAACGGCTTAACCTAGCTTCTACCCCCAACTTCGTCTGCGTCATACATTTCTTGCCACCACGACCCACCCCGTCGCATTGAATCGCCTGGCCGTGCGAGTACTTCGTATTCGTGACTTTTTTCTTTTTGCTTGGCTCCTAAGGGCCCTGGTGTGATGTTATATAGCCTTCCTCGATAAATGGGCTATATAAAACTGAAATAATTTTTCAAATCGGACCAGTAGTTCCTGAGATTAGCGCGTTCAAGCAAACAAACAAACCAACTCTTCAACTTTATAATTAAGAGCAGTGGTGGCCCAGTAGAGCAGTGGTGGTCCAGTGGTAACGGCCGTGACTTACGAGTTGTAGGTCGTGCGTTCGAACCCAGCCAGGAGCATTACTTTGTGTAAATAATTTCATCACCACTGCTCTCAAACGGTGAAGGAAAACATCGTGAGGAAACCGGCATGTCCTAGAACGAAAAATTCGAAGACATGTGACATCTACCAACCCGCACTGGACCCGCGTGGTAGATTACGGCCTATTCCCTCTCATGGAGAGGAGGCCTGTGTCCCAGCAGTGGGAACGTTTATAGGCTGAGTATGTATGTGTATCTAGAGTGCATTTACAAACTCTTCAAGACTTGTCTGAATATCTAAGATCATAAGTATTTCTGTCATCAAAACCACAGATGTCAAATATCTCTGCAGCTACAGCAGCGCACACTTTTACGACGAAACGTTCAGACTGCCTTTTAACCTCCTCTTTTAATGCCAGTATTAAAAAAAAAACACTCTCTTCTAAAAGCTCTGTATTATTAAGTGTCAACTTTTATTTTTCATCAGGATCCCAATGCATTTACCTACCAAAGTTAAGCTATGAATGGATTAAAGAATGGATCTGGCCTATGGTACATAATTGATCCATTCCAAACACTAAGTCAGTGTGGAACCTCCACACAGGATACCTATGTCATCCTTCTCTCCTACCTGTCTTGCACAACTAAGGGCAGATTTTTCAATCGTCAGTTAAAAGTACCAATAGCTACCTGAAGAATAAAGTTATTAGACTCTTTATTCGTCGGATAAGTGGTTGTCAATTATTCAAACAATATTTATCCTAGGTATAACTATCTGACCGAATATCTCATCTGTGATGACGTTAACTTCAGAGAGGTGAAACAAATATACAGAATAAACGAAGGTTAGAACGGAATGGATATTTTTTTTTATTGTTGTCAATGTTATTCAAACAGATGGCAGCGTCATGCCATTTTTAATAAGTTACGAGGTTGTAAGTTTGGCCGTGTGGTCTTTATAATTGTTTATTTGTTATTTTAAAATTGATTGTAATAATGGAAAACAAAAAGAGGGAGCGTTCGGTAATCTGTAATAATGCTGAGGTTCAATTACTTGTGAGTTTAGTCGAGAGGTATACCTAAGCAAATAATAGAAAATAAAAAGACTGACGCTGTTACAAACAAAGACAAAGAATCTGCATGGAAAAAAATACTATTAATTATTTAAACTTGTAAAACACGAAAACTACTGTCAAACTTAGTAACATCTACGTCATTTATCAATGGAATAAGCGGGTAACTGGCCGTCAAAGAGACAAATAGTTCCTATTCCTCAGTTAAGTGACTTATTCGACCAATAAATCCTATCTGACGATTGAAAAACAGATTTTTTTGCTATATATCGATAAACCCCATCTGTCTAACTGAGGATTGAAAAATCGGCCCTAAGTGTACCTTCTAGGACTTATATGATGCAAACAACAGAGCTGTCCAGGCCGCTACGTACTGGTCGGACAAAAGATGAGTAATCATCACGAGAAGAAGATATTCAGAATGTATTAATTATTGTATTCACAATAAGATGAGTTTTAAGTTATTGCTAGCTGTATCTTCTTCTTAGCGTATATATGCCAAAAGTTCAAACATCTTTAGCCCAAAATTCAGGCACGTGAGCTCTGCTCACTCACACCCTTGCCCCATTACACCACTTCACACGCACTTACACATTAATCCTGCTGTTATACGTCTTAGCTTCCCTAATCTTGTAAAATAAGATTAGCGGACGAATGGATGGCCCCTATAACATAGAATTTTCGTAGCATCATTCACAAAAATTGTGCACAAATGTAATGTCAGAATAACGTAACATGCAATGTATTTCTTCTTTTTGCTAAATAAATTGTTCTATTCTATTCAGGGACGTGAACTCCGCTCTCTGACGCAGTCATAAGATCATAAAATGCACAGGTTACAAGACATGCGGGCAGGATGGAAGGTGGGCTATTGTCTGCTGCTCTTATTGCGACCTATATGACAAATCTATAGAAAGTATCTTAACCAAATTGCATACGATATCAAACACACACTACATAACACTAGTATCATAACAATTACCTACTGGTAAGTTTTGCAACTGTAACTATTTCTTCATAGAATAACCAGAAACCCTCTTCGTGCACAGTGACTAATGATGAGCACTCACGATAAAGAGTTTGTACATTACCTTATCTTAACATTTAGATTAGCTATTGCACTGCTTTATTAGGTGTTTCAGGACAAAAACGATAGTCAAGTAAACAATTTTCGATTTGTGCTGTGCTAGAAAGGATATTTGACATGATAACCACTTCTCAAAATTATTCCTTTAGGTGTCGAATTCAATAATCATAATTATTTTTTCCATGAACTTAAATTTTAAACAAATTTTACATTAGAACGAACATATAATAATATGTTAAATCCAAAATTAATTTTACTACAAAATGTTACAAACTTTACATAAAATAATATACAGAAATTTGACGGCACGGTTGGCGCAGTGGTTAAGCAATTGACTGATGCGCTGCGTGTCATGGGTTCGATTCCACGGAAAAAATATTTGTACGACCTACAAGTAGTTATACCGGGTGTGGCTGTTTGTGCATGTGAGTTTTAAATGTTTGTAAACGCACCCGAAATGCAGTATAAATTCCTAGTGTAAGAAAAGAAAATAAAAAATAAAGAAATATTCAGTAGATGACTAGAAATGTGAGTAGTGTATTTGTGTATTATGTTTTGTAAACAGTGTACCTAATATGAATAAAATGAATGAATAGGATTAAGCGTGATTTGGGAGACGGAAGCAACGAAGCGAAGCTAATAACTATTTAATAGTAATGTCGATGACACAATCCGTTGTGTTAACAGGCGAAACAACAATTTAATCAAACCTAAAGTGTGTGATATACGATTTGTTATTGAACAAGTCGTCAATAGATCTTACGTCTCGGCTCTTAAGATTGAATTCTGTGTAATGAGAATGTCGTCTCATGGAGGATCACATGGGTCGTGTATTAATCTGTGTAACAGGGCCAAATTCTTTGTAGTTTTTTTTTTAATAGGTCTGAGAACTGGCAGAAAAATTTAACGAATACGTCTCGACTGTTTTCATTCAAAAATTATATATTTTTAAACTTAGAATAACTACCTACCTATTTAGTTAGTAAAACAAAATTATTCATCACTTCTTTTCCGATCTTATATACAGATCATACCTTTTAAACAATAAGGAAAAAGTTTTCAATAAATTATAACTCACCATCATCTACTTTTCCCCAACGATATTGTGGTTGGCTTCCAATCCTAACCTAATGCAGCTGAATACCAATATGGCGCGACTGCCTATCTGATGTCCACAACTCACAAGTCACAAGTTACTGGGTAATATGGCAATATCGTTTGTGAAATTGGTTTCATACTTTTAATTAAACTATTACTATATTTGTTGATAACTGGCATAGCCGATTTTCAAGGACCACTAAAGTGGCACTTAAAGTAAGTGCTGGACGTTAGACCAATTTAGTAAAGGAAGAGCAGTCTGTAGGTACTTCGCCCTATGCTTCGGTAGAACGTAATGGAAAGGCTAGAGGATGTTTTTTATTGCTTGATGCGCAGAAATTAAAAGCCATTAACAAAAGTAAAAGTAGGCTGAATGAAGTCCAGTTTTGACCAAATTATAGATTTTAATTTTGTGACATGACCACGAAAATAATGATAACTAGCTTTCTTTATACAACGTGTTGATTTGCATCCTCGTCAAATTTCAGGAGGCTGTTATGAAAGACATAAATAATCAAATAAAATTATGATACTTGCTCACTAATGAATACATACTTGTTTTTTTTTCCTTATTTAAATTTAACAGTATTTCAGAAAACACCTCTTTCAAAGAACAGAATCGCCTCGTTCCGTATGCAGTAGGCAGTGTCGCACGACTATAGCGCTGTGTGTTACAGTGCGGTATCACACGGGCCGCGTTTTCACACGCCTGTCCGAAAAAATAAAATAAAAAAAAACGATTTCCGAAAATATGAAAAAAAAAACTACTTATTTTATTATTGATTCGTGTCGAGAATCATTAGCATAGTTACCTCTTTGAATTTGACGAGGATGCAAAACAACACGTTGTATAAGTGTAACTTTTGCCAGCGGCTTCACTCGCGTGGGGGGCGAAAGTTATCCCACAGGAATGTATCACCGGGATAAAAAGTAGATTATCCTATATGTTAATTCAGATTATAAACTATATCTTTGCCAAATGTGTGTTTTTATAAATTTATTTAGCCGTTTTTGCGTGGTTGAGTAACACACATCTAAATATTTCAATATACAAACTTTCACATTTATAATATTAGAAAGATAGGAGAATAACATACAATTAAATGTCTGATTCCTATAAGATCAATAAAGACCTATTTATTTACTCATGATGAACCCATCGTAGATACTCTAGTTTGCCTATTTTTGAAAAGTCTCAGTAGCTTATTCGGCTGTAAATACTTTTTAGTGTTTTATAAAAATATAGCTACACAACACAGTCGTGGCTATTTATTATGACTGAATGTTCTTAAATGCATAGAATGAACAACTTTTCCTACAAAAATCTAGTCGATCCTTTATTTCGATTCCAGTTGAAATGTAGATTAGTCTTTAGAAATTGGCTGATGCCAAAATCTCATAGAAAATATCACAACCTTCCCTTTTTAATGCTAATGTTGGCATCCGAGAAGCCAAAAATCCATGTTTATGAATAGCCTCATTAGTTATATTTCTGGATAAAGAAACCGGTTGAAATGGAATGTCAGACGTTACAATGTTCTTAGAGTTCCCTAAATAAAAAAAACGACGTTGTTCATCAGCTGTTTGACTGTCAGCCTATGAAGACCCTTTTTCTCGGGAATGTGTGGGAGGTATCACGTTGAAATGTATGTGAAATTCGTAGGTTCTCGATTCTTACAGGCGTATTTATTACTGTGATAGCTCAGTCCTCATCATCATCATTTCAGCCGAAAGACGTCCACTGCTGGACATAGACCTCCCCCAGGATCCTCCACTTCCACCGGTCTTGTGCTTCCCACATCCAGCGGATTCCCGCGGCCTTCATAAGGTGATCGTTCCACCTTGTGAGAGGCCTTCCCATTCTACGTCTTCCGGTACGCGGTCGTTATTCCAGAACCTTTCGGCCCCATCGGCCATCTGTTCTGCGAGGAATGTGCCCTGCCCACTGCCACTTAAGTTTGACAATTCTTCAGGCTATTTCAGTTGCCTTGGTTCTCCTGCGAATCTCTTCATTCCTGATTCGATCACGTAGGGAAACTCCGAGCATAGCCCTCTCCATTGCCTTTTGAGTGACTTTGGCTGCTCAGTTCTGCTCCATCAAAATTTAAGACATTTTCGAGAAGAAAACCCTTGACTCACATGAAAAAAATGACATAGTGTGACATGACATAGTACGTTGTTGTTAGGCACGACTCTAAAGTGATAAAATGACATAGTAATCGTAGTTTTAGAGTCGTGCCTAATTGTATTTGAAACATGTTTTATTTTAATTATAACAAATAACTGATTTATAGAGCTTTTCGTTAATGAATCTACAAATATGAATGGGAATGACGATGACGATGTCAGAATATTGAACTTACATTTTAATGTCACTTGTGTGCGGTCACTTCTATAGTCACTTCTTCGTCTTGATGTATGGTCGTGAATAGTTTTTAACCTACTAGTTTTATTTGGTTTTATGGTGTCGCATAGAACACGAGCATTGTACGTAATTCAGTATTACAGAATACCAGTATTTTACTTGGAAGGACGGCCTATCTGTCACCACAACCCAGTTACTGGGTAATACGATTCCCTTTGGTAAAACTGGTTGTCAGTGTATGCTATGATTACAATAAGGTATTCTTAATTTAAGGAGTCCGATGGACGCGGGGAGCACAGAACCAGTCGAAGTGGTGGAGCTTGTGGGAGGCCTAAGTCCAACAGTGGACGTCTTCCGGCTGAAATGATGATGATGATGATTCTTAATTTTAATGAGATCTATTTTATGAGTATTTGTACGAATGTACGCAAACCATAAATGCGACACCCAAATTACCTACACGGAGTTTTGCTACTCTTTTTAGGTGTTCTCCGCAATTGGATAAATAGATATCAAAAAGAATGACATTCGATGTTCCTTTAGCATGTTGCAATTTTTTAATACTTAGGTATTGTGATGAAAAGTGTATTGCCTTTATCTAACTTCTACTACAGCGGGCTTAGCATGACGCTTTGTATTTCTGCGAAGAATAGACTGTGCTTTTTCAATACAAAGTGACATTTCTTTCCTAAATTTTTGTTATCGCACCGTAGATATCCTTCTACAATCTGTCATTTAGTCTTTCGTTTCTAACGATATTTGTCTAGGTCCTTATAAATGTAGACTAATTCAGAAGAATATTTCTTCCCAAACTGTCAAAATCACACTGACAACAAAACTTTCTTCTCGAACTCGCGGTCACAAAGTACTTATATACGATTTTCTACAAAATCATGATTCGTTTAGAACGCATATCTGTGATAATTAATTAATAGAAAAACATAGCTATCTTGTCCTATTGTACATCATTTATTTAATAGTCATGTCTATTCTTCCGTCGACAAATCGGTGCTCGTGCTAAGCCTGCAGCTCTGTCACTGTCACATTGTTGATATGTGCACACGCTTAAACATGCTTTTGAATTGTTCCTATAATATTTACTTATAACCTAACATTAAACACTATATATAACAAATTACATGAAATATATTAAGACTTTATAATCCAAATCATTTGACACACTGCTCCCAAGATGAATAATAAGCAAGTATAATTTCTACAGATGAGCAAAAGACTCACGAAGGAAATTAAAGTTGTTTTGTTGCAGTATTAAGCTTTACCTAATGTAACCTAATGGAATTTTCAAAAGACCTCTAAAGTAAAACAAAATTTTCCAAAAAGATAAATAACTTTAGATGTTGTAATAACACAAAGCTAAGGTAATGCTTTGTTAGAATCAAATTATACAAACAATTTCCTGAGAGCGATTCGTTTACCAATTTTAATTAGATGCTGTTTCAATTAAACTCCTTTTATTGAAATTACCAAAAGTTTTATGAAGCTTGTTGGCGCCCGACGTGGGACACGAAAACGTTTAAGAGAAGATACAGTTATTGACGTTAGCCTGTAATATTTGAGAAAAATCATTATTTAAGATATTATTACTAACATAAACAAAGTAATTATTACCATTAATCATTATTATTTATGATTTATCATTGCATGCATAATAAATAAGACTCATTTTTTGTATTATGACCGCTTGACCGTTTACTTCCAGCTTTGCATACATTTAATGTCTTATAAAAAATCCGATTTGATCCAGCTATTTTAAACTAGTACCTAAGTGAAGAATATGCATATTTTGTCTCCTTTATATTTACCAATTTGTGCAAATCAAGTACCTATATTCCATGAATGATATATAACGAACAGTAAAATTCAGCAACCAGCGATAATTGACTCAAGGCAGTTAATTACACAGAATCTGAAGGGACTATAATTATTCAAATTTGTTAAAGTTTGTGAACTAGTCGTTTCAGTAAAGTTAACATTGCTAAGCGCCTTAGATCTTAATTTGTCGACCGATTACTATCAACAAATGTAAAAAGAAAAGCTTAGGCAGTTACATTGTTTTACACTTGATTTAATTTAAATGTTGGATTGAATTACACTTGTTTTTGTCAGAAATACATCACTGTTAAACTTATGCATTGTGCACTTACTTGTAAAATCTCCTCGGCTGAAGCTTTGCTCACATTAACCAGTCCAAGCATCTTTGACCAGTGCCTCGGTAATTTTATGGCACCACTTTTTAAATTCTGAAGGTTTTTCAACCGTTTCGATTGAGTGAAGGAACCCATCACTAACAAATTAAACTTCGCGATCAGTTAGATAATTCAAAAAAGTTTTTAAGGCGAAATTAATTTATAAATAACAACATTTAATTTAAAGAACTGAATTTAAACTTATTTGTGAAAAAGCGACGGTTCTAGTGTCATGTTTGCGTACCAGGGAAGCGAGCGTCGTCGCCGGCTACATGACTCCTACTAAAAGCTACACTAAGAGTTCTGCGTCTTATATAACGAAATAAAGGTACCAGGAAAGTTCTACAAGTCGCGCGCTCTCTCATATTATTGTTTTCCTTTATTCGTATGTACCATATGTTGTAAAACAAAAATACTAAGAAATGTTTATTGGTTAACTAAAATACAAGTAGAATAAATAAAAAATATTTATTTGTATAGAATAAAGGTGTACATGATAATTGTTATAAAATAATGTTTCGTTCCAAGTACATTTGGTATCCAAAAAAAAATTACTTGTTAGTAGCCAGGCATAAAATGTAATTTTACAGGTTTTGAAATAAAATTTAGATTCGAGATTGTATTCTGAAATAAAATTAATATGACATCTAAAATATAAAACAATAATGAGACTTTAGCTCATACAGAATAACCACACATATTTCTTAAAAAAAAAAATGAAATCTCTCTTTGGGTCTATGGGTTTATTTTTAGTTACTAGCTTTTGTCCCTGACTATGCCCGCATGGAGGTTGGAAATTATCCCAGGGAAACGTACATACACGTTAAATAGATCCGTTAGAGAATTCCGTGATACAAAGTTTTCAAATAACTTTATTGGTCTACGCGGCTCACGCTATTAAATCTAAGTCCCATAATTTTTTCCGACATCTTCAACACTTGTCGTCATATTTCATCCAATTCACCCAAAACCTTAATTAATAATAGATTTAAACCTTTCTCATGAACATTTCGTCCTTTGGTGAAAATCGTATGTAAATATGTTAGGTCGTTTTTGAGTTTATTGCCTTCAGATAGACAGAAAGACGGTTCGGGGCACTTTGTTTTATAATAATGTAATGATTAATGGTAATTACCAATGCACTGCAGGCAACACTTCTTTTTAACACGCTTTTATTAGCTTCAACTGTTTGTTTGTTTGTAACTGACTCCTTTTTGGACTTGATTTTGACCCACTACAAATGGTCAGAATTTATTTAAACTTTGTAGACTTATCGAGGATCGATGGCAACTCAATAATTAAGAAAAATAGAAAAAAAAAGAACTGAAAAGTCACGCTTTTTTAGTTAGCAGAGCTAAAAAAATAGAAAATTAATAAAGGTTTAAAAAACAAAAACAAAAAACACGTTTTAAAAACCGAAAAGTGTGGGGTGCTTTTTGAGGTATTTTTATAATCAATTAATATCAAGCACCCCACGCTTTTCAATAGAATTATTTTCTACTTTTTTAGTTTGGTTTTTAATGCGTGTTTTTTAGTTTTTTGAAACTATTATTAATTAATAACGCTGTTTTATAAGCACCGGTACATACAAAACATATTTTGATATTATTTAACGGCTAAGCCAGAAGACGAGCAAGCAATTCAATGTTTTCTCGCTTTACTTTGCAATTCCTGTATACAAAAAATCCTAATTGTTTCATTAGCAATGGTATGTGCTGTTAATAGAATAAATTGGCGTTAAAGAATTCCCATGTGATACAAAATGAAACGACATGGACCTTATTCGCAGACGTTACAATCAATGAACAAAGAGACATTTTAGCCGTACGGATCGATCGGTCAGGTTACGCTTACTGTGGTTGTTTCGTTGATGGGTGACCATCTTACATACCAAGACCCCTCCGTGCCTCGGAAAGCACGTTAAGCCGTTGGTCACGGCTGTCATTTGTGGATCTTTGACAGTCGTTACGGGTCGTCAGAAGCCGTCAACCAGTCTTACCAAGGAGTATCGTATTCCCCAGTAACTGGGTTGTGGAAGTCAGATAGGTAGTCGCTCCATTTAAAATACTGGTATTTAGCTGCATCCGGTTAGACTGGAAGCCGACCCCAACATAATTGGGAAAAGGCTAAACGGATGATGATAACATCACACATTGTTTCCCCGAAGGGTTGCGCAGAAGTGTACCTATACTAAGTACACCTAAATTTCGCCAATTATATTTAAGTCCTATGTAGGTAATAGGGGCGAGCCGATCGATTTCCATCAATCGGGCACATATTCAAACACAGGGCTGCAACTAAGAAAGTCCAGATAGAAAAACCCAACATCACTTAGCCCGAACTGGGAATCGAACCCAGGACCTCATGCCTCTTGCCAAGCAGTAGCACGTGCGACCACGAGATCAAACAAAACAATAATCTAAATATTTTATTTCACACTAGCAGCGCGTCGCGGTTTCACCCGCGTAATTTCCGTTCCCGTGGGAATACGGGGATAAAATATAGCTTATGTCACTCGGGGATAGTGTAGCTTCCCAATAGTGAAATAATTTTTCAAATCTGTTTGGTAGTTTTGTAGCCTATTCAATGCAAACAAACAATCAAATCTTTCCTCTTTACTAATAGTATAGATATAGTTATAGAGTATAGATATAGGAGATAGATATAGATAAACCTGCATGGGCACTTATGAAACGTCAGAAGCTAGGTTTGTTTATACCTATAGAAATTATTTATAATAGTTTCCTATGATGCTAAGCTACTGGACTTAGCCTAGTTTGAATCAAGAACTTTGTGCAAACTGCCTTGAATCTGTTTTTGTAACCTACTTGACGTGGAGGTAAATACGAATGTAAAGTCACGAGCAAAACATATTACCGGCTACGGACAACAACAATGTTTAAAGACGACGCAGTATCCTAAATTTTGGTGCGACTTTACTCATCAAATTGTTTTGGTGTTCCGTAGAAACCACATATTTGGGCTGCCACTTATAAATGCCTTCCAAAAATGATCACAGGTATATGCCGTCATCTTGACGATGGATATTAATATAAGGCGGGAGGAAACGCCCGGGTATTTCCACTGCGAAGATCGCCCTAAGCACACGGTGGAGCATACGGTGGAGGTGTGCCCGGCTGAGGCGGAGCACCGCCGTGTCCTCGCGGAGGCGATGTGTTCCACGCGCGCCTCAAAGAGATGTCAGCACAAACTGATGGAGCCCGCAAGGGCCGATGCCTGCCAGGGGTGCGGGTTTTACGAAAGCATGTTTGAAAGAGATACCACCGCCCCTGGCACACAGGCTACTGATTGAACACGGGTGGGTTTTAGTCAGTAAAAAAACGATGGATATTAATGGATGAATCGCGAAATCAGATATTATTTCTGAGCTGTCAATAGTTATATGTAAATACTAGCTTTTCCCGCGGGACCAGCCGCGTGGATGTCGGTTATCGCGTAAAAAAGTAGTCTATTTTTTCTCTATACCCCAGGCTATATCTCTGGTAAATTTCATGACGATCGTTTCAGTGGTTTAGGTGTGAAAGTGTAATAGACAGATACTTTCCCATGTATAATATTAGGTACTATTACTGAATAAATTGAAATAATTTAGATTGTCTTCTCTGTTGGCATGATATCGTAATACATATATTAACCAGTCGCATAGTACTGTACCGGGTCTGTTTAAGTGGTGAGAGATTATTTTGGTCACGTGATCCTTAGGTTCTCATCATCAGCCTACAGCCACTGCCACTGCTGGACATAGGCCTCTCCAATTGCATGCCATTCAGCTCGATTCTTGGCAACTCTCAACTAGTCACCCTGTGAAGTTCGTCAGTACATCTAGCCTGAGGCCGTTCTACCTCACGTTTGCCAATTCACGGTCTCCACTCAAGAACACGTCAACCCCAATGGCCATCGGTTCTACGGCTAAATTGCCACTTCAGCAGCTGATTCTGTGAGCTATGTCGACCACTTTGATTCTCTGCCGGAATAACTCATTACACCTTAGGTTATATTAATTCTCTGCCGGATCACCGAATTCCGGACCTTAGGTTCTAACACGAGAAATTTAAGTTGTTAAACATTTACGTCTTTTATTTATAATTTTTTGTTATTTATGGTTCTTGCAAAAGTGGCAGTGGCTTAATGAAATTGTCTTTTGACAGCATAGTTCAATCGACCATGAATTATATATCATGTTAAAGTTTAGGCATAACAGAACGCCTATATTACTCGAAGGGTAAGGCAAAGGTAAGGTAAGTCTGGATGCTGAATGGTCTTTTTTATTCCTAATTGATTTGATTGATTTCCTGATTGATTGATCTAAGTTCTTGAAATAAACGTTATACAGTTAGTTGATGCACGTGAGTGAAAGGTTAACAAGTATTATGATAAAGTGTTGATAAACAATTAGTACTTATTATTCGTATACCCAGACAGAATGTTTGTCACGTGAATTATTTGTTGAAACAAGTAACGTCTGTTTATCAGGAAAATTGCGTTTAGAACTTGTTTAACGTTTGATTTGAAAGTGGAACTTCCATTATAATACAATATTTATTGAAAACCTAGAGCGCGTGCAATGTATTTTCCTTGAAACGTTTGATATTGAATACCGCTGTTATATAACAATACTAGCTAAACGTCGCGGTTTCACCCGCGTAAGTTTTGATTCCGTGGGATCATCGGGATAAAAAGTAACAGGTATAGGTAACAAATAAGTACCTATCAAGTTCCATCGCAATCGGTTCATCCATTTTTGCGTGAAACAGACATATTATGTACAAACTTTCACAATTATGTAGAGTAGGATTTGATTAATAGAGACACAGTAATAAAATCTTTCACAGCGAATATTTCATTTACTTATACAGATTGCATAGTAAGCTTGCAGTTCGTGGGAATATTGGGCTGGGACACAGGCCTCGTCTGTGTGAAAGGGAGTGGGCCATAATCCACCACGCGGGTCCAGTACGGGTTGGTAGATGCCCTATGTCATCGAAATTTTGGTTCTAAGATATTGGTTTTTAAGACGTTTCTTCACGATGTTTTCCTTTACCGTTTTGAGAGCATTGATTATGAAACCACGCCCAACTCATACATCAGGGTCTATACCACTGCGCCACCACTTCTCTCAACTTACATATACAAAGTGGATCATCATCATCATCATATCAGCCGAAAGACGTCCACTACTGGACATAGGCCTCCCCCAAGACGGGGGGATTTGCCATAATCGCCACGCTTGGCAGGCGGGTTGGCGATCGCAGTATGGTGGTAAAATGCATAGAGAACGCTGCTGCCCATTCTCTAGTAAGTCCCTTAGTCGCCTTCTACGACACCCACGGGAAGAAATGGGACATATTGGATGGAGGAAACAAAAATGGAAAATATACTATAGCTAAAGAAAATGTAAACTTTCCGTAGTCGGGTAAGAAAGAAAGAAAATAAGAATGAAATGTAAATACCTACAAATAATCATAGCATTTCTCTGTAAACTATATTTGATGTGCTTTTCTTTTGAAGCACAATAAATTGATTTTCCGGAGATCCCACGCGAGACAGGCTAACGTGTGGTTGCCCATGAGAGAAACATTTATTCCTTAAGTCAATGCCGACCAGTCAAAATGTTTGCCTCTGGGACTTATTAATTGTAAGTGTAAATGATGCTTGATGATCAGTGATCGGAGTAGGTAGATTGATTTGGGGTCAATGAACTGGCACGTATATAATATTAGTATGGATATGCCTCCGGGATTTTGAAATGATCTAAACTGCTTTTTATATAATTTTCACCTGTTTTCATATTCATAACTAGTTATTGCATTGAATGCGAAAAAATAAATCTATAGCATTCTATAAATTTCATATGTTGTAGTTTAAAAATACAAATTTCACAAGATTTGATTCAATCCCGTAAGTACCAAAATGAAATCCCGGAAATAAAGCTTATCCATGTTATGACTTCTATGACTATTCATGATGCGAGTTCGTAAAATCAATCTACCTTTTCCGATCACTGTTGATGATATAGGCAAATCCGTCGGTATCATTGGAATACACGGAATGTGTGCGAGCTGTCCGGCTGCGGGACCGGCGATGATGGTTGCTACAATGACATTGTCTCAAAGTTCTTTTATTAAAACTCTTGCGCCATTACATAGGCTATGAGCCCGGTCTATAGAGTAGGAAACGTCGCGGGCGCGTCGAACGGTTTGCGTATTGCATTGTTATACTCGTGATAACTTCCAAATTAAATGTCCGATTCGAAAGAAATAAAGGTTTTTACTGCTACATAAATACTCTTGATGATAACACTATTTATTTCAATAATAATTAATACTACGGTAAGAATGTAACCAACTTTTGATTCTATCGGAGCGCGGGTATCTAGTTAAGTTGTAGAACACAAAAGCTGCTATTGTGACTTGACAACGATAATTAGATAATATCCTCACGGCAGTTTTTGTACATAGTAATAAGTACTTTAATCATGCAGTACAATAGTTTTATGTATCATCAATAGTTTTCAATAATGAATTTTATAGGCAAAATTTTACTACTTTGGGTTACATTATTGCATTTTTCTTAAGCTTATGTTGCTTTATGATAATTTAGCTTTCTATTGGTGATAAAATGGTTAAAATTGGTCAAGTAATTTCGGAGCCTATTCGCTACAAACAAACAAAAAAACATTCCTCTTTATAATATTAGTATAGATATAGAAAAGATGTCATACACTTCAATTCCTGTGTAGTCTCGTAAAAATAAAGTTCTTTATTCTCCAAAGAAAGTATCTAGTTGCAATAAACTGTATGGCTCAACTGGTGCGATAAAGAAGCTTGTCTACGGCTACGGCGTAGCAAATCTGTAGATACTCTTTGGTCACAGATATGCTACGCCGTAGCACGAAGGCTACACTTTATTTCTAAGCAACGTAAAATTCTCAATGTTTGTTGTGTACAATCATGTAGATGTTTAGTGATCAATGATCGTTAGTGATGTGTATGAGACAAGTTACCTGTGCCTTAAAGTGGGTCAGTTATTATAGGTCAATTCATCTGTACATACAAAAAACTCATTTAATGTTATTGTCATTGGGTTGCTTTTGGATTAGAAAAAAGCAACCATATGTAACCGTAAAAGCAAAATCTGCCGGTAGGATTACAACGGAGTCTCACAATTCGTACGTAAAATCAAGCGATTGGTTCTGGAGGTGGCATGTCGTGGCAAAAATCTGAAGGGAAGACCCCGTAACTATAACTCGAAAGCCTAATCTACGTCAAACGCAAATTCTTAATCTCTGTCTCACGTTTGCTTCGATCGCCGTTATCGTTGTAACCAACTGAGTAGACGCTAAGCTCACCAAAACGGCTATTGCCTTGGTAATTAGATACCCACCATTTCGTAGTATACGTCTTTGTGTTATATGTTTGGACATCTTTACATACTAAAACCTCTCCGTGCGTCGAAAAGCACGAGGTCCCGGCTGTCATTCGTGGATATTTGACATTCGTTACGGGTCGTCAGAAGCCCGAAAAACTGACAACCAGTCCACTGGGTTGAGGAGACCAGATAGGCAGTCGCTCTGTGTAAAATATTGATATTCAGCTACATCCGGTTAGACTAGAAGCCAACCCCATCATAGTTGGGAAAAGGCTAGGCAGATGATGATGATGACGTTAGGGCTTTGTTTAAATTTTACATTCATCACAGTTCGGTATTTTACTAGAAACTTCTGCTGTATTTTATTTTATTTTTATCTCAAAAAATATATTTGATTCAGAAACAAAACTACGACCTCGAGACAGCTGAATTTCTTAGACGCAGTATCAATTTTGGTATATGATGATGACTGTCCTCCCAAGGATATAAAGTCAGAAGAGGAAGATTGTGTGAATTATGATGAAGGTAGAACTAGAACTGATGTCGATTACGAGATGGTGGGTCACGTTGAATGCACAAACCAGCCAGCTAGCCAGAAGATTCTTCAAGTCCTGGCTTATCTAATGAATTCATCACTAAGGGCGAAAAAAACATAATGTGATATAACGCAAAATTTAAAAGTTTTAAAACGGTTTTCTTTTTATTTAAATTCTTACACGGGGTGGCAGGAACTCGACGCACATCCTGTTACCATGGATTCCGTAAGTATATGATTTTGAAACCGCTGCGTGAATTATACATATTTATATACTCAGTCTAGATATCGTTCCCACTGCTGGGACACAGGCCTCCTCTCCGGTAGAGGGACTGGGTCGTAATCCATCACGCGGGTCCAATACGGAATGGTAGATGTCATATATCTTCGAAGTTTTTAGTTCTAGTACATGCCGGTTTCCTCATGATGTTTTCCTTCACCGTTTTAAGAACAGTAGTCATGAAATGATTTACACAAAAGTAATGCGCCTGTATGGGTTCGAACGTACGACCTACAACTCGTAAGTCGCGGCCATTACCAGTTGGGTACCACTGCTCTCGCTCATTTTTTTATTACATGACTTTATAGCTATTAAAATATTATTGAACTTCTAAAAGCACCAACATATTTCTCTATTTTGCGTTTTCAGCTCTTAATGCTAGGTTTCTTTTTTACAAAAAAACCAATGCACTATTTTAGTGAGAGCATGATTTCCATCGTTAGTAATGTGTGCAACGAAAAGTGTGTCTCGAGTCCTGTTTTTTTTTACCTGGTGACGAGGTCGGTCAGGTCAATCAACAAACTAACCTGGATACTAGATAACGAAACTTAATACGGAACTCGGAACAAATGTAGTTACTAGTGAAGAGCGATGACGTCAATACCCGTAGGTACTATTAAATTCAACTCGAAAAAATGGCACATTGAAGGTTGATTTTTCACCACTCTTCATCTGCTTTAGAATTTTTCAATAGCAGACAAAAGCCTGGTTAACGGCAGTAGGCTCGCTCCCTGTCCCTAAATTTAAAGTGGTGAAACACACATGTTATTATATTACCACTCCCCAACCTACCCCTTCGTGAAATACAGGCGTGATGTTATGCTAAATTACTGGCACATAAGTAAATCTCCATTTCTGCGTTTTTTAGCACGTAAACCAACTATGGTTGATTTTGATGGATGTCGTCACGTGACATTTCCTTTCATTCCAAACTAACGTATTTTTCTGTTTTCTCTTTGGCTGTTATGGATACTAGTCTATAATATTTTGGTATACTTAATAATGTTTTTTTTTGTTAAATTATGACAAAAATCAAAACATATTACGAGTTGACAGTGGAGGACATACTACTCTGTCAAGAAAGTACCGGGAAAGTCAAAGTCAAAGCATTTATTTCAAAAATAAAAGATCAATAATACAGAAAATGTTAGTCATTCATCCAAATTTATTTTGTCGCCTTCAAAGTATGCTCCTTCAGAAACGATACACTTACGCCAACGAATAATCCAATCATCAAAACATTTTTAAACACTTTTTCCGGAACTCAGTTCAGTTTATGTCCTCTACCGAATGAAAACGGGTGCCACGAAGTGGTAATGTGAGTTTAGGTAAAAGAAAGAAATCGGCTGGAACCATATCTGGTGAATAAGGTGCTTGCTCGATGGTATTATTTTAGTTTTAATTTAAAAAAATTGTTCACAATACTGGCCTTGTGCGAAGGCGCATTATCGTGGTGCAAACTCCAAGAATTTTCTTTCCTCGAATCAAGCCTTTTTTGTCGAATTCGCTCTCTTAAACACCGTGTAACACTCAAATAATATTCTTTGTTTACCGTTTGACCTTCCGGCAAGAATTCCGAGCGCACAACACCGCGATAGTCAAAGAAAACAGTCAACATGACTTTGACTTTTTCGGTTTCGGTTCAGTTGGAAGGCGCTACTCCGAAACTTGTTGACTATTTGCATGTCAAACTCGTAAACCTATGTCTCCTCACCAGTAACAATGCGTTTCATGAATGTTGGGTCGGAATTGACTCGTAGAATGAGTCAATTCCGACCGACCGACCGACCGTATCATATCTTTATGATTTAAGTAAAAACAGCACTGTATTTAATCTAAATAACAGATGCAACACAAACTCCGCGCCAAAATGGAAAACAGGTGTACCAAACTAAAAACAAAAAATAAAATATCGAACCATAAACTAATCTTATAAAAAAACTTTTTTGACTGAATTTAAAACTGTTCATCAATTCTACTTATTTTTTTATTCGAACTCGTTACGACACATCTTATGAGTCCACACTCGATGGTTTTATACCATTAATTGACGCTAGATTACGTAATTAAGCGTCCTGCAGGCCTAGACAAAACACATTTCTGTTAGCGCGAAAGGTTACGTCGTATTCTTTCTGCAGGCAATGTCATTCCCATACATTTTGGCGTAGCGTTTGGCGTGAATGCTAACAGAAATGTATTTTGTCTCTAGGCCCTGGTCTGTCATCGAGTTATCATCATCAACAGTACTAGTAGAGATACATCTAAAGGTGCGTCCAAACAGGTTGAGACGTGCACCATGGCAGATCTCTCAGCCTGAGGCATGCGTCGTGTACGTGGCTTACCATTCGAAGCCCATGCGTCGCACTGTCTGGACGTACCTAAATGAATCCAAACTCGAGTGGTTACTATCACGGTAGCCAATCAAGAGTTCCGTCATTTAGCGTCTAGGTATTGACCTGATGAATGCATTAGGCCTCCAGTGTCACCAGTCCTGCTTCAAAATATGATATGCAGTAAATGATACAGTAGTAGTATTGGCATCTTTACGTACAATATTTAGTCCCGTCGACAGTGCGTTAATCCCAGAATTGTGCCGGGTTGAAGACGGCGCGGCGACAAGTCTTATTTTTTTTTTCCTAATAAAGTAAGTACCTACATACGACAGACGACAAGAATATATGTCACTGACATGAAGAGACTTTTATTAAGACGTAAATTGAAATTGTGAGTAACCTTTCTAAACGGGTATACGGTTTATTTTTTTATTTTAACATAATTGGCGATTGCGTGTGTTGGGCTCAATTACTATAATTTTGAATCTACTATTTTTTTGGATTGATATGAGAAAAATGAGTGATTGAAGTAGGTTGTAGTAATTAACTCAATCACGATTAAAATTTTAGTTTATACTAATCAATCATCAATTTTAATATTTAGTTAAAACTGAAAGTAACCTTCCTTTTAAAAGAAGATTTAAATGCGCGTCAAACTAATTTTTGAACTTCATATTGATGAAGATTTTAAAATTATTGAGCTTCTGTTTAGTTGTTATTTTTATTAAATTATCTTAAAAATTAAACATCCCTTAATGAATATCACAATATTTTTCTTATGCGGTGATGTAATAATCTAATTGATCGTTTTCTTCATGATTTTCTAGATGATAACTACATGTTTAAAACACATGTTTGCGACACGTCTCGTAAAATACTTGTTGCAAACTAGTAGGTACCCATCAGAATTATAAATGGGTAATGACGCGGGGTAGGTTTTGAGTTGATGATTCTATCTCTGTCTGGCTCTATCGCCATGTGATCTCATCATGTTTCGACGAGCACATCATAGCTGGCATCTAGTAAACTAAATGCGAAACGTCACTGTCTTTTAAGAAATAATTTTACGTCATGAACTCATGACTAAACAAGATCAATCGTACCTAATAAAAAAGTATAGGCATTCAAATAGATTTTTTGCTATGAATATTTAAATCACTAGACTTCAAAACTGTTAAATGGGTGTTAGCGGAATGCGAGTATACCCATACCTAACTGCAGCAGGTCCAAAAACAAACATATAAAAGAAAACTGCTGAGTATTTTATTTTTATTATGCATATAGAAAAAAAAATGTCTGGACCAACAACTTCGGTTTCAAAACCAGTTTGCTGCAAGAGAATTTAGCACTGTGTAGTCCCCACTATCTCACTACATGGCGATGACGTCGAATTAGATCGCGCTATCAAAGTTTTCACGAGATGAATGACCTCCTCTAGCGAATTTTTAGAGATAAGACTGATTTTGTACCTAGAATGTAAGGTAATTGTCCTTCGAACCTTAGTTCGAAGTACAGTACGAGGAGCTATTATAGCAGATTTTTATAAACCATGGAAAACATTTATGAATAAGACTGAGAGTAGTTCATTTCCCGTTTAAATGAGATGTGCAATGAATATGAATCTATGCATAAAATATATTATAGAAGTTTCTGTCTCTGTGACCACGATGTTCTTCTAAACTTCGTCACGGATTTTGTGTTCTCACCAGCAACTAGAAAATTTATCTCGGACGTTATATCTGTATGTATACTAACTAGCTGACCCGACAGACGTCCTGTCTTCACTATGAATATTGAATTCGCATTGGTATAATATTAGAAAAGTTAATTTGCTCGTTAAGTTTTCTTAAATTTTTTAAAGTTATGCGCAACTTTTTTAGTTTTTTCTTTCATAAGAATCTTCCTGACAATAACAAATACAACAAAATATCAATTAACAAAATTGTGCTAGTTGTGCACGTGTGATGCAGTGATCAAGGGAAATAAGGATTCATGTTTGTATTTATAGTATTTTATATAAGAATGCACAACAAATACATCAAGTTTTAAATTAATTATGGTCAAATTTCGACCACTGGGCGACCACTTCTATGTATACGATAGATTAAACTTACACACAATAAAGAAATGAAATTTCGATATTTGGTATTTTTTTGAACTGTGCTACGCAGGAGCGGGTAGCTTGCAATTAATAAAAGTTTGTAGATAAGTGACAACATGAATTGATAATAGCAAACTAATGTTTCAACCGGTTCCAGAATGGGCACGCCACGATTGCGGCGGTAAGTTCCCTCTTTGAGGAGAGGTTTGAGAGGCGGCATGGCGTCTTCAACTTCCGTCTGACGAGGTCCTCACCGGACACGGCTGTTTCGGGAGGTTCCTGTTTCGGATAGGGCGGGAGGAAACGCCCGGGTGTTTCCACTGCGAAGATCGCCCTGAGGACACGGTGGAGCACACGGTGGCGGTCTGCCCAGCTTGGGTGGAGCACCGCCGTGTCCTCGTGGAGGCGATCGGCGGCGGCGATCTCTCTCGTCCAGCCCTGGTCCAGGCCATGGTACGGAGCGAGAGGGTATGGGTAGCCGTCACCTCCTTCAGCGAAGCAGTGATGCTCGCGAAGAGGGAGGCGGCGCACGTGAGGGAGAGGCAGTCTAGCACCTCGCGATCCTAGCCGCCGCAGGATACGGAGACGCCCTGGGCGTCGGGAATCCCAGGCCGATTTCCGGCCACCGTAGGCATGGGCTTGCGGATGGCGAGTAATGGGTAACTCGCTGTCCGGTAAGGACCAAGCCCAAGTCGACGGCGCGTTGTGTTCCACGCGCGCCTCAAAGAGATGTCAGCACAATTTGATGAGGCCCGCAAGGGCCGATGCCTGCCAGGGGTGCGGGTTTGTTCGAAAGAGATACCACAGCCCCTGGCATATGGGCTACTGAGGGAACACGGGTGGGTTTTAGTCAGTAAAAGTCTGACACGCCCTCCTGCTCCACCCAGAGCGGGAGAAGTTTTAAGATGATTTCACACGCAAAAAAAAAAACCGGTTCCAGAAAAGTTTTTAGATAACGGTTGACTGCAAGTATGAAAGCGGTGTAATGGCCAGTTCCTATAATTTGCGGACCGTAATTGGTTAAAATTAAGACCAGTATCTTTACCGATAATGAAGCAAAGACCTCATAGCCTTGCATAGTAGACCGTCTCATAAGGTATCAAAGGTAAAATTAACTTACGAATCTATTTATATACCCAGATTGGCAATAAAAACGCTACTATTGGTAGGCGAAACGATTTGTTTTGTTTTTGTTTATTCCTATCCTACTTCTTACTAATACGAGTATTTTATAAATGTGAAAGTTTGTATGTTTGGATATTTCGATGTTGGGATGCTTGTTACTCATCATTTCAGCCGAAAGACGTCCACTGCTGGACACAAGCCTCCCCCAATAGGGGGGTTTTGCCATAATCGCCACGCTTGGCAGGCGGGTGGGTTGGTGATCGCAGTATGGCAGTAAAATGCATGGAGAACGCTGCTGCCCATTCTCTAGTAAGTCCCTTAGTCACCTTCTACGACACCCACGGGAAGAAATGGGATGGTGCTATTCTTTTACGTCCGGCATCACACGGAACACGGGTTTGTTACTCAATCACGCAAAAATGGTTGATTTGAATGATATTTGGCACTAAGATTTAGTTTGTAACCTGAAATAACACATAGGATACTTTTATCCCGATGTACTTTCGGTTCCCATCGGAAAGTTTTCGACTTCCACGCTGGTGAAGTGGGAGTGATTTCTTGAAGTGTGTAAAAGGAAGCCGAAGAAGCGCTTGTAATTTGCCCAAGGAGCGCGCGCGACTGTAGAATTGGTCGTCACATGGTTCCAGTGCGTGCATGACGAGAAAGAGAAAGGAAAATAGAGAATGAGAACAACATTTCTAGAACATTATTAAACTTTAAATAATACAGGTTTTCACATTTCTCATATAAAATTTTGCTCATATCTTCTAAACGGATTATCCATTTTCATAATTACAATTGGAATAGTAGTAGGTCCAGACCTAAAAATATCTTCGGAGAGTATTAATAAAATATATTTACAAGCACAAATTCTCATTTTCAACTTGAGTAATTTTTCACAAATTCAAACATAATTCAAAATTATTTTCAAATTTACTTTAGTCAGTCTAATTAGATTACATTATATCTGCAATAAAAAAATGGATTACATACTCCTGTTTTTATTAATTATTACCCAATTTTCATAAAAAATTTCGTCGTTAGTTTACATTCGCAAGGACGCGTCGAGAAATTTTCGCGCACTGGATTTTCAACTTTCGGCCTTGAACCGAGCATTGAAAATCGAACAGAGTGCAGCGCGGGTAATACCAACTTTGAACTCTCGCCGCTAAGCAGTGCGCAGAAGATACAGTGCGCGAAAAATCCCGCTGCGACTTTATTACGTCCCGTGTGAATGTTGACTTACGAAAAATCATTTCAAATATTACCAGAATTATTGTTTTCAGGACATAATGTTTATGTTGCATTGATAGATTTATTGCTGTCATAAGGAATAGATGTGCCTCCCTACTCACTCGCGTTCGTGGTAAAAAAAACTCCCAACTCTATACTGGGTGTATTTGCAGATCGGGGGTAGTCCCCTATGCAAAGATGGATGCGGCTTCATATCGTTGCATAATTTGTTTTGTTGTTTGAATTAGTTTGTACTAACATTAGTTTTATAAGTATTTTGTTTACTAACAAGTTTTAAGGACCCTGGTCTGAAATAAATGTTTATAATAATAATAATAATTACCAAGGTGAGATGTCAGATCTTACACATCACAAGCGACTACTGTAAGGTTCGCTCGTTTTTTTAATAACCTACGAAATATCAACGCAGGGTATTCAGAATCATGTAGGTACTGAATGCATGATAACGATAACTGTTTGTGCGTCGATGTCCTTGCCACACTGTATATGCGATCCATCGACAGTAGGGAAGCAAATTGCGAGACATAATAGTATATTTTATACCGAGGGACTAAACGAAGTCATAATATACCAGAGGTGGTTTGACTCCCTAGCGTGCGATGGGAGTCAATGAAACCGAGGGCATCTTAAGTTGGGGTTTAGTCTCGAGGTGTAAACTGCTGTAAACTCTTCTCTTTGATTGCGAGAAAAATAGTCAATTTAGTACAAAAACATTAATAAATAGGTTGTATTACATGGTAAAATAAAAATCACAACAGATTATCTATTTTGTCTTTTGCTCTTTGCTCGACGTCAAACTCTTCACTGTCAATGGACAATCTTAGTAAATTAATTTAAAACCAAACAAAACACTCGACAAAAATTCAAAAAATTTCGCGGTCTGTTTTTTCTTCTAAACCAGTCACAGATTTAGGCCCTTATTCATAAAATTATCGAACATCTAAACAGTTGTTTAAGTCTGGTTTAGTATTGAAAACCAGATTTAAAAAAAATCTGTTTAGATGTTCGCTAAGTTTTATGAACAAGGCCGTAACAATATAAAACACATGGCGCCACCTTCTATGCGTAAAAACCATGGAACTAAAACTCTCAACATTTTCGCAATGAAGATGTTCCACATACTTACTACAGATATTAGTATATTTACTGGCTGTTTAAGTTTGTCTATGTCAAATGAAGGAAATTAAAAAACTAATTACTTTTCACTCCCTAGAGACTAAAGTTGTCACTTTGGGCACGCCACGATTGCGGCGGTAGGTCCCCTCTTTGAGGAGTGGTTTGAGAGGCGGCATGGCGTCCTCACCTTCCGCCTGACGCAGGTCCGCACCGGAAACGGTTGTTTCGGGAGGTTCCTGTTTCGGATAGGGCGGGAGGAAATGCCCGGGTGTTTCCACTACGAAGATCGCCCTGAGGACACGGTGGAGCACACGGTGGCGGTCTGCCCTGCTTGGGCGGAGCACCGCCGTGTCCTCGTGGAGGCGATCGGCGGCGGCGATCTCTCGCGTCCGGCCCTGGTCCAGGCCATGGTACGGAGCGAGAGGGCATGGGGAGCCGTCACCTCCTTCAGCGAAGCAGTGATGCTCGCGAAGAGGGAGGTGGCGCACGTGAGGGAGAGGCAGCATATGCGCCCTCGCGACCCTAGCCGCCGCAGGATACAGAGACGCCCTGGGCGTCGGGAATCCCAGGCCGATTTCCGGCCACCGTAGGCATGGGCTTGCGGACGGCGAGTAATGGGTAGCTCGCTGTCCGGTAAGGACCAAGCCCAAGTCGACGGCGCGTTGTGTTCCACGCGCGCCTCAAAGAGATGTCAGCACAAAAAGTGATGGGGCCCGCAAGGGTCGATGCCTGCCAGGGGTGCGGGTTTGTTCGAAAGAGACACCACAGCACCTGGCATACGGGCTACTGAAGGAACACGGGTGGGTTTTAGTCAGTAAAAGTCTGACACGCCCTCCTGCTCCACCCAGCGCGGGAGAAGTTATTTGATGATTTCCAACCCAAAAAAAAAAAAGTCGTCACTTTAGTCCCACTTCGTTGGGCTATATTGGCGTACTTTTAGAGCATAATTAAGCTCGGAAACAGTAGTAGTAACAAATATCCAAACATCTAAAATTATCCAAACATTTAAACGTTCAAACTTTCACATTTATAATATTATTAGTAGGAACTAGGACGGTATGTCATATTAGGTTAAACTTACTGTGAGATTCATCCCAACGTTGAGAGTCCATTCAGGCAACCAAACCGAATCGTAAATAATTTATCCAAGTCCGTAAACATAGCAAAGTTCGTAAGAATGTAAACTAAATCACAAGGCAAATCTAAATCCAGCTTCATAGCATAGGTCAATAGTGTCAGAAATATTACAAAACAGATTGGAAAACAAATAAATATACATGCACCGCACTGTATCGGAATCGTCTCACACTGACAACAAACACCCCGAAGCGACCCGAAGTCTCGCTCCCGAACCAACCCCACTCAAAATGCACGTTGCGATAGTGTTAGTACCTGTCCGAGCGATACACACCTACAGTGAGCAGTACTATCACACACACATTGACATTTGCTCGACGCGATAGCACTTCTAACTACTGAAAACGTATGGTGAATTTGGATGTGTTCCGCAATTCCAAAAATGAATAATGGAAACGTGCATATTAATTTACAAAAAAATATATTTTTCAACTTGATAATATGAGCTATGTTGATAGGTTAAGAATATTACAGATATTGTTGGTTATAATACCAAAACAAACAGTAAGAAAACATGTCATCTACGCTGTAAAAATGTGCGAAATGCAATTCGCTTAAACTCCATTTTAGGTGAGTGTTTTGCAAAAAAACAAACCCTACAAACCATAATAAATACTGTCTAAATCCGAAGATCACCATAACATGGTGAAAATATGCTCAAATTGCAAATGATTTAACTATTACGTCAGGATGGACAATTCTCTCTACGTTAGCCCTTTAAGTTTATGTTCTCTCGTATAACAACCATCGTATACCCATAAGCTAATTTGTACATTTTTCATTTGAAGATAATTTTTAATTAAAATAGTAGGTATGTTTTGCCTGTACAAGTAGAAAGGATCGTACTATTGATATCAGCGAAGTATCGATGCAACCCAGCGACCATATAACCCAATAGACGCCTTAGCTTGATCTAAACGCACCAAAACAATTTTGTCAAACAGCTGAGGCATGAGGAAGCGGGGTAACGCGTTTTGATTGGCCCTATCAAGGTCATTGCGTCTCACTAGAGATGGAACAGGTTTAAAAAACACGAAGGTATCGATATTTTTGATAAAATTGTACATAATTAAATGTTTATTAATACCTATATTTAATTGGCTTTCTAACTTCCAATTTTTTTAATTATAATATTATAACAATCTTGAGTAAAATGTCGTGAACAAATTACGCTACTCGTATGTGTTGATGTGAACCAGTTTTCTCGCTTGGTTGCAATAATCTATTTATTTTTTATATCAGGATCTTGTGGGTACCTAAAAGCAATCATTGTTTCACAATTAAGTTCATGTTTAATTTAATGAATCACTAATTCAAAAGATCTTCGTATAAATAGTAGGTATAGGTTTTTGCGATATCGAACTTTGTGTCATAGGATTTGGTGTATCACTCGTTTTGTTTGCCAAATAATAGATAAAATTACATTCAGAAGAAAGGGACACAAACATAAAAGAGATCAACGAGAGTCCTTGCACCTTTTTCACCTAGAAGACTAACCAGTATAAGATTAACTCCAATAAATAATATCAGAAACTAATTCTAATTATTATTGTGTAACTATTAACTTACTGATGAAATGTTATGGCATTTTTACGGAAACTCGAAGTTTGGCTATTGTTACCAACGTATTGTGCAAGGGACTATTATACTCGTAATATTTTTTTCACCAATTTTTATTAACTAATGCGGAAGTGTTTACGGCTCACAGGAGTGGTCGAAACTGAATCGAAATGGTTGACCTTTATCAGATCTATAAGTCTGATGTGTTGACAGACCGGTCGCCTGTTATTAGGTGTAGATTATATAGTCGCTGATGCATCCCAACGCAACTATATTTGTAATTACTGGGGTTATTTCTAACTATGTATAATTGTTTTTTTTTTTTTGTATTCCGTTTTCGCTTTTTATTTTTTACTAACCGACTGCACGACAGCAAAGACAAGATAATTATAAATGTTTGTATGTGGGTTTCCTTATACCCTCGAAGCATCCTAACGGCTGGATGGATTTATTTCTATCGACTTGTCTCTATAGGTCGCGCGGTGATCTGTTTTAATAAAATTAATATGACGGATTTTAGACGTCTATGAAAGGTTTCGTTTTTTTTTTTTTGTGCGGGGCATCGAGTACCGCAAGCGAGTGCGTTTGTATATTTTAATCTAGTTTGTTAACATTATCCGTGTCTTTTCAAAATATAAATTGTTTAAGCCATATTCGCGTTTTACTTCGCTGATTACCTCCTACTACCAGGTACAAAGTGGTCCATCAAGCTAGATCAACTAAAACGAATGTTTGTAATGACTTCTTTCAAGTATTAAGCCCATAGTTCATTCCAGCTTTTGACTATGGGCTTCCATTGCTTAGCACAAAGTAAAAACATCCCATGTCTAAAATGTTAGTTGACAAGTCCATTATATTATAAAGTTGCATACTTATAACATTTGTTTGTACTGCCTTGTAAAAACAAATGTAAGTTACTGCCTACTAAAGAAAGAGAAAAACTGCGTCCCCAGTTGTAACTCGGAACGCAGTTTTTATCTTTATTTTGAACCGATTTTTAAACTTCCTCCTTATTACAAAACAAGGTTTTTCTTTAGGTATGGTTTAAACCATCGGGTCTGTTTTTGAAATAAGAACTTAGAACTGAAATAGAATTACAGCTCCTTTTCCAAAACTGACAATTTAGCACTGGACTAACTTGTCAGTTTTGTAAAAGGAGCTGTATTTCGATTTCAGTCAGGTTCTTATTTAAAAAACTGGCTCGACGGTTTAAACCATACCTAAAGAAAAACCTTGTTCTGTAATAAGGGGGGAGAAGTTCACGTTATGATAGCAGCATATATTTGCTTTTGTTTCGCACACATCGAATATTCAATAATAAAGACAACCCATAGGTATATTATGTATTTTGATATTTTTCTTACCTATATAATTTTGTATGGCTTAACCAGAATAAATTGAAGGCTAGTATGGGGCTCTTTCTTGGTAGAGAGATGATCTTCGCGAAGTGGCTGTCAATAGCTGGATATTAGTCAAGGAACGAGTTTAATGGCGTGTTAATAGAGAGAGAGTAGGTCATTCTTCAGTGCCCAGCAGGTTAACATGGAATAAAAATTGGTTCTTTTTTGTTGTGAAAAAATTGGACTTCAAAAACAAAACATCGGGAACTATATAAGTTCCCGATGTTTTGTTTTTGAAGTCAGCCAGCGAAACGTAGGGAACCCATCAGGTAGTGTCATTCTGACCCTCACGAAATCCGAGGGTTCGCATTATCTATCAGGTATCAGCAAATACCAGCTCGCAAGGTGAGCGAACACCCCAAAACCCTCACGAAGCCCGAGGGATTAACATGATATATAACGTCATTTCTGTGGACGGAAGAGTAGACAAAAATGACGTTCCATGTAGATAGTATGACGGTAGCAAAGTAGAAAGAGTCAACTGCATTTTTTACGAAATTCATTCTTTTGCATAATTCGACGCAGAAATGTTTCTTTTGTCATAGGCTTTTTTCTGTTTTGTTCTCAATTTTCACTAATATTAAGTTATAAAGACAACTATAATGACTTTTTCAATATGTCGAAGTACCGTATTTTGGAACAAAAAAGTATTACAGTAATTATTTGCTTTAACCATTTCTTTGGTAATGCCCTATTAACTAAATGATGTAAGTTGCGCTTTTCTAAATAATTATGCATAATGCAATGCAACGATGTGTATATGATACGCTTTTTAAGCTATATTGGCGATAACCTTAGAAATAATATATATCACTGGATCGCGTCAGTTTAATGTCTAAAACGAAACGCTTAGCCTGACAATACACGACGTCAAAAAGATGAAGCCACTAAATGTATTCAAAAGACACATTGAATAGGCGAAAGCTGAATGTAAGGGGGAGATAAATGAATTACATCCGTCTGGAATGGCAGTGATGTATTGTATCGGCAAAACGTCACTGTATCGAAATTGATACTACCAAAATTCGCATGTTTTTGCATCTTCCGTAAGCTGCATGTTGACGAATTATGATGAAATCTGACTAAGTATTAAGTTCGAATCATAGTATCATCATCATAATTTCAGCCGAAAGACGTCCACTGCAGGACATAGGTAACCTCCAAGCTTCTCCATTTCGACCGGTTCTGCACTTCTCGCATCCAGCGGATTCCTGAGGCCTTCACAAGGTCATCGGTTCATCTTGTGAGAGGCCTTCCAACGCTACGTTTTCCGGTACGCGGTCGCCACTCTAAAACCTTCCAATCTCATCGGCCATCTGTTCTGCGAGCAATGTACCCTGCCCACTGCCACTTAACTTTGGTAATTCTTCGGGCTATGTCGGTTGCCTTGGTTCTCCTGCGGATCTCTTCATTCCTGATTCGATCACGTAGGGAAACTCCCAGCATAGCCCTCTCCATTGCCCTTTGGGTGAATTCATCATCATAACATAATTATCCAATAATGTTCACACTGCTGGGACACAGGCCTCTTCTCTGTGAGAGTGCGGGTAGGTAGATGTCACATGCCTTCAAATTGTTTATTCTAGGACATGCCGGTTTCCTCACGATATTTTTCTACACCGTTTTGAGAATAGTGGTGATGAAATTATTTACACAAAGTAAAGAGCTTGCCGGGGTGCGAACCAGGATTCAAGTAATTTGGGAGTACCATTGGAAGACTACTGCTCCAATTAATAAGCCTATAATGTTCCCACTGCTGGGACACAGGACTCCTCTCTGTTAAAAGAAGTGGGCCATAATCCACCACGCGTGTTTAGTGCAGGTTGTTGGATGTCACATGACTTCGAAATATATGGTTTTATAGTTTGACCAATACCGCTGTACCGCGCTTTAGGTATGTGCGCGGCGGGACGGGGGAGCAGTGCAGGCCGGTGATTCGTCAGTGCAAGCCGCTCATTCGTCCGTCCCGTCCCCCGCCTCGCCGCGCCTACCTACGGCGCGGTACAGCGGTATCGGTCAAGCTATAGCACTTGCCGGTTTCCTCGAGATGTTTTCCTTCACCGTTTTGAGAGCAGTAGTGATGAAATAATTTACACAAAATAAAGAGCTTGCCTGGGTGCGAACTTATGGCCCACAACTCATAAGTCAGCTGATACCACTTGGCCACTGCTCCTTATCGAATTTGAATATGGGCTTTGAAAGGTAGATAGCAGGTTCAGTGATACCAAAGCAGGTCATCATCATCAGCCTATACTGTTCCCACTACTGGGACACAGGCCTCCTCTCGGTGAGAGGGATTGGGCCGTAATCCACCACGTGGGCCCAGTGCGTGTTGGTAGATGTCACATGTCTTCGAATTTTTGGTTCTAGGACATGCCCGTTTCCTCACGATGTTTTCCTTCACCGTTTTGAGAGCAGTGGTGATGAAATAATTTGGCTGGCTGGGTTCGAACTCACGACCTACAACTCGTAAGTCACGGCCGTTACCACTTGGCCACCATCGCTCTCCACCAAAGCAGGTACATCGACTATATACCGATAGGGAGCCGATATAATCAAATCTGTTGAATAATATTTGTCGCAAACAAGTAACGATATTAGCCATTATTGAATTATCGGACGCCATTTTAAATTCTTACGTCTTGAAACAATTGGTATCCGTCAGTCAATTCTAATGAAACCATTTACATATTTTATTTTCACTGAACCTTTTTCTATTTTTATATCGTCAAGATTAAATGTGTGACCTTACAAGCAAGGTTCAAGTAAAATGAATGGATGTTTGTAAAAGCTGGGTTTGGAAATTTAAATTTTGTGAAAAGAAGCACTATCTAATTAGTGTTAACGTTTAAAATTCTATCTATCATGATCAAGGTCTTATATCAACATGAACTTGACCATTAGAAGAAATTAAGGAAGCTAACTTACCTCTGTACTGACTTATTTCACGCAGTAGCGCATGTAGGGCAAGCTGAAACCTTTACCAGTAGGAATCCGTGTAAAATTAAGCAAAGAATAAAAAATTAATAAGTAAACATTTCTTTTTTAATGAATGAATTTGCTCACAGGTATAGGAACCGAACCGCAAGAAAAATCGAAGCCTTAACCGCTTAATATACTTCAGAACTAACATTCAGTATAAAATTGTTGGACTATTAAAACATAAAGTAATTGCTTCTAAATTATCCGTTTCAACTGCCATTATGCTTCTGCTATTTTGTTTTTCTCAACAAATACTACTGTTTGTAGGTAACGCAAACAGCAATTTAGATGGAAGAGAAAGATAAAAGCTCCTTCACATTTCCACCACCCATTAAATAAGTGCCACTCACCGCATACAGCTTAGTCGGCGTCACGGGTATGTTGGGCACAGTATTAGCACGTCTGAAGAGCCACATTTTTAACACTTATGCACCATCCGGCCATGTCCATCTACACACGGGTTAACAATGGCGGTTGGGATTACACGGGCCGATGTTATCTTACATAATCGAGATACAACGATAGCCCATTAACAGGTTAACGAGTTTAGCGATTATCTACCCGTGGAACTTTATCAAGGGAGGACGTGGTTATGTTGGGGTAGCGTTAGCGGGTTGGTGTATGGTGCAATTTTTGCAAGAATTTTTTTACTTTGTGATTCTTCAGTATCGTAGTTTATCAGACACTTATCTATTGGAGTAATACGAAAATTTTAGAGTACTTATGTACACCCATATTATGTAACAAACTCGAGTTAGTTTAAAGCTTTACTGTATTTTTTTATTTAGCCTAAGGACGACCCACATGTACAACTTAAAAAATAATATGAATCCTCCATCCATATCAGACCTAAGATTTAAGAATCCAAATATACTTCATACAAGAATCGACCCCGTAAGTCTTACCATTGTAAATCGTTAAATCATTTCTGAAATCCAACGTTAAATTATGTAGTAAAGTGCATCTAGAGTACCCCTTATAACTATAAAACAGTTTTAAAAAGCTTCTCAACTTGTTATTGTACCCAGATATACAGTCCTACTATAAATTACTATGTAATACAGGAATCATATTTAACCAGTGCGCAAACTGTAACCATAGATTCACCCAGATCGGTTTAAAGGTAAGCATAAATATTAATACGGTACATATTTTATGTGCTGGCCATGTTTGTTGAAGGTGGCCAATGGAGCAGACGAGTCTTGGAGTGGAGACCGCTTATCAGCAAGCATAGTATGGGACGTCCCCCAGCTAGATGTACCGACCACCTCAAGAAGTTGCTGGAGTGACTTAAGGCAGAAGATGGAGGATAGTGGGTTGTGACGCAGCCTGGGAGACGCCTATATCCAGCAGCGGACTGCGGTAGATTGATTTGATGGATTGAGATAATTCACAGGAACAGACTACCGTGTGATCTCCACAATAATTTCCTTTGAATAACGAAAGAACGATTTTTAAAAATTCATCCCTTAAGGTGAATCTAGTCAACATTTTTTCCATACAAACTTCGGGAGTGATTACTCCACTGTTCGACAATATACCTACATAAATAATTAAACATAGTGTAGTTTTGTTTCATCTATATAAATTAAAAGGAAAGTCCTGACTGACTGACTGACTCATCAACGCCCAGCCCAAACCCTTGGACTTAGAAAGCTGAAATTTTGCACAGAGGTTCCCTTGATAATATAGACAAGGAATAAGGAAGGATTTTTCGAAATTCAACCCCTAAGGGAGTTAAATAGGGTATGAAATTTCCGCGTGGGCGAAGCCGCTGGCAAAAGCTAGTCGTGAATACGTATACTAAAATAAAATGCCCTTAAAAAGTTAGCAGCAGTTAGCACAAAGATTCATTTCCTTGCTAATTTTACCAAACTTTTGGCGTGCAAGTATTAAAAGAAGAGTAAAATTTCCAAAACGTCGACAAAAGTCGATGCGAACAAAGTTCAAATATCGAAAAGTTCAATAATCTTTATTGGTCTTAAATTGGATATATGTATATGGAGCAATCAGAAGCAATATCCCCAAAACATATCCAGAATTTATTGTTGTTGCTCCAAATTGCTCCATTAGTGTTGCGAAAAATTGCTCAAAAAATTGCCCGTGTAAGAGCACCTTTACAGTCAATGGACAATATTGTAACGTTTTCTACCTGAATACGGGGCTTTTAGTTACTTTGTATGTGTCCATTTTATGTATATGGTTTATAAAATAAAAAAATGTGATACCTTTAGAATAGCTCTTTGCGCTCTTTCCACTTGTATGTATTTAGGTGCACCGCCCCAAGACGTTTTGCAGTAGGTTAATAGGGACTGGGCGAGGGCAAAGTAATTTTTTTGCATCAGCATAAAGATAGATAATAAGTATAAACATGTGTACAAGAATTGCTCATTTAGAGCTATTAGATTGATTAAATACTTTTTTTGTACGCCACATAAAACAAAAAGGACAACAATATTAATTAAAACTAGTGTAAGCCGTCTTATCGAATTCAGTCATCCATCAGGTGGACTGAATTAAAGGACGTTTTTAGGCCGTTTTTGTAGCTATATGCTATTCCGATGTTATAAAACTGCACTGAAATACATATAAGCTATTCCGCTGCACGTCCCTACTACATCCGCTCCCTTATAACAACTTGAGTAACGAAGAACGAAAGCGGACACTCTTAGTTATTAGTGTACATGGCTTATGACTTTATATGGCTGAATTGGTTACATTAGGTGATCACTTTTTTATGTAATTGCGTATATGTGCGTAGGTGAAGTAGAAAGTTTTATCGAAAAATACAGTATAATAACTCAATTTGTTGTTGTTCATGAAGGTGTTACAAGGTTCAGTAATATTAGAGCTTTGGATGCTTGATGAAAATACGGAGGTCAATCTTGGTTACTCCAGTACTGATTTCAAAATCTTCTGGATATTTTGGGACCCTCATCATTTAATGAGTTCGTTGTTTCTAGTGTAGAGAAAAGGTGGGCCAGGGAGAAATCTAAGGTAGATTTCTAAAAGGCAGTCCGTCCGCTGCCCAACTGGAAGTCTCCAGGGCCGGACGGACTGCACAACTTCTGGATCAAATGGTTCATGGGATCGCACGCTCGCTTGGCGGCTCAGTACCAGACTGCTTTGGAATCTGGTTCGCTACCCCAGTTCCTGACAACAGGAGTTACCCACCTGCTCCATAAATCAGGTAGTACCGCGGAACCCAAAAATTATAGGCCGATCACTTGTTTACCGACGGTCTATAAAGTTCTTACATCCATTTTGAGAGCGAAAATTTACAATCATACGAGACACTAACTCCATCATGTCTGTCTCTCAAAATGGATGTCGGAACGGGTCCCGCGGTACTAAGGAGCTGCTCCTCATTGATATGGCCATTAGCCAACAGGTTCGCCGTTCCCGAAAGGATCTTTCGACATGTTGGATAGATTACCAGAAGGCCTATGACTCAGTCTAGCTAGCCACTAGCCCACCTTTTCACTATTCTTCGTCGCAAAAAATATTATTCATTGGTTCAATATTCAATAAAGTTTTGTCCTTGCTCCATGGGGTTATATTGATGGCATGTGGGAGCGTCCTTTGGTTATTGTGATACCTTTTTTTATAGCCCCATAGGCAATGTTTTCATCTAGGAGGCATATTTGACCTCTGAGGGAAAGTTAAACAATATTCGCTGTGTAATATCACATTTATATTCAGTGGAGAGCCACCTAAAATTTGGGCAAGCTTACGGATCATTTACGTTAGATCGTGTCGTGTCCGAGGTCGGGGGATTTTAACATCCACGAGTCGAGGACTTTTCCTGGTTTAACGTGAGATAGTTTTTGCCGGATGACTCATTAATATGGTCTTTCTTAGACAAATCCGACAATGATCGAGGTGGGAATTTATTTTTAAAGATCATCGTGAATTTTCTATTTCAATAATATGTCCTGTTTTCAGATCAAAACCTAAAATTTAAGTATGGCCCAGCCTGAGGTATGATTCACCATCAGTGTATATAAAAACAAATAACCCGACTGCTTAAAAAGTGAACTTAAAAAAAAATATGGAATCAAGAAACTTTTGACATACATTCGGGAAACATAACCCTCCTTCTGGCGCAGTCGGGTAAAAAAGACCTGCCAATTAGCAACTGCTTTGCTTAACGCTAGCCATTTTAATGAGGTCACTTTGTTCAAGCTTGTTTAGTTCAGTACATACCTCGGTCAGAGAGGCCATCAAAACGGATCCAATATATTTCGGCCGACCGTTTAAAAGAGCATTGACCCCAAATTAATTCCCGATACGCAATTTTTTCAAAAATATGATGATTATCGCGAATTATCGCTCATAGTACAATCTCGGACGAGTGGATTTTAGTAGAATGACAATGTTAATGGTATCTAAAGTGCTTTAGTACTCCATTAGTCTGTTTTAAGGGTGTCAGTCTTTTAATGAGTTAAGCTTTTTTTGCAATGTCCGTGTGTGGGTGTATTGACGCGTAGTATGTAGTGACGTAATGACACGTGGTCATGGTGTGATATCCTGGGTAAATGAATCCTTTATGTCGTGGGTGACGTAAAAAGTGTCTATGATTATAAAACAGGTGCGACCTTTAGTCTACTTTTCAAATGTGGTCTTAATTTTTCGTTGGAAAAAGTGATCTTGTATTGCCCTATTATAATGTAAACGTGTAGGTACGTTATTGTCACCACTGCCGCTGAGTCAGTCATGATGTTACTGAAACAATATTTTACGTTTCTGTTTCAATCTTTAAATATATTTCTTAAGACAGTTGCACCCACTTTGCTAAGTTAAACATCAATAATTATGTTACTCACCATCTGCCAAAATATCAATACAGAGTTTGTTCCTTTTTCATATTTTTCAATATACACTACCCTAAAATAATTAGCTTTATATCATACCTTAGTAGTACCTTTGTAGCATACCGAAATTGTAATTCCGCAGGTGGTGCACCTGAGAAATTGCAGTATCAAGGGGTCAGAAAACTCCTTGAAGATTGCTTTCCAGGATTTATTTCAAGATCTAGTGAAGCTTCAAACAACGGAATTCCTAACAGATGTTTCCAAGTTGACGGAAAGTTTATTAACCTCGCAAGTCGCAACATACGAATTCCTTGCCAAACGCTTACGAAAGACTTTTTTTAATATTAAAAACTTGAAGTTTCGTTTTTATTAAGTTTATTGCTGTAAAAGGAGTTTCAAAATGGCAATTTCAAATTGTTTATTGCTTCATAAAGAGTTTTTGTAGACTAAAATATGAGGATACCAACTTTTGTAATTAAACTTCAATTTTAACTTTTTTAAATATGTAAAAAAGTGTAATACGTTGATATTTCGATATTGGAGGGTGTACGAAAGACAATCTCGGAGACTTCCTTGTGTAGATTTCCGACGCCATATCCCTTCGACAAACTTCAGCAGAGATGCAGAAAATCATATAGACACGCTTAAACCAGTGCCTATTATAAAAGAACATAAGGAAGATGGGACTAATGGAAGATGATGCCGAAGACTGAAATAAATGGCGTCGCGAGATTGAAAAAGTCATCCATTACGGGAAAAGGCGAAGCTAAAGAAGACACGATGACATTATATGAAGCCCAGTCAATATTAAAACAAAAATGGACTCACCCTCAGGATCCGGAAGGGGCTTTCGGCCAGCAAGCAGACTTCTCCAGACGTAGCCTTATCGGGCTGAGCAGGTAACATAATCTGCAGCTCACCTCCAGGGTCCACCTTCTCACGATTGTGACGGTTGTGGCCGGTCAGGGTCCACACCCATTCCTGGAAATAAATAATTTTAAACATTACTACAGTGTTCACCAGTTAAGAAGCCAGTTTGTTTTGATACTGGAACTTATGCTTTACAAGAGTCAGACTCTTGTTAACTATAAGCTACGTTATCAATCTTGGAGGTCAACAGTGCCCGACGGCCATGACCGATCGTGCTTCGCACTATCGCACAAAGCATTCATCATAATAGACCTTTGGGAAGCGGAGATTTGAACGGATGTAACTACATATGACAATATTTCCAATGTTAAATGAACTAGGTTGCGGCGTCAGTGGTATTTTTTAGGGCATGAAAGAAGCAAGTTAACGAACACATAGGATATGCCCGGAACTAGGACATGGTGTGATCAGAAGCACCGTAGTCGCTATTGGTGTTGGCCACCTAATGCGCTTAAACAATATGAATTAAATTTGAATTTGATTAAAGTACCGTCGACACGAAAAGATTAAGTATGTTGCACTTAGGTACATAACTAAAACTTTTTCTAAATACGACAATTAAACAACTTTAGGTGAAAAAACTGAATATGCGTCCATTATCACGAATATTTCACGTTGGTTTGCGTCCACTATCACGACACCTATCGTTTTGCGTCACGCATTGATCACGAACGGACAGCATGAATGGGTAAAGTGTAGAGGGATTAACATCTCATAAAACCATACCATGATAATATCACAATGACAGAAAGAAAGGTTCCTGATTTAATGATGACGAAAACGATACACGAGTATAACATGTTAATAGTATAACACTTCTTTTAGAGAATGGATTAGTGAATAGAGTTTACTCTTATGTAAAACAATATTATAAGTTGTGGTCAAGATAAAATCTGCACTTTTTGGACACAGCCGGTGTCCAAAAAGTCCAAAAAGTATTGGCTTCCTCTCTGTGAGATAGCGAGCCGTAATCCATCACGGTAGCCCAGCGTGTATTGGTGGATGTTCACATACTTGACGGACGTGACGGTTTCCTCACTATGTTTTATTTCAAAACCTAGTCATCATCATCATAATTTCAGCCGAAAGACGTCCACTGCTGGACATAGGCCTCCCCCAAAAGAGGGGTTTTGCCATAATCGCCACGCTTGGCAGGCGGGTTGGGGATCGCAGTATGGTGGTCAAATGCATAGAGAACGCTGCTGCTCATACTCTAGTAAGTCCCTTAGTCGCCTGCTACGCCAACCACGAGAAGAAACGGGATGGTGCTATTCTTTTACGTCCGGCACCACACGGAACCTAGAACTTTCAAATTACCGATATTTTCTGCATTATATGCGAAGTATTTCCAAGATAAGTGGTAAGCATAGGTGTAATAAATGGTCAGACGATAACAATGTAAGGAAAATTTAACGAATCTGCAGCTGCATCCGGCATGTAGGTATGTAAGCGTGCATGCAATAAAAACTCTTGAAATATCTGCAGGTAAAGTAGTTTTTGCACTGAAGTATTATGATCGATTTTGTATCCACCGGAGCCATGATATTTAAGAACTTAAAGGCTAGACACAAACCTAGACTACGAGTTACTTTTACCTATAACATTTTCCTAAATATGGTAATCAAGTCACGTTCTCCTTTGTTTAATGGGCACAAGCAAATCTAGACTCACGGTCTCCTTACTGCACTTAAACAATAAACTTCAAAAAGTTATAACAGCAAAGTTATGGCAGACTTACTTCCACGTGGACCTTAACCGTGCCAGCTTTTCTTGCACTAGCAATTAGCTTCACAATAAAATGCGCCTTAGTTTCGATTTCGAGCAACTTTTTATTGAAACTGTGCTCTAACTTTCTGCTAGCATAAAAATGGCTAATTAAATTAATGTAAAAACTGGGGTGCTGCATTTTTCTGATTTAGATTTCATAAAAGTTCACGTTCTGTCACAGGCACGTGTTGAACTTGCTAACTGAAACAACCACGTAAACAAAATCTTTGATATCAGTATGAAAGTTTAATTTGCAAATGGAAGTAGTAACCTATGAATTAAGTAGATATTTTATAAGAACCCATGGTTTTATCCATGTGTCGCAGCACAGTTTTCGTTCACGTACCAAGCACAGTAATAAGATCTAGAAACTACTTCATTTAAAGCAATATAGTCTTAACGAGTAAGCTACCAGTACAAACGTGATCTAAATCTCACAAAATTTATAACAGTATATCACATTGCTTGGGCTTCATACAAAGTACGTACATAGTTGTATAGCAAATAAATTAAACTTTTGTACAATAAATTAGAGTCAAATTTGTAGTCCCTTAAGCGTCATACACTATGTTAATTCTCAAATATATTGCTGACATCCCCAAGAGATTGTGTGAATAACCGCCAGAATTCGTATTAAATTAAGCTTCTATATAGTACTATAATACCTCATTCTAGTAATAAAAGCATTACCGACCTCGAAAGATTATTAATAGGCAAGGTTGCTATGATAATATTAAGGTAGGTAACATTTACCCCAAAAGACCAATTTATATTTATTAATATCCTTTGTTTTGATTCCAAAGATAGTAATAGTTACTTTATTAGCAGAAGGTTATACCGTATTAAATTGCTTGAGTTTGTGTTTCCAGAAATTTGAGTTAGAAGTCTTCAGGATACCTGTGAATAAATTCTAGGCAAATGGCCTCGATCATACGAGTAGCATTTCGTAAGATCACAAGCCTATACAAACAAAAACAAATTCTCAAACTGGGTGTGATGTACCGTAGACACTGCCAGGTAAAATTGTTTACTTAAACGAGTTACAATTATTTTACAACGATTATTTCCATAGCATGCTGCATACATCTCGAAGGACCAGGAGGTGAGCTGAACAGCAATTCAATTTTCAGCTCAATTCTTCGGGCAATGTTAGTTACCTTGATTCTACTGCGGATCTCTTCATTTCTGAAGTGAGTTGGAAGGCCTCTCTAAGGTGAAAACCCACCTGTGTTCCCTCAGTAGCCTGTGGATATGAGAATTCATAACTATGTTCAGAAGTTCTGCGAGACCCGTGGCATATGGTATCGTAAACTTAAGCATATGTGCTTTACTAAAAGGAACTACATAAAATACTACCTACACGATATGAAATCAATGGCAGCAAAGTATAAAACAACTGTACTTTCACAAAATTCACATTTTTTTTAACCGAGTTCATAACGAAGGAGGTTATCAGTTCGACATGTTAAATTACATTTATATATATTTTATGTATGTTCAGGCATAACTCTGTCATATATATGGACGGAATTGCAAAATTATTTTTTGTTTGAAAGGAAGTTATTCCAATAGTCCCCTTTAAATTTCATATAGATCTGACGATGCGTTTTGTAGACAGACAACGGAACTCTTAAAAAAATGACGGCAAATCTATCGCGATTGCTGCTATTCAAAATCAAAATCAAAAGTCATTTATTCAAACTAGGCTGAGAGTCAGCACTTTTCGAACGTCAAAATTACATAAGACAGTCCCCCAAAAACGCCCACCCTTCGACACTTCCTAGTGCTTTAGCTGGGAAGAAGAAGTGGCGCAACAAACTCCCCAGCAGCACAGCTGTCTGATAAGTTGGAAGAACTTGATTCTATACAGTAATAGGTAAGTAATTAAATTTCATCAAAAAAATGGAAATTTCAATATTAAAAAAATAAATAAAAAAAAAATGGTTTATTTATTATTAATCAGTTTATTTCAGATAAAAAATCAATCCATACAAATTATAAAAACAGAGAAATAAATTATTAAATTATAAATAAATCAAAAACAGAGAAATAAATTATTAGAAAATATTGTGTTAGTCAAATCTTATACTATGTTAGTCAACACCCATCACAATGCGCATCCATTTGTTCTGGATAGGGCAATCCGCACGAGATACAACCAACTGCAGGATGCTGTTGCTACTGCCTCGCACGCGCTGTAACATAGAGGCTACTTTCTTCCGTACAACCGCATGAAAGCCGTCCGTTCGCGCCTCCGCGAACATTCCGGACGCACTACAATAGCGAGGCAGCCGCATCAGCATCCTGAAGACGTTGTTGTATTGGACACGCAGAGCACTAGCAGCTCGGCGTGTAAAATTTACCCACAGACTGCTCGAGTATAACGATTGGCAGTACGCCTTGAAAAGAGTAATTTTCACTTCCCTCGAGCAGCGAGCAAACCTGCGCGCAACCATATTCCCCCTTACTGCCAATGCTCTGCGCTCCCTCTCTATGTCTGCGTCATCTTGCAAATCCTCTGTCACAATGTGCCCCAGATACTTGAAGCTGCTCACCACCCGCAGAGCCGCACCATTAAGCATAATAGGCGGAACATGCACAGGACCCCGCTTTTCACTCTTGAAAACGAGTACCTCGCTCTTCATCGAGTTATACCTCAGTCCATGCTCCGCCGCGTACGCCTCACAGATTGAGACAAGCTTACGCACCGCCCCCACCGACGGTCCCAGCAGTACCATGTCGTCCGCGTAACTGATATTATTTACGCTCACTCCATCTACAAAACATCCCACATGAGTACTGCTGAGCTCGCCGATGAGGTCATTAACATACAGATTGAATAACAGAGGAGAGGTTATGCCCCCCTGCCGCACACCACACTCCAAGCCATAAACATCAGATAGCGCCCCAGCCCATCTCACCTGATTCCTCTGACACGTGTACCAATAGCGCAATATGGAGATGACTTCAGCCGGCACACCCGCGCCTTTCAATTTGGCCCACAGCTTGTTATATAAAACAATATCAAAAGCCTTGGACAGGTCCAGGAAGCACGCATACACCGGCGTCTTCCTCTCCGTGTAGTACCCGACAGCTTGCTTAAGACACAAGATTGCGCTCTCTGTTGACAGCCCACTCCTGAACCCAAATTGGGCATGATTCAGCTTTACGTGCTGCAGGAGAATGTTGTTAAGCAAGCTGTCAAGCACCTTGGCCATTATTGTAGCCAGTGAGATGGGCCGATAGTTTTCTTTATCAGACATGTCACCAGTTTTATTCTTGACAATCGGTACCACAATCGTTTTTGTCAGCTCTTCGGGCAAATAACCGTGACATAAACATAAATTATAAAACACGGAGAGCACACGCGGCAGGTGAGCACCAGCGAACTTAAGATACTCAATGCTGAGGCCATCATGCCCAGGAGATTTACCCCTCTGCATACCAAGTATCACTTTTTGCACATCACGCGCAGTAAATTTAACAACTCGCTCCTGGGCGATAGCCCCAGCATCGTCACATCGGCTTGTGTTGGAATCAGACTGCGGCTCGACTTTAAAATAATTTTTAAAAAGATTAGCTATCATAGTATGATCATCAATGCCATTTACACTCGCAGGGAAGCCAGACTTTACATTCATTCTGTCCGTGTGTTTCCAAAACGTTTTAAAGTCTCTGGCAGTGTGGTGTGACGCAAGAATATCCATTTTTATCTGTTCCTGTCTATCTTGACACCATTTTAATCGTTTTTTGAAAACTCTTCTAGTCTCACACATGTCTAAATACAATTGGCCATTATTAGGCTTCCCAGCTTGAAACCACGCCAAAAATTTTAGCCTGGCTTCCCTGTGAAAATCTGCCACATACTTATTCCAACCAGTAACATAGCCACCTCTCCTCCGTGACTCGCTTTGCTCGTTAGAACTGGCTGCAGCCTCAGACAGGATAGAAACTAACTTTACATACATGTTTTTTAATATGTTCCTATGTTCTACATTGCAACAAGTACCATCACAGCAAGCCGAGAGTTCTCCAGGAAAATCAATTTCCCTCAGTTGAGAGTGACAACTTTTATAAAAAGATTCAATTTGTTCATTCGTGCGCTCGCCCCATAGAATCTTATTAAACGCCAGTGTATGGGTTACCCTCTCCTTACTACTAACTTGGCCTAGGTCACATTCAATAATGAGTGGCAAGTGGTCAGACCACTGCACATCCCGTTCTACCCATACACGCTTTATAGACGGCAGTGCAGCACCCGTGACAATACAATGGTCCAACCACCTGGTACACCCATGCGCCTCACTTACAAAAGTGAACGTATCAGATTCGGCGCCAAGCATTTTTATATCAACACATGTCCAGTCCTGATCGTTACAAAAAGCCAGCATTTCATTACAAAAAAGTTCTTTAGGATGCGCATTGTAATCGCCTAAAATATAAATTGCTTCTGTGTCTTTATTATAATCAATAATTGAACAAATTTTACTTAAACATTGTGTAAACTCAGGTAAATTTTCAGAACAGTTAGTAGGCATATACACACAAAATATTATCACAGATTTATCACTTACATAGTTTATCTTCACAGCTGCTAAGCGAACGTCATTGCACTCTAACACTTTAACCGACTGAAAGGCACTTTTTCGCCATAATATGGCGACACCTCCAAAAGGCCTCCCCCGTAGTAGGCCCGCAGATGTGTCCACAGCAGAGGTTCCCGTGGCCCCAAACTCATCATCTACTGCATTCAAAAAAGGCAGGTCGTGCGGCAACAGCCAGGTCTCCTGCAGTACGATGACATCAGCCAACTTACAGAGACGTCTAACACCATCAACGGATCTCTTCAGCGACTGACAATTATAAGATATTAAGTTGCTATAGATCTTTCTTGCCATTATCAGGTATAGTGGTGTGCCTCTCACCCTCGTCAGAAGGTTTGACAGTACTTTTGTCTTTCCAGTTAACAAAACGCCTGAAAGAAACATTATTCGGCCATAGGCTGTCGTCCAGGAACACGTCCAAGTGTGTTTTGCTCACAAATAACTTAAAGGCACTGTAATTGCGTTCTCGCATCATCTTAATCTTTATAGGCATTATTTTCTCTTTTGTCTTGGCAAAAATATACTCTGCAATGTCAGCCTCCGTAACATCTTTGTGCACGTTAGTCAAAAAGACAGGTATTTTAATGTCAGCAGCCTTAAACTTGCTGTTTTGTTCCAAGCAAGCTTTCCCCTTAGTTGTTGTGAATTTATTACTAAGACGCTTGTTTTGCACTACTTTCCAGCCGTCGTCCTTGTCTGGCTCATGCCACAATCCTTTTCGTGCACTAATCTCTGCGTATGACTGACTGTTTAGGTTTTTCTGAGGCTCGTTATTCATGAAGTTTTGTTTAACACAGTGACTTACATTATTATCATACAGATTTTGTGACCCAGGATCACTGCCGCTATTTATGCCAGTTTCCCCCGCTGTACTCTTATTTAAATTATGTTCGCATCGCGCCATCTCTTTCCCACTTGCCTTATTCATATTCATAACGTCAGTATATACTGGCGAAGCAAACGCGTGCGATAACGGCACCGGCGGCGATGACTCACGCGCATGAACAGCTGATTTATTGCGGGTACTACGAACATCGTTATCTTGCTGTTTCTTACGTACTGAACTTGCCACAGGGGTAGCAATTGCCATAGGCCCACTATCCAGCAGATATGTACCTCGCGTCCTAGTGTTTACAAAAGGATCAGTACGATGGGGGGTATTCATTATTGGGCTATGTTTGCTACTACAATACCTCGTTTCCACCTCGCGTAGCTGCTCGATAGTGGCATATGCACTAGCAAAATTCTCTACTTGTGATTTCAATAAAGTTATTTCCTTCAGTAGCGCTGTTACGTCTACGTGATCAAAGGTCACTGGAGGTAACTTGTGTAACTCCTTCGCCACAAAAATAGGCATAATCTCCGGGTCTACACTCTTTAGCACTGTTAAAATGTCTTCCAAATCCCTTTGTATTTTACCTTCACACTTCTTTTTTCTCTTCACTTTCTTTATTTCGGTAGTGATGGAGTCAAAAAGCAAAGTTTTCGCCTTCTCCACTTCCTCCACACTAAAAGCTGACACACATATACGCAGCAAACTTTCATGGTCCATCACAAGAATTTTATTCGTAATAAATGCCAACACTTCGTCAATAACAACATTGCAACTCGCACATTTTACCGTACTCGACTGCGACGTCATGATTGCACCGAGCACACGACCGCACGTTAGCGCAGCGGCGCGACACTGCGTTTATACAGTCAAATAAAATAAACAATGCTATGGAGTAACTCATATAACCTGTCAGTAGGTAAGCTAATTCTGGTGAAAGAACACAAACGTTGTCTTGAGTTAATCACAGCGACCAACAATTCTTATCGTTTAAGTAGTCGTTGATTGAATAGTATGCCTTCGAACAAAGATTTGATTTTACTTTAGCTTTAAACGCATTAAAATGTAAATCTAGCAAAGAAGAGGGAAGCTTGTTATAAAAGGTGATACCGAGCCCAACGAATGAGTTATGAACTTTATGAAGCCGGTGAAAGGGACCACGTAGTTTGTCCTTATTTCTGGTATTAATATTATGAATATCACTGTTTTTAGTGTATAAGTGTATATTTTGCCTAATATATAAGATGTTAGCGAAGATGAATTGTGATGCCACCGTGAGAATACCAATATCTTTAAAAAAATCTCTCAGAGAAACTCTAGCACCTAATTGGTAAATTGCACGTACAGCTCGTTTTTGCAGAACAAAAATATTTTGAATGTCAGCGGCTTTGCCCCACAGCAGAATGCCATAGGACATAACGCTATGAAAATAACTAAAATAAACTAACCGAGCTGTATCAACGTCAGTGTATTGTCTTACTTTCCTGACGGCGTAGGCAGCCGAACTGAGCCTTCCCGCTAGGCTTGATATGTGTGATCCCCACTGAAGTTTGGCATCTACTGTGATGCCCAGAAAAACTGCCGAGTCTACAGTTTCAAGCACCTCATTTTCTAAGACGATGTTGGGTCCCAGATTTTTTACATTCGGCAAAGCGAACTTTATACATTTAGTTTTCTTAGCATTGAGAACTAAATTATTCGTGGTAAACCAATCCGTAACCATTGAGAGTGCACTGTTTACGTCGTCAAAATCTTGTCTATTCCTGTCTACTTTAAAGATAAGAGAGGTTTCATCAGCAAACAGTACAACGTCACAGATACCCTTTAAATAGAATGGTAAATCATTAATGTACACTAAGAATAAGAATGGACCCAGTATTGAGCCTTGAGGTACACCTAACTGAACTGGTAGCCCGGAAGATTTCACACCATTAATATCTACACATTGGTGCCTATTATTTAAATAGGAGTTTATTACGTTAAGCGCTTCATTTTGAACACCGTAATGACGTAATTTACGCAAAAGCGTGTCATGGTGCACGCAATCAAATGCTTTGGAAAGATCACAGAAAACTCCAATAGCATTTTGTGAGTTCTCCCATGCGTTAAATATGTGTTTCAGCAGGGCAACACCCGCGTCTGTAGTCGAACAACCTTTTGTAAAGCCATATTGTTCATCATGAAGGAGGCTATTTAAATTAAAATGTCTTAGCAACTGCTTGAGTATTAACTTTTCAAATATTTTACTAAATGCAGGTAAGATAGAAATGGGCCTAAAATTGCCAACGTTATTTTTATTACCCGATTTAAATAATGGTATGACTTTACTACTCTTCATGAGGTCAGGAAACGTTCCTAAATCAACACATTTATTAAAAGTAATAGCTAGATAGGGGGCTACGATGTCGATTATGTTACTTAAAAGTTTAATAGAGATGCCCCAGTAATCACCAGTGTTTTTAGACTTAAGTGTGTTAAAAATATTAACTACTTCACGAGGCTTTACATGTTCGAAACTAAATAAGAGACTACATTTGGGCACACTACTATGCAAAAGGTTTTCCGCTTCAGACGGGGACGAATTTAAGGTGCGAGTCGTAGTTAAAGGTATGTTGGCAAAAAACTCATTAAATGCCTCAGCTACGTCAGCAGCTTCATTAACTAATTTATTGTTGACTATAATCTCTAGTTGCTTTTCCTGTTTAACCGACTTACCAGTTTCATTATTAATAATTTTCCAAGTGGTTTTTACTTTATTATTGGAATTTTTAATTGTATCGCTTAAAATTTTTGATTTAGCAAAGACACAGACTTTTTTAAATAATTTTGAATAATTTCGGACATACTCTAGAAAAGGACTATCAAACCTGTATTTTTTCAAACCATATAACTCGTATAGTCTCGCTCTACTTCTATAAATACCTGGAGTGGCCCATTGGTTGAAGCCAACGGAGGTGCCATTAATCTCAATGGTTTTGGTCTTGAAAGTAGATTGGTATTCTTTTTGCACAACTTCAAAAAGTGATCCAAAGATTTTATTAGGATTCTCATGCTCTGCTATAGATGGTGTAATTCTATGAGCTACATTATTTTTAAATTTGTTGCAACGACTAGCTGTATATGGCCTGCATTCTACTTTATGCGGCTTTTTATGTAATGGTACAGGGAAGCTAGCCAATAATCCACAGTGGTCAGACGTCAAGTCAGATAATACTAATTTATTTTTGGCATCACAATCACTAAATATATTAGGTCTTTACCTATGAAATTGCCGTTCTGCAGTACTGGCCATTTCAAATCAAAATAATTTTTTTTTGGCTAAGAATTCTAATTTCAAATTAATTTTATTTTAAAAACATGGATTTTTTTTTCTAAAAGTAGTCATTTCTTTATTGATTAGTGTTACATTTTCATCGCATTTCAATCTTTTTCGTCATCATGGATACGTTAAAAATTCGAGTAATTATGGAATATGAGTACCGTCGTGGCAGCAACGCGGCACAAGCGGCACGCAACATCAACGACGTTTACGGAGCTAACACTACAAACCAACGCACCACCTGTTATTGGTTTGCTCGCTTCCGTTCTGGAAATTTCGACCTGAAAAATGAACCTCGCGGTCGTCCGAAGACTTTGGTCGACAATGACGAATTAAAAGCGATTGTGGAAGCTGATGATACACAATCTACGGCTGAATTAGCAGCAGCTTTCGACGTTAGCGTCAAAACAATATTGGTCCATTTGCGTCAAATTGGCAAGGTAAAAAAGCTTGACAAATGGGTGCCCCACGAACTCAATGATCGCCAGCGCGAAGTACGCGTCGAGACGTGCCTTGCACTGCTCAACAGACACACAAATGAAGGAATTTTGAACCGCATTGTTACCTGCAATGAAAAATGGATTCTGTTTGATAACCGTAAGCGCTCAGCAAGTTGGTTGGATCCTGGTTCAGCACCTAAACAATGCCCTAAACGAAAACTTACCCCTAGAAAAGTGATGGTCACTGTTTGGTGGTCTAGCGCCGGTGTGATTCATCACAGCTTCTTACCAAACGGGGTGAGCATTACTGCAGATGTGTACTGTGAAGAACTGAACACAATGATGGAGAAGCTGGCGCATCTCCAACCAGCATTGGTCAATCGCTCGTCTCCGCTGCTCCTGCACGACAACGCGCGACCTCATACTGCACAGCAGACGGTCTCCAAGTTGCAAGAACTGGGGTTGGAAGCTCTCCGTCATCCGCCCTACTCACCAGACCTTGCGCCTACAGACTACTACTTTTTCCAGAATTTGGATAACTTCTTGGCGGGAAAAAAATGTAATACCCGAGAGGCAGTACAAAATGCCTTTGAAGAATTTGTTGCCTCCCGTCCAGCTGATTTCTTTAAGAAGGGCATCAATAAACTGCCACTGCGATGGCGAAGATGCATTGATTGCATGGGTGATTACTTCGATTAATACAAATAAAAAATTCATGAAAAAAATTCGTTTAAATTTTTTCATACAAAACGGCAATTTCATAGGTAAAGACCTATTATTATCAAGACAAGTCGACGTAGAAGCCGTGATCCTAGTAGGTTCAAAAAACAAGTTATTTAAATTAAAAGACCTAAACAGATTAAGTAGTCTAATACTTAATGGAGAAACATCTAAAATATTAATATTAAAATCTCCACACAAAATTATACTTTTATTACTTGATTTTAACTTACTGAGTAAATCCTCCATTACCGATTCAAAACTAATAAAATCCCCAGAGGGTGGACGGTAAACGCAAATTATAATGTAACGCTCGAGTTCAACACAAGACAACTCAATAGTACGCTCAATAGAAAGATTAACTAAATCTAAACGTTGTTTACATTTCAACTTGTTTGAAACAAGGACTAAAGATCCACCGCGAATAGCAGTCTTTCTTACAAATGCACTTTGTACGGTAAAATTATCATCATTAATAAACACTACTTCGTGTTCTTTCAACCAGTGTTCAGTCAGACATAGCACCTGAACATCATAGTTCTCCAAAAATAAGCTTAACTCTAGCTCTTTGCCGGATAGACCCTGCATATTTTGATGAACAACATTCAACATAATATGCGGCTTATCTGTTGTCGCACCTAATAGTTTAAACTACTAGGCGTATCAAAAGTAGTGTTAGTAGCACTACTAACAGTACGCGATGGTAAACTACAGGTACCAGTGTCATGGTGTAAACTGTATGCTAAGAGATTAGCAACTTGTCTCCTACAACTAGGTGGCAAATACATTGTATAATTTGTCAGCTTGTAATCAGAAATAAATTGATTACAATCAAAAAATAAAATGGCGTCACTGTGACGACTTGTCCTATTAAAAATTAACATATTTAAATTATAAATGTGCCTATTTTGCTCATAAGATAAGTAATATGAATAAGGCAATGCACATAAAATAAATTTACAATTATTGGTCTCATTGAGATGTAACATCAAATGGACACATTTAATTATGTCCTTTTTTGTAACATTTAAGCTATCCCCGCATAATAATATTACAGTTGAACTGGGGTTTATTTTAGACAACTTAATATTACTTATTAATTGGCTAATACTGGCACCGGGTGAACAATTATTAATTACATATTGTTGAGAACACTGATTAAATATTTTACCTAAACCTTGACCAAATTTGTCAGAAAATACATATGTTGTGTTAATCAAATTAATCTTATTATTATTACCATCACAGCTACCTACTGGCTGAGCTGCTGAGGTTGTGGGTGTGACAAGTTGAGGCTGAGGTGCCTGAGAACAGGCACAGCTATTGCATAATATGCTTTGTTTTGACCAATGATAGTGAAATTTGGAATTGGTGTAGGGTAAGTACTATAACTAAAAAGTGAAAACTAAAAACTTTTTCCAAAAAAATAAACAAACGACTTCCGGAAAAAAATTAAATACATATTTTCCAAAGTCATCGACTTTCGAAATTAAAGTTATTTTTCGCTTTGTAGTGGTTTTCCGGAAGTCTGTTGTTTTTTCTTTAATTCGACTCAAAATTCTTTGTTTTATCATAGCATTTTATTACTATTATATAAGGCTCGCTTTCTGTTTATTACCTGGCACTTAAAAATAAATGGCAAAATTATGGTGATATTCTACAACAAAAAATGTACCTCTGCCTATACCAATAGGGAATACAGGCGTTTAGTGCTTTACCACAGCCCATATTACAGGGCAGTTAATTTTTTTAACAAATTACCGTAACAAATAAAAGAAGAACCCATATTCAATAGATTTAACAGGAAATTAAAAGAATATCTAACACAAAAATGCTTTTACTCCGTGACAGAATACCTAGAACAAAATGTTAGTAAATACAACAGCTAGATTAATTAATAGTTACAGACTATAAATACAGTCATGTAATAATGTCGATATCTTGCAATCATACATTACGAATAGAATGTTTAGAGTAAGGCACGAGGATGCTTTTTCCGAGCTAAAAATTATTAAAGCTGGCGTACCTCAAGGCAGTGTGCTGAGTCCAGTGCTCTATTTGTTGTATACGTATGATATACCAGAGCTAGAAAATGGGGGAAGAAAATGAGGGGCGTGTGGCTAAGTAACAATAGCTGTACGGGTCGATCGATCAGGTTAAGCTACGCTTGCCGCGGTTGGTCCGTGGATGGGTGACCATCTTAACATACCAAGACCCCTCCGTGCCTCGGAAAGCACGTTAAGCCGTTGGTCCCGGCTGTCATTTGTGGATCTTTGACAGTCGTTACGGGTGGTCAGAAGCCCGAAAGTCTGACAGCCAGTCTTATCAAGGGGTATCGTATTACCCAGTAACTGGGTTGTGGAGGTCAGAGAGGCAATCGCTCCATGTAAAATACTGGTATTCAGCTGCATCCGGTTAGACTGGAAGCCCAACATAGTTGGGAAAAGGCTAGGCAGATGATGACCAGAGCTAGAAAATAATACTATTGCAACCTTTGCGGACGAAACTGCCATTATGGCTACAGGGTCATGCCATATGGAAGCAATCGAAAAGGTACAAACCGCTTTAAATAAAGTTTACAACTGGGCACAAAAATGGAGAATCAAATTGAATGAATCAAATTCGCTTCACATTGATTTCACCAACAGTAATTGTGATTACCACCCGGGCTTCATAAATGGCCAACAAGTGCCATACGCAAATACAGCCAAATACCTTGATATATCTAACGCTTAACGCGAAACTGCGCTGGAAAGCGCACGTCAAAAAGAAGAGACAGGAACTAGACGTGCGTTTTAAAAACATGTATTGGTTGATAGGACGGGATTCCTGTCTATCAATACATTAACAAAATTTAATTATATAAGCATATTCTTATGCCAATATGGGCTTATGGCATCCAACTGTGGGGCTGTACTAAACCGACCAATGTCAAAATCATACAAACATTCCAGAATAAGGTACTCAGGAGTATTGTTAATGCTACCTGGTATATAAGAAATGACGACCTGCATCGTGACCTAAAAATGGAACCAGTCATCAACATAATCCAAAACTTTGCTGAGGTCCATGAACAACGACTCCATCAACATATGAACATCGAGGCGATTCAGCTGTTAGACCAAACAAATATAGTGCGAAGACTAAAACGAACAAAACCTTTTTAGTTAGTGTAGTGTAAAAGACAATGACACACATAATAACACATGAACAAAGTGTTTATAACTTCATCATATCAGACTCTAAGAAAGTGGGACAGACTTGTGTAAAGTACAAAGGACACCATTCTAAGTTTTAAAATAATCATCATGTATAAAATTAAGTTACATTAAAATTGCTTAATAGTCTTATAGACTAGATTGTAATGAATTATTAAGAACCGGGTTCTTTTTAATAAAAGATTTAAAAAAAATGTAATAATGCAAAAAAAGAGAACCACATATGTTTATGCACGGCAACATAATAATATTTTGTAAAAAAATATAATTATGTTGCCGTGCCCTAACCGGGTTTCATGTTAGAAGTTACTTACATTTATTGTAAACAACTAAATGTACACATGAATGCAATAAAGAGATTTGATTAGTTTTGTTACTGCACAACCTACCCTTACTCAAATCCTAGTATTCGTAGTTACCTTAAAACAGAACCTCTGATAAACTCAGTGACTTTCAAAATGAATAAGACTAGACGCAATCACGTAAATGATCCATTTTGTTTTTCAATCACATTTCGACGAAGAAGGAAAGTTTTGCTGCACAAGTAAATGGTTACATCAGAGGGCAAGCTCTTGTTATTACGACTGCTAGCTCCCCTGGGACTTAGAGCGAGTTATTATTCTCTGTTTTATCTAGTTTTGTTACCAAACTGATTACGGAATGAATGAAAATTTTAGAGAAAAAGTTTAGCTACGTTTGTTGACCTCAACAAATTTGCAAGAGTGGTTCAAACGTAAACTTTAATAGGGTATAACACCCATTTCTTTTATGTGTCCTAATTAGATTCTAAAGTGCTAATAAACCACAAAAAAAAACACATTTTGATTTAATTGATTAGTGCCGTAAAACAGTTAAATTTTACACTTTCAAATTTCGCGCGTAAATTGACGAAAACGCTGGACGCAGTTGCACGCCATATTGCTTTGTGGGTATGACGTCAGTTTGCTATAGAGACAAATGCGCTGATATTTTTTAACATAATTGAATATAGATAAAAAAAAAACTACTTGGTTTGCTGTTCCTGAATTCAAACTATTATTTTAATAAAAATTACTTTGGTTACTATAACTAATAATAAAGTAAAAAGTTGTTCAATTGACACGCCGTATGACATAATAAAATCATGGCGGCTACTATTTTATGATGTTCAAACACAGATTAAAAAACCGAAGTCTTTGAATAGAAATGTTTTTTTTTTTTAATTTCATGAACTAAAACTAATATTTTCCGACTGAATTTTGCCTAAGCTATCTCAATAATATATTATTAGATTTATTCTCATATAGAGTGAAGCTATTAACATACTGCGCCTGGTTCCTATTGGGGTAGGCAGTAACTACAGAAAGCCACTTGCTACAATCATTAAATTTATATTTTTTTGTCTCATTTACGTTAATTCTTCAAAAATACCAGGAATTTCTTAAAGGTCTAATAAAGGAGAGCTGCGCTGACTCAGTAGTAATGGCCGCGACTTATTAGTTGTAGGTCATGGGTTCAAACCCAGGCAGGCACTTTACTTTGCGTAAATTATTTCATCACCACTCTTAATTTATTTAATGGAAATGTCATCGCCTAATGTAAAAATAAAAAGTTTTTGATAAATAAAGCATATTACAGTGAGTCTGAATATTTGCAGGTTATTGATCTCATTATTTTGTTTAGTTTCCATATTTTTGTATTTTAACTGTATGTAATTTGCATGTCGAAAGGTAGAATATGATGTTACCAAGAATGCGATATAAGTACCTACAACTATTTCATTAAGGCTTGTATCCACGCTAAGGACCTTCAGCATTTGGGCGTACTAAATTTTTGAGCGAGTGCGGGGTGATGTAGCCGCAATCTTTAATCGGTCTCATTTTTAATTGATTATAACAAAAATAATGCATATTTGTAAAAAGTAACAAAATCAAATCATTGTCCTTTGTATAACAAAGCAGTAGATTTTTTTTTACAGTTTTGTTAAAAAATGAAGAAGTAAAATGGTTCGTTTCATCTCAACGATTTGGAGATGATTTGGTGGTTTTTACGGTGAAGGAAAACATCGTAGGAAAACCGGCATGTCCTAGATACAAAAACTCGAAGATAGATTCCATCCGCTAAACCCCCACTAGGCGCTCCTACCTGTCACAGACAGGAGGTTTGTGTCCCAGCACTGGTAAGATTATAAGCTGATTGTACTACTTATGCTAGTAAATAATCGATTATCAAAGCCAATTCACCAGCATACTAAACCTTTGTACTACTAAATAATTGTAGTTCTATTTTACACAGTTTTCCATCTGCTAACGGTAAAGATGTACTCCATACCTGCTCAGCCTTCTACACGTGATATACCCGTGATGATATTATACTTTAACGTTAAGTGCTAAAGTGCTTACTAGAAACAGAGGGATTTTCTATATTTTTATGAACAAGAAAACCCAATCACGATTGTATCAAAGGAATCATACGTTAAAGCGATAAAGGCAAGCTTTTAACGTTAAATAAATGTTACAACGAAATAACTATATTATGTATAACTGTATTAGTCACGTTTCTATTTAGAAAACATGCCAATACAGTTAATGGGTAAACATGTTTTTGGGGGTTCCAAATTTTACATTGTGATGCCGATTAAAGGCTTCTTCAAATAGGCGCGACGCGTCTGTCACGTCGCGCTAGTCTGCACGAGCCTTGGTTGAGATATTTTGTTTACATGTCATCAATATTAAAATGAACGGTTCGTTTTCTTTTTAGTTTACCTTCCTCCAGTATGTTATTAAAGTCTACACTATTGTTTGTTGCTATAACATAAAACCTATAATATGTGATTGAATCGAAGTTAGCTTATTGCGTCATGATACCTAAACGAGCAAAAGTTTGCTATGCTGAAATGCGAAAATCGCTTTTTAGAGTTGCAACCGTAGGTGGGTAAGGTATAATAAAAATACTATTATAACCTTCCCTATACCTACTATAATTAACAAAGAACTTGAACGTACCTAGAGGTAAATAAAAAAAAACCAAACAGTGGCACTCCGGGACTGCCCACAGAAGTGAAAACTTTAACAATTACGTGTTTATTTTTTTGAACCGTCAGGAAATATTTTTTGAATCGTCCGATTGAACAAAATTGAGAGGCATATAATATTTGGCATTCATAAGCATAATATATGTAATGTTAAAATATAATATACCAACGTTTATTCAACAGACCTCTTTAAAGGACATTTGTTTTAATCTGATAAAGTTTCACGATCTTGAGTATTCACTAGCTTTTGCCCTCAGCTTCGCCCGCTTGGAGGTGAAAGTTTTTCCACGGGAACGTGCTACCGGCATAAAAATTCTAAATCCGATGTGTTAATCCAGGTTTTAAAATATCTGATTTGTTGATTAAACAACGTTCAACGCACATTCAACGTTGTGCGTTCGTACGTTCGTTTTGTCAGTAGTGTCGGTAACAGTGTCCAATTAGTTCAATTGTTTTTTCTTATCTCAAAAAATGCCCAACGCGCTTAAAAAAGTATTCAGTGCAAAAAAAAACCACTGTACATCGAAAGTTTTTACTAAGGCTTGGTGGCTAAGTAATAATAGCGGCACAATTCGATTGATCAGGTTAAACTAATCTTGACGCGGTTGACCCGTGGATGGGTGACCATCTTAACATATAAAGACCCCTCTGCGCCTCCTCAGAAAGCAAGTTAAACCGTTGGTTCCGGCTGATTTATGTGGATCTTTGGCAATCGTTACGGGTCATCGGAAACCCCGATAGTACGACAACTAGTGGCACTAAACACGGGGTATCGTATGACCTACCCAGTAACTGAGTTGTGGAGGTCACATAGGCAGTCGCTTCATGTAAAATACTGGTATCCAGCTACATTCGATTTGACTGGACGCCTACCCCAACATAATTGGGAAAAGGCTAGGCAGATGGTGACCCAGAGTTTTCAATGTAACTTCATCGATAAAGAGTATATAACTCAATATTATAGCATCGAGGGCAAGGCTGCCGCCATTTCTCATCCGTAACATTAGTGGAGTGGAAACTTTTCTAACAAGGATATCCAATTACCTTGATAAGCAGGTAGGTACTACACTTTTTTCGACCTGAATTCAAAGACAGCAAGCAATTATTAACTTTCCCTCATATAGGAATGGTTCTTTTTTGAAATAGTACAGATAGGCAAGTAAAAAACATAATACGAGTATTCTCAAAGAGTTTACACGACTCTTTGACCTTTTCAGATTTCGAAGGAAGTAAAATTTGGATTTGTATGCCAGTGTGTTAGTTATGTCTTCGCGGTCTTATTTATACGGGGCTTTTCGATTTGATTAAGCTCTTACACATAAATGAAACAAATTAACAACATGTTGACGCAAGTAGTTTAGCCGTGTAGATCTTACAGAATTGTTTATTTTAGTTAAAATTAAATTTTAATTAGGCCACAGATGCATTTAACAACATTAAATTCAAAACTTTTAGGATTGCTCGAGAGGGAACTAGATACCTGAGGAGTAGAAATCTGTTGTTTGGGTGTGGAATTGAATATGGATAAATCACCATAATTTTTCTGTTCTTGTCCAATATTTCTTAGAGTCGGTGCAACACAGTTTCTTCATCCATTCTCTCCTGCCAACCTTAATAAAAAAAAAATACGCGACATCGATGGCGCCAAATGAGTACTATTAAAAGCAAGAGCAATGGTGTTTCCCCGTCGGAATCCATTTTTGACATGAAGTGTGCCACACCTATCTAAACTTCTTATAATGTGAAGGCATGTGCTTCTGCCGCACTACTGTCCCGCATCTAACGTCCTAAAGTGAAAGCGGCCTAACGCTATCATTCACTCCCTTCTCTTTCAAATCAATGTTCAAACAATCCATGCATCTTTTTTTTAGGGCTGTCACTGTCTGTATTTATCACTATTTTAGTCACATGAGTTTCCTTCTTATAAAACATGGTTAACTAAGGGAAATAAAATACAATTTGTAGCTATTATAGCTTTACGTATGAATGTGCATTTTTAAAAAGGAGATAATTACTCTTGAATACCTAACAAATGATGGATGAAATCTGCAAAAGTTGATGATAATATAATCAGAATATAAATGTGGCAGAATAATAAATAATGGATATGTAATAAACGAATAATAAACAATGGATATGTAATAAACAGAATAATAAACGATGGATAGGTATGTTTTTTTTAGAAACTTGATGACAAATGAAAATAACCAAAATGGCATCATGAAAATTATACACTTCACGAATAATGTTTAAGTTTCTAGGCAAAATTTGCTGCATAGGTAGATCATGATCTGGATTAGGACATAGGATCATAAAGGACTTTTATCTTAGAAGCACCAGTTTCCGTTGGATACTCTGTTCTTTAGCAGGCAAAACCGCTGGCGAAAGCTAGTAAAGAATAAAAGCAGTTGATCTCTCAAATCCTTTTAGATGATGTTGAGACTGCCTCTTAGTCTCAATATAAACATATTTAATATTTAAGGGGCAATTTGGACCAATCAGGGACGTTCACGATCAAAGTACGTTTTATAAATTGTATTATTTGCGTAGCGTTTTAGTTATTATCTAATCAATTATTATTAAGACTCGAAAGAAACAGTTAGTAGTTATAAGAAAGTAAACAAGAATTTTCCATTGTTTTGCTACTTAACGTTAAAATGTCGTGAATATTAATATTATAAATAGTGGCCATAGGCCGTGATCATTAGATTTCAATAGGAAATAATATTTTTGACAAACTCTATCTGTTATTATGACGATTTTTATTGGTAATTGAGAGGCATATAATATTTGGCATTCTTAAGCATAATATGTAATGTTCAAATATAATACACCAACATTTATTCAACAGATCTCTTTTAACGACATTTTTTAATACGACAACGTTTCATGATCTTTAGTATTCACTAGCTTTTGCCCTCTGCTTCGCCCACTTGTAGGTCGAAAGTTTTCTCACGGGACCATACTACCGGCATAAAAATTCTAACTCCTACGTATTAATCCAGGTTTTAAACTATCTTTGTGCCAAATTTCATACAAATCCGCTCAGCCTTTTTGCGTGATTGATTAACGAACATCCAAACATACAAACTTTCACATTCATATTATTAGTAGGATTGGGAATTAGAAATATTAGGAGTAAGGAATATTAGGAATTAGGATTGTGATTAACGCTTAACCTATAGTTAACGTTTAATATAACAGCTACACGGGTCGATCGATCAGGTTAAGCGCCGCTTGCCACGGTTGGTCCGTGGATGGGGGTGACCACCTTTATACAGGATTTTTTTTCAGCTGTTCCATATATTTAGACCACTATTGCACTTTTTATGAAATAGCTGATATTTTTTGTATAACCAACGAAAAATTTCTACGCTAGGGTTCTAGAATGATATTCTGAAATCATGGTTACAGTTTGCGCACTGGGTAAAATCCTTCCTTGCCTTGGGTCCCGGCTGTCATTCGTGGATCTTCGACAGTCGTTATGGGTCGTCAGACGCCCGAAAGTCTGACAACCGGTCTTACCAAGGGGTATCGTGTTACCCAGTAACTGGGTTGTGGAGGTCAGATAGGCAGTCGCTCCATGTAAAATACTGGTATTCAGCTGCATCCGGTCAGACTGGAAGCTGACCCCAACATAGTTGGGAAAAGGCTAGGAAGATGATTATGATATACCCTTTCATTATATTCTCATGAGTATAATTAAAGTATTTTCAACAGAAAAAGAAACGTACCTAAAGTCGATTTTTATTATGTAAGTTTTTATATTCTATTAATTAAGTAAACAAGCAACGTAGGTGTTAAAATACGATAGCAGGTGCAAAACAATTAATTAGCATATATGAAGCCAATGTCCCTCGACGTCCGAGCTAAATGCTTCGCTTTTACGATCACAACAAAGTTTACTGTAATAAGAATAACAGAAAGGCAACCCACACGAATTTCAACTCTAATGCAATTTGATACACAACTTTAATTTGAATGACAAAAACTACTAAAATGACAATTATTTGCAATACATAAATCTCTAGTAACTTCTAACTAATAAAATTCAAGTTTCATATATTTACAGTAAAAGTTTTATATTACAGTGGCTCACGTCATAATAACTGTAATATGGGGGGGTCTCACTGGAAGTTTTTATAATAGGCCAGTAAGAAAAGAAGCCGATGAAAAAATAATTTTTAAATAATTTCAAATTAGGAACTCTTTTAGAATTTGTAAGCGTGTAATGAATTAATTCATTTGGCATTTTTTTTTTCAGTGCCTGTCGTGCGTTAAAATGGATTTGACAAGAGAAAATGTTCGCTCAATGATTACGATTTTCGTTGCAGTCTTACTCAAGAACAATGCTACGATAGACTTCGATTAGCATTACATGACAAAGCGTGATGCGAATCCTGTATGTGACGAAAGTTGAAAGAAGAAAGAAAAGACAATCTGCGTAATGGATGTTTACATTTGATGATTTGCCGGAAGAAGTAAAGAAGGGTAGAAATCAAGAAAAAAAGATCATTGTTTCATTCCTTGGACGCACAGGTCCTTTCGCAACAATAGTCCTAAAATATAAACGGACTGTTAGTGCAGATTGTTATATCAGTAATTGTTTACCAGTTGTCTTGGGAAATGTATTTATTTCCAAAAATAAAGGATCAACTTAGGGGAATTCGTTTTATGAACCCTGAAGATGCCAAAAAGACGTGAAGGAGATCTTTAAAGAAGAGGGCCTCTTCAGTCAATAGTTCCATCGCATGCGACGATGCTTAGAACGGAACGGAGACTACTTCGAAAATAAATTTAAATATTGACAGGCTTCTACATCATTCCGCTTTTTTTTTCTAAAAAGTTTCAGTGTGACGCACGTATATGAGCATATACTCGTAACTGTAATAAATATATAAGTAGTGATAACTAGTATTGTAGCGATAAGGAGGCAACATAACCCTGAGATGCTTGAGGTGTAGAGTGATATTCCACGGCTATCAGGACAATCCCGAAAATACGGTCAAAATCTATACCCGCATCTTACTGGAATACTTCCTTCCTCCAAGCACGTTTGTTCTTGGGAATCTCCACGCTAGCCGACCGATAAAGGCAAGAATGAGGTGGGAACTTTGATCCTTTTAGTGTTTACTCCAGCCGGTATATAAAGGCAAGCCAGTGATGACGAACGTGACGTCATCTCCCGGGATATTGGGCCCGTGGGGTCACTACTGCCCAACAGCTCACCACATGCTGCCACTTGGGTTTATGCAATTCTCTTAGTCTGGCTCCTGACCCTAGACTGCTTTCGGCAAAGTACATATAAGATTGGTGAAAGTGTTTTGTCAGTAAATGGACGAAAGAATTTCATAGATTGGTGGTTGCAGTTAATTATTATAACCAGATAATAAAGACTACTTTCGATCCCCCTAACTATCAAAACGATTATAAACTGTTTGTTCACTTGTTGCTTCCACCAACAGCTCTCAAATAAAGAAAATAATGTAACAAGGAAATAACGAACTCGCTACGCTATAACCTCGGCGTATAAATTATGACAAATCTGTTTGATATCCCATTCAAAATTATAGATAGAGCCACTGGAAACAATGTTGTAAATAAAAATACGTTATAAATAAAGAAACAAAAGAAAACAGTTCACGAAGTTAGACTTCAAATTGAGCTTAAAGTCGTAAATGTCGAATTTGTTGAAAATATGTTTTCAAAACAGCGAATATATATTTAACTGAGGCAGCGGTTTAGCCACCTCTCTAGTGCCACATCTCTAGTAGTTACGTGTGATCGTCAATAAAACTTTGCTTGGTGTAGTGGGTCATGTAGCGATACTAACTTTAGTCTGCCGCGTGCCACACGTTCCTACTTACTGTAACGGGGATGATAGAAAGTTACTAAGTGGTCTTGTTTTTTTGTTCAGCCTTCAAAATCGACTAGCTGATATCATTTAAAAAAATGTTCCCTTTGATTTTGTAGTTTCGTTTTCAATGATACAAAGGGCAGACTCTGTTTCTTAAATTTGCATGGGTGGACCTAATACCATAAACTGCCAGTCAACTTTACATAGCAAGAAAAGGCGCAGCTTGAGGAGGTGGCTATCAAATCGTTGCTTTATTTAAATAAAGTACTCTAGGTACTTGTTGTAGGTCGTAGGTTCGAACCACGGTTCGAACCCAGACAGGCGCTTTACTTTGTGTAAATTATTTCATAACCACTGCTCTCAAAAAAGTGAAGAAAACATTGTGTTCTAGAACCAAAAATTTTAAGACATGTGACGTCTACCAACCCGCACTGAGTCCGCGTGGTACATTACGGCCTGCATCCTCTCACAGTTACGAAGCCTGTATCCCAGCAGTGGGAACACTATAGGCTGATTATGCTAGGACCCGTATGTTTCGCCGGGCGTAAAAGAATAGCACCATCCCATTTCTTCCAGTGGGTGTCGTAGAAGGCGACTAAGGGACTTACTAGAGAATGGGCAGCAGCGTTCTCTATGCATTTTACCACCATACTGCGATCGCCAAGCCGCCTGCCAAGCGTGGCGATTATGGCAAAACCCCCCTTTTGGGGGAGGCCTATGTCCAGCAGTGGACGTCTTTCGGCTGAAATGATGATTATGATGATGCTAGGTAGGTACTTGCCATTTATTTGTCCAGCTCCCGGAATTTTTTACAAGTCAGAAATTGCTAACTTGCCTTGAGCAAACGTGGTGAATAATGCCTATGCATTATCTATTAAAATATGCCTTTATACTGCAGTGGGACATTAATTGACTGCTACATTTTATACCTCTATTAAATGCTGTTGATAAATTAGTTATAATTATGTTTCATGCGGTAACGTGAGCGGTAGCAAAAATGTTCAAGTACATTTCCGGGTACGCTTCGGACATCCTCGGGGATCTTTGTGAGTGTTTTCTACTGTTTTCTCGTTATTACAGTAATTTTGTAAAAACATAAGCATCTGAAATTACTAACAAATTACCTTTAGAGACGTTTTGGGCTCCATAAGTGTTGTTAAGGCTTTGTTTAGTAAATACAGGAGCAACGCGGTTTAATAATATGTATTCGGTAACCCAGGTGGCAAGGAACGCGTATTTATTGTGTTTCTTCAAGCGTTTTACGAATAAACTACTTTAACGATACACTTTGTGTATTTTAAATGTAAAATTGGGCGCTTTCTTTTCTACTCAGGTGATCATAATGTTGGTGTTTTTGACTGGCATTTCATTTTCACACCCCTTGAGCGGCCACGGGATATATTTAATCCCACGCGCAAAATGCCGTTGAGCGGCCACGGGATAAAATCTATCCCACGCGCGCTTTGTTGCGGAGTGACTCATTTATTTTAACTCGTGACAAAAATCGACTAAATATTTCTCTATGGTAACCGTACATTCTGATTCCATGCTCAATATACTACGTTTCAAGCCAAGAAAAACCTGGAACGCTCGAACAAAAATATTTTTAATCTATTTGTTTTGCGAGGTCTGTCATAAAACTTACGTCAGGCAGTTGTTATTGTTTTGTTTTGTGATGCTTGTGGATGATTCATTTTGTACTAAAGGTAGGTGGTTTTATTCATTTGTTATGCTAGGAATATACACACCATGCATTTAAAACCATAAAAAACATAGGTCGTCGCTTGTTTTTTTTTGTTATTGTCATTTTTTTCGATAGCGGAAACTTTCTAAGATAAAAATTCTCGAGCTCATTTTCAACGAATTACGTAATTTTTTACGACCATTCATTCAAACGAAAGAAAGACAAGTTATAAAGTCCATTTCGTCAGCATTCTTAAACAATGAACAGTCGAACCAGCCCCCATACAAAGATCCATTGTATTTTCGAGTTTACGATAAGCGGGCGGAGCGCCCGCGACGCAAATTGGTGTGATGACGTCATCGCGGTCGCTTTACGTTATTTAATATAATTCGCTTGGCCGCTTACATATGATGGATTGGCAAACAGGCGAGAGAGCTATTCTAGTGCAAAATGGTTACCTGTGCCGATAAAATATCTATTTTGTTATAGAAGTCTCTATCAGCAGTGTAACTGTTTACGCCAAGGGGCTAAGCCTTCATATGTTGAAACTATATTTTAGAGAATGAGAATGATAGATTCCAAATCAGGAAATACAGGTAACCTTTACCGTAACTCATAATATTCTTTAATAAAAGCAGACAGTAGGTATAAATTCGCAATCTGGCATCACAGCACAAGGTCATCGGTCCACCTTGTGAGAGACCTGCCAACGCTTCACCTTTCAACTAACCAAGAATCAAGATTCATGATATAATATGTGGTATAAACTTACAGCGAGTCCTCGTTTCCTCGGTGTAGTGGCAAAGTTATGCGTGATGCATTGAACCTGAGGTATTGCACCATCAGGGGTGGCCAGGATTGCAGGTCCACGATCTACTCGTTGTGGAGACGGACGAGCCGCTCCACCGCCTATTAGCCACATGGTAGGCTTAGCATTAGACACTGAAACAAACGAAATATGACATTAGATCCTTTTTAGCAATTAAAATACAACTAGCGGTCTGCCTCTCTTACCCACGGTTTTTACGACTTGAAAAAACATCGAGGCTACTTTATTGTAATTTGTATTATTATTGGATAATTGTAATTATTATACAAAAAGCCGGTATTCTCTAAAGTATAGTGAGAACCATATCAGAATCCGTTTCGTATTACAGAAGAATGCGTTGTTCTTCTACACAGGCAGACACGAAAACCGACTTCGACCTTACGACCGGCGTAGCGTTGTACGGAATTTCGATTACCAAGGCCAGCTTATACTAGTTTTGATACCACTGACGTGTGGTCTACTGAACAGTGACGAGAAAAAAATTGAAATATATATGTATACAGGGTAAGTTTTTATCCAGTGCGCAAATTGTAACCATGAATTCAGCATATCATTCTGGACCCCCAGCGCAGAAGCTTTTCGCTATACAAAAAAAGTCAGCTGTTCTATACATTTTGACCGCGTAGGTATTGCACTTTCCTATGAAACAGCTGATATATTTTTGTATAACCGACGAGAAAATTTCTGCTCTGGGGGTCTAGAATGATATGCTGAATTCATGGTTACAGTTTGCGCACTGGTTAAAAACTGATCCTGTATACAACATTCCAAGTAATAATAATAATAATGATAATTTGATCCAGCCTGTTATAACTTGCTGTCCCTCTACTCGTGACGCCATAAGCCGAGGCCCGTACCTCATACCTCATAGTGGGTGCCCTTAGTTTGCAGTCGCTTAGAAATGTAAGTAGCCTTACGCTCGTGACTAGCTTTAAGTTTTCTCGAGGCAACCACAAGAAATTCCGGTTAAGTAGTCTTGGCCTTTCAAGGTCAAATACGAGATGCCATAAAATAAAATAAAACAATCAACCGTTGGGCAGTTGCCCACCAGACACAACATCCGTCTGGTCGAAGGATCCTCCCTTTTCTATAAAGAATGAGTGAACTTTACACCCTGTTCATCACACCTCTTTATAACCATGAACCAATCGTGGTAAGCGTAACTTAATCTACACTCGACGACAACGACGACGATGTGCGGACGTTATTATTTATACAGGGTAAAAATGGCATAATTTACACGAAAATTATATGCATCAGTGCACTGCGAAAGATCAAAGTTTGCTGGTTACAGAATGAAGATTTAGTGAACCCGCTTTTTGGCAGTTATCGGGCACAGTGCCAACTGTGGACTGTTAATAAGAAATATTCATTCAAAGTACGGTAAGTGTTTATGCTTAACTTGGTTCTGCACGCGACTTTGCCTACTTTGTAGTCAACTAATAGGTAGGTACTATTAAACGAACGCAATGGCACTCGGTAATGGTGTAGCTGTGATCTTCCAGTGAAAGAGTTTAAGAAATGGGATCAGTACTTTCAGAGATGACCTCCTACGTCCAAACTTTACCTATTTTTATTATTATTATTAGTGAAGAAGTTTAAGATCTCATCCGAGAATACCTGCCTAAGTCAAATTAACTTTTGGATACTGTTATATCATGAGAATTAGTTTACATAAGATATCAAAATATTATGTGATAGAAATCTAAGACAGAGTCAAAGCTTGACCTCTCGAGTGACGTAAACGTATCAAGTTATTTAGTTTAAGCATAATCATCCTGTAGTATTCCCACTGCTGGGACACATGCCTCCTCTTTTCGAGAAAAAGTTGTCTGTAATCCACCACCTGGGATCTATGCTGGTTAGTAAATGTCCCATGTCTACAAATTTTTGGTTCTAGATTATGCCTGTTTCCTCACAATAGAAAACATCCTTCAACGTTTTGAGAGCCGTGGTGATGAAATTATTTACACTATTATTGCCTGCCTGGTTGGGCTCGAAACCACGACGTAGGTACAATCGTAAATGTCACGTTATTTGATCCAAACCAAATAAGCGAGGCCTAAATTATAGACTTGTACATACATGAAATCATAACATTAAACCAATTTTAAGGTAACACCGAGGCACAAGGAAAATCTCCTGACCATCATAAAAGGATCCTAAACTGACATCATAATAACCGAAATGAACAATTCACTAAAATAATTCGCAAGTCAAGGATGTATTGAATGTGAGGTCAACGATCTGTACAAACAGCGCACCTATCTTAAACATTCATATAGAAAAGTATTTAATTTATATACGTTTACAACCTGACAATACTCTGTATTTACACGCGACGTTTTTTTCTACCAGCTGGTCATGTTAATCAATTATAGAGCAATTTGACTTGGCTTATCAAGCATCGCTCATCGGGTAATGGTGACACACCTTTAAGTCTGAGAAGGCTGTCGTAATTATAGAGTGGTCGACTAGTAAAAAACGCATCCGTTGGTTGCAACCACTCCCTGAGATCGAAGTGTCTTCGTCGTCAGCCGTGACAGTGTCAAGTTAAGAACGTTTATTGTAAAATGAGACCTAGTGAAGGTAAAGATAGAGACAATTCGCTATCTTAATCAGTCTTTAACAAGAACTTGCCAATTGTTCCTTAGGAAATAATATAACTATTACAGTGCGAAGGATCTCAAGGTGAAAGACACTAATTTCTGCCAAGCAGCCGTTTTAATGGATTGAAACTAACAACATTAGGGTTAAATTATGTCGTCAGCATATACATATAAAGTTATTGGAAATACTAATGCCAAATTGGAATAGTTTATCAGTTTGACCTTGACCGGTTTTATACCCAATTTTAACCTAACCTTGGTACACATTAAGCGATAAATATTTCGCAATCCCCGAGAACTAATCCAGCTTAATTTATTTACCAATTTCCTCCAAAATTATAAAAGAACGAAAATATTATTTTCTCATTGAAGTTGGCTAACCTAACCTAAACACCAGTATTGGTCATCCTCTGTGGTAAAAAAACTGTTCGTTTGTGAGTACAATTATGTCAGGTTTACTAATCTTCTCAGTTGCTTTGCGTTAGTTGTCTCTGATTTTCCCTGCCGCAGCTGAAAAAAGCTTTAATAAAAAAAGCTTTTATCAAAGTGCTCTTCGACGGTAAACATTTAAAATGCCCATTGCCAGAAAATTATTTATACAGTTTTGGTAGGCAATCAAAAGTCTATAAACTTTCTTAATCAAGTATTTTCACTACATTGTTTAGGGAATGTAGGTTATCCAAACATCGGTATGTAACCTTTGGCAGTTTAATAGCTAAGCCTTAGTTCTTAGTGCTTATGTCATTGAAGCCGTAGGGAACTCATACGCAATTTCACATAATTTTTTATTTTGGATGTTTCTGCCTTCTATTTTCACTTCAAGGTCATCATCCAATTCAACCATAGATAATAATTATTCCAGACGCCAATCCATTTAGCAAAGTCCATTTTTAGAAGTAATAACAGTTATTTCCGAAATAGGTGGGAATCACAATAAATTTTCATTTGAACTTTCAGTTTCGCTCATAACAAAAACTGTTACTAACCGTTTTCAGTATTAAAATGTAATCGTTATAGGTATAAAACTGTAAATTATTCGCGAATGGTTCAGAGATTGTCTCTAGAATATAAAGTACGGTAGAATCGATGTAAGTATAATGGACGATGTCTGAAGTATCTAAAGAAAAACTCGAAATAATGTTATGTAAAGTTTATGTATTAGCAGTGTACTGGTTGGTTACCTTTTGATTTGTTTTGCCATTCCTTTTTATAATTCGGTATTTCGACTCTTTTATTTCAATGTATCTGATAGAAACTGATTATACTTGATATTATACTGAAATGTACACGCTTTTTACTGCGACCAGTATGATGAATTATTACTACTTTTAGGTTCTACTTTGCTATAAACTGCCACCAAATACCTTTTTTGTCACTACAATTTAGGAGACAGCAAGAGGTCCTTCAACTTTATATGAAAAGATGGCAATGCTTCAGTAGATTTCTTGTAACAGTGTAGGCAGTGCCAGTAACCGAATGCCCACCAGTTGGGTAGTCAGTAAAAGTTACACCTGTATACCTCAAATAAAGGCAAAGGAACAAAAAGAGAAGATCAGAAAGTCCGCAACAAGACGGGTATAATCTGCCTTTTATGTTCTCACTTCCAGGTCGTAGGCCTCCACTCTGTGAGAGGGACTGGGTCATAATACCACAATATGGGCACCGTGTGGGTTGGTGGATGCTGCATGTCTTTGAATTTTTGGTCTAAGAACATACCGTTTTGCCGTTTTGATTAGTGGTGGCGAAATTTACAAATATTTAGATGTATGAGGTACTCTCCTAAACGAATCCAAAAATTATGTCATTGATAGTAAGCTACACTGTTGCCGAGTGATGTTGATAGTTGACTTTTACGTGAATGGTGTGGCGAGCAGAAGTTCGTATAGAATAAAACTTCAGACAAGGTTAAACATTTTTGCGACCAAAACAGTTATGTTCGTTTTACAGATTCATTTTACCTAAGTGTTTCAATTACTTGAGGGTAGCCACTTTTATTAGAGTATAGTAATAGTGGTGTACGTTAGTTGGTATAAAGATAATTTTACTAGCGCGTGTATGAACGGATGTATGAACGTGGACAAAGTAAGAAGTAAAATGTTTTGTAACACGGGGTCTTATGAATAATTGTCTGCCAACAAACTAGGGAATATAATGGCAGGGAAGCATTGTAATTGAGCAGCAGTGGTGGCCCAGTGGTAACGGCCGCGACTGACGAGTTGTAGGTCGTGCGTTTGAACCCAGCCAGGCACATTACTTTGTGTAAATAATTTCATCACCACTGCTCTCAAACGGTGAAGGAAAACATCGTGAGGAAGCCGGCATGTCTTTGAACCAAAAATTCGAAGACATGTGACATCTACCAACCCGCACTGGGCCTGCGTGGTAGATTACGGCCCACTCCCTCTCATGGAGAGGAGGCCTGTATCCCAGCAGTGGGAACGTTTATAGGCTGAGTATGTATGTATTGTAATTGAACCATTACTTTCTTAATAACTGATTTTAATATTCGTGTCGATAATTTTCTCTTTGACAGTGGTTACATGCATGGTTATAGGATTTAAAAAAAAAACATACAAGATTCAGCAACAAACATTAAGATCAGACATTAAGTCGAAACGAATTCAGTATCCACAAGAATTAAATCGCGTTATATTTTATTATGTCTTCTTTATGAAGCAGGATTTGATTCACTTTCGGACTCAACCAAAGTCTGACGTCCATTCATACGAGATTATTTCTTAATTGATTCCAAATTCTCCATTGTAGATAGTTAGGTTATATGTTTTCAAATCATTACCTTCCCTGTTTGAGTAGAAAGTAAACATTTCTTATCTTGTGACCCGTGAGATGACTAGCTCGTGTTGACACTAAAACAGTTTTGCGTCCACAGTTGGAAAAGTTTTGAAACTGGTGTCGTAATTTTCTCTTCGTCTTCTAGATGAGAGATATCTGGAAATTGCACGTTGCAACGTGAGGTTGAAAGTTCAATCAACCTACTTAAGGAATATTCGATCTTGTCCCGGACGGTCCCGGAGTTTTCGGTTTCTGGTAAGTTCATTCCTTCAAAAATCGAGTTTAGAAGAATAAGGACATAATACGAGGGAATAATAAAAAGTAATAGTGGCATATAAACTCTTCAACAACAAAAAGTAAATACTGGCAGGTAAAGCCCCAGACATTTGATAAAAAATTAATAAATAAATATTGATTTTCTTTTCTTATTTTAAAAATAGAAGTCTTTTACGCAAAGTGGATAAAATTGAAATTCACCCCGTAATAAAATATCTCTGCTTGAAAAAAAATACTACTGAGCAAGTAAATCTAGACTTGAAAGTAACTTTAGGGGTTAATGCTCCTCCGTATTCTACGGATGCGCGGTAATGTGCAGAGTTTAAGAGAGGAAGAACTTTAACTAAAGACGACCCGCGCTCGGGACGCCCTATGACGGCAGTTACCGAAAAAATGATAAAAAAAGTTAAAAAATTGTTTTGGCAGATCGTCGTGTTACTGTTCGTTTTGTAGCTGAAGAACTAAAGATTTCGTTAGGAAGTATCCATAGTCTTCTATTAAACATGACCATTTGGGCATGAAAAAAGAATCAGCGCGCTGAGTGCCTAGAATGCTTACAGATGCGCATCAACAAACAAGACTGCGGATTACTCAAATCGATTTGGAATTGTTACAACAAGATCCTGACCGATTTTTGGCCCGCTTCGTAACTATGGATGAAACATGGCTCCACCATTATGATTCTGAAACGAAACAACAGTCCATGACTTGGAAGAGGCCGTCATCTCTAACGCCTAAGACTTATAAGGCAATTCCATCCGCCGGTAAGATTATGGGCTCTCTTTTCTGGGACAGCCAGGGGGTGTTTATGATTGAATACCTCAATCATGGAGCCACTATTACGGTACCCTTATACGCAGGACAAATAAAAAAACTACGTCTAGAAATACGCGACAATCGCCGCGGCAAACTTGCTATAGTTCTGTTGTTTAACCAAGATAACGCCCCCACACACAAGTCCCGAGTCGCGATGACTGCCAACCAAGATGCTGGATTGGAATTGATGGAACATCCTCCGTACTCACCTGACCTTGCGCCTAGTGATTTCTACATGTCCTCGCGGTTAAAAGAACAACTGAGAGGTCACGAATATGGCAATGATGAGGAAGTGATTGCCGCCGTACATGATTTTTTAAGCGATCTAGATGAAGATTTTTTCAAGAAGGGAATCTTAGTATTAGAAAGACGATATACCAAGTGTATAAATCTCAAAGGTGATTATGTCGAAAATTAAATATCAATAAATAATATATAACTATACTTCATACTGATTATCACTTTTTATTGAACAGCCCTAGTATAAGACAATGAATCAAAATACTTTTAAAAAGTATAAGTTGAATCTGAAAAACTTCGTGCAAAATCTTCGGGACCGATTGTTTTTGTAAGATCAATGCATGTTAGATTTATTACCCTCTACCTGAAAACAAAACGTTCGAAAGATTTATATTCGTATTCATATTCTACTGATTTTGGCAAGATAGTTTTATAGAAGATAGTTTTAAAGAAGGAACCCATGTAGTGTAAGGACAAAAATAATATTTTATGATTCATATCAAATATTTTATGCTTTATTTTCTAGTGATTATGAAATTCTACAACATCTAGAATTCTAGACAAATATCATATGAATTAATCACGTTATATTTGTATTAATCATGTTTTTCATTTTATAAAAACAAATGAAATGTGACTTATTTTTAATTAAAACGGTCTACCTATTACAATAATATTTGTCAGTTTGAAATGAATACAATTTTTCATGAATTCTACTCACAATAGCTCGTCTTACAAAAGTAACTTTTGTTCATTCAGTCGCAAACAGACCTTATGAAAAGAATCTTGTTAATATTCTAGGAAAATCGTATATTTACTCTTACAATGTTTGTAAATATGTGGGCACCATGTATCTATCATAGAATTAATTTATCTTTATTGCTTCAGTTGCATTTTGTTACCTTTTTTGGTATAGTAATTTTATTCTGGGTGCATCGTTTTCACATATAATTATATAATGAATGTACTATGATAAATTGTATGTAAAACATTTTAAAAGAGTAACGGTGGAGTTTCTTGCCCGTTCTTCTCCATACGAAACTACATTTTGGAATGGGCGACTAGAATCAATTCTGTTTAAATGTAAATGTTGACGTTCAAAAGTGCCTTTTAAGTGCCTAATTGAAATAAATGCTTTGACTTTGACTTTGACTTTGACTTTGAAGCAAGAAGAAAATATTATGTTGAGTTTTTGGACATTTTTCGTAGCACCGATAGTGGCAAAGTTTTAAACCAAGTATTTTTCCAAGAGTTTTTCGAAGGTCAACGGTGCTGCTATCAATCAAAGATAATTTGGTTTGGTTCGACCATGAAAACATTTTAGACACATTTTTTTACATTTTAGATAGCAAAGACAGTGCTTAAGAGATTCACTGTATCAACGGTGTGAACATCAGTAGGTATGTGATAGGCAACTGCCGACGAGCGTCGACGGCTGCAGTTGCCTCCGCCATTGATGCGTGTCGCTCGTATGTGTGCATACTATCACACTTACAACTTACTTATATTTACATGTTGCGATATTCATATATTATATGGAGCCACTAAGAGATGCGTAATTATTAAATCAACGAGCAATCTTCTCTGCTGTTCTCATTATTGTTCGTGCTTACAGGTCTGTGATTTTTGTCACGTTACGATAAAAATATGAAGCCAAACAGCAACATAGTAGCGGTTTTAACAGCCGCCTGCAACTGACTGATTGGACTTTGCAAGATTACCTAAGGTACAAGCAATATTTGATGTAAGTGGCTAAATTGTGGCGGCTTCTACAACGCCAAATGCGAACTCCGCATCAAAGACCTGACGTCATGCAAATCCTGCATCGTGTAATCAGAGTTTACCGAGTGACTATGACATACAACATCCATCAACCGTCCGACAGTTGCCCACCAGACACAACACCAGTTTGGTTAGAGTCCTCCCATTTCTAAAGAGAATGATTGAACTTTACATCCTGTCTCTCTGGATACGTTTTAAACCAGTGCGCAAACTGTAACTATGTGTATATAGTGTGTATTATGTGAATAACCGACGAATAATTTCTGAGCTGGGGGGGTCTAGAATGACATACTGAATTCATGGTTACAGTGTGCGCACTGGTTAAAAACTTATCCTGGATAAAATACAGTCGCAGGAATCGATTAAATGTTTAGCAACGCTTGCCGCGGGCGGGTCGTGGATTGGTTATCAACAATTATATTACGAGACCCCTCCGTGCCTCGGAGCGCACGTTAAGCCGTTGGTCTCAACTGTTATTCGTAGATTTATGACAGTCGTCACGGGTAAATAGTCTGACAAACTGACTTACCAAGCGGTATCGTTTTACCCAGTAACTAGTTTTTGGATGTCAGATAGACAGTTACCGCATGTAAAATACTGGTATCCAGCTGCATCTGGTTAGTGTGGAATCTGACCCTTACATAGCTGGGACAAGGCTAGACGGATTGAATAATGTAGGTTTTATACTTGATCGTTTTAACCCCCGACGCAAAAACGACGTGGTATTATGAGTTTAAAGTTTGACGTGTCTGTGTGTGTGTGTCTGTCTGTGGCTCCGTAGCTGCCGAACGGATGAACCGAAATCGTTTTTTTTTTTTGACAGGTGAATTAGTCTGGAGTATTCTTAAATATTTTTCATCAAAATCGGTTCAACCGTTTTAAGATAATCAGCTCTTTTCTGTTTTTTTTTTCCTTTTATAAAGTATCACAATAGACGATGATACTTTATTCACATTACAATTTAGCCTGTTATATAAGTAATTTAAATACAATTTAAATTGCTAAGTAATTATAAAACAAAGAAATCGTCCAGTAACGTTTTTCTTATTCACTGTAAGTTAAGGGGAAGACACTGGTTTCACGTGTTCTTTATTAAAGTCAGCACTTGCACTACAGTTTAAGTTCACTTACACTGCACTAAACTAACTCAAAAGGTTTTACCCTTTTTAGTCTTCGCACTAATTCAGTGTACTTTAGAGTACTTTTCTGGTTGAGCATCTTCCACGGGTTTGATCAAGTCGAAATTTAGTATTCTATTACTTCAATTATATTAAACGAACAAAGTAACTTTGAACTGATGCTGGACCAACACCTGGAATTCCCAGGATACCCAAGTTACTCACCAACAAACAGCAGAAGTATCTATCGTGTTTGGGCTCATTAAAAAGTTCTCAATGAATAGGTTATGGATAAATGGTGATCAGGACGAGGAATAAGGATAAATTAGTAACAAATTTTACTCTGGGAAACATACGCAACGCTGCGCAGATTTAAGCGAGACATTAAGTTTAAAAAGCAGGAAATAAAAGTTTTATTTTAGAGATGACGGTGACGATGACGTCATATGAACACCTTTGAAATGTTCTGTGTAGAATGATACACTCATAGATGTCGAATAGTCGATGACAACAATAACTAGAGTGGGCGCTCGTTCCGTAATGTAGCAAAACCTACGCATTTTGTTCCCAAATTAAATTGTGTGCCGAACCCCACGCACACAATTCCTAAAACAGTAACCATTAACACTTTATGAACAATCAATCAACAATGACAATTGGCTTCTTCGAGAGAAAACAAATCTTTTAGATGTAGTGTGTTAATTAGGAGCATAGAATTAGGAGTGCATAATAAAACTGTACTATTAATATACAACATCACAATCGATCAATTACTCGCATGTTCAATGGAAAACCGTTTAGAGAAGGAAAATAGAGTACAGGGGCGTGAACTTGTGCATTTTTAAAACATCAATGTGTGCATTTATTAATAACTAGCTTTTGCCAGCGACTTCGCCCGCGCGGAACTTTCATCCCCTATTTAACTCCCTTAGGGATTGAATTTTGAAAAATCCTTCCTTATTCCTTGTCTACATTATAAAGGGAACCTCTGTGCAAAATTTCAGCTTTCTAGGTCCAAGGGTTTGGGCTGGGCGTTGATGAGTCAGTCAATCAGTCAGTCAGGACTTGTCTTTTTATTTATGTAGATAGATAGATAGTGTTTGCCCCAGCGGTCAAAATTCGACCATATTTAATTCAAATTTTAATCAACAATAACTAAAAATATTGGCTTGGTGCACTCCTTCTCCATAAAAACTTTAACTGTGCCCGATATGATATTATCTTGGACAAAAAGAAATTCGTAATCTCTGGATGGATTTCGTAAGATTATTTTACTGACAAGAAATTAAAGTTCAATAAAAAAAGCATGCTATTCTGTCCGCGCACTTTTTGTAGAAAGGCTTACAAAGTTTTTGCTTAGGTAGGTACTTATTAATAATTATATTGAAGACTAGCTTTTGCCCGCGGCTCCTCCCATGTGGATATCGGTTATCACCAGAGATCAGATATTCGGATGCATATTCACCTAAAGCTGAGGTGTTGGCTAATACAGAACGCGCTTTTTTATCGAAAAAATCTTAATTTAATGCCAAAAAAATATATAACTAACTCACACCACCCCTTCTCTAACAGACTTACACTCTACACATAAATATTACTTGCATCGGGGTTAATTTTAAATAAAAAATATGCATTTGAATACAATCCTAATAATTTAGAATTCGCTTCCTCAGCTATATAAATTTCCGGTGTTCCTGGAATCCCGGGATATTTTTTACAAAAATAATAATTTAAGAAGCCACTTACATACATTCATAACTAAAAATTAACTTTAGGTAAATATGCATCCGAATATCCGATATTTATTTATCACATAAAATATACCCTATGTCCTTCTCCTTTTCCCAGGCTTTATTTCTGCCTAATTTCATAACGATCGGTTCAGCGCTTTAGGCATAAAAGCGTAACAGACAGACAGAGTTACTTTCGCATTTATAATATTAGTAGGGATAGATATAGATTCGCTGAACGCGAAAAGTTTTGATTTTTCACATGTGGGGTAGTCCCACCAATTCGAAATTTCATCATCGTTGGGGTCAAAACAATGCATATTTATGGGATAGTAGCAATCGCGGTTAATTTGCTGTCATTTTTTGAAGAGTTGTCTATTTCCGAAACGCATCATCAGATCTATATGATGTTGAAACGGGACCATTTCGAAATAAACCCCTTTCGAACAAAAAAGAATTTTGTAATTCGGTCTATATATGACGGAGTTATGCCCGAACCTCCACCTAACTCCTAACCGTTTAAGAGTTGTACCTTCCTTCATCAGCTCAGCGTCATTAGATGATGATGACCATACGCAAATGTCTCAGTAGCTTTAGAAAATATATGAAAAACATTGTTTATACCACAACATTGTTTATTGTTTACATTTGAGGGTTGCCCTCTATTTCCCTGGGATTCCATCATCAGATCTTGACTTGGTTCGAATAGGACCACCTCAGGAGTACCTACACTCTTTCAAACAAAAAAATAATTTTGGGAATCGGTCCACAAATGGGGGAGGAATCGATGAACATCCAAAAAAAAAATACATACTGTCGAACATATAACCACCTCCTTTTTGGAAGTCGGTTAAAAATACCATACCTAATGTTCAGTTCTGCATTCAGTAGATGGTTAAAAAGAGGTGCGTAGTATGTCTACATTCATCCGATATAATGAGACCAAGACTGAAATCCTGAAAGACTGCGGACAGCTATTGTGAATATTCCAATGAAAAAAAAAAAACATTGTCTCTATGTAAAGGCCCAACAGCGGGCTTAGCATGACGCTTTGTATTTCTACGAAGAATAGACAGTGCTTTTTCAATAAAAAGTGACATTTCGTTCCTACATTTATGATATCGCAAAAAAAAACAAGTAGAAATCCTTCTACAATCTGTCATTTAGTCTTTCGTTTCTTATGATACGAGTATTTGTCTAGGTCCTTATAAATGTAGACTATTTCAGAAGAATATTTCTTCCCAAACTGTCAAAATCTCACCGACAGCAAACTTTCTACTCGACGGCCATAAAGTATATACGATTATCTACAAAATCATGATTCGTTTAGAACGCATAACTGTGTCAATTAATAGAAAAACATAGCGATCTTCTCCTATTGTACATTTTTTTTTTTTTTTTTTTTTGGGTGGGAAATCATCAAATGACTTCTCCTGCTGAGTAGAGCAGGAGGGCGTGTCAGACTTTTACTGACTAAAACCCACCCGTGTTCCCTCAGTAGCCCGTATGCCAGGGGCCGTGGTATCTCTTTCGAACAAACCCGCACCCCTGGCAGGCATCGGCCCTTGCGGACCCCACCTGTGGTTGCTGACATCTTTGACGGCGCGCGTGTGGAACACAACGCGCCGTCCCGTCTACCACTTTTCGGCCGCAGAGGATAGGGAGAGCGGCCAACGCTATACCGACACTCCTCTTCCCCTGCGGCCCCACCGCGTCCGCCATCAAACGGTGGCGACCCCGTCCAGGCCACGGAAGGGAAGAGCGCTGCTCAGAAGCACCGGCACTCCTCCTCTACCGCAGTCCGTAACCCTCAGCCGCGATGCCTCCCATTCGACATCGCGGCCCACCTCAGTTGCGGTGCACCTCACCGCAACCTACTTTTTGGCCGCTACGTCAATGGCTTGAAGGCAAAAGCCCTGACGAGCGGCCCCACCGTTGGGTTCCTCTTGGCTTCACCGTGGATGGGAGACCACGGTTACTAAGCCCCCCCGCAACGACAATGCGGGAACCCACTCGGGGGGGCTCCTATTGTACATCATTTAGTTAAAAATCATGTCTATTCTTCCGTCGACAAATCGGTGCTCGTGCTAAGCCTGCTGGTCAGAGGTCGCGAAAGAAAACCAAAAGTAAATTACATAGGTAGCTAGGTAAGAAGGTAGGAACCTGACGACGCTGAAGGTATAATTATTATAACGTTATGGCATTACTAGAGTAACTATAATATTGCTTGCAGAGTTTGTAAACCGAAGCGACCGACGACGGTAGGTCGTATTTCCCTTAGGACCGATGGCTTTTTGACCTAAATGGGTAAGTATCTAGCCAGGTGGATAGTCTGGTTAAACAAAGGTTTGGTTCTAATTAGGTATTACAGGGACTAGTCTAAACGGTTTTTTTGTCCAGAAAATAGACAGTTTTCCTGCATGAAAAACAATCAAAATCAAAATCAAAATATTTTTATTTCATATAAACCTGCATGGGCACTTATGAAACGTCAGAAGCTAGGTGCACGGTTCCAAAATGTTGTTTCAATATATTGGATTTCATGTTTTGTTTTGTTCGGAACCTAATATTAAAAAGAAAATAAAAGTAAGTCTAAGTTAAGTCTAAGCTATCTTCTAGTGCAAATTCCATGTCCAAATTGTTAGCTGTCTCAGAGATTAGTCGGTACAAACTGACAATAAACCGAAAAAAAACCTTCTTTTTGTTACAAGTTTTTATCGCTTTTTACTACATGCACTTGAAAGTATCTGTTATTTTGACATTATAAACAGACACTTAAATTTTATTTATTTATATGTATGTATATAAGTCCAGGTTTTCTCACGATTTTTTCCTTCACAAATGACAATATTATGTCCAAGACAAACTATGGATATCAAAAAAGTCAAATTGGTACAACTTGCCCGGATTTGAGCAAATTTGTACTTTTTACGAATGGTGCCGAATTTTGCCCGTTTTTCAATAGTACGTTTATCTCACAAAAAAAAACTGTACTAGTTGGTACTTGTCGTTTTTATTACACAGTTTAAAACATTCATATTTCATACCGTGTGACAGTGAATAATGATGGAGTCGCACACACTGTTTGCATGAAATATTATTAAGATACTTGATATTTTCAGCCATATTTTTATAATTCATGGAAAATCTAACTGAAGGAAATAGATGTGTACACATCATGACTAAGAATTAATGTCATACTGATCATATGAATAAGAAAGTCTTAGCACGAAGCGAACGAAAATAAAAGTGAAATAGAATATGAAGAGTGATCATAGTGAAGGGAAGATCAAAGATTATAATAGTCTTGTAGTCTACAGCTGCTTGTCACAGGTCTCTTTGATATAATGAAAATAAACTACTAATGAACGTCACTTTAATTAACATTAAACATTATGGCTAGCTTTTGTTGAGAGTTAAAAGAAACTTAACATTATGCATACCTACTAGCGTTTGCTAATTCTTCTTGAAATAAATAAATGACATTCTACTATATGATTCCGGGAAACGTTACACTTTAGTTTTTATATTTCTAGCTTCAGGGTTTTAGTGGAACTGATGTGATTCTCGCGTATCGGCAAGCGTATCGTGGCACGCCAGCCCCAGCTAGATGGATCGACGACCTAGTGGCTGGGATAGACTGGATGTGGAAGGCGGATGACAGGGTGTTGTGGCGCCACTTGGGAGAGGCCTATGTCCAGCAGTGGACTGCGATAGGCTGAGTTGATTGATGTAATTATAATTAACTAATTTGTTTGGTTAAATTGATTATTTGTAACGTATGATAGATGTACCTTTGCAACTTCAAAATTATCAAATGAGAGGATTTTGTCGTAAGGCTAAATTGTAAAATAAACTAAGTGTTTTGGAAATTAATAAACAAATCTCTCATTAAAATATTCCTTTTAGTATGTTACGAAAGACAAATTCCCAAATTACCTTTAGACGTGAGGCTACATTCAGAGGTCGGATTTTACAAACTTAAAGGATTTGCGCCCTAATTTGACTACGTCGACATAATCCGACCGTGGTGTCACAAATGTAAATAAAATTTACTTTAGTTTACTACTTACTAAGTTACACTGATGTGGGTTACGAGGTTTGTGTAGAAAATCGAGAGATTTTTAGTTTCTGGGGTGTTAACTCGATATATTTTTCGTAGTAGGTAACTGTACTCCGTTTTAAATAAGATTAGACATGTCTTTAACCATCTTTTTAACAGTCTGTTCAACCGATTTTGACTTCTATTCTGTAGGCTAAGGATGATATTAAAAAACATTAAAGTGGTTAATAATACCAACTGTTTACCGTAGATGGGTGATTTTCAAAATTTTTGTACATTTTCGTCTGTGAAAACGTCCACGTGAATATTTACGAAGAAAAGTGCATTGAAGTAATCAAACTGGTATTAATATGTTTAGCAATATTTTTCCCAGTTGGGTTTCAACATTTCAGATCATAATAATAGGTAATTAAAACAAAAACAGAGTTTTACTACTTCAATCCATAATATTTTCATATAGCAATCTCGTGTCCCTTAGCACAAGCGCGTAACAAAAAAAATCATAAAGAAACTACTCACATATTTACCTACACGTTCTACTTGCACAATATCTTAATGGTTCTAATAATGATGTAATGATATTAAAACACAAGAAAAGTGTGTTTGTTTCTGTGCAGTATTTTTTCAACAATAAATCTTTCATTTTGGTTGCTCAAATATTAAAAAAAAAACAATAAGGCTATCTCTTATTATTTTTGGGTAAATTTAAAGAATAATTTTGACCAACTACTAAAAAGAAGCTAGATAAATTCAACAAGATTCTTTCTAACCTCAAAATGGTTGAGGTTGTAATTAAACTCATTTTTAATTTCATTTTTCTAACGATTTGTTACGTTTTTTTGTTGCGTAAATAAAATGATTTAACAAAAATGAAGTAAAGTCGACTTCATACAGAATTATTATATTAATATAATTTGACGGATAGTCTTTCGTTTATTCATTTTATTCACACACATTTTTTTGTAATCTATACTAATATTATAAAGAGGAAATATTTGATTGTTTGTTTGCATTGAATAGGCTCCGAAACTACTGAACCGATTTGAAAAATTGTTTCACTGTTGGGAAGCTACACTATCCCCGGTTGACATAGGCTATATTTTATCCCCGTATTCTCACGGGAACGGGAACTACGCGGCTGAAACCGCAGAGCGCTGCTCGTTCAAAAATAAAATTGGTAATCAAATATTTCAAAATATTAATAAAATAGTAGCCCACCAGTATCAGGAATTGGTACAACATTTATAATCGACCTAAACGATGTAAAATATCAATTTGTAGAATTTATGGTGTTTAGTATGGTAATATAATTTAGTATGAAAATTTATAGTAATAAAAGTATAAAAGACAGATGCAGATAAAAATATTTATAAATACTGAAAACAAAATTAAGTAGTTTTGTCATAAATATGAACATTTCAATAATAAATAATTATTATTCAAATAAGTAATAAACATTAAAATCACTAAAAAAATATATAATTTTATGAGAAGTAGAAGAACATTTACAATTATGACATGTTACACGATAGTTTCTGAAGTTTAAAAGTTATTATTGGAACCCACTGTTGATATTGTTCCCTACTATGAAGTATGTGATAAGATACCTAACGTGTTTTTTATTTGTTTTATAACTAGCCTTTTCAAAATAAAAAATATTGCTGAAAAAGAATTTCCTTATCCATTTTTTTTTTGTAGTGACGTATTTATGGTTATTACCAATTTTCAACACTATATTCCTCGACAGTTTATTTTATTTAAATTGGGCTACACATTTGATTAAGTAATTTAAAACCAGACCAATAGAAAAATACAATTTTAAGACTCATTTTATGACTCTTATTCAACAGGCTGATTATATTATTCAAAAATGAATAAAATGAGACTTCGTTGTTTTATTAACGTCTGTGAAATAGCCCTAATGTTTCCTTTTTATAATTTTTTTGTGACATTATTAATTTTTGTAACAGTATTCGTTTATTTTTCATTTTTGTAACTGTACAAAAATTTTGAAAATCACCCAGATGTTATTTATCATGCTACCAACGCAATAGATGTCAAAATCGGTTGAACGGACTGTAAAAAAGGTTTATATAAATCTCTAATCTTTTTCAAACGGAGTATAGGTGGTTCTATTCATCTGGATTCTGGTCTGGAAGCCGCTGGCATTAACCCGCGTTAACCAAAACTTTAACAAATTTTACACCTCAACCTTCTTCATGAAATACTCTGTGCAAACCGCATGAAAATCCGTTTAGTACTTTTTGAGTTAATCGCGAACTGACAGACAGACAGATGCGGCGGGGGACTTTGTTTTATAATATTTAGTGAAAGTAATAATATTATTTAAACCTAGCCAGACAAAATTTAAAGGTAGGTATGGGTAAAAATGAAAATCAGACACAAATAAATATAAAGCTCAAATGAGTACACAACCGGATTCACAGAAAGCTGTTGCATTTTATAATAATTATGTAGGTAAGGACATAGTACGTCCTTGTTGATAATTCATCTCAATGACACACTGCGTAGGTACTCAGGTTGCCACACGTTGCCCACACGGCCATTCTCTAATTATATTTGACATATGAAACTTTTCCTGACCTACCGGTTTTCCGCATCGCTTCTTTACCCGTTCCTTATAAGTTTGCGTTCAATTCATAGATTACTTACTCGTAGATGGAAGAATCGCGATTTCTGTACCAAGTTGTGAATGATAAATCCAATAGCTTGATTATAATTATCAAATTAATGGACATCTGTTGTTATTAGCGTTATCAATGGAATGCTTTCTGCTTATTTTAACGTTGACATCGTGTTAACTGGTTTAATTCGAATTTGTTTTCTAACATACCTAATGCAAAAACCATTTCGTCAACATTGCTCTTTAAAGCCTTTGTTTTCTTCAAATTGGCCATAACAGTTCATGTTAAAACATGAACACTTTTTGCCAATTTGAAGAAAACAAAAGCCCTGTGGAAGCTAATATTGACTTTAAGGTATAAAGACAGTTTTTTTTTTTCAATTGGCATTGCAGTTACATTTTCTCTCTAGAGCCAGTCTTACCAAGGGGTATCGCATGTTCCCCAGTAACTGGGTTATGGAGGTCAGATATACGGTTTCCCATGTAAAATAATGGTATTCAACTGCATCCGGTTAGACTGGAAGCTGACCCTAACATAGTTGGGTAAATGCTTAAAGATTTATGTGAATTTTTTTCACTAAATATGTTGGGTAAACCACTAAGTCCAGGGTTTGTGATGACTTTACAATACTAGTAATAGATTAACCTGTCAATTATTTCGATGAAATTAAAAAGGTACTTTAATGTGCTACTTCGTCTGTACCCATAGGACCAATGAACCTAACCGTATATAGCAACATAAACATAGAAACAAAGAATACGCGGTATTCGACCCTAAATGGTGAAGACTACGCAAGGCTTCGAGCGTTGATTAAGCCATTCAATCACTAAATAACAATAACGCCGGAAACACGTGTGGATGCGGTACTTTGATAGTTTAGACGAATATGATAAAATCCCCTAATTTTTTATTATAATTTGGATTGTCTTTTTAATATTGAGAACTGAAGGGTAATTGCTATCAGTAGTAATTGCTCCCATTTTGTCAGTTCCACAACAGCCATTGCAGTGTTTACTTTGCAAAGCAGACATCTTTTTTGAACATATGACAGAATTGATTAGCTAGATTTTTTAATTATCTTCAAGATAATTTAGATTCTGATTACTAGTACATTTCGCAATTAGGGTGCAGGACTTAAGGTGAACCTAGTCCACATTTTCCCCATTCATTTCGGGAGTGTATTACCACTATTTGACACTTTACATAAAAAATTAAACATGGTATGGTTTTGTCTTATTATTAATATTATCTGTATGGAAACAGAATACCAATAACAGAAAAAAGTTAGGAGCCAACAAAGATTCGTTTTTCTTGCTAATTTAACTTATCTTTGGGCGTGTTTAAGTAATAAAAAAAGTATCAAATCTCCAAAACTAAGTCAGTACCCACAAAGCTCAATTATTTAAAAGTTCAATAAACTTTATTGGTTATTGATTCATGCAGTTGTTTTTTCAGAGACCCGATCTTCCGAAGGACTTTTCTTAATTTTTTACGCGCCTGTTTTAATCTAAATGATCTTGCAGCTCACTCAATAATGTTGTGCGTATTCTACACGCACAACATTATTGAGCATCTAACTGCTCATCACGGGTACTACCTCTGTCGGACAGTGAGAGAGAGTAGTGAGAGAGCGTGATTTTTAGCTAGGCCCATCATTGAGTTCGAGCCCGAAACTAGGCAGCCACTGTTTATGTGCACTCCTTTATAGTGTTCAAGGAGAAAAGAATACGTTAACCTACGATCATAATGTTCTCATGTTAATTACATTGTAGTCGTTAGTTTTAAACAGTCCCTCGATGATAGACTAAGGAAGAGTCAGGCGAAGGGTATCGAAGTGGATTCGAGATTAAATGGACAACTGAGTGTACTCGAATTTGGTTGTCATATTCAGGCCCATCCTTCGTACATCGACGACGAAGCGTGTACAACCACGTGGTTCTTTTGGGACTTCATAAATTAATTAAAAGCATAATATATATAATTTGGCTGGTTGGGCAATTGCCACTGTAGGGTTGGGTTTACCATTCTACTCAGTTCGAAGTGAAAATTGTAATTAATTTGTTTGTTGTATGTATCGGGGTTAGAGGATTTAGTATTGTTTACACGTCGGGGAATTATTTTAGGAGGTTTCAAGAAATAAGCGGAAAATTTGAATCGTTATAATGGTATTTCCCAATTATTAACGGTAAAGATACCTACGAGACTAACACTCGAAAGATATTTCAATTTCACGAAAAACAGGTGGTTTTTCTCATCATCATTTCAGCGGCGATCACTTTACTTAGACAGTTTTAAAATGTAGCTTTAATAGAGCACAATGAAATGTAGTGCTGCCATGTCTATTTGCAACTTTAGGTAATTTAGTATTAGAAAACACGGTAACTCAGAACTAGACTTTTCCCGCAATAAATTTTACTCTTTAGATATCACTTGTGTGAGACCACCGGCAATATTAAAGTATTTTGCAAAATACATTATTAATAAACTGGCAACTATCTAACTGGATGCAGCTGAATACCAGTATTTTACATGGAGCGACTGCCTATCTTAAGTGGCAGTGGGCAGGGCACATTGCTCGCAGAACAGATGGCCGATGGGGCCGAAAGGTTCTGGAGTGGCGACCGCGTACCGGAAGACGTAGAGTAGGAAGGCCTCCCACAAGGTGGACCGATGACCTTGCGAAGACCGCGGGTATCCGCTGGATGTGGGAAGCACAAGACCGGTCGAAGTGGAGGAGCCTGGGGGAGGCTTATGTCCAGCAGTGGACGTCTTTCGGCTGATATGATGATGATGATGATGATGACTGCCTATCTGACCTCCACAACCCAGTTACTGGGTAATACGATACCCCTAGTTAAGACTGGTTGTCAGATTTTCGGGCTTCTGACTACCCGTAACGACTGTCGAAGCCCCACGGATTACAGCCGGGAACAACGGCTTAACGTGCTTCCGAGGCACAGAGGGGTCTTGGTATGTAAAGATGATCACCCATCCACGGACCAACCGCGGCAAGCATAGTTTAACCTAATTGATCGACCAGTTGTCGCTATTATTACTTAGCTACAAGCCCCTCCTCTTTTCAATGTTAGTCTGACCTATAAATAATAACTTTCCCGCACCATTGCATTTCTTCCCGTGGGTGTAGGAGACGATTAAGGGACTTACTAGAGAATGGGCAGCAGCGTTCTCTATGCATTTTACCACCATACTGCGATCGCTAACCCGCCTGCCAAGCGTGGCGATTTTGGCAAACCCCACCTTATTGGGGGAGGCATATGTCCAGCAGTGGATGTCTTTCGGCTGATTTTTTTTATACTTTTAACCCGGTATTCCCTAAGTAAGTATACAAAAATTAAAATATAACAAGTATAGCAAACTGAACAGCAAAATGTCAGTGTGGAAAATATAAACAGGCAAGTAGGTACCTACTGACGTAACTTACCTCAACAAGTAGGTAACTGTTGCATGTGACTTGGAAAGCTGGTAAACATCACGTTATAATATTACATGCTCAAGTCTCTTACAGAAATACTTGGAGTGTACGTGATATCATCGTCCGCCTAGTTTTTTCTTACTTTATCGCATTTCTTTTGAGACTAAACTAGCTTGCGAGGAACTCGAAATTACCCCGCGAGAACGTACTACCGGGATAATATGTATCCTGTGTCAATATAGTTTACAATCTGTGTGCCAAATTTCAATCAAATCCGTTCAGCCGTTTTTGCGTGATTGAGTAACAAACATCCAAATATCTTCACAAACTTTCACATTTATAGTAGGACTAGCTTTTGCCAGCGGCTTCGCCCGCGCGGAACGTTCATCCCCTATTTAACTCCCTTAGGGGTTGAATTTCGAAAAACTCTCCCTTATTCCTTGTCTACATTATAAAGGGAACCTCTGTGCAAAATTTCAGCTTTCTAGGTCCAAGGGTTTGGGCTGGGCGTTGATGAGTCAGTCAGTCAGTCAGGACTTGTCTTTTTATTTATATGGATAGATGAAAGCTTCATGGGGAAACCTAAACTTATTGGGTTTTCATTAATGTTCGTTTCTTCTCCGTATAAGAAGAGGCCTTTGCCCCGCGTAGGAAAATTATAGGCTGGTCATTTTGGCATTTCTGACATCACAATCCATAGTGATTGTGAAACTACAAATGCTGTTTTTCGAGTGGAGTGGACACTATAGTGATTGTGATACTAGAAATGATGTTTTTCGAGTAGAGTGGACACTATAGTGATTGTGATGCTAGAAATGTCGTTTTTACGCCAAACGATACATGTTTGGACCTGTTTGTCATATCCTACCCTACCCTATGGAACCTCAACTTTGCACTATTTAGCAAGTTTTTTACTCTTTATGAGCTATTTTCACTTTTCTAGTAACTCCGAAACTCAGTCAGTACTTTAATCGTAAAAAACTAGATGAAAGATTTTATATCCTCGCCAATTAGGTACACTGGTACAACTTTTCGCTAATCACAAAAGTTACAGGACGAAAAGGTCACAATAGTAGATTTCTGATGAATTAGTTTTTCGAGTTATCGCTTTGGGAATACGGAATTTATGAGATTTTATACATCGTACGTCCTCATTTGTAGCAAAAATCCCTAAATGATGCAAATAGGTACTGCATTAATTTTGCCTTATTATAGCCGTTTCATATACCTAACTGTCAAAGAATGACAGTTGTAATCGATACTAATAATACTAAAAGACGAAATAAATTATTATAGCGAATTTTTTCTTCTTTGGGTTCATTATTGCAATTATCTTAAAGATCTCTACTAAAATAATTAACATAATTATGTTACTACTTATAAGATAATTTAGCTTTCCATAGATGAAAAAAAAAAGTGGTTAAAATTGGTCCAGTAGTTTCGGAGACTATTCACTAAAAACAACAAAAATCTGTCATGTTTGTAATATTATAAGTATACATAGGTAAATTCGTCGGTATCCTTGGAATACGCGGAATGTGTGCGAGCTGTCCGGCTGCGGGACCAGTGATGATGGTGGCTACAATGACATTGTCTCGAAGTTCTTTGATTAAAACTCTTGTGCCAATATAGGTATAGGCTTGGAGTCCTCTCTATATAGTAGAACGCCGCACGGCGGCGTCGTACAGGTTTGCGTATTGTATTTTTATACTCGTGATAACTTAAAATTAAATGTTCGATTCGAACGAATAAAAAAATGAATATACACTCATAATCATCATCTTTTCAGCCGAAAGACGTCCACTGCTGGACATAGGCCTCCCCCAGGCTCCTCCACTTCAATCGCTCTTGTGCTTCCAATATCCAAGTATAATAATTATTATATTATCGGGGATTTATCCATTTTGAGTATTCATCCGGACGAAATCCCAACACTAGTCGGATGAGCTAGTCTATTTAAAAATACTTGAAGAAAAAAACTTACGTAACCCTTTTTACAAAATAAAAACTTTTTAATAAAAAAATTAAACCGCCGAAAAACCGAAAAGTAAAAAATAATAAACTTGCTTTGTCCAACCCCAATAACTAAGTTCGGAAGGCGGTGACATATAATTAAATACATATCCAAAGTCACCGACTTCCGAACTTAGTTATTGGGGTTGGACAAAGCAAGTTTATTATTTTTTACTTTTCGGTTTTTCGGCGGTTTAATTTTTTTGTTAAAAAGTTTTTTTTAATAATTTTTTGTGGATATAATCTACTAATAACTACATGCTTAATTTTTGTTTACTTTTTGTAATACACAACTCAGTATTAAAACCTGTGAGTAAACAATCAATCATCCCTGTTTTCTTACCCTTGGGGTTGGAATTTTTATTCTAAATTTATATGGGACTAACTTCGGGGTATACCCTTTCCAATAAAAAAAGAATGATCAAAATCGGACTACTCTGGAAAAAGTTATGTATGGTCATACATTAAAAAAAAAAATATACGCGTCGAATTGAGTAACCTCCTCCGTTTTTTCGTCGGTTAAAAATACGCGGACAGGCTACTACTTTGGCACAGTTAAAATTTGTATGGAGGAGGAGTGCAGTAAACTAGTACCTATTTTTAAATTATGGTCGATATTCGACAACCACTAGTACGAAAATAAAGTTTGGGAACGTTGACTAACGTTCCCAAACAATATTTTTATCATTGTATGTCTTATATTGTCTGGAATAACTTGAGCATTAATTTGTTAATCCCGGCTAATGAGACACAATTAATTTTATAGTTTATAACGCTTTTATATTATTGTATTTGTCGGGTTGTATGTATGATGTATGTAACGGAATCTTTGAGCCTAATTTTCACTGGTTTCTAGACGTCTGATCAACTTGAAACTTTGCACACGTCTTAAGGGCCGATGACAATGCAATAACCCGATAAAAAAAATTCAAAAAAATTAATTAATAAAAAAAAATCAAATTTTTTAAATTTTTCCGATAAAAATTTGATCGAACTAAAAAATGGAAAATAAATAATAGTTTAAAAAACTAAAAAAACACGCTTCGCACGACTCTCCTCTCATAGAGAGGAGAGTCATGAAAATATAGGAAAATGCACCCCACGCTTTTTACTCTGAATTGAATTATTGACTTCCTACTACTGTAACATAAACTCTTTGTAATTAAAAATTATTTTCTACTTTTTAAAATATAATAAAACACTACCCCTTTGAATATTAACAAATGAAGTAAAGGCTTCCTCAAACAAGCGCGATGCGAAAGCGCGACGCGACACAATATTCATGAAGTTTTCATAGAAATTTTAACTTTTTGATATACATATATACGCATCAGCCAATTAGCTGCGAGTGTATCTACCCAAGTACTAATTATAACTTCTTCATCATTAATAAACGCGGTTGATGATTATTTTAACTGAAATGTGCAAAAATGTGATAAAAATACTAAAAAAAGCGCAAAACTTACATGCTTCTTCTTCCTTTTCCGTTACAACATCAATTACATGAGAGTTGGTCATATCGCTGTATTTAATAAGCCACTTAATAAAATTATTATGAAGCTAACAGTCCAGGGTTTAAAAGCCACGATACTAGATTGACCATTGATCCAAAACTAAGCATGGCTTGTATCTTGGGGACCAAAACTGCGATTGAGCAATAATGGTGGACAAGTATAATTAGTAATATTGTTACTGATAAGCTACAGATAATTACAGATAGCTAATACAATCACATTATTTTATCCATACAAATAACCTGATTTTAAAAAACATCTGTAGCCTGAGTATCTAAGTCACCATAAGTATTTTATTCAACAATATTTTTAGTATATGCGAAACCTGAATATAGTTTGTTCAGAATAAGGAACTGAATCGATTCTATTTGTTTTTACACCATGTTATATTTTTCCCTATTGTTTATTTTTTTTTATTTATCACTAGTTAATTACAAAACAATTGCCATACGGTTAGGTACCTACTGCCTAATATTATCAATGAGCACAATACGACACCAGACGCGCGGGCGTCGCGTGGGGCCAATGGTGACCATTTTTGTGTAGACAACTAGGTAATAAAACAAGCTTATAACTTTGTGATTTTTCATGATACAGCTTTGAAATTTGGTACATAGATTCTTAACATAAGAATACTAGACACGTGTTTCAGGTTTTGCATTTACTAAAAATAAGGTTGTATAGGGAATAAAAAATAACGAATAAATAAATGCCTTTTAATGTAGAAACTGTGTTCGTACTAACGTAGTTGTCTATCTAGAAATTCGTGTCATTATAATAAAATAATTATTTTATTTACACTCTAAACTCTTTATGTTTTAAACCGAATAAACAAATCTTCTCAGAATACACGAAAATTGACGGTTGTTTATGCTTAGATCAAATACAACTTCGATGGATACAGTACAGTTTGATTTTAATCTATTTTAATCCGCAAAGTGGTGTATGTTTACCTGTTCGGCAACACTGTCATGACAGATAGATCACTCATGTTTATTCGGGCTGGAAGGTCAGCGACTAGCCTAATAGCCAAATACTTAAAGGGTGCCAATCTGTGTTTAAGTACTAAATTTACGTAGAAGAATAGACTTTTGAACGTACATCCAGAACCCAACTAGGAACACTGATGCTAAAAACTTATTGGTCATAATACCTAGAAACAAGACCAAGTATTTCGGGGTGCATTAAAAACAGAAGTGACGTTTTAATGATCGTCCGACGCACCATATGTGGTCAGGTACCTACCAACCGTGAAACCGTGGATTTTACTCGGTAGAAGTGTGACATAACTACAGTTCCCATGAGGATAAGCATAGTAAAATAAAACAGGTGCCATTGTATAACTCAGCCGATATTATAGTAGACTATCGTCATATAATACATACTTAATTATAATAACAGTAACCTAGATAATCCACACCCAAACAAACAAATGACTATAGTACCTAATTGTACATTACCAAATAGACTTTCTTTAAAAGACCTTCTCCATTTTGTGAAACACAATAATGTGAAAACATAACAATGTTCTCGTAATATGTCTTGGAACGTGGAATGCATAAAAAGTGCTCTAAAGACGCGGTGTGGTCGTAATGTGGATATAAGAGTGTTGTTGCCTGCGTCCCGTCTAACTTGATGGCTTCAGAGTGATCAATTGCGGCAGCAATTCCGTTTTGACGACAGTTATGTTTTAAGAAATAAATCGATTAAGTGAACGAATGTTTTTGTTGCACAGCATCATGTCCCTACGGTTTATTGCACGGGGCTTAACGTCAATAGTTCGAGAGTTAAGGTAAAAACAACTACATATCTCGCTTGCTAATTTGGCTCTTATCAAATGAACTCAGACAACATTATCTTATGACTGTATGTATAGATAAATTTGAATTAAAAAAAAAAAACTTAGTCAACCTATAAGATCCTACAGGAACTAAAGCTCCCTCAGAATCTCGTCAGTAGATACAAGGCTAAGAATGACCTAAAGGCAGATGATGAAGATAAATGTAAACTCCTAAAGTAAACAACTCCTCGTAAACAAACTCCATTTGATATAAAGCAAGCTGTAAGGACGAATGAAACGTTTCCTTCTACATGTAATTCCGCTCGCCTTGCGTGCTGCGGACATATTACAAGTGGGACTCGTATATTATCCAGAGACGTGCAGACACAAACAGTTACACGTGCAAATATTTGTCCCGATCGATGCGGGCACGAAATTTGCTACATTATACGTATTTTATTCATTTTCTATCAGGATTTCGTATCAGCACGATACAAAAGGTAAAGCCCATGAGTGGTAAAAATATATACAAGCAGTGAAGCAGCTGGTAGTAATGGTTATTTTTTTTTTTTTTTTTTGGGTGGGAAATCATCAAATAACTTCTCCCGCTCTGGGTGGAGCAGGAGGGCGTGTCAGACTTTTACTGACTAAAACCCACCCGTGTTCCTTCAGTAGCCCTTAAGCCAGGGGCTGTGGTGTCTCTTTCGAACAAACCCGCACCCCTGGCAGGCATCTCTTTGAGGCGCGCGTGAAACACAACGCGCCGTCGACTTGGGCTTGGTCCTTACCGGACAGCGAGCTACCCATTACTCGCCGTCCGCAAGCCCATGCCTACGGTGGCCGGAAATCGGCCTGGGATTCCCGACGCCCAGGGCGTCTCCGTATCCTGCGGCGGCTGGGGTCGCGAGGGCGCATATGCTGCCTCTCCCTCACGTGCGCCGCCTCCCTCTTCGCGAGCATCACTGCTTCGCTGAAGGAGGTGACGGCTCCCCATGCCCTCTCGCTCCGTACCATGGCCTGGACCAGGGCCGGACGCGAGAGATCGCCGCCGCCGATCGCCTCCACGAGGACACGGCGGTGCTCCGCCCAAGCAGGGCAGACCGCCACCGTGTGCTCCACCGTGTCCTCAGGGCGATCTTCGCAGTGGAAACACCCGGGCGTTTCCTCCCGCCCGATCCGAAACAGGAACCTCCCGAAACAACCGTGTCCGGTGAGGACCTGCGTCAGGCGGAAGGTGAGGACGCCATGCCGCCTCTCGAACCACTTGCACTCCTCAAAGAGTGGACTTACCGCCGCAATCGTGGCGTGCCCATGGTAGTAATGGTCGGTACCTAGCTTGTAGCAACGGTGACTGCCCAGAGTGCGCTGGATGTAGGTAATATTATTTGATAAGGTACTGGAAAATTGCCTCCATTGCGCAAGCACCTGAGCCCAAGTCTCTGTAATGATGACCAACATGATATGATACAACAACTACCCACAACATTTTACGTACTTAATGAGTACGAAAAGTCACACAAGTCGACTATAATTAGCACTTTCAAAGAACATAATCGAATCACCACTTTCAGTTTATCTACCGTGTCACTGAATTCTCATAGAATCATCAGGAGTATTTTGAGCATATCGAACCATTCATTTCCTCTGGCTAATATTTAATCAGTATAAAGATTAGCATAATTCACGTCTATTTTCAGACCGTACAAAACAATCTCTTCAAGTGACATTTTCAATTTGCGAGACTATATTTTACAAACGTCACAGAACCGGGATGCCAAACCAAATGTTTTAATTAAAAATATTTCTTTTGGCACCTGGTATCTAGAACAATTTCGTTATTTTCACCTAGAGACTAACAGCTGACGAAAATATTGTGTTTGTACGAGGCGAAATTTATCTCGTAGGTAAGTGCGGGGCAATAGGCTGTCTGCGGGTTTTTTGTATAACAATTTGTCAGCGCTGTAGAACATACACGTTTTTATTAAAATTATGTAATAGATACACACACGTACGGGGGAAACTTATCAACAGCGAGAATTCCACTGTTTGTTGATGTTTATTTAACCATTTATGTATATAAGTTTGATTAGGATAAAATCAAGTACGGATTAAAATGACATAAAATAAGAGATTGAATCCAATGTGTTGTTGTTTTGTATATTTTTGATTAAATAGAACAATATTTTTAGTGTATCTATTAGTATCTATATAAATAAAAATTAAATACTGTTTGTTGATAAGCTGCTAGCTGCTTGAGAAAAGCTGGACCGTTTATCTAATTTTATTGTTGTAAAAATTTCACAATAGTCCGAATTATGTTTATTAGAAAATAAATTATTTATTCCCGGATTTTTATCAAATTCGGTAATGAACTATTGAAATGCCAGGACAGCTTTTGTCGGGATAGCTAGTAATGAATAAATACTAAAAATATGACTTTGGAATATGTAATTTAATACTACTTGTTTCTGCTTTAGCTAAAATATTTGCAGATTTATCAGATTTATAAATGTCTTAAATCGAAACAACCATCACAGCGTTTGCATATTCATGTTAGATCACACAATTTTAGATACTTTATGGAGCATTATGGGTAAAATCCTACTGTTTTCTAGCAAAAATATATCGTTCACGTACATTTTAAGATCAAAAATAACAAAAATCATAAAATATTTTGTAATCATTTTGTTGAAGATGGCCTCCGTTATATGTATTGAACTATTTCGCACAGCAAGACAAAAGTTAAAGGTCCCGTCAATATGAGGTTAAAGATACTTAATAGTTAAGTTAATTGAATACCAAATTATTGTCCATATATTCAAATGACTTTATAATATCACTCTTTCACCCAGTTGCACAAAGACAAACATTCATGCCACATTACACAATGGATCATAAACGCGAATGATTTCATATTTTTTCTTTTTTTTTTTTTTGAATTGTAAACTTCTTTAGCGGCGTTGTACACTTTTTTTGTAATGGGTAAAAAAAAATTAACTCGCGTCAGGACACGTGACCTGATAGAAAATTCGTAAGACGGATGGAGAGCGCTTGCGCGAATGTTAATGTGTGTTTATGTTACAGCGTGCCACGCGCATCCATGGATGGTGACAGCTGATGGCTTGATTTTTCTGAGATATAAACTTTTTAATCTAATATAAATTGTCATGTTTGTGTACGATAGCGCAATAAATAAATATTGTATTCTACCACATAAATGATAGTACTTTTATACTGATAATTAAAGCAATTCGTGCAAAATTATTCCCTAACCATTCCAAAATATCAAAAATGCACAACGTTAAAATTCAAATTTTCACTTCTGCCGGCACTCCCGGAGTGCAACCCGATTTTTTTTTACAAAACAACTTTATAGCGCTAATGGTGCTTGTTTTGTGCGACAAAACCTGTGACAGATTGCCTCCTTGGACACTTAATTATTTAAGATTAAAGAACCATTAAATACGAGTGAAATATTGCTTTCTGCAACAAGTTAATGGAAGATTAGTATTTAATAACGGCTTTAAAAGTTAAAGTTCGTTTCTGCAACTGGCTGTTTGACAGTTGTGTGAAATCGCTATCACAAAAATGGATGTAGGGGTAAATTCGTTTTGGCTCAAGTTACATAATTTGTAAAGGTTGAGTTTTGACAAATGCCGATGGTACTTCTAAGTTGTGTCGTACTGTGCCAAAATATTCACTCAATTCAGCACTTATGAGGTATTTTTATCAAATAACAATTATGTTCGTGCCTTTATTCCTGGAGTATCAATATTAATTCTCTTATAACATTTTCGTATAATATATTCTCGTCAAGCTTGCTTTATTTGTCTTCAGACCGTACCGCTCACGAGAACAGATGAGCCACAGACTAGGGCCACGACCTTACGTACGAACACATGTGAAGCTTGTACAGTACTAACTTTTTACTATCCAGTAAGGCTTGAGAAATTTAACTTTACAGTAGCTAGCGAATAATAATGAAGAGTGGGAAAAAAGAAAAAAACATTTTCTAAGAATCAACATCTGATGAATTGAATGAATGAATTAAATTTAATTTTAAATCAAGGAATGAATTGCATTTAATTCATTCGTTGATTTAAAAATTAAATTTAATTCATTCATCCATGGATCGTTTTGAGCAAACGTTGCTTAATTTTGAAGATCTATCTATGCGGCTGTTATTATATAGCCACGAGCCCCTTACTTAATTAAAATTTTGTTTACATCTAGAAATATCCACAGTTGGACAAAAAAATCTATTGAAGTCCTATGTCCAACAGTGGACTGAGAAAAGCTCTTGCTTACCTTTTTTGTACAGCTGCTCTGCAATTTCAGGAGTTTCTTTTTCTCTAGAGCTCTGATCACAACATGATGAGCAAAATTTGGCCTTAATTAATATGTGCTCACATACGAGTATACATACATACTCAGCTTATAACGTTAACACTGCTGGGACACAGGCCTCCTCTCCGTGAGGGGTGGGCCGTAATCCACCACGCGGGCCCAGTACGGGTTGGTAGATGTCACATCACATGTCATGTTTTCGTACTTTTGGTTCTAAGACATGTCGGTTTCCTCACGATGTTTTCCTTCACCGTTTGAGAGCAGTGGTGATGACATTATTTACACAAAGTAAAGCACATGGCTGGGTTCGAACGCATGACCAACAACAACTCGTAAGTCGCGGCCGTTACCACTGGGCCACCACTGCTCACTGTGTGCTATTTTAATTCTACAGAGGAATTATTTTGTACCTACGTACAAAAATTTATAACAAATGGCACAAAATTCTCCACAATCCAACAGACAAACATTTCAAACATAATTCTATGTTCACTGTTCCAGCCTTTATAATTAGGGCAAGTAAATATACCCAGAAGCGGATTAAAAAAAAAATTACTACGAACAAATACCTGGCGATCTATCTTCAGGTACTTACATAATATATTATGAAGTAGGTACTTATTACAACAGAATTTCCCACGCATAATATGAAACTGGTGCTGTTTTCTGAACAGTCTTTGTCCTTTGTTAGCGTTGCATGAAATCTGCATGAAAATCAACGCTTGCTTTGTTTGTCTATGCAGCTAGTGTAACTACGTCTATGGGATAAATAGAGGAGTTTGTATTTAGAGTCTGCTGGATGGAAGGGCAATCAGTAGTCTACAACAGTTTGTTTATTTTTGATCCTTTAAGGTAAAGGTTTGGAGTTGGTTTATCATTTTTTTATATTATGAAATGTAAGTAAGTCATTTGTGGTTCTTTGACAGTCTTTAAGGTATAGTTTCTGTTTATTACTGATACTGTACTTACGCTTCCTTTTAATTCATACAGATCATCTTTATATTTTAGTATCCTGTTGCGACTTTCTTACATTATTATATTTCGCACTTTATTTTCTCTGTTAATACTCTGCGAATCGGTCTTAAACGATTCGTCTTAGAATTACCTGCTTTTATATTTGAATTTTCCATCTGTTTACGTAATAATATTTTCGTTATGACGTTTAAGTCATGTCATACGTCGAAGACAGGGAAGTTTGGCATTAATTCCTTCTGCACATGTGGCTTCCCTGGTACCTCATTAACAGCATAACTATGTGAAAGTCTATTAACTGCTTCCAAATTACAATGTTATTTTAAATTCTTCTTTTTTTTACAATGCTGACATATTCTCGTCATTATTTGACATTTTAAATCAATTTTAATATCGACAATTTTTTAGTGATTGTCATGGAAATCATGTCACTTTGCATAAATAGGCTCATTTTATTTATGTAGTTTTTTTTTACCTATTGTAAATGAGACAACGTTGTAGGCCTTACAGACTGTAGATTTGTAGATGATTTTATATTCTGTATTTTCATTCCTATAAGTACCTGGTACTTATTGACAGGCCTGCACTGTCCTCTCATAACTATTAATCTAATTTGAAAACATTGTTAAAGCCAATTATTTTTAAAAGAGTAACCGTGGAGTTTCTTGCCGGCTCTTCTCCATAGGAAGCGACAATTTGGAACCGTGCACCTAGCTTCTGACGTTTCATAAGTGCCCATGCAGGTTTAAATGAAATAAAATATTTTGATTGATTGAATGGATAAAAATTAAAAACTTTTTGTACTGGAACACGGGGCTTCTGTCTACTTTGTATGATGCATTTTATGTCTATTTTTTATAATGTGCATTTTGTTTATGCAGAATAAACAGTTTTTCTTTCTTTCTTTCATAATAATATAACCAAACTACTTTATTTTTTAAATAAATTACATAGGACACTGGTTAAACGAATATTATGGACAAACCGGCTAAGTGCATGTTGGACCACGCAGAATGGAGGGCTCGGTAGTTTTAATGAATTTGTACCAAGATTTCTCATCTTGTACTGTGAGACCTTCCTTTTTGCCAAATTTCATAAGTATTGACAGACGGACAAAAAAGCCAGACAACAAAGTGATCCTATAGGTATGGAACCGGGTTCCGTTTTCCGTTCTGAAGTACGGAACCCAATCTTTATTTTTTTATTTTTTTGAGGAATTCGTGAATAAATTTCATTTTCGATTTTTGTGCACGTGAAATTACCGTCAATAAGGTTCTTGAGTACTTCTAAGTAGGTATGGTTTTATTTATTGCTGTGAATCCCCAAAAATGTATGCAAAAATATCTCCCCAATGTAGTTGCCACATGTTGCGCCATTACAAATAAAAGAATAATAAAATGTGAGCTATCAGTGTCACACATAAAACTAATCAACAAAACAAACAAGATAGTAGTGTAAACAAAAGGTAAATAGTGGGAAATCACCGGCCGCTATAATATAGGCTTATTACTCCCACGTAATTTAGAATAAAGCTCTTGGATTACTCATGTATAAAACCTCTTAATTATTATAATGTATGTTGCAATTAAAACATTTTTATGTAATTGCAATTAAAACATTTTTATGTAATTGCAATTAAAACATTTTTATGTAATAGACAGACTATACGTATAGTTGACTCACTTCGCTGCAGATGCTACGTTTGAGGCAAAAATCAAATCGAATGTAAATAAGTAAGTGGGGAATTGTGACTAAGTAATATACAGACCCACGGGTCGACCGATTAGGTTAAGGTACGCGTGACGTGGATGCTCCGTGGATGGGTTTTACATACAAAAACCCCTCCGTGCTTCGGCAAGCACACTAAGCCGTTGGTCCCGATTGTTATTTGTGATATTTTACAGGCGTTATGGTTCTTCAGAAGCCCGAAAATCTGACAACCAGTCTAACCAAGGGGTATCGTATTACCCAGTAACTAGGCTGAGTAGGTCAGATAGGCGTTCCATGTATAATACTGGTATCCAGCTGCATCCGGTTAGCCTGGAAACCGACCCTAATATAGTTGGGAAAAGGCTAGGCAGATGATGATGATATTCACCGGAGTAAATTTAACTAATTTTCCTCAACATAATTTTTTTGGTCTCCTAGGTATAACCTCGAGGATATTATGGCTATTTTTTGCAAGCTAGGATATCAAGATTATGCTGGTAAACTAGCAAGCTAGTCACTCTGACCTCGTTTATTCGGAACTATCCATGTGTCTCTGCTACAAAGCTAGTGAGAAAGCTGGCGTGATAGTTTTATGGAATAAGATTTAATTTTAGTAGTGCCCTTCACCACTGTTTTTTAGTACTGTGGTTTTATACTAGCCTCGTATGATCGGCAAAGCAAGTATACTACATCATTATTCTCCTGAAGTTATCCCAATTTATTTGGGGCCGGCGTCACATGTCTTTTTCTTTCTCCGTTCTCAATTAGTCGTATTTGCCGTAGTACACCCTTCCTAACCATAGCATCATGCACACTGTCTCTCTATCATTTCTTGGGTCTCACCCTACTCTTATAGCCATCGACAAAGCATATATACAATTGGATAATTTTACTCGGCGGACTAAGTTACTGAAATGCTAAATGCTTAAAAAATCTTAACATGTATAAACAGATCAAACTAACCTCCCCCCGAGTGTGTTCCCGCATTTTCGTTGCGGGGGGGGGCTCAGTAGCCGTGGTCTCCCAGCCACGGTGAAGCGAAGAGGAACTCAAAGGTGGGGCCGCTCGTCAGGGCTTTTGTCTTCAAGCCGATGATGTAGCGGTCAAAAAGTAGGTTGCGGTGAGGTGCACCGCAACTAAGGTTGGCCGCGATGTCGAATGGGAGGCATCGCGGCTGAGGGTTACGGGCTGCGGCAGAGGAGCAGTGCCGCTGCTTCTGAGCAGCGCTCTTCCCTTCCTTGGCCTGGACGGGGCCGTCACCGTTTGATGGCGGACGCGGTGGGGCCGCAGGGGAAGAAGAGTGTCGGTATAGCGTTGGCCACTCTCCCTATCCCCTGCGGTCACGAAGTGGTAGGCGGGACGACGCGTTGTGTTCCACGAGCGCCGTCAGTGATGTCAGCAACACCCGGTGGGGTCCGCAAGAGCCAATGCCTGCACGGTTCCGGGTTGTTCGAAACAGATACCGTCGCCCCTGGCACACAGGCAACTGAGGGAACATGGATGGGTTTTAGTCAGTAAAAGACTGACACGCCCTCCTGCTCCACCCAGAGCGGGAGAAGTCATTTGATGATTTCCCACCCTACAAAAAAAAAGCATGTGCTAACCTAGGGTATTACTTGCTTGCTATTCTAGCTTCGAAAACTGGGTGGGGGTATTCCGAACATTACTGTCTACTTAGACAGTAATGTTCGGAATACCCCCACCCAGTTTAAAGTACTTACTTTGACCGTGTCAGAAACGCGCGTCGCAAAACAGTAATTTGGTCGATTCAGATGTTACAGTTTCTGAAATGATTGTCTACGCATTTGTGTCATAGTCACGGTGTACGGTACTTTGAAATATCACGAAATAAACTCACCTGTAATCCTCAAATATATCGAATTCTTCGAATTTCATATAGGTCAGTCATATGTTTTAAACTGTAATGTGTCATTCTGCCTGTCTAAAAATTGGTATTTTGTACCTAAATGTTTTGTAAATTAAAGTTTTTTTTTAAAGACTTAACTCCTTGGCTACCAACAAATTGCCAAGACCAGATTGTAAATGATTAGAAACCAAATAAGTTTCGTAGGTCATTTAATCAAATCAGAGGCCCTTTAGTTACCTAACCTATAAAACGAGCCCTCAGAAAATTAGTTAATTTTTTTTGAAGTGAAAACTTCTTTAGCGGCGTTGTACACTTTTTTGTAATGGGTAAAAAATGTTAAACTCGCGTTAGGACACGTGACCTCATCGAAAATTCGTAAGACGGATGGAGAGTAGACAGCCGGCGCCCTCTCTTTTGAAAATGTATGCCTGCGCCTGCTGTTTCGTTTAGGCGACGCAGGGCGCTTGCGCGAATGTTCGTGTGTGTTTATGTTACAGCGTGCCACGCGCATCCATGGATGGAAGAAAAATCAAGCCATCAGCCGTCAGCTGATGGCTTGATTTTTCTGAGAGATTAACTTTTTAATGTAATATAAATTGTCATGTTTGTGTACGATAGCGCAATAAATAAATATTGTATTCTACCACATAAATGATAGTACTTTTATACTGATAATTAAAGCAATTCGTGCAAAATTATTCCCTAATCATTCCAAAATATCAAAAATGCACAACGTTAATAATCAAGTTTTCACTTCTGCCGGCACTCCCGGAGTGCAACCAATCGTTTTTTTTGTTTTTTTTTGTTTGGGAAGTCATCAAATAACTTCTCCCGCTCTGGGTGGAGCAGGAGGGCGTGTCAGACTTTAACTGACTAAAACCTACCCGTGTTCAGTAGCCTGTGTGCCAGGGGCCACGGTATCTCTTTCGAACAATCCGCATCCCTGGCAGGCATCGGCCCTTGCGGGCCCCGTCGGTTTTTGCTGACATCTCTATGAGGCGCGCGTGGAACACAACGCGCTGTATGGTTATACCCTTCAATGATATTGTTGCAATAAAAGGATTATAACAAGTAAGTACTTCAGCACTTGTAATAACAAATTTCCACGTTCATATTCCTTAACTCAATTCCGTGGTGGACATACATGATCATTTTGTAATGTTGTAAAGATAATTCCTGCTGAAGCGGTGAAAATGATCTTGGGAAATCATTCTCACTGGATCATCAATTTAAAAGAGATCAACGATAACCTTCGTCTTGACAAAAAAAAAAAAACAACAATATTTTTGCCACATGTTTTATTTCTGTTGGTTGTTGTCTTCAGTACTCGTAGATGACATACGTGTGTGGAAAAGAAAGAGACAAGCATTGGCTCTGCAGTAGGATAATACATTCTAAATAAGTATTTAGAAAAGTTTCATTTTTGTCGGAGGATTTCTCGGGGCTTCAATTATCGGTCCCCCAGGAATCCTTGGACATCAGTATGAAGATACCCAACTAATCTACGAAGCCACATTAGAATATATACATATACCATACAATATTATATTTAAAATCTAAGTTTTTATATCATAAAATACTTCTCCATTTACCACAACGCTGTGTAATGTTTACAATGCTAAGGACGGCAATACTGAAATGTAAATATTGACAAACTGAATGACATTGTTAAGATTTCGGATGGTTTATGACTTAATGATGATGTAAAAGATGTTATAACCAAACTAAGAATATAGCGGTTATCTAGCTACCTAAACAACCTAAGATAAGAAGCATAAATGAGCTTGTTGAAGAAGTTAGTGTAGACAAAAACTTAACCCTCGCGCACGTTTTTCCGTAGGTACCTAAATCATTGCGCGAAAGAATGACTCACTCGAAATTACAGCAATTATATAATAACCATTAGAACACATTCTTGTTTTGTATATACCTCAGGACAGACTAGAAAAAAAGCTTTAGGTAACTCTATGATGAACAATAATGATTACCAGATAAAACAACTAGAAACCTAAAAATCTAGGTGTTTCATACAAACCAGCCAAAAAGTTACTGGAAGAGCTTGATCCGACTCTGCACATAATTAAAAGTGATATTATTATCATCAGAGACCGAATATTCGGATGCATATTCACCTAAAGCTGAGGTGTTGGCTACTATAGAACACGCTTTTTATTGAAATAAATCTTAATTTAACGGGGGGTTGTCCCAAATTGCCTGTTTCAGAATCAAGATTAAATGATCAAATTCGTGTATTTAGGCCCTGAAAAAAACATATGTCATAGATAGATCCTTGTTTGAGGGAAATTAAAGGTTCAAAACACGATTAATTGCAATTTGCTCGATGAAAAAAAAATCCGAAACAGGGTCGATTTCAAAACCAGTTTCCGTCTCATTTCCTAATAAGAGCACAAAATTATGTGAAAATTGCATGTACGATGTGGGAATTGTATTTAGGAGGGAATCTAAAGGTTCAATTTTTTAGTTTAGTAGTTTTTTTTTTGAATAAACTCAAAAAGATCTAAATCCGGCTAAATCGGCTCACGCTCAGAGTCTGTCAGAGTCCTGCGGGACGTCATCGAGGGTGGACCTGTGTCAAAATTTTCAAAAACTCGCTCATTCTGCGCCTGTACAAAAAAATCTAGTAAAATAATAACTAATTAATTTATGAAATTGAGATAGCTCAGAAAAAATTTCTTGTAATTATATAATAGTTTTAATTCATAAAATTGTTTTCGAAAATGTGATTATTTCTAGGCAACATGATGACATTTAATTGTCATCTTAAAATAGTGTTGACACATTACAAATTATTATCGATGAAATAATAGTCAAGTGAGAGTCGTATTCGTCGTTTATGAAGAAGTTTGTACAAATCACAGTTTTCTAAGATTCTTTTAATCAGTTTCATCCATGTCAACTATGATATTTCCTCTGCACCGAACTGTGTTCGCTACTATCATATTCTATATTAACATTACTTATTATACAATATGTCTGGTTGTCGGTTGTATACTAATAATAATTATAAAGAACATAAAGAAAAAGAAATTTGCTGAGACAAAAGTGCTATAGGGTACACGACCAATTGGAAGGAACACGATAACAACTTTATTGATATTTCTCGAATAGCGGAGCTAGCAATACAAGATTTTTTCTCGTGTGTGTGATTTAAAAATACTAATGTTGATGTCCTAAAATAATAGTTTCGATAAATTATAGCTGGAGCAGTGTAGGTACATCACTAGACAATAAAGTACGGCAATTGTTCCTTCATATGTAGCTCACAATATTTACGGTTCTTTCTGAGCGATGGCAAACACCAAAAACAAAAGAATATGGTTACAGTGTAACCGAAACAGTATGACCATTTAAGCGTATTCTACTTGATGAAAATCTGAAAATCAGGATCTTTGAAACCTCTGGCACTAAAGATGTAAATAAAATAGTGGATGATTTGTATGGAAATCTACCATTTTGAAGAAGAGAAATACCGTCGGACACACAGTTTGTCTACTTTATAAATTCTTGAATTCACTGACAAATCACGCACAAACAAATTGCACAAGGGTATTTTTTTGTTTTTAATGGGAAATCATCAAATGACTTCTCCCGCTCTGGGCGGAACGGGAGAGCTTATCAGACTTTTACTGAACCCACCCGTGTTCCATCAGTTCGAATTCAAATTCTTATATTCACTGACAACTAAAATTGTCTGGTAATTATCTGGTTGAAAGGTCTGGAAGCATGATTTCCAAATGAAACTATTGCAATTTTTCATTTTCACCTTACAACCGCAAACCATATTAATCTGCAACTAGCTTCTGCTCGTGATTTCGTTCGCGTAGAAGTCGTAAGACACCACTATTGTGCCACATTATATAAAACTTCCCTGTACACAACTATGTCACATTTGTAGATTTGCTCTCAACAGCCTAAATATACAAAGAAACAAAGCAAACAGGACTGGTGTCGCGGGATCAATTGACGTACAGTTTTCCGTGTGAGAAGCAGCTAGTCCTGAGGTTGAAACCCGTAGCAATCATAATAATAGTAAAGCTGAAGGGTTTGTTTTTTATAAATGTTTGAAATCGCTATTTCTGGAACTACCAGCCTCAGGCAAAAGCTAGTTGATTACATCACTTTAACAATTACATTAAATTACAACACAGCACATTAGCCGATTCTGACACCGCCACAATACCGGGGATGAGATTTTCGCATACGTTTAGTACTTAATAAACGCTTTTACATAGAGTTGTTATTGTCACCTATGTCGTCGTAGACTGTGACAGGCTTAGCATGACGCTTTCTATATCTACTCTTCTGTAGAATAGAAATTGCTTGTCTACATTTCTTGGTACAAAACTGTCAACTGTCTATAAGGAAACATCATTTTTGTCTACTCTTCCGACGACAAAACGCTTGTCTACGGTTCTCGTGCTAAGCCTGCAGCACAATAGAGGTAAGAGAACTGGCCAGTCTTTCAATTGAACACACTTATTCGCATTGCTGACTTCAAGACGTCGATACTTAGGTACTGTACCTACTGTGGTCGTTTGGTGAGTCGCGATGGTCATCGATATTTACCAATATCATCAGGCCGATAATAAATCATATCGGTTTAAAATCGGTATGTGTACAGCTGCCGACATATCGGTATCGGGTTGGTGTCAATATCTGATAATATGAAAACGCTCAATAGGTAGCTTACAGGACACTTACCCTACATAGGGAACTTTAAGTAATTTTATTTTATTTATTTGGGACAAAAAACAGTTATACATTACATTTACAGAAAAAGTTGTAACATTAAAGTAGTAAAAACGTATAACCCACACTATTGTCCACGAAATGAAATATTTTTAGTTTTACCATACCGTACCTAAAACTAAGGAAAAAAATTCGAACCTAAGCAAAAATAATTCAGTTGATCAACTGCAATATGTTATACTATGGCATGGATTTTCTGCTAAATTGTTGACAGTTCATCGTAAATAAATACGTCATGCCGCATTTGGGGGAGGCGGAGGTAGCGTTTCTAAGGCCCACATGCCGGAACAACCTAGCCTTAATGTAAAAAATATATTTTATAACCAACTCACACCACCCCTTCTCTTGCAGACTTACACTCTACATACATATAAATATTACTTGCATCGGGGTTAATTTTTAATAAATATGCATCTGAATGCAATCCTAATAATTTAGAATTCGCTTCCATACTATACACCTGACTAGAAAGGTTTATGAATTCCCGGTGTTCCTGGAATCCCGGGATATTTTTTACAAAAATATAATTTAAAACGCCACTTCCATACTTTCATAACTAAAAATTAATTTTAGGTAAATATGCATCCGATCATTATCCGATCTCTAATTATCATACATTTTTATTGTCGGTATCTGAATTATGTTTCTCCAGTTTGTGGCAAAGTAATTGGTTAAATTGATAGTCCTCGTATAATTTCGAAGTCAAATGAAGATGTTAAGAAAGTAATGCATATTTCATTAAGCCCACCATTTACAAAGGGCTGGAATACCATGCGTTACTAAAATAAATTGGCTCTAGCCTCGTTAATCAAGATTGATTAACAAGCTAAGACATCCGTACAAGATACGTGTATAACTGTACAGGCGAGTTTATTTGTTACATTTTTGCCTGACCGACTGCCCGATATAATGTTGCCAAATGGATTGCAGATACCTGGCTAAGCTTAGTCACAAGGGCCTTGAAATTAAATCGAAATCCGAACTCTTTACTCTAAAAAAGGTGTGACTGTAGGGTTGTGGAAGCTATTCACAAGGACAAAGTCTTGCAACAAGAATATATTTTGAGAAACCATGCTAACTAGAAATATACTCGTAATTATTGGTTGATGGTTTTATAAAGTTTAAACCGATTATTTCCAAGGACTTTTTAAATATGTTATTTACTTAATTAAAACTTTAATTTTTCAATTATTTAATAAATGTAGTACTTTAACTTTTGTTTTACAACCATGGGACACCTTGTATGTAAGTATGTGTGTCTGGATGCTTACATGAGGACCTCTTAGCGCAATAAATGATTTAAGTACACCGTTGACATCACACCGTCTACTTAATACTTTACTTAAAATTAACTTTTAGGAGAGAGGAGTTAGTGGTGAGTAACTTGATCGCCAGCTTTAGAAAAACTATATGGCTTTTTGCACCTTTAAAATTAAAGAGGTTAATTATATAGGTGCGCTTTGTTAGGAAATTGAAAACATGAAATTACTATCATTATATCTAATTATTACACTCATAAGTTACAAAGACAGCATTGACTTACTGTAGCTAAGTAGATGGTTAGATCAAGTTATATCTTTGAAAATAAGGAAATGATGAAAAAACAATGGATTTAAAAAAAAAAACTTTTAATTTCTCTGACTAGGATATGGTAATAAAATAGAAAACAATTAAACAACAAAACATTCCGCTCTTAAAGTGCACAAGTTATTACTTAAGGTTAACAGAATTTATTAAATTCGCTTGCAAAAAAGGTATTGTTAATACACTGCACTACGTTACACGTACCTAGTGATATTTTCTTTAAAGCAGTAAAATTATTTTGTATGAAAAATACAACAGCTCAATTCAATTCAAAACTATCATTCGCACGGCCTTGCATATTAACATTAACAACTTTTTTTGTACACGGTAGGTCAAAGAAACCTTGACTTCTAATGAGCTCTTCGGCATCATCAAACGTTTGGGGCATATCTCTTTTAGCTGTTTCGGGAAGAGTCAAACTTATTAAAGCAGCTACCATAGCAATGCTGCCAACAATAACCATAGGTAACCAAGGCTTGTATATTTCAAGATATGCCACGAACGGTGATATTACAGTACCAATATAACCACATATATGTGCAATTGATGAACCAGAACCTCTTACTGAAGTTGGCAACATTTCTGCTGTCCATTGCATAGTTGTGTTGCACGCCATATTTATTGTAAACCGTGCTGCAACTGCACACAAAACAGATGCTAGACCACCTCCGACAAACGGAACCAAAAAACTAAAAATACTACATAAGGTCAACACAAAAATCATCATAGACTTTCTTCCTGTATAATCTAATACGAAAGACAAAATAACCAGTGATGGAAATTCTGTTAAAGAAATCACAGTGAAAGACACATAGAAATCGAACTGTAACTGTCCTATCGTTCTGATCAGAGCGTCGAAAATAATCATAGAAAACATAAACTCTAAACACGTGCAAATAAAAACCCTGCACAGTAGTGGCCTTTTCAACATTTCAATCATATTCCCGGGCACTTTATTGCTATGCAATGTAGTATACTTAAATCCATCTATTAAATTTTGTGGAACCACTTTTTTATTTACACGAGCTATATTTAAAACTTTATTCACAGCCTCATCGGTCCTTCCCTTGGACAACAACCACCTTGGACTTTCTGGAATGATAAAAAGAGCTGCCAAAGCTAATGTCATGGGTAAACTTGTTGCAAGTGCAATTTTCCAATGTCCACAAGCCAATGAGATCCACGGCAATGCAACTGCTCCCATAGTGTAGAAAACGGCGAACGATAAATTAGTAATCCTTGTTCTGTATTTTGGTGCAACGTATTCCAATACTAGTAGGTAGGTCATCATCATGCAGTTGTCGTATGACATACCCATGAAAAATCGACATATGGTGAATTCAGTGAAGTTGTTGACAAAAATGCTGGCAGTGCCTGCAACTGCTCCGATCATGTTACTGCAAACAGCGGCTGGAATTCTCCCAAAGCGGTCAGCGATCCACCCCACCAGGAAGCCTCCAACGATAGATCCAACAAAGAACATTGACTGAGCCGTTGCTTGGTTGCTGTTTCTCTCGCACACCCATCCCATTTCACTTGCTATTGTTGGGTATGCAAATTCTGTTTTATTAAATTCCCAACCATGCTGGCACGCCACTGCATTCCAAGTTTTATTTGAAGTTACTCCCATAGATATCACTTCACTCCAGTTAGCTTCATACTGCTGACATCGAGAATATCCAAAGGGTGAATCTGTATCAAGGGGTATGGCCAAACTTCTTCTGTCTAGAATGGTAAGATTCTGCAATTCTGGGACCAAACACCAATGGTTTGGAGACGTCTCCGTTATGAAGACTTGTGAGAAGTAGGAGAATGCACCAAACACATAAAATGGGAACGTTGCAAAGAACAGGAATACTTGATACCGGCCAAATTCACCAGCTGATGATAGTAGTTCATCGTAGTCAACTTCTTCGGTTTTTAGATTTTCATCTGTATGATTGTTTTCATTGTATTTCTTTGCTTTTCCATCCATTTTCAATGTTTACACGAATACGAATTAAATAAAAAAACGTAAAAGCGCGTTCGTCCATAGAAATTAAACCTGAAACTGTCTTATATATAAAGTTAAACGTTCTTTTAAAGAATTTTGTGAGATAACAGATAACGTCTTAATTACCTCCGTATTTAACCGTTGTATAGTTGCTTCAATGTAGTTTGTGTGCTGCTACGCAAGACATCATTAAGATTAGGAATTTCCATGTATGTGAATATCGGAGTATATTTTTTCAATTTTATATGTTGTATATTTTAGGAATTTGGAATACCCACCGTTGGATCCTACTGTTATAAATATATAATAATAACCAACTATAAACACGTTTATGACGTTATTCGTCATAGTTTTACTTTAGTTTTCATTTTGATATTAAACTAAAGAAAATCTATATAAACTGATTGTTTTTCACTTTTTCAACGGGACGAAATTGTGGTAAGCCTTGTCACATAGACTTAATATACGGGCAATAAGGATGTTGTTGGTGCTGCCACGATTCTGTAGTGCATTGGGGATGTTCGCGCTATATCGAACGGCTTTTCTTTTTCGATTTTTTTTTTCGAATGACGGCTTTCATGCCGTCATTCGGAAAAAGACGGTATGTCTCATCTGCAGAATGCGTGGCAGCCGCAACGAAATTCTGAAGACTGTGGCTATTAGGATCTCATCCCCGCTTTGGAGGTCCCTTGTTAAATCAGTCATATAAATAATCATAATTTTATTTTAATTTTTAGATTTAATTTAATTTTATTCAAATTTGCTCATTTTGACTTTATTTTATTTAAATTGATTAATATATTTTTTTACTTTTATTTTACTTCGAATTGTTTGTTTTAATTTTATTTTAATTTGTTAATTTTTAGCTTCAATTTTATACTATTTAAATCTGTTTGTAAATTTTAATGTATGTGTACCTATGGATTGTGATATCCGAAATAAAACGTTTTATTTTATTAATTATTTAATAAACGAGCTCTGTTCGGATTTCAAGCAGTAATTGAGTCTGGGAGAATGTTTTCATCGTCAATTTTGTTTTAGTCAAGAAATAAAATCATAAGAGTATTAAAAATAAACCTATTCTACCTTGACAGCCGTGCTGAAGCAGGTGTCAATCATTCAAGAGAAATGATGATCCTACTGAAATTGGTCCGTCACCATCAAAATGTGTGTACAATTAGGTATCTAATATATTATGTAATTAAGCATAATCAGCCTATAGTGTTTTGTCTGCTGACAGACAAGCCTCTTCTCTATGACACGGAGTAGGCCATAAATCACCATGCGGGCCCATTGCGAATTTGCTATGAAATTTTTAGTTCTAGAACATGACAGTTTCCTTCACTATACCCTTCATTAGTATTTAGAGCATTGGCAACGAAATAATTTGCACGAAGTAAAGTAGTAAGTAGTTCTAGTATTTAATAGCATTTTATGACACATTATAAGGAGTCCCGTACTGTTAATCGAATTACCGTTGAACGATATTATTGTCTACAGAAAGCATGGTTGACCGTTGAACAGTAAAACGAAATAACTTTTAGTCGATACCATTATTTAGCGACAGCACGTTTCGCCGAATAACGCTACAAAGAATAAATGGTTGGCCGATACCTAGATTTTCCGATGTCATGATTCGCCGGAACACGCTTGAACTAAATAATCTTTTACCGACAGCTATTTTCACCGAAAGCACCTTTCCTTACGCTGCGCGAATCTAAAACAATTGTCTTCTGTTTCTTGCTCATACAATTTTGACAATTCTCTGACTCCATTATGAGTATTTCTGATTTTTTTTATTACCTATAATATATGTAACCTATACTAAATGGCCGGGTTTTACCAAATACTTACACAAATTGTAAACAAAAGAATCGCGATGTCACAACATTACGAAATAGCATCATGTACATTACTTTTATCTTCCCAATACTCGATAGTCTGTGCCAATTGCTGATGTTACTCCTACAATAATAAAACTGATCTGGATTTTCAACACTTAAACATTGCGCTAACCCAATCCGTTCTAACCTATTGCATTCCTATCTGGGGGTGCCACCAAAACAGCGCACCAAAACGGTAGGTACGATTTTCTACATACTTTAAAAACTGTGTGAACTTATTAACTGTAATAAAGTTTGTTCTGATTTCAATCTTTAAAAAAAACTTTTTTCAACAAAAAAAGTGAAAAATAAAAACTTTTCCAAAAGCCAGTTGTTGCTTTTGGAAAAGTTTTTATTTTTCACTTTTTGGTTATCGTACCAATTCTAAATTTCATCATCCTTGGGGTCAAAAAATGCATATTTGTACGATGACAGCAATCGCGGTTGATTTGCTGTTATTTTTTGAAGATGTTGTCTGTCTCCGAAACTAATCATCAAAATCTATATGAAATTTAAACGGAACTATTTCGGAATAAAACTCTTTCGAACGTAAAAAAGAATTTTACAAATTAGTTTACTATGAATTTAAATAAGTACGAGTACATTAAACAAATATAAACATGTCGAATTGATGGCATCCTCCTTTTTGAACTCGGTTAAAAAACATATACTTAACAACGGTATTTGACCCTAGTACTCTCTAGAAATAATTACGGTAGGATAGATATGGTAATAGTTCGTACAGCTTTCGCAAGGCGGCAATATGTTGCCTAAACTACTCAACATCATATGCAAAATAATTCTTATTTTCAAACAAATTACGTTTGTCGTAAAACCCAAACTGCATGGCTTAAGACCTTTATCTATAAATAAACTGAGGCACTTCTAAATCCGGTTATTTAATTATTTCATGACAATAATATTAAAATGCTTCGTGGACTAATTAATTTACAATTGTACCACATACTTCACACTTAAAATATGCATTTGGCTTCCCTTTCCCTCTTACGCACTGACACACACAAAAACACACGCATACACACAAACACACAGCACTCACTCGTCTATACCTGAAATCAGAATCTGAGATAATAATAGGTCTTTACCTATGAAATTGCCGTTTTGTATGAAAAAATTTAAACGAATTTTTTTCATGAATTTTTTATTTGTATTAATCGAAGTAATCACCCATGCAATCAATGCATCTTTGCCATCGCAGTGGCAGTTTATTGATGCCCTTCTTAAAGAAATCAGCTGGACGGGAGGCAACAAATTCTTCAAAGGCATTTTGTACTGCCTCTCGGGTATTAATTTTTTTTCCCGCCAAGAAGTTATCCAAATTCTGGAAAAAGTAGTAGTCTGTAGGCGCAAGGTCTGGTGAGTAGGGCGGATGACGGAGAGCTTCCAACCCCAGTTCTTGCAACTTGGAGACCGTCTGCTGTGCAGTATGAGGTCGCGCGTTGTCGTGCAGGAGCAGCGGAGACGAGCGATTGACCAATGCTGGTTGGAGATGCGCCAGCTTCTCCATCATTGTGTTCAGTTCTTCACAGTACACATCTGCAGTAATGCTCACCCCGTTTGGTAAGAAGCTGTGATGAATCACACCGGCGCTAGACCACCAAACAGTGACCATCACTTTTCTAGGGGTAAGTTTTCGTTTAGGGCATTGTTTAGGTGCTGAACCAGGATCCAACCAACTTGCTGAGCGCTTACGGTTATCAAACAGAATCCATTTTTCATCGCAGGTAACAATGCGGTTCAAAATTCCTTCATTTGTGTGTCTGTTGAGCAGTGCAAGGCACGTCTCGACGCGTACTTCGCGCTGGCGATCATTGAGTTCGTGGGGCACCCATTTGTCAAGCTTTTTTACCTTGCCAATTTGACGCAAATGGACCAATATTGTTTTGACGCTAACGTCGAAAGCTGCTGCTAATTCAGCCGTAGATTGTGTATCATCAGCTTCCACAATCGCCTTTAATTCGTCATTGTCGACCAAAGTCTTCGGACGACCGCGAGGTTTATTTTTCAGGTCGAAATTTCCAGAACGGAAGCGAGCAAACCAATAACAGGTGGTGCGTTGGTTTGTAGTGTTAGCTCCGTAAACGTCGTTGATGTTGCGTGCCGCTTGTGCCGCGTTGCTGCCACGACGGTACTCATATTCCATAATTACTCGAATTTTTAACGTATCCATGATGACGAAAAAGATTGAAATGCGATGAAAATGTAACACTAATCAATAAAGAAATGACTACTTTTAGAAAAAAAAATCCATGTTTTTAAAATAAAATTAATTTGAAATTAGAATTCTTAGCCAAACAAAAATTATTTTGATTTGAGGCCAGTACTGCAGAACGGCAATTTCATAGGTAAAGACCTAATATCAAACTTAGAATATCAAGCTCAGTAGCAACAAGCTTGACAGGGTTCAAATTCTTTTCTATCAAAATGTTTACTTGTTAAGTACCTACTTTTTTGTCACAAACCGCCCGCACTACTTCAAAACAAATTAAAATGTTTAATGCTGAGACGGTTTAATGGGCATAAAGTATAAATGATCTAAGATTACGAATTCCAATACCTAATTAATCATAATCCGCCTTTAACGTTCCTACTGCTGGGACACAGGCCTCCTCTCTGTCCACTCTCTCCACCACGTCGGCCGTGCTTGATGGTGGATGTCACATGTCTTCGAATTTTTGGTTCTAGGACATGCCGATTTCCTCACGATGTTTTCCTTCACCATTTTGAGAGCAGTGTTGATGAAATTACTTACACAATGTAAAGCGTCTGCCTGGGCTCGAACCCACGACCAGGTTCGTAAATCAGGGTCATTACCACTAGGCCACCACTGCTCCACCTGGACCACCTAATTAATCCTTTTTTTAAATTATCTAATGTTAGTTTTGTTACTGTTATTTCTTATATTAACAGGCTTCGTATGTTGTACACATAGATATGAAAGGGTCTTCTGTTACAGGTATCTCCATATTTAAAAGAAGGCTTGTACAAATTAACTTATTGATCGGAGATTTATTAATTGTAACAAAATCTTTTTTACTGAAAAATTACTATATTACCTTACTGACGTTGAAGATGATATCCTGATATAGAGGTCACAATGCATACAGGTCTATGTAACTAAATTAATTTTGGAAAAACTGCTGCTTAAATATATTTTTTAATGAGCTAAAACAAAATGTAAAAAAAACGATAGCAAGAATGACTAAAAGATATGATGTAAAATCCGATGCTTTAGGTACTCTGCACACGCATTATTTTAAGCCAAAGCAACATGACTTGTATAAAGTGTAATTGATAGGATAATAAATAAAGGTGTAATGGCTCACGATAACATCAGTGACGTCACGAATTCGGTTGGAATGGGACAAAACGCAACTGTGAACTATCTTTAATGTATTTGTAAGTTCATTTTAAATTGTTTGTTTTCTAACAAGGGAAGTAAATCTTGCTGGTGGTTTTCTCTTACTCCCGTTTGTTGCATTTATTTTTTTTGGGTTTCGAAGCTCGAAAGGAAAAAACTGAAGCCTTATAGGATCACTTGGTTGTCCGTCTGTCAAGCCACTTCTTCTGAGGAACGCGTGCAGGTATCAATTTGAAATTGGTCTCAATTTTGTGGCTATGCTGTCCCTTGAAAGTAAAAAATAACAAGCTTCTGAGTCAACTCAATACAAAATATGGCTATCTATCCTAACACAAGCAAACTATTTACTTAAAAAGATCCTCCTCATTGTAATTAGAATAAGTTAAAGTTGATGCAATAAAACTTTTTTTTTAAGTCATATTTTTATACCCTCAAATAAATCAAAAACTATACGGCAACTAGTTTCCCTTGACCTAGAATCGTAAAAAGAGATAGATAACGGTCCCATGCAGGCTTGGTACAGAAAGGACACGGCGGCGGGGGTTCCTCTCGCAAGAACGAGACGTAGTTATGCGACCAATGAGATAGAAAGAAAATTGACTAAAAACCAAACTAATTGGATATTCGGTAACTCATGAAATATATGGAGCAATCAGAAGCAACATTCCCGAGACATATCCAAAATTTATTGTTGTTGCTGTTAAGTGGAGCAATCTGTTGCTTCACTTAATTAATCCAGATTGATAAATTACTGTTGAATGCCGAGCAATAATTGCTCTAGAAATTTCCCGTGTAAGAGCACCTTTATTTTTTGGGCCGCGAAATCATTTAATAACTTCTCCCGCTCTGGGTGGAGTAGGAAGGCGTGACAGACTTTTACTGATTAAAACTCACACGTGTTCCCTCAGTAGCCTGTGTGCCAAGGGCGGTATCTCTTTAGAACAACCCGCACTCCTGGCAGGCATCGGCCCTTGCGGGCCCCATCAGGTTGTGCTCACAACTCTTTGAGGCGCGTGGAACACAACACGCCGTCGACCTGGGCTTGGTCCTTACCGGACAGCGAGATCCCATTACTCGCCATCCGCAAGCCCACGCCTACGGTGGCCGGGAATCAGCTTGGGATTCCCGACGCGCAGGGCGTCTCCTGCGGCGACTAAGGCCGTGACGGCACAAATACTGCCTCTCCCTCACGTGCGCCGCCTCCCTCTTCGTGAGCAATACTGCTTCGCAGAAGGAAGTGACGGCTACCCATGCACTCTTGCTCCGTACCATGGCCTGGACCAGGGCCGAACGCGAGAGATCGCCGCTGCCGATCGCCTCCAAAAGGACTCGGTGGTGCTCCGCCCAAGTTGGGCAGACCTCCACCGTATGCTCCACCGTGTGTTCAGAGTGATCTTCGCAGTGGAAATAACTGGGCGTTTCCTCACGCCTTAAGCGAAATAGGAACCTCCCAAAACAGCCGTGTCCGGTGAGGACCTGCGTCAGGCGGCCCAATAAATTGCCCGTGTAAAACACCTTTAGGTTTATGGTGATTGACGAATGACATATTAATGAACTGAAGTGTACTCTTTTGCTCTTTCTATTATTATTATTTCCTTTATTCTGTTAAATATACATATAAATTACATTTTTAAATATTATTATAAAAATATAAAAACATTTAAAAATATAAAACATAGTAGCCCACCGGTATCGGGAACAAGGTCCAAGCTACCGGCGGTCAGGGCTCCAGAGAGAGGAACCTCCTAACGATGCGAGCCGTGTCCAGGAGTACCGCTTTCTGGATCAAGCCCTTGACCCAGCTGCCCAACGAGAGCCTCCTCAGATGTTGGTCGAGACTCTTGGCTATCAAGCCATTGGCTGAAACGACTATCGGTACAATGATCGCTGAGTCCACATCCCACATGTCGACAACCTCGTGAGCCAAGTCAAGATACTTGATTTGTTTATCTTTCTCAGCTTTCACGAGGTTCCCGTCATGCGGGACCGTTATATCAACGATCATTGTACGTCGCTCTAGTCGATCCACCACCACTATATCAGGCTTATTGGCAACAATAGTCCTGTCAGTGATGATGGATCGATCCCAGTACAGTGTGACATGTCCATTTTCGAGAACTGGGTCGGGCACATACCTGTAGTACGGCACTTCTGATTCCACAAGGCTGTATTTTAGAGCAAGTTGCTGGTGGATAATCCTGGCCACAAGGTTGTGTCTATGCAAGTACTCCTCGTTAGCTAGACGAGAATAACCGGAGATTATGTGTCGGATTGATTCTCCCGGACGGTGGTATGCCCGACAGATGTCAACCGTACCATCTTTCACAATAAATCTCCGGTAGTTGTTCGTCATGATAACTTCGTCCATAATTGCACAGACAAAACCTTCGGTTTCCCCAAAGAGGTCACCGAAACGCAGCCAGGCTACGGACGCTAGTAAGTCTACATCGGGTCCATGTAGGGCCCGAAAAAAGCGTCCGTGGAGCTCCTTACTCTGCCATACCTCCATGCGATCCTTAGTGTCAAGCACTACAGGCTTGCGCCAGTTCTCTTTAGCTAAGGAGAGTGGGGTGAGGCCCTTGTCCACCCCAACTACATCTCGATGCATCCCCACGTCGGTTTCTAGGAAATAATCCCTGAGACTGCATATCTCGCGATTGTGGAGAGTCTTAGCATTTAAGAACCCTCGACCTCCACATTTTCGCGGGATATACAGTCTCATTACCGATGCCCGTGGGTGGTGCATTCGATATGCAGTCAGCAGCGTACGGACCTTCCTATCCAGGGCGTCAAGTTCGGTCTGAGTCCATTTGAGTATGCCGAAAGAGTACATCAAAACCGGCATGACCCAACCGTTGAAGGCGCGCACCTTGTTTCCGCCTGATAAAAGACTATTAAATACTTTCTTCAGGCGGCCAAAGAAGCGCTCCTTCAACGATTGCTTCATGTCAGTGACATTGATGCCCAACGCTTCCGACATACCCAAATACTTATAGGTTTCGGCTGCGGAGAGGGCTCGAAGGTTTATGGAATCCGAGAGTTGGGTTCCCGCGGATTCCACAATCTCCCCTCGCTTTACATGCATGACCGCACATTTGTCCACACCAAATTCCATCCTGATGGCGCTACTGAAGGTTTCAGTTACTTTCAGTAGCTCCATCAGTTGCAAATTGTTGGGGGCAAAGAGTTTTAGGTCATCCATGTAGAGGAGGTGAGATATAACCTGACCACCTCTCCTCAGCCGATAGCCTATACCTGAATGCTCCAGCAGTGTGCTTAGAGGATTCAGGGCTAGGCAGAACCAAAGCGGACTCAAACTGTCGCCCTGAAATATACCTCGCTCGATCCTTATCGGCTCGCTATTCCTCTGGATGTTTCGACATCCTGGATATCGAAGGACCGTCCTCCATTGCCTCATACATGACATCAGGAAGGTGCGCAGAGTTGTATCTACTTTATACAACTCTAGCACCCTCATGAGCCATGTATGTGGCACTGAGTCATAGGCCTTCTTGTAATCTATCCAACATGTCGAAAGATCCTTTCGGGAACGGCGAACCTGTTGGCTGATGGCCATATCAATGAGGAGCAGCTCCTTAGTACCGCGGGACCCGTTCCGACATCCATTTTGAGAGACAGACATGATGGAGTTAGTGTCTATATGATTGTAAATTTTCGGTCTCAAAATGGATGTAAGAACTTTATAGACCGTCGGTAAACAAGTGATCGGCCTATAATTTTTGGGTTCCGCGGTACTACCTGATTTATGGAGCAGGTGGGTAACTCCTGTTGTCAGGAACTGGGGTAGCGAACCAGACTCCAAAGCAGTCTGGTACTGAGCCGCCAAGCGAGCGTGCGATCCCATGAACCATTTGATCCAGAAGTTGTGCAGCCCGTCCGGCCCTGGAGACTTCCAGTTGGGCAGCGGACGGACTGCACGAGCCACATCTTGGGGGTAGATGGTAATAGCCCCCATTTCTGGTATGGGATTGCAGGCTCGCTCGACTTCTCGAGCCCAATCACCTTCGGTGTGACTGACAGGCACCGACCAGATATTGCGCCAAAAAGAGCACATGGCGTCATCATCCGGTAGGCGAGTATCAGCCACACCTTGGTTCGGTCGCTCCCAAGCCCTATAAACCCACCTTTCATCACTCTGGAACGTGCGATTCTGAGTGTATCGGTCTACTCGCCGCTTATACCGACGAATACGGTTTGCCCATGCATACACTTTCTGCTTCAGGAAGTCTATGCGCTCTGTGACACGGGACATATAATCTTGAGGGCTGGTGTCAGTCCCTGAGAATGCCCGCCTCACAAAGCGCATCACTCTAGGGCGAGTGTTGCCCTCCCTGAAGCAGATTAGTTTGCCGATGAGGGCTCTGGCCCCACCAATACGACGTTCAATCCTGCACTGCCAAGCTAGTACGGCTGGTTTCGGTCGTGTAGCTCTAGAGTCATTTGCGAATTTGACGTGAGCTACACGACATGCCGCCACAGCCGCGCAGTACAGAATCGAATGAGTATCAGTGAGGTCTTCGCAGTCATCAAAATAGTTTGACAACTGCGAATCCAAAGCCGCCACCAGCGCCCTATTCTTGTTATGCATGGGCAAACGAGGTAAGCGTGGCCTAAGTTCGGGCGACATGAACCGATATTCTCGAATCGCACCCTCCAAAGCACTCCTCAATTCCTCACTGCACTGGGTACTTACGTTTGTAGCCCTGTCAACACTCCCCTCGTCAGCTAGAGGCGCGTGACTTGTGTTGAGCCGTGGTGGTACCACAACTGTCTGCGACGGGGGGACGATGACATGGCTACTCTGCATTTCATTTCGCAAGCGATCAAGCACAGTGTCATCCAACATATGGTTACGCTGGATGACCCGCACCTGATCCGAAAGTCGTTGTGCCGAAACGTTGACAGCTGGCTCAAGCACCTGAAAAAGAGAGAGCATCCGAACACGGTACGCGGTCAGGTTGTTTCCTCCCTCTGTAGCCCCGTAGTATGAGCGCATGACGTTTTCGTTGATGGATTGTGTCCATCTCATGCGCTGCACACTTCCGCCGGGAGCTGGGACCTTATCAGAGGCCGGTGGGCCTCGAGGTCCTAAGCCGTCCGGCGGCCGGCGTCCTCCTCGTCGACGTGCAGGTGGTGGTGTCGTTGGCGGAGAGAAGTACTCGTCGCTCGAGCTCGACGCAACTACCGCGGCCGGTGTCATCACAGCGCCCGCAGTGGGGCTGGGTACCGGCGGAGGCGAGGCGCAGCTGAGCGACGAGTCCGGAGGTGGTGGGCGTGCTCTACGTGCTGCTGATCTTGTCAACATTTCGTTTTAATCTTGTTTTCATCATTTCATTTTCTATCAGTCATGTTTTGTCGGAGGTGACACCTGTCATGTCACCTCCGCTCCAGTTTTATTAGATGTTTTTGTTACATTTTATGGTTTTTTTGCGGTCTTCTTTAGAATTTTAATATATTTTCGGGTTCTGGTTTGATTTATGATTAGATGGTTTGTTTAAAATTGGTCAAAATTATTGTTACTGATGAAATTAGAAAATTTTAAAAACAGACGTCTTGTTGACACAATGTTGCCAGCCTTATTATTATTATTTTTGATTACTATTTGTTTTCCTCGGCCTAGCCGGGTAAAACTGATGGCACGGGCCTAAGCCAAGTGTCCAGCAGTGGGGTTAAGGGTGGGAGTAATATTACGAGTAGACTGTGTGTTAGTTGAAACTATATTTTGGGAGTATTGGTGCAAGGTGTCAGATTCACACTGAAGAAATTTTCTAACTAGCCTGCATGTGTTAAGAATCACTGCCTTCTGCAGCAGGTGGTAGGTGTTAGATGGCAGGTCGAGGGAACTAAGGGACTGATGAAGCTGTTTAGGTATTACTCCTGTTGTAGATAGCACTATAGGGACTATTGTGACTTTTTGCAGATGCCAAAGTCGAGTTATTTCGTCTTTTAGTTCGGTGTATTTAGATAATTTTTCGGCTATTGTAGTCTGTAAGTTATGCGTATTAGGCACAGCAATGTCTATAAGGAACCCAGTTTTATTTATTTTATCGATTAATGTGATGTCGGGTCTGTTAAAGTGGATTGTGCGGTCTGTGAGTATGGCTCTGTCGAAGTACAGTTTTGTTGTGGGGTTCTCTAATACCGTTTCAGGGTTATATTTATAATAAGGTACTATAATGTCTATGAGTTTGTATTTATGAGCTAGTTTTTGGTGTATGACGTTGGCGACTTGATCGTGTCGATGTTTGTAGTCAGTCTGGGCTATTGATTTGCAGGCACCGGTGATATGTTGGATTGTCTCTGGGGAACTATTGCATTTTCTACAAGTATCGGTTGCTAAATTTTTTATTATGTATTTTCTGTAGTTCTTAGTCTCAATTACTTGGTCTTGAATTGCAAGCATGAACCCTTCAGTCTCCGGGAATAGTTCGCCTCGATTCAACCACGCGTTCGACGCATCTTTGTCGACATTTAATTGGCATAAATCTTGGCGATGTCTCCCGTGTAGGGACTTCTGGGTCCATTCTTGGCATTTGGTTCTGTCGTCAATCACTTTCTCGTTTTTTTGTTCTGTGGTGTCTTTTAAATTAAGAGGTGTTAAGTGTTTGTCATTAAGTGCTATTAGTTTGTGGAGTGGGGAAGATTCAGTTTTGGCAAAGAAGTATTGTCTAAGAGCTGTGATCTGTCTGTTGTGTAAGTTTCGGATATCTGTAAGTCCTCTGCCTCCTTCTTTTCTTGGTAATGTCAACCTTTGTATACAAGATCTTGGGTGATGTTTGCGAAATTTAGTCATCGTTGTGTTGATTTTCCGTTGTAGGTTTATTAGGTCAGTTTTGGTCCAGTTTATTATGCCGAATGAATAGGTGAGCACAGGTATAGCAAAGGTGTTAATTGCTTTTATGGTGTTTCTCGAATAGAGTTGTGTTTTTAATATTGTATTAAGTCGGTGTTGAAATTGTTGTTTAAGTTTTTGTTTAGTATCTTTGTAGTGTATCTGACGGGATTGATCGTAACCTAAGTATTTATAAGTGTCAGGTTCATCCAATGGCTCTATTCGTTCGCCTGTACCTAAGGTGTATTGATGTTGGTAATTCTGGCCTGCTCTAACTGAATTTATTTTGCATTTATCTATGCCGAACTCCATTTTAATGTCATTTGTGAATGTTTCTGTAAGGTTAGCTAGTTTGTTAAGTTGACTCTCGGTTTCTGCATAAAGCTTTATGTCATCCATATACAGTAAATGATTTAAAATGCCGTTCTGTGGGTTAGTTTGTCGGTCGGGAGCAGTAGGATTTAAAGGGATTCCTAATGAGGTAGCGTTTAGTATCTTAGATAGGGGATTTAGAGCGAGGCAGAACCACAGTGGGCTGAGTGCATCCCCTTGAAAGATTCCTCTCTGTATTTTAATTGGGCTTAAATCTGTGGTTTCGGTCGGAGTACTGAGTCTTAATACTGTACACCAAGTTGACATCATGGTCTTCAAAAACGTAACTATTGTTGGGTTTATTTTGTAAATTTCTAATACTTGCAATAGCCATGAATGGGGAACAGAATCATATGCCTTCTTGTAATCAATATACATGGTGAATAAATCAGTTTTAGATTTCTGAACTCTTTTCAATATAACGGAATCAATGATTAATTGTTCTTTGCAGCCTTGACTATATTTTCGGCATCCCTTTTGCTGTTCGGCTAAGATGTTGTTGGCGTCAATATGTTCGTATATAATTTCGGATATGCAAGATGTGATGATTTTATACAAAGTCTGTAAGCATGTAATAGGTCTATATTTCGCTGGGTTAGAGGGGTCATTGCGATCTTTCGGTATCATGTAAGTTGTGCCAGACGTTACATAAGGAGGTATTATTTTAGGATCTTGGATGAAGCTGTTTATAAACTTATATAAATAACAATGAGCTGCTGTGAATTTTTTGTACCAGTAACTATGGATATGGTCTGACCCAGGTGCTTTCCAATTATGTAGGCGAGTTAGAACTTTATGAAATATTTGTGGGGAGATTTGCTCAAAAGCCATTGTCTGAATGTTTGTGTTATTTGATAATTCTGCTTGTATCCACTCGGCTTGGGCGTTATGATGAATAGTTTGTTCCCATATGCCTGCCCAGAAGTTTTGTAAGGCCTCTGGGTTAGGAGTGTTAAGCTCATCATCATTTGGATTGCTACTTTGGACGTTAACTGCTGCCTGTCTGATATTGCGATAAAAAAGTTTTTCGTTTTGAATGAATTGATTATTTTGTTGTTTTCTTAAAGTGCAAGCTTTATATCTTTGAAGTCGGCCTGTTACAACTGAGAGTTTTTGTTTGAGAGTATCTAGTGTGTGTGCTTGTGTGTTTGGTTCTTCGTGTACGGTATGACTTCTATATTGTCTTATGATTTTGTTTACATGTTTCATTAATTTTCTACTTCTATTGCCGGTAATGAATTGTGTCATTCTACCTACTTTTGATCGGAAATCGCTTACTTTTTGTTCGAGTCGCCTTCGCCATTTTGGTTTAAATTCTTTTTTTGTACTTTGGGTTATTTCTCTTGGTTCGAGTGTTATCTTGGCTCCATTAACCTTAGCAACGGTCCATGCCGCACAATATATAATAGTCTGGAATGTGTGAAAGTCTGTATCGTTGTTAATTTTTTCAGGGAGAATGATTTTATTTAGGTAGCTAATTATTCTTGCAAGATTTTTAGATGGTTTTTGTTTTGGAATATAACTTCTATTTGTAGGGCTAGTGTCTTTATAAAACTGGAATGCTAGTTGGAAAGAATCGTCTATTACTGGGTCCCTTTCTAGGTTAGTTGTTTCTGTATTACCCGGTGTTTGTATATTAGATGTTAGTTCTTCTATAGAGTTTATATCAATGTTATCTGTTAACTGGGTATTGGTATTGTTGATATTTCTAATGATTGCTATCGATTCAGTATGGTAATTGCGTGTGTTATCTGTGCCTAGTTCTTCCAATATCTCTGACTTTAATGAATTTAATTTCTCGTCACTTAAGTATTGATTGTTTATTATTGCTCTCCTCTGATCGGCTATTCGTTGTTCACTTAGGTGAGCAAGTGAAGGGAATTGATTAATGAAGTCTTCGTACATAGGTTTTCGATATGTAGTTTCATTCGTGCCTAAAGCTGTAACTCTATAATATGAACGCATTATAGCTTCATTGTGTTCACTGGTCCATCTCATTCGGGTCTGTGTTCTGTTTTGTGTTTTATGTGTCTCTAGTGTTGTAGGTTGTGTTGGTGTAAGTACTAGTTGTCTAAGCTCGCTCGAGCTTTGAGACTGCAGGGTAAAATGGTTTAACTGTAGTTGATCTAACTCATGTTTTACTTCGTTTTGTATTTCATCTATTGTTTTTTTGTGGTAGTAATTTGTTATTAATTATAGCTCTACGTTGGTCTCCTATTCTCTGTCGACTAACCTGCATATTCGGGAATTTTTCTATAAATTTTAGATGGAGCGGTTCGAGATAAGTTCTTCTGTCTGTATCTAGTGAAGTTAATTGGAGATAAGTGCGCAGTATGAACTTGTTCATTTCAGGTGTCCATCGTCTGCGCGTAGTAGAATTGCTTGTAGTGGGTGCAAGCTCAGAGTCAAGGTTGACATCTTCCACAACACTACCAAGCGTACTGGTGGTGGACAAGCTAGCTGTTCTTCTTGTCATGTAGGAGGGGCGAGTAGATGGGATGGATGAGAATAATGAAACGGTATCATCGCCCGTGGAATCGGCTGTGGCTTCTACGCAGTGAACCCGCCTGTTCAACTCACTGCGACCAGCTGTAACAATTTTGTCGGTGGGAGCCCGCTTGCTCAACTCCTCACCGCCGATGGTTCGCATGCTGTGGCACCTAGCATCGGCTCCAGATGCGCCCCGGCGCTCCCCGGGAAGCGACCGTAAATTATATATTCTTTGATTACTCATCTCCATAAAGGGTTACCTTTCCTTGTTAGCCGCGTAAGTTTTTTGTACAGATGAAAGTACAGTACGCGTGTCCGCCCCCCACGTAGCTAGGTGTTCAGCTTGGACGTAAGGTTGGATTTTAGGGGGCTTATTATTATTATTATTATATACATGTACATGACAATGACGGGCAGTGACAAATGAAAGTTATAGAAGGTATAGCGATTATCTACTTTTAAGAATGGACTTTTAAACATGAAATTGATACATAAATCAATAATTAAATCTCACGTCAAATAACAGTATAGTTATTATTTATTTCGCTATTCATTTCGCTTTAAATACAGTTTTAATAATTTACCTGAATATTATAAAACATTGTTGTGAAGTCATAGGTATCAATTTTTACATAAGCATTTTTAATAAGCATGTCCCAATTACCATCTGATTTCGAAAACTGGCAACATATAGATCTCCCCGAATACTTTAATCAAAATAATAAATAATGTTTTGAATTGAAATATTTTCTATTAGTTTCTTCCGAACAATGAAAGCTGTAGCAGGACTTCAAATATGATTAGTATTTTTTTTTAAATATTGTTAACTTATCGTCACAAAACTTTATCCATGTCCTATGCCAAGAAGCAAGTTCTCTCAGCACAAGTAAAGGAAAAAGTCCAAAAATCGTTAATTAGTAGTATTATCACGTAAAAAAACTTTTTTTGCGATTACGAACTCACTTTTGCAGTCGGAAAATCGACCGTGACGTATCTCGTTTAAGTATGAGAGAACATTTTCAACTAGACAAATAGCTGATATTGTTCTCGGGTTAAATGCATCCCAACTACGGAATTTGTGCGTTGTCCGACACGCACTTGGCTGTTTTTTGTTTGTCTACCTAAGGACTACAAGTTTAATTATATAATTATTTGAGTGGGTTCCCGCATTGTCGTTGCGGGGGGGCTCAGTAACCGTGGATTCCAGTCACGGTGAAGCCAAGAGGAACCCAAAGGTGGGGCCGCTCGTCAGGGCTTTTGCCTTCAAGCCATTGACGTAGCGACCAAAAAGTAGGTTGCGGTGAGGTGCACCGCAACTGAGGTGGGCCGCGATGTCGAATGGGAGGCATCGCGGCTGAGGGTTACGGGCTGCGGTAGAGCAGGAGTGCCGGTGCTTCTGAGCAGCGCTCTTCCCTTCCGTGGCCTGGACGGGGCCGCCACCGTTTGATGGCGGACGCGGTGGGGCCGCAGGGGAACAGGAGTGTCGGTATAGCGTCAGCCGCTCACCCTATTTCCTGCGGCCGAAAAGTGGTAGACGGGACGGCGCGTTGTGTTCCACCCGCGCGCCGTCAAAGATGTCAGCAACCACTGGTGGGGTCCAAGGTAAGTCCAAGGTCCAAGGCAAGGGCCGATGCCTGCCAGGGGTGCGGGTTTGTTCGAAAGAGATACCACAGCCCCTGGCATACGGGCTACTGAGGAAACACGGGTGGGTTTTAGTCAGTAACATTAACCCGCCCTCCTGCTCTACTCAGCAGGAGAAGTCATTTGATGATTACCCAACCAAAAAAAAAAAAAAAAGACAGTGCCACGTTAATAAAGCTAGTATGAAATGGTCAACATTATTGTTTTCATCACATTCACGTTGTTTTAGCTTGATCTTATCTACATTTTCTTACAACATTGAACCGTGTGTGCACTGAAGTATGACATTAAATCAGGAACAAGCTTATTTGAGAGGCGGCCACGAAGATTTCTTCAGTATTTTTATAGGGATGAAATGTTCATAGCTACGACGGGTACTTGGTGGTATGAATACGTAATAGTAACAAAATTCACAGAGTAAGGGAAAAGTATACAATTTTATTTCTTACATCAACAGCATCATGCATCATCAGCTTGCAGTATTCCACTGCTCTACATTGCCAATCAGCTCGATTCTCAGCAACTCTCATCCAGCTGCTACTAGCCACCCTGTGAAGATCTTTACTCCACCTAGCCTGACTCGAGGACGTCCTACCTTACGTGTGCCGATTCACGGTCTCACCTCAAGAACGCGTCCGCTCCAAGGGCTATCGGTTCTATCGCGAATATGTCCTGCCACTGCCACTTCAACTTACTTATTCGATGAGCTATGTCAGCAACTTAGGTTCTCTGCCACATTACCTTATTTCAGATTTTATCCCTTAGAGAGACTTCATAGTTTCGTTCCATAGCTCGCTAATCGACCTTGAATTTATGGACCATCCGTACCATGAGTCCATGTTTTGGCTCCGTAAGTCATAACAGGTAGGACGTACTGATTGAAGACTTTACTCTTTAGACTCTGAGCAAAACGCGTCAAGATAATAGTACGAGTATGCCAATTTTTTTAGATCAATGACTCAAAAAACAAAGAATGAAAACCTGCTACCGATTGTGATCCCGTATCGACAAATACAGTCTCCAAAATCAAAGAGGAATCCTTTGATCTACTTTAGTATAATTTATACTCGTACAGCTCTTTGTAACGCGTCTCGTTATAAATTGGTACTATCACTGTTAAAATAACCGCTAATCAGTATCGTTTTGAGAGGTAGGTGTACCTAATAAAAAGCACAGTCATAATTCAAGGAACTTTCAAATGCGAAAATAACTCTGACTGGACGGATTCGATTAAAATTGGTCACACGGATAGACCAGGATCCTAAGTTAGGATAAGTTCATCCCAGCTGTACATTTCCACGGGACCGTAACTAAAAAATAATTATTAAAAAAACAATAAATACGACTGCCTAAAAAGTGAATTTTAATAAAAAACATGGAATCAAGGATCTTGTTGTAAAAGGATGACTATAAGTAAGTTTTTATCCAGTGCGCAAATTGTAACCATGAAATTTTTCGCCGGTTATACAAGAAAAAATCAGCTGTTTTATAGAAAAGTGCAATACCTACGCGGTCAAAATGTATGGAACAGCTGATTGTTTTTTGTGTATCCGGTGAAAAATTTCTGCTGAATTCATGGTTACAATTTTTGCGCATAAAAACTTTTCCTGTATTAGACCTTATACTATAAGCAATCACATGCAATCGTGTACACAATGCACCTTCTTAAATTAAAGACCTTTTTCACAGTTTTTATTTAATATAGTTATTCTTGAAGTCTAAGAGACCTTTTTACAAAACGCTTTATTTTTAGAACCCACTCAATCGGTTTTGAGAGAAAAAAAAATCTTACGACACATTATGGGGCCAAAAATTGGTCATTTTTTTATATACCCGGTGTTACTCAAAATTAAGACGAAGCTAACGGTACCTCTCAAGCTGAAATCGATTAAGCCGTTTAGGCTACAGAGCGTGACAAAGAAATATACATACCTAGAAAAACATGACCATCCTTAAAAAAAAAAATGGATTCTCTTTTGAATCCAAGTATATTTAAATAACGTTACAAAAGTTCATAATAATAATGAAAATTGGGTAACACTTTTCATTATATGAACTTTATCCGTTTAAAAAATTGCCATGCGTATCCGATGCTGTCTCATATTGTTATCAGACTATGTCACTTTGATAAGGAAAAGCGCGTGGTGTTGTTTACTTTATTATAATGATTGATGATTAGGGACAAATGATACTTTGCAACATTTTATTATTATGTTATGGTTGCCTAAAACAGAAATAGTTCAGCCATAGATGATAAATCTAAATGTAATTTATCACTTTCATCGTTTCTTCGAAATGATCAATGCAAAACTGTGTCCATCTATGTGGTTCATTTTCATGGCAATTTTCATAAATTTATTTTATTTCACCAAAGTCAGAATTAATCTAACTGTATATTTCTAAGTCCTACATGTATGGACCAGTTTTAATATAACCAAAAAGCCATTTTTCGCCTTAACCGAGCAATATTTTAGCATAATGTGTAGAGAAAGACGTCCTCTATTGCAAGTAAAGAAATTGCTGGTTCAAGAAAGAAAATAAAGGGAAAATGTTGCAATCGTGAATGTCGTTGGCCGACATTTTATAGCAGACCACGTGGAGTAAGTCGAGAAAGCTATGGTATTGTCTATTATGTGACATTGCTTACTTACAGTCAATTAAAGTTACTGAATTATGGGTCAAAGTTTGTGATTATATTATGTATTTTTTCAACATCGACACGCTAAGAAGAATCTGCATTTTGGTACCCTTAGTTTGTTGTCATAAAAACTATCAACAACATTATGATAACGAACGAAAACGTTCACCTATATTCAGGCGGCTAAACTGGCACCCATAACCGATCAAAATAACACAAAATTTAACTGCCCCAGCAGTATGTAGTAAAATTCTGTGGTGTTACCATACGCCACATCCAAAATAGAAAATAATGGTACAATGTCACGTTGCTTCGGATCGTGATGTCAGACATTGATCGTGTACCTACTTCGCTAATTGACTGTGCCGATGATCCCATAGCTTGTTACAACCATGAAAAACATCCTACCTACGCCCACATACCAAATAATGAAGGCTAAATAATGGCGCGTCCTTCTTTTAACCTACAAAATGAAAGCGAGGTAAAATGCCTGCCTTTTAAACTGCAATCCCGTTTAAAATTCAGACATACCAGCAAAACTATAGCTTCTTAGTCCCTTCTTAAGTTTTAATGCGGTTACATGTCTTAAACAAGGTTAACAAAATATAATCTGATCATTTTGGGATAGACAGAGTAAAATCCTTAGAAAATCATTGTAGGCCAGGTCTGGTCTCCCATAATCAGTAACCCAAGTGACAATAATTTAATAATGGACAAAATACAACCTGAAAAACTGAAAAGCGAGTGAACAAAATTCAATTGTCGTGCCAATGTTACTCCATAATTATCCTACTAATTGGTAAATCTCTTACAATAAACTACTGAACGGTTTTTGATGAAATTTGGCATAAAAATCGTTTATAACCTGGACAACACATTGGGTACTTTTTATCCAGGTAGTACGTACCCGGAGGATATTTTCCGCGCCCCGCGCGGTCGAAGCCGCTGGTGATAGCTAGTAATGCATAATATTTTCCTTTGAAATGAGTATTTACACAATTCAGTTTTGGCATTATTCATCGTTGCCAAAAATATAAAAACATTTAATGAAATAACGGAATTCCAATTAAATTGTTTTATTAATATGGCTACTTAACTAATATATGTGTGAGTGAGGCCATATTGTATCCTCGCTCAAGTCCTTTTAATGAAAAAATAGCCTTGGTCATTTAGATACTTAATTAATTAAATAGGAATTATTAAATTTAGGTTGGTAATTCATCTATTAAATAGTTATTAGAAAGCTCAATGAAGTGCTAAACTCAGACAATTCATTGACCGAATGTTGAACGTGATTTTGTGTTGATTATGATTGCATAAATTAAGGCTAGTTATTTAGCTAACCAGTAATATTATTGTGATATTTTTAATTTATCAATCTAAGTTTCAACAAATTCGGAAATAAAATTACACAAATAAAGAATTCTTACGGGATAATAAACTATCATAAGCTCAATATTAGGCCATTTAAATAGCTTGTTTATGTTTCTTCGAAAAACTCTTAATATTATGGTACCTATGTTATTTCTCAAACGGCGCATGCGTAATTTTTTTGCTATAAAATGTGATCAGGATATCATCAATTTTAGCGACACTCCTTAAATTAGCAGATTTAGTAAGTAAAAATGACACAGGTTTGATCTCGTGATAAATAATTAATTATCATCGCCTTTACCATTAAGTACTTAACAACTTCCGCTACAGACGTGATTTGATTATAAATTCCAAAAATTACCTCCGTACTTTAATTAGTTTATTTTAAAAACAACGTTAATTATTAAAACCAACACCGAAATCCATATTCTTGAATCAACATCACAGATAATCAAATGTCAAAACTTACCGGCAATCCGCGAAAAACACAATTCATTCACTGGTGTGCGAAGGTTTAATAACTTTTCTTTCTCTTTTTAAAGTTTAAAAAAAAGTTGCGAGCGTTCGGATAGGCGACAGAGCGCGGCCGCGGTTATTATGGTCATCGCTGTGAGTGTGTAGCGAATAGCCGCCCCACACCTCTCTTGAGCAGGCATGCGTGTAGCGCCCTTTCGGCGGATAAAACTTTTCAAAGGCTTCTTGATGGACGGATGTGGAAAATTGTCTCAAAGTCAATGATATGAGCTTATAAAGCTCACATATTTATATATATATATAAATGAAATGTATATTGATGGTGATGCGTAATAACTGTAATTGGGTTATGGAGGTCAGAAGGTAGGTAGTAGTTGTTCCAAGTAAAATATCGGTAATAAACTGCATTTGATTAGATTGGAAACTGACCCCAACATAGTTAGCAACAGGTTAGGCGGATGATGAGAAGTATCGATCTTGCGATTCTGTAAACAGTGGCGTGTTTATAATTGAATTAAAGATTGTATTTCCCTAGCTGAAAAACTGGATACCGGTCAGAGCAAGGCCCAACGTAGGAAACAGTATAAATAATTTTGATTGTCTTATGCCATTTCCATAGTTTACAGTTCGATAATAATTCAATAAAATATTTTCCTTGTAAATTACTTATGTATGTTAAGAATTTTTCGAAGAAACGAGTTTTGATTGATTTACCTACTGATAATAATGATAGCTTGTTAAAATAATATATGAATGGTATACTGCTTTTAGCTCAGTTATGTTCACGTGTAATACGTACATACCATATCTGCCTAAGAAAAATTGTGTACAGCACCATCTGTGTAAAGTTGGTGTAACTTTTATATGAATTACTCTGTGGATGGTTTGTGTTACTGACGTAGTTGATACCAAAACAAAAGTATAAATCTTTACGACTGAAAAATATTATTACTAAATAAATAGGATCACCACGATGGAATACTAAGCTGTTCGGTGTAAAACTTAATGTTCGTTTATTAATACCCAGACCAGCCTAGGATACCGTAGTTAGTTAATCGCGAAATTAAATCGCAAACAGAATTATCAGATAATAACATTGACAATTTATTTTCTTATCCATCGAAAGTACAATCTCTTGCCTTAAGCACACTGTCAGGTAAAACGCCAGTTTACGGGGCGTTTCTGGATATTTCCACGGCTTTCAACGGGGTCTCATAAGACATTCTTTGAGGTAAACTAAAATACTCCAACAAATTGCTGCAATCACTTCCTCATCCATATAGCCATATTTGTGACCTCTATGTTGTTCTTTTAACCGCGGAAACAGGTAGAAATCACTAGGCGCAAGGTCAGGTGAGTATGGAGGATGTTCCATCAATTCCAATCCAGCATCTTGGTTGGCAGTCATCGCGACTCGGGACTTGTGTGCGGGGGCGTTATCTTGGTGAAACAACACAACTTTGGCAAGTTTGCCGCGGCGATTTTCGCGTATTTGCAGACGTGGTTTTTTTATTTGTTCTACGTATAAGGGACCCCCGTAACAGTGGCTCCTTGGTTGAGGTATTCAATCATTATCACCCCCTGGCTATCCAGAAAAGAGAGCCCATAATCTTACCGGCGGACAGAATTGCCTTAAACTTCTTAGACGTTGGAGATGACGGCCTCTTCCAAGTTTCGTTTCAGGATCAAATGGTGGAGCCATGTTTCATCCATAGTTACGAAGCGAGCCAAAAATTGGTCAGTATCTTGGTGTACCTAACAATTCCAAACTGATTTGAGAAATCCGCAGTCTTGTTTGTTTATGCTCGTCTGTAAGCATTCTAGGCACCCAGCGCGCTAATACTTTTTTCATGCCCAAATGGTCGTGTATAATAATACTATGGACACTTCCTATCGAAATCATTAGTTCTTCAGCTACAAAACGAACAGTAAAACGACGATCCGCCAAAACAATTTTTTCAACATAATTTATCATTTGTTAGGTAACTGCCGTCGTAGGGCTTCCCGAGCGCGGGTCGTCTTTAGTTAAAGTCATTGATTTAGATAGTATGTCAATGGTTAAAGTTCTTCCTCTCTTAAACTCAGCACACCACCGCGCAACCGTAAAATACGGAGGAGCATTAACTCTTACTGTTCCTATCAAGTCTAGATTTACTTGCTCAGTAGTAAATTTTTTCAGGCAGATATATTTTATTACGGCGCGAATTTAAATTTTATCAATTTTGCGTAATACGCTCCGACACGACGAAAACAACTGACTTCTATTTTTTAAATAAGAAAATAAAATCCATTTTTTTTTATGTTATCAAATGTCTAGGCTTTACTTGCCAGTATTTATTTTTTGCTGTTCAAGCTGTTTATATGCCCATTTTTCTTTTTATTGAACATAAGTAAGTAATACTTTTAATTGAATAAAAGGTAATAATGGCATAAGTCCGCGAAATTCGGCTTGATAGGCGTTCCAGGTTTTTCTTAGGGCTCCTATTCTAGCTATCATCATCATCATCATTTCAGCCAAAAGACGTCCACTGCTGGACATAGGCCTCCCCCAAAAGGGGGTTTTGCTCTAATCGCCACGCTTGGCAGATGGTTTGGCGATCGCAGCATGGTAGTAAAATGCATAGAGAACGCTGCTGCCCATTCTCTAGTAAGTCCCTTATTCGCCTTCTACGATACCCACGGGAAGAAATTTTATGGTGCTATTCTTTAACGTCCGGCACCACACGGGACCTATTAGCCGATTCTACCTACAGGACACTCAATTATTAACCATAATCAGCCTACAATGTTCCCACTGCTGGGACTCAGGCCTCCTCTCGGTGAGAGGTAGTGAGCCGTTATCCACCATACGGGCCCAGTGCTGGTTGGTAGATGTCACATGTGTTAGCGCGTGGAGTAAATAAAAAGTGGACTGTATTTTAAGCAATGGTTTATTACCGTTCTTGAACTAAACACTTAAATTAAACATTCCCGGACAAAAAATGAATAAATTAGGTAAAGGAGGAGAATCGTCCGTTACGGTGGAGTCCGTGGAAGCGAGTGCCCGTCAGGTCGAGCCATGTCGCCGTCGCATTGTGGCTCAGGGTGCCGGGGATGCTTGTGCAGACCGTGCGCAAGGTGCTGTGTTAAGTTCGACTCCCAACATGCTGTTCGGGTTGAAACGTAGACTTCAAAAATCTGGAAGGGGGCAAATATGAGTGTGTGTTCTTTAAATTTGGCCCCTCGTGGTATTCACCTAAGTGACTCCAATCACTGCCAGGATATATACTTAGGACTCTTCGAAGATGATGTGCTGCCAAAGTGCTGCAGGTGTTTAAAGTTGCCATCAGCGACTTGTGGATGAGAGTACAGTTAAGTGGCCATCCAATAAAGAAGGGGTAAACAGAAGGGGTCAAAATAGAAGATTTGAGGGGTTGTGAGTTAAGAGGGATATAAGGATAGGAGTTTGAACCTGCTTTTATTTGAGTGTAGCTGGCAGCCATTTCTCATAACTAGCAAACAATGAAGAATAGAAAAAAAAAAACTAAATGAGGAAGCGTTTTGTGAATTTCGACAAACGATTGAATAGCGGATTAGTGAGTTTTACGAGATAGTGTAGCAACGAGTACGAATTGACAGGCTTGTGTCAAATTGAAAATTAATTGCAATCTCTGCTTTTCCTGTCTGCAACCATCGCAAGCGTGAACAACGCTATTTTACAAAAAAAAAAAAAACAACCGACTACGGAAAAAACACTACAAAGTGGAAAATTATTTCAATTTCAAAAAATTGTGTTTCAGTTTTCCCTATTATGATTATGGTACCTACCCCACACCAGCTCTTATACAACTACATGCTATGAAAACAACAGTGACAGAAAGTAGCAGAATGTCATCAAGGTACATAAAGTGGATTAAAAACGTATCATCGTGGCTAAAGCAAAACTAACGAAGCAAAGTTACTCTTTATATGGGACACAACCCATGAAGCATAACCTTATCCATATAAAATCGAAATCCATCCAGAATTGAAGCAGATAATGCGGTAAAAAAAATACGTGCAGACGAATTCAGAACTTTCTCCTTTTTGAAGTTGGTTAAAAAAGGAAACATTGCATCAAAAATAAGGACACAATGACAATGTATGAACGATCTAATGTACCACCTACACATAAGATTATAAATAGGAACAAGGAAATAAGAAACTATTGTAAACTATGATAAGATAAGAACACTGAAACCTATGGTTACCTACAGTACATTATTAATCTACTGATAAATTACTGTTTCTATGTAGATACAACAGAACAAGAAACCAGTGCTAGTACATCGTGCCTTTCGTTATGATTGTGGAGAAAGTGGAAACAGCCCACAACAAGGATGAAAACCTGATGGAATCAGCCTTCAGCCCGCGGACAACAAGATCTGCCGATCTGCGTTTTATCCGACGACAGATGACGCGTGATAGGTCCAAACAATATCTATTTTAAAACTACAATGAAGACAGCTAGGCAAAGACTCCACGTTTTTGTGCTTACACTTGAAGACAGAACCTTTAAGAAATTGCTCACGTGACATGAACTATAACTATGTTTCGAAGTGAACTGCCAAAGACATGATCACCACAAAGCGTCCGTCGTCCTTACGAATGGTGTATTTTTTAAAGCTCTGCTTACAGTATTGCTTCTCAGGAGAGAGGAAGTGCTTGACTGCGTTAATCTATACTAATGTTATAAAGCTGAAGAGTTTGTTTGCTTGAACGCGCTAATCTCAGGAACTACTAGTCTGATGTGAAAAATTATTTCAGTGTTACATAGCTCATTTATCGAGAAAAGCTACAGGTTATATAACATCACGCTAGTCCTTAGGAGCCGACCAAAAAGAAAAAAGGTCACGAATACGAAGTCCTCGCACGGCCAGGCGATTCGATACGACGGAGTGGGTCGGGGAGCAAGAAATTTGACGCAGACGAAGTTGCGGGCAGAAGCTAGTATCTGATACAAGGAAAGAAGAAGAAGAAGAGAACAAGAGTGTAACTTATGACGGGTGACGTACCCTGTCACTTACCAACCCAGTTATGTTTCATATAACATGGGCTGTATTTTAGCCAAGTCAATAGAATTATTGCATGAGACGCAAAATAATAACAAAATAATAATAAAATACTTCGGCCTCAACTAAGATGTCTATTGCTGACTTTATACCTACTAAAAGAAGGCTCACCTAGACTAATTCCTATAGGTAGCGGAATGTTATCAATGTTTACAAATGGAGACGGTAAAGCTTTTGTGATATGAAAAAACAATATATGACAGTCTTTTTTTTTTTTTTTTTTTTGGGTGGGAAATCATCAAATGACTTCTCCTGCTGAGTAGAGCAGGAGGGCGTGTCAGACTTTTACTGACTAAAACCCACCCGTGTTCCCTCAGTAGCCCGTATGCCAGGGGCCGTGGTATCTCTTTCGAACAAACCCGCACCCCTGGCAGGCATCGGCCCTTGCGGACCCCACCAGTGGTTGCTGACATCTTTGACGGCGCGCGTGAGGAACACAACGCGCCGTCCCGTCTACCACTTTTCGGCCGCAGAGGATAGGGAGAGCGGCTGACGCTATACCGACACTCCTCTTCCCCTGCGGCCCCACCGCGTCCGCCATCAAACGGTGGCGGCCCCGTCCAGGCCACGGAAGGGAAGAGCGCTGCTCAGAAGCACCGGCACTCCTCCTCTACCGCAGCCTGTAACCCTCAGCCGCGATGCCTCCCATTCGACATCGCGGCCCACCTCAGTTGCGGTGCACCTCACCGCAACCTACTTTTTGGCCGCTACGTCAATGGCTTTGAGGCAAAAGCCCTGACGAGCGGCCCCACCGTTGGGTTCCTCTTGGCTTCACCGTGGATGGGAGACCACGGTTACTAAGCCCCCCCGCAACGACAATGCGGGAACCCACTCGGGGGGGAATATATGACAGTCTACAGTACGTTTATAGTCATTATGGATGGACATAACAGGTAGGCTGCAAAACTATGCAATGAGGAGTGTTATTGTTTATACCAGTCACGGTGGCGCTCGCACTACGTCACGATAAACCCGACTTACCGCAAAATGACTCAGCAACGAATTTACCGGTTCTACGGTGGTCGAGCAGCACTCGGGCAATGTGCACGTTACTCTTGCTGTTAACCACTCTCACGAACGCTGCGGAAAGCAAGATATTCGAAGGATTAGTAAACTGCTGAACCGTTGTGAGCAAGCCGCGTGAAAATTGAAGCAGCGTGTGTCTCGTAGAAACCCCGACCCAGCCGGGACGTAGCACCCTGGAATACACGTTAGGGTGCGCATGTTAAATGCAGTGCACTAGTAATAAGCCGCGTGTGGTGTCTTCAGTTTCATTCCCTCTCAAAGACCAAAGATCAGTTCAAGGAGCAGAACAGGTTGTAGCTCAACACATTGCAGCAACTTAAAAGCAGAGAGTTTGCAGACACGAAATTGAATCACGAAGAAAAGTTTGTGATCACGTGAGGTCTAGATTGCATACCCTAATCATTATTGCTCATATATACTCATAGTAATGATTTTTACCTTGTCATTCGACCACCTTGTGGGAGGCCTATGTACGATGTGAGAAGTGCATAATCGATATTACAATGCTTGGGGGAGGTCTTTGTCCAGTAATGCCGTCATGGGGTTCAAGTAGCGACCATGATGATAGTAGCGTCATTATGTTCCTGCCATAATCTCATTATTTTTTGGGATCGGTGAAACATGTCTTTTGCTTCAATAATTCTCCATTAGTCGACATCTCGGTAGTCACTCCCTTTCTAAAAAAATCGTCAGTTACACAGCCCATCCATCGTTTCTTTGGTCTTTCTCTAGTTTTATAGCCACCGACACTCATACTCATAACTTTCTTCAGAACATTTTCCTCATTCCTCCGTATCACATGCCCATACGATGACAACCGATTTCCACACCATTTGTCAGTTACCAATGCCACTTTCAGACTTCTTCTCATTTCTCATTTTATCCATTTGTCTATAACCACACGATCTTCTTAGCATTCTCATATCGGGTGCATGCAATTGCCTTTCATTTATCCCTTTCGTGGCCCAACATTGTGACCCATACAAGACAGAAGGTCTAACCAGTCTTATGTATCTTCCCCTTAAGATTAAAGGGAATGAGCGAGGAGCAGATTTCCTGTAAGTCCGACACCAGAGTGCCCATGTTCAACAGGAAGAGGGTAAGGACTTAATGCCAATACCTGGTGCATGCCCAAAGCCATATTGTACTCATTGGTATTGCCAGACGCCAACTGTATGTTGGTACAAGATTGACCATACATAGCACGAATTAACACTACGTACTTTCCGAGTAAACCTTTCTCTATCAAGGCCCACCGCTACACAACCTGACCGGACTACAAAAATGGCGTTCGTTTTTCCTCGAACTGGCTTAAACCTAAATGTGCTCGGGGTTCTCTCACTCGCCTCGCAGTCTTTTCTATATTATTTTCTCCTATACCTTCAAACTACGTATGTGATATGAGTATCCCTCGATAGTTGTCACCTTTATTCTTGAAGATGGGCACTAGTGCACTGCTGAACCATTTGTGTGGGATCCTTTGGTCATGCAACAACTTGTTACAGAATAAATTCCACTACATATAACCACCTTCTTACATACACTTACATATATCTACTAGTATATCACCTGGGCCTATGGCTTTTCCATTTATTGGACTTTGGTGTGCCTTCCTTACTTAATCCATACTGATTTCTAGCACCAAACCCATTATTCTCTTCGTTAGTTAGCTTTTGAAAATATACCTTCCATCGTTCTGTTTATTTCGTCATCTTTAGACAGAACCTTAACAGCGTCGTCTTTCATAAATTTAATACGAATAATGCCCCCGCCCTTTATCTTTTGTTTTGCTTTTCTATACAACTCGATTTCCTTCTGGCCTCTTGGGCTATCCAGTGAGTTATAAAACTTCTCTTGATCCGTAGCCTTGAAAGCGTAGCCGCTTTTTATGCCTTTCTTTCTTTTCTTTATAAATCCTCATGATGAAATTAGCACGTGCAATTTAAATAAAACTGCAAATAATCAGACCTGGGCCAAGATGAGTGAAAAAAAAAAGTCTTGTTGGAAATAGTGCCTCACTGGCGTTGACGGCATAAAGTTGGGATCCCACGTAAACATCTGTTCATACGGTTTAAACAAATGCAGTATGAAATTGTAGAGTATTTTTGGTTGCAGTACATGGTGATATATGTAAATCAATAACCCTTTAGGTAATACCATTATTGTTTGGTTTTTCCATCTCTTAAATAAAATTATCTTGAATACTATTACTTTAAAATAAAACCGAGAGTGTGTCTGTGTCACATATCTCCCACAACGTTCGACTGCTCAATAGTATGGTTGCCTAGGTAGCCGTGACTTACCTGTTGATAATGGCATGGGTATGGGCAATTGAATAAACAGCTTTCTCATCTAAATTAAGTAATAGTGAGGAATAAATAAATACACTTTGTGCACCCTAGTACGAGCACCATCAACCACAAGCGTGTATCTTGTTAGTAAGTTACAAACAACAAAAACACACCTTGCAAGTTGGTGGTAAGCTGGCATTGGGTGCTGCAGTCGTCCCTGTATGTTAAGATAAATAGTGAATTACTCATAAATACTTTGTATAGCATTTTGGTGGTTGGTAGCACTAAACGAAAAATACATCTTACATTGCGGTGGTCAGGATACACTGTACATAAGCACGCTATAAGTCTGTAACCAATCACCTCCCGAAGTGGCGAGCTAGCCACAGATTGTTTTAAGAACACTTTAATATTCAAAAGGCTTGTGTTTCACAGTTGGGTTGAATATAAATGTGAAGCATGCGTGTATCGATTCATTGTATTGTAAAGGAGTCAAATGTAATGTCTGGATACAAAAATATTTAATTATGAATGACCCGTTGCTATTGCTGTTGACAAAACGTTAACAAAACTATAGTTCTGCAGTATAAATACGTTGCATTGTTCCGACAGAGGCGGTGGCGGTGGTGGTTTGGATGGCAGTCAGTTTCGCAGTAAGAAACATTATCTGACCTATGTGACATAATATCAGAATTAATACCAGTTACTGCCAAACCGTCAGCCAACGCCGTCGATTTTGCCTCAGAGAGATGTCAGCACCAACTGGTGGGGTCCGCAAGGACCGATGCCTGCCAGGAGTGCGGGTTGTTCGAAAGAGATACCGCCGCCCCTGGCACACAGGCAACTGAGGGAACACGGGCGGGTTTTAGTCAAAATCTGACACGCCCAACCAGAGTGGGAGAAGTTATTTGATGATTTCCTAACCAAAAAAAAAACCCTTCGCTTTTGTCCTCTGTCTGTTCTTCACAATTGATACGTAACTTTTCAGCGTTGCATAAAACTTAACATCCAAATTAGTTGAAATAGTAAACATTTGCATATCATTTGCAAAACCAGTGGCATAAATATTTTATTATGACAAATACTGAAATTTTAACTCACTCACTCACTTTCTGTAGCTAAGCCGACCCCTGTCGGTGATGCTTGGAATATTTCCTGTCTTTTAAGTCGATGGCATCGTTGTCATGCAGGGACACCGTCAAGGGATAGTCGTCTGGTAATGCGCATCGGATTTTGTACATTCTGAAATCGGAAATTAAAAGTACTGATGAGTGATTTATTTAAACTTCTCGCACACAAAAAGGTACAAAGGCGGACTTAATGCCTTAGGCATTCTCTACCAGTCAACCATGGGTGGTGAAGAGATTAGATGGCCGGTACTTAGGTTGAGAAGAAAAAATATTTAAAATCATTAAAAATTATATCACAAAGAATAATTAATAAGATGTATACATATTATGTTATCTATACTATTTCTATACTTATTTTATGAAAAGGTATTTTTTTTATAATTTCGTATGTAGGGGCAGTCTCTGGAGCGAATGGTGAAATTATTGGTAATTGCTATATGCTATAAATCATATTTATGTCTTACATATTAGCTGAGCTATCTCAATTTCCGTCTAGCCAAACGGAAAGAAAACAGAGTTATTTGCATGCGCTGCTTAAACAGTTGTACATAATTGAAAAAATGAAAAGCAATCTGGTCCGCTTTAAATAGTTCTACAAGTTGAACATCAGATTGATTTCAAATAATAATCTACGTATTAATACGTGAAGCAAAAACTTTGTACCCCGTTGTACGAAAATTACGCGAACGGAGGAGTATTGAATTTGGCACTGGTAAGGTTTATATAGAGAAGGAGTGCAGAAAGTTAATATTTTCATATAATCAATATATTAGAAAATATACATTAAGTTTAAACTGATAAGGCCGAAGTTCGTTTACTGCGCGACCACAAGTATTAATATTCTACTACAGTTGAAAAAAGTCTAATTAGTTGTAGGTCGTGAACGACAAAAAAGTATATGTAACAAATTAATATAATGTTGCAGCTGAAAATATCGTCAGGAGGTAGTACCAGTTCCAGACGATTTGGTGAGAAATGGCTGTTATTTATGTTTTATTTTGTACCTATGTAAAAATGCCATTAGTATGTATTATTTGTAAATTGTTTGCGTTAAATAAACAATCAAAATATTCAACATACTATTTTTATCTTTATATTAAATTAAACGAAACCCAAGTGTTAATTTTGTAAATAAGATATCGTAATACGTTAGTTATAAACAAATCGTAAAAAGGGTTTTTTATGGTTGACACTTTCATGTTTAAAAATACGGTATAACGAAAATAAATTTATTTTCGATTTATACGACAGTTTCCCATTTTATTAATGTATATTAAACTTTGACATTTACTCTTAACTAATCTTCCTAGATGTAACTACTTAAGTACAATTTGTTAGTTAGATTTATTACAATAATATAATAATTTGTAATCTGCTTACTGTAAAGAGCCCAAAAAGGCTGGTTCCCTAAACCTTTTAGGAAATACAACGCATTAAATAAGGGTGCTAAATTGAAAAGTACAACTGTGATGTAATAAAGCAGCTGAATTGGCAGATATTACGTTTAGTCGGTTAACTAGACGCCTTTGATTTTGTTGAATTGAGTTATTATACTCCTTGTTTGTTTCTTTGTTTTGTTTTTGTTATGATGCTATTGTTAGTGTTCGTTATTTATTGTTATAGGTTTTTAAATTCATCTTGTTAAATAATGAGTGAGCTTGGTCCTACAGAGACCAACCCCGTACTTCCATTTCCATCACCGAAGAAAAAATGCATCAAAACAAGACTTTTTATCTTCTGAGAAAAAGACAGTGATAAATGTGTAGAAGAAACATGGCCCAAAGGCTGTCTGTCTGTGTGAAAATCCATTGACAACTGACATAGTAAAAAAAATGCAAAAATAATGGGTATAAGTACACCAACTGTGTACCGTGTTATAAAGCAATACAAAACATCGCATAGAGTTTAGTCTTCTCTTCCACCGGCAACGAAATCAAACAAAATTTATAGTTTCGATGATATGGATTTAGCCGCAGTTAGGAAAAAAATACACATGTTTTTTTATAAAATGCCAGCTACTGATAAAGTTTTGGAAAGTGTCAATAATGATGACTGTCTGTCTAATATAAAAAGATGTGATGTTTAAGTTGATGAAAAAATGCTTCAAACGCAATCGCAAGAGCATGCTTATAGACAAACCAGTCATTGCATTATGGCGTGTAAAATATTTAAATGAGATTGAAAAATATAGAAGAGACGGAAAGAAAATATATTATTTGGTTAAAACATGGGTTAATGAAGGTATCTTAACATCATTAATATATTGTGAAAATAAGTATTGTACACCTACGTTTGTAAATATCATAAATACTCTTTAATATGGATTTTTGTAGGACACACCAAATCTTCAACATGGCAAGATATCACAATAAGGTCTTGCAAAGAGGCTCACAGCAGGGTTTGTCTACAGGGTCAAAGAATCCCAGCGGGAAAGGAAAATGCCTTATTTTAGGGCACATTGGTAAGAATATAATTTATAGCCTTTAATACAAATTCCAAGATGATAATTTTAATGATATTAAAATAAGCTTGTGATAAACATCATGTATAATAAACAAAATATTACGCATTGTTTCCCCGAAGGATTGGGCAGAGGTGTACACCCACATTTCGCCAGTTATGTTTAAGTCCCATGTAATAGAGGGTGAGCCTATTGCCATCAACCGGGCACAACTCCAGACTCCGGGCTATTACTGATAAATTCCAGATAGAAAAACCCAATAAAAACATTCCCGATCTAGGAATCGAATTGTGAACCTTATGGTCCGCAGTAACGCTTGCGACTAGACCAACGAGGTAGTCAATATTTAAATGATAAATGATTTTATTTCTGTAAGTAGGTTTGTACAAAAAGTTTTACACGTAAATCATTTTTTTAAACTACTCTGAGAAGAAAGGCCGAAACAAACTCAAAGGTCACAGTCGCTTGGGCACGCCACGATTGCGGCGGTAAGTCCCCTCTTTGAGGAGTGGTTCGAGAGGCGGCATGGCGTCCTCACCTTCCGCCTGACGCAGGTCCTCACCGGACACGGTTGTTTCGGGAGGTTCCTGTTTCGGATAGGGCGGGAGGAAACGCCCGGGTGTTTCCACTGCGAAGATCGCCCTGAGGACACGGTGGAGCACACGGTGGCGGTCTGCCCTGCTTGGGCGGAGCACCGCCGTGTCCTCGTGGAGGCGATCGGCGGCGGCGATCTCTCGCGTCCGGCCCTGGTCCAGGCCATGGTACGGAGCGAGAGGGCATGGGGAGCCGTCACCTCCTTCAGCGAAGCGGTGATGCTCGCGAAGAGGGAGGCGGCGCACGTGAGGGAGAGGCAGCATATGCGCCCTCGCGACCCTAGCCGCCGCAGGATACGGAGACGCCCTGGGCGTCGGGAATCCCAGGCCGATTTCCGGCCACCGTAGGCATGGGCTTGCGGACGGCGAGTAATGGGTAGCTCGCTGTCCGGTAAGGACCAAGCCCAAGTCGACGGCGTGTTGTGTTCCACGCGCGCCTCAAAGAGATGTCAGCACAAAAAATGATGGGGCCCGCAAGGGCCGATGCCTGCCAGGGGTGCGGGTTTGTTCGAAAGAGACACCACAGCCCCTGGCTTAAGGGCTACTGAAGGAACACGGGTGGGTTTTAGTCAGTAAAAGTCTGACACGGCCTCCTGCTCCACCCAGAGCGGGAGAAGGTTTTTGATTTCCCACCCAAAAAAAAAAAAAAAAAAAAAAAAAAAAAAAAAAAAAAAAAAAAAAAAAAGGTCTCAGTCGCTTTTAAAGTCCAGACAAAATCTTGGTCATATCATGTGAAGACCATGTGGATTGGTGTTTGAAATGGTCTTTTTAGGAAAGAACCACACAGACCGAGTGGACTTGTCCAATCAGTGCACGCATTTATCGGTAATCATGCAGCTCAACTCAGAACTTGAGGAGCTCAACGATTTAACGAACAATACCAAAGAAAGGACATTTGGGTAGACCGCATTAAGTACTCAGACTGCCAGATTAATATTCAAAACTAACTGAGAAAGAGATGAAACACAAAAACCAAACATGACCCACATAGTCTTCACATTCACAATAGTTAAAACAATAATAATGCTATACTTTTCAAAGTAAATATTCATGTCAAAGTGTACCTATAAAATAATTATCAAATGTCAATGAGCTTATGTATGCAAAACAAAAAAAGAACATACAGTATGCAAAAATTGGAGCAGCTCAATCCCAAGCATTTTTGTCCTCAATATAATCTTTAACGGTATAAAAGGCTTTCAGGCATAACTTACGTTTAATGAATGATTTAAATTTATTGAGACTTACTCGTAGATCTTGAACATGGCTTGGAAGTTTATTCTATAAGCGTACACATTGACATCTGAATGACCCACCTATTTTCTTGAGCCTTGTTGATAATACAACAAATTTGTGTTTGTTCCTAGTATTTATACTATGGATATCACTGAATTTTTTTGTAGCACCTACTTTAGCTTAGATTAACATTATAAGTCAAAGTATATATGAAATGCGTTTATTATAACAAAATTTCTAAATATTAGTAAGTTGTTGAATTGTATTTAAAACTATGTTTCAGGTTCATCAAGTGGTATTATTGATGGAGTAGAACTCCTATTTCAAGCTATTAAGGGTGATGGTGATTACCACTCAGAAATAGATGCACATAATTTTGAGAAAATGATCACCACAATTAAAAAAAAAACTGAAAAAGACTCAATTTTGGTGATGCATAATGCACCCATCACAGCTGAAAAAAGAAAACGCACCAACAAACGCATCAAGAAAGGCTGATATTCAGAAGAGGTCAAAATAAAAATATATTGCTTTTGAAGAAGAAGAATTAAAAGCTCCATTATTCATAAAAGTAAAATATGAAAAACGCAAATACCAATCGTATGTTGTGGAAAAATTGGCCAAGGAAAATGGTGTCACAGTGTTGCGGCTGCCACCATACCACTGTGAGCTCAATCCAATTTAGTTAATATGGGCTCAAGTTATAGGCTATTTATGTAGCCGAGAAAATAAATCTTTTAAACTGGCTGACCTAAAAATCTTTTGCCAGAGGTTTTAGCTAGTGTGACTAGTGAGAATAGAAAAAATTACGAGGCCATATAATAAAAGACGAACAGAAATGTTTAAATTAGACAAAATAATTGATGATTGGTTCAACGGAACCATTTAATAGTAATGTGACAGTTAGTTCATCAGATTCTGATTCTGATTCAGAATAGAGCGTAATAATAAATGACTTTAAATAATATGATTTTAACATTTGTAATAAAAGGTTTCGCATATATGAGTCACGTGTTTTTTTTTTGTTTACCTTTATTTAGCTACCTATACTTATGGACTAATGGAAGCTATGCCTAAATCCAGTGGATCGCCCATGGTGCCCGCCGATCCTGCACATCTCTTGCCATTAACATCAAACTTTTTAATTCTATGTGATATACAGTAGGTACACCCAAGAACATTGACACGCAACCGCGCTGGATTTAAAATAGACCACTTTTCTGTATTATATAAGTGCAGTAGAAAGCGTTGAAAATTACATTTTCTTACGATTGATATTTCCCAAAACTTAATTGCTAACTAAAAACGAACTGTTAATATTTGTATTACGAATCCCATAACAGATGAATCATAAAAAGATCACTAGCGCCATCTGTTATCAAAAGCTGGCACCAAAATATCACCTGCATCCAGAGAAGCAAAAAAAATAGTAAATTGTTTATTGCCATCTGCGTAGATTATGGATTTTAAAAGCAATTTGCATTAAAACACATAAAAATATAGCATATTTTTTTACCAAAAGATATAGGTAGGTATTTGTTTAGAGGGTGGAACGATATGATTGTGAACAGTATTGATTGGCTTAATTTACGTCACTGTCACTAACATACGTCTATAAACATCCATCTTTCAAAGCTTGCTGTGTACCATGAACAAACATGTGACGTCACTCAACTAACTCGACGCCATATTGCTGTTTTGACAGCTTAAATAATGAGTGCATTTCGTAATCGTTTTTTAACGAAACACTTTAAGTAAATATGAATTTGTACAGACTTTAAACACCACTAAATAATGTGAGACGGTTTTTAGAAACTAGTCAAATAACCTATTGTTGCCAGTGTTAAATCTCGATTATCTCAGTCCGACAGCGAAACATTCGCATGACACTTTTTAATCTGTGAATGTTACTCATCTGTGGTATCGCATTTTGCATCTCCAATAACAGAGGTTTCACAAAATACATTCGATATTGAAAAAAATACTACTTTGAAACACAATTAGAAGAAATAACCCTGAAAGTGATCTATCGACATTAACCATGGATCGCATACTGCTACGCGCAATTACATCCCATATATCTGATACGGAGGAACCGGATCTGACGACTAAAAGTATGCCAACAAACAGCGGCCATAGCGGGGCTGACTGTCGGCATTTAAACCAACAGGTTACAGATATCCGTGCGGAACCTTCTACTTCGCACGGAGAAATAACTAATCTGAACCACGAATGCAACAGTATGAAGCAGAAATTAGAGGAGAGCAACAAACAAAAACATCTCCAGAAAAACTTGTCAAGTGGGTCCTTGACCATGAGTCCAGTGCCACCATTCACAGCACAAAACAGGGTTTCCACACCTGAACCACAGAAGCTGACGAACGTTAAGACGGCGTCATCCCGGGGCCAAATTAATCACTCTGCTCTACCAGAGTATTTGACAATGAATTTACCTAGCTCATCGACCAGGACCTTACCTACTATAGTTGAAAGCGACTGTGAACAAAAATCAATGAAGCCTAAAACCTTAACTGTAGAGTTAAACAAAGAAAGCAATGACACACAAAGAAAAATGATTTACATAATTGGTGACGAACAAGCACACAATCTTGCTCAAAAAATGCTTGAAAGTAGATATGGTAAATTGAATGACCTTTATGGCATCTTCGGAATGGTGAAATCATTTTCCTCAAGCTGCGAAATACTAAAAACCTGTGAAGATATGTCAAACAATGTCACATCTGAAGACATTGTAATACTGTGTTTTGGGACGCATGACAAGAATGTGTACAAATATTTGACGAATTTATGCAATATATTGTACATATTTCGCAAAATTTTCAAAGTTTTTATTACGGATGTACAATACAATCCATATCTTAGTGAATACATGCTTAATAAACAGCTGTATCTGATTGTGAAAAATTATTCTAACTGTAAGTTAGTTCATCTGGACAACAGAAATGCTTTTCTGACTAGAATGAATGAGTTTACAAGTATGCTATGTTCTATGCTTAATTTTGAAATAGATTCCATGACTAACACTGCTTGAATTTCTTAATAAAACAAAATACAAATAAAAACCAGGTGTTTTATTGCATATTGCCGCCCATATCTTAAACTCCAGAGAAAAATAAGAACCAGGAGAAGAAAAACCAAATGCCACAAAACCACAAAAATAATTTAAGCATTTTTATGTTATGGAATAAAAAAGGTATAGTTTCCACTATAACTTTCTTTTTCAATAACATGAAAGTAACTAGTAGGTACCACAAAATAACCTTCCCTTAAATCAAATGCACCATTTTTTCGTACCTCACAGTAAAATCAATCTGAAACTATTTCATTTTTATTAAGATAGACGAAATAACGTTGGAACTTTGCTTTGCTTTGAATTCTAAGGAAATTGACATCATTTGTTTAAGTGAATCATCCATTAAAAGCAAATCAAAATCACTTCATATTGTCGAGATACTAGACGAGGTGGTACATGCATCCTCAGTAAGAATAACTGACTTGAGTAAAATTAGATAATTATTAATAAGTAAAGTTAATAAATGACATTGCATTAATTTTAATCTTGAATGTACCGGATTAAAATTAATTATTAATGAAATTGTCAATATTTATAGGACACACCAAATAGCAATCCAAAAGTATTTCTAGAAACATTGGGATACTTGCTATATAATTAGAGTTACGAAGAAATCGAAGAAGGTAATAATTTGTGGCACTGGGAATTTGGATACAGTAAAGCCAAATAAATGTTGCCAAGAAATGTAAAGAGTTGTTCAAAAATTGAATACGGAATTGTATATTAAAACACCAGCACGAAAACAGTCGTGTTTTACAAGCCAAAGCTGAAGTTCACCATCTAGCTCTAGCTCTAGCATCTAGATCATGATCATGAGACATTGCAGACCTTGACAATGACGACTAATAAACCTAAATGTATACTAAGTTTGAAAACAAAAGGAAATATCATGAAGAAAACATGCAACAGTTTTGTGACTGTATTTCTGGGCTTTAATCCTCTGAAATGTATATTAAGGATAATTTCGAAGATGCATTTTAGGTATTTCATGGGAAATTACATTTTTTTTAAACGTTTGTTTTCCCATACGAAAGGTAAAAAGGTCGAAAAGTAAAAAAAAATACTCTGTGGTTGACGAAAGGTTTCAATAGTCATGTTTACGGAAACGTTATTTAAATTTAAAAACTATTCATAATAAAACAAATAAAAATAGATTAACAAAAACCTACGAAAGATATAGTGATATACATAACCGTTGTATAAAAAATCCCAGCAAATACATAACAGGATCCTTGGGATAAATAAAATATTGTATTAAAATAATACACAAAAATTACTGTGAAACTAATATAATACTAACTTAACTAATCCTAATCACAAATCAAAAAATGGCGTCAAAAAATTCATCCTCATCGCTGTCGATTGGTAATGTTCCCAAGAGACTGGCAGCATTCCCATGTTGTATGTCTATCATTACTGACAGGACTATTGTAGCCAATAAGCCTGATATAGTGGTGATAGACCGGTTAGCGCGCCGCACAATTATAGTCGATGTTACTATTCCACATGACGAGAAGAACCTCGTGAAAGCTGAGAAAGAGAAACAAATTAAATATTAGGTCTTTACCTATGAAATTGCCGTTCTGCAGTACTGGCCATTTCAAATCAAAATAATTTTTGTTTGGCTAAGAATTCTAATTTCAAATTAATTTTATTTTAAAAACATGGATTTTTTTTTCTAAAAGTAGTCATTTCTTTATTGATTAGTGTTACATTTTCATCGCATTTCAATCTTTTTCGTCATCATGGATACGTTAAAAATTCGAGTAATTATGGAATATGAGTACCGTCGTGGCAGCAACGCGGCACAAGCGGCACGCAACATCAACGACGTTTACGGAGCTAACACTACAAACCAACGCACCACCTGTTATTGGTTTGCTCGCTTCCGTTCTGGAAATTTCGACCTGAAAAATGAACCTCGCGGTCGTCCGAAGATTTTGGTCGACAATGACGAATTAAAGGCGATTGTGGAAGCTGATGATACACAATCTACGGCTGAATTAGCAGCAGCTTTCGACGTTAGCGTCAAAACAATATTGGTCCATTTGCGTCAAATTGGAAAGGTAAAAAAGCTTGACAAATGGGTGCCCCACGAACTCAATGATCGCCAGCGCGAAGTACGCGTCGAGACGTGCCTTGCACTGCTCAACAGACACACAAATGAAGGAATTTTGAACCGCATTGTTACCTGCGATGAAAAATGGATTCTGTTTGATAACCGTAAGCGCTCAGCAAGTTGGTTGGATCCTGGTTCAGCACCTAAACAATGCCCTAAACGAAAACTTACCCCTAGAAAAGTGATGGTCACTGTTTGGTGGTCTAGCGCCGGTGTGATTCATCACAGCTTCTTACCAAACGGGGTGAGCATTACTGCAGATGTGTACTGTGAAGAACTGAACACAATGATGGAGAAGCTGGCGCATCTCCAACCAGCATTGGTCAATCGCTCGTCTCCGCTGCTCCTGCACGACAACGCGCGACCTCATACTGCACAGCAGACGGTCTCCAAGTTGCAAGAACTGGGGTTGGAAGCTCTCCGTCATCCGCCCTACTCACCAGACCTTGCGCCTACAGACTACTACTTTTTCCAGAATTTGGATAACTTCTTGGCGGGAAAAAAATTTAATACCCGAGAGGCAGTACAAAATGCCTTTGAAGAATTTGTTGCCTCCCGTCCAGCTGATTTCTTTAAGAAGGGCATCAATAAACTGCCACTGCGATGGCAAAGATGCATTGATTGCATGGGTGATTACTTCGATTAATACAAATAAAAAATCCATGAAAAAAATTCGTTTAAATTTTTTCATACAAAACGGCAATTTCATAGGTAAAGACCTATTATCTTGACTTAGCACACGAGGTTGTTGACATGTGGAATATGAGCTCGGCTGTAATTGTGCCGATAGTCGTGTCAGCCAATGGACTTATGGCCAATAGCCTCGATCAACATCTCTCGAGGCTCTCGTTGGGCGGTTGGATCAAAGGCCTGATTCAGAAGGCAGTACTCCTCGATACGACTCGCATCGTGAAGAGGTTCCTGTCTCTGGAGCCCTAACCACCGGTAGCTTGGACCCTGCTCCCGATACCGGCGGACCACCTTGGGATAATATCATTAAAGAATTGCTGACACATAAAAAGTAATGACATAAAACAAATAGTAATATAAACGAACAAAATCACTGACAAATTATTTGACAAGTTTAATGAATATTATATCCAATCGACAAATAAAAATGATTTTACATATAATATTGATGCTTAAATATAACTACGGACATTGATCACAATTATACAATTTTCCTAAGCCGTAATGATCAAAAAGAAGTATTCAGGGTAATACAAAACATAAATATCTAAAGACTGAGTCTGTCGTAAAATTATAAATGGCTGATATTATCGGGCAATTTAGTTGACATTTTACTGGCATTTTTGGTACAAAAAAGCATGTTACGGCAATATCTGGTGCCTGGATTTTGGAAGGCTTTTAACCTCTATTTCAAAAACTTCAAATTTTACCTTTACCCTGCATGTACACCTCAAAAAAATTCACCCAGCGAAACGGAAAGTGGCCCAAACGAATTATGTGGTTTTATTAACAAAATAAAACGCGAATCAGGTACCTATTTTTGGTTCAACGCATGAATGATTAGTTTAATGTTAAATCATCATCATCAGCCTTTTAATGTTCCCACTGCCGGGACACAGGCCTCCTGTCGGTGAAAGGGATTGGGGCGTAATCCACCACGCGGGCCCAGTGCGGGTTGGTAGATGTCACATGTCTTCGAATTTTTGGTTCTAGGACATGCCGGTTTCCTCACGATGTTTTCCTTCGACGTTTTGAGAGCAGTGGTGATGAAATAATTTACACAAAGTAAAGCGCCTGTCTGGGTTCGAACTCACGACCTACAAATCATAAGTCGCAGCCGTTACCACTTGGCCACCACTGCTAATATTAAATACGAATAATTAATTAACAAAACAATGTGTTACCATTATTAAAATGATATTAAATTACCAAGAAGACATTAAGCTCTAAGTTTAGGATTTTTTTTATCAAAGTCATATACAAAGTAAAGCTATGGGACTTCAAATTTATAGCAGGTATTTTCACTTCTGGCCATAATTACCGCATGCATGCGATTATGCATGCTGTGGATTATATTTTTAATGTCAACTTGGTGTATTTCTTCCCAAGCGGACTCTAGAGCGGTTTTCAGTTGACTGAGAGTATTTGAAGGGTTGGGACTAGATCGGATGCGTATGTTAGCATGGCCTAGACATTTTCTATGGGATTAATGTCTGAACTTGTTGTTGGCCATTCCAATTACGAAATTACTACCTATGAAAGGTCATCCACGCAACGTGTTGTGTAATTTCGGGCATTATCTTGCATTAAGGTAAACTCTTCGTAACCGGTGCATCCCACGTATGTTAGAACATGCTCCTGGAGTAACTCTTCAACGTATCGCACTACCGTAAGACGACTATCAACTACCGCCAACTCTGTACGTGCGTCTGAACTGATCCTTCCCCAAACATAACGGATCCACCATGAAAACTGTCGGTTTATCTGGTGGTAATTGGCCGAAATCTGTTTCCTTGCCTTCTTCATATACGTGCGCCGCCATCTGAAGCCTTGGATTCGTCAGCCCACAGAACTTTAACTCCAGTTCTCGTGAGTCTAATTTGCGTGTGCGACTAAACCGAAGTCAAGTCTTCGAGCATAGCGGTTCCGTTCTTCTATTTTCCTTCGTATCGTCTGCTCACTAACATTGACCCCTCTTTCCGTTTGTAGGCTCTGCCGTATGTCTACCGCAGAAAGATAAATCGGTCATCTTGGGCTGATGTACACCTAATTCCGTCAGTTCATACTGTCCTCGTGTATAGGCCGGTCTGGTCGTAACATGTTACCTGAGTTTTCCGCGGTACATATTTTATCGAATCTCTCGCTGCGTTCGTCCTTGACTCACAAAGATTTAGCAACTTGAGCAGAAGTTAGAGGTATCGTGTTCCGACTCTGAAAACAAAAATGACCACGGGTTAGTGAAAAAACAAAACAATAAGATTAAAATATGATAATCGAATTGATCGTGTTAATTCAATAAGTCACATTTTAACTCACCTATGCTTTGCGCGTTCTAGCAAAAAACTAACGTTTAGTGTCACAGAAATTAAACAAATGAACTTTTTTTGTGCTTACCCTCCTAATTAAAAATGAAAAACGTCCTGACAAGCTGCCACTTGAAATCATCAAACGTGATACAAAAATCGCCTTTTATCGGTTTGTTTAATAAAGCTTGGGCCACATTCTGAGCCGCTGAGTGTGTTTTCTACTAAAATAATATCCGCACTATTTTTGCATGTAATCAGAAGTAAGCCACAAAAAGGCTTCTAGGAATAAGTGTTCGAATCCAATATTCCTTAATGATGAATTTTTGATGAAGCTTTGCACCTGGTGACATTTGTAGGCGCCGGCATTTCCATCACCACCCATAAGTTATCTAGGCATGTATCCTTATTAATCTTCATAATCAGCCTATAACGTTCCCACTGCTGGGACATAGGCCTACTTTCTGTAGAAGGGAGTGGGCCGTAGTTCACCACGCGGGGCCTGTGCGGGTTGGTAGATGTCACATATATTCGGATTATTGGTTCTAGGATATGCCGGTTTCGTCACGATGTTTTCCAACACCGTTTGGAGAGCAATGGTGATGAAATAGTTTACACAAAGTAAAGTGCCTGTCTGGATTCGAACCAACGACCTACAAGTCGTAAGTCGCGGCTGTTACCACTGGGCCACCACTGCTCTTACAATGACGACAATAAGTATAAAGTGACGTGATTTTATGTGTCCGCATGGATTGAGGAGCTGTCTCCTATTTAAACGTGGCTCCTACCAATATTTAGTAGCGAAATAGCCGATTTTGTCCCCGATCCTGGAATTTGTAGTAAAACCCTTTAGAAGTTACAGGACGTTAAAAGTGGCCCCTTTATTCAAATGTCTAGATTGAGGAGACACCTTAGAACTTGAAAACTAGTTAATGGATATTTTTGAAAAATTGGTAGGAATTTGTAGTGTTTATGCGTATGCTGCATTTGAGATAGTTACAATGCTTTGATTTATAATAAAAACCAATAAATTTCCCCGCATTGTGTCTCGGAAAAGAATGAAGCAATGAAAGCAGATTTTTAGTATAATTTAGTAGTAAGTTTGTTCTAATTTGTATTATAAAAATAAAATGCAAAAGCTTTATAATTTCGGTAATACAACACATTTTATGTTACTCCTCAATCCTGACGATCTGTAGGAAAGGTTTATGTTCGTAGCTACTGAAATAGTTGATCAAATAGAAAAATAATAGCACTAATATTTAGTAGGAATCTTTACTTAATATGGGCATAAGTGAACTTTCTCTACATTTTGTATTTCAAAAGACATTAACAATTTTAACATTCCTTAGTTTAGCCACCCTAACCGTCCTGTAACTTTAAAGGGTTTTACCACAAATTCCAGGATCGGACCTTCAAAATCGGGTAATTTACTACTAAATATTGGCGTAATTGAACTTTCTCTACATTCAGTATTTCAAAAATTATTAATAATTTTATCATTCCTTAGTTTAGCCACCCTAAACGTCATGTAACTTATAAAGGGTTTGACTACAAATTCCGGCATCGGGCCTTCAAAATCGGGTAATGTACTACTATAATTATATTGGTAGTACCCGCGTTTTATGAGCCTTGGCTCCTTAATCGTATAGATTGAAAATATCGAAACGTTTTGGTTAAATGATGTTCTTACTTAACTGTTTGTTCACTATCCAGTTCCTCAGCCGTAACTAAAGGTACACTTGCTTCTTTCTGTCGTGGGTAGAGACACTGGCTTGTGTATCTTCAGGATTTCATTCCAGACTGGTGTCTGTGTCCTCGACTGGACCTGTAATTGAGATTAGATAATTAAAAATAATATTGTTTTACGGAAGCTGATAAATGAGAGAGGTGAGAATAAAATTCAATGCGTAACGATTGGATATGCATGATAAATAAAGGACAGTATCTGGATGTACAGAGAAACTTCTACATATATATGTAGAAGTTTCTCTGTACTTGTATATGTAGAAGTATACATTCATCCTTCTACATACATATTCTCAATATTTCATTTCTTGAATTGACTCACACATCACAAGAATATAAAATCACTGTAAAGTACCCAAACCGGAGATGAAAACAAAAATTAATACTATTTCGAATTTATGGAGAATACGACCAAAAAAATATAGCTAGTTACCTTCGTTTTGTAAGCTGCGTTCAGTGTATTTACCCTCATAAATGGATGTGTAGTTATAGTTCTGGCAATCACCTGTACTTGTGTTAAATTTGGCTCTGTGCACGAAAACCACTCATTCCAGCATCTGGAAACGTCGAAAATTCGTATTATTTATCTATTGTTTGCATAATCATAACGATTTGTCATGTCATAAATAAATAAATAAATTATTGCCATAAAAGAGTTTACAAACAAAGTGGAGCGCTGACTCCTGCGCTAGGTAAAAACACCTATCTTACAGGAGCCAGTGTCTTCACCCAATTCTGGATTTTATGCAATTTACAACATTTATATTTTCATTACCATAAACTAAATTAGTAATTAAAAAGCAAAATAACAGTTACATTAATTATTCAAATAACTTAAAATTATTATTATTCAGATTTATAAGATTGTAGTTCTACGTGTGTGAGTGTGAGTGTGAAGTGTAAAGAGTGTGTGTTTTACGTGATGATGTGTGGAGTGTGGTGATGTGTGAATGGAGGCTAATGAGTGTGCGAGGGTAATGTCTGATTTTGTTGAACTTAAAAGTATACCATAAATTATAATGAATGCTGTTTGACTGTATGCTTGTGGCAGTAGCCATGACTTAGTTTTAGCTTTCGTTGTTGTAAGATGGTTATATTGAGAACATTGTTTGTTTTATTATAAATGTGACTTGACAAATACATGCGTTGCCTTCTAGCAGCAGCGGTGTAAAATTTAACAGATAGGCAAACATTCCTTATAGTTTGCATACTTAAAACCAGATACTGTATATGTAAAACATATACATTTACCGTACAGTGAGAACTTGAACTTATCAACCGTATAAAGTTACGGTGGGCAATCTAAAAGATCTAAACGTCATAACTTTAAGCCAGATCTTTGGGTCCTTTCAATTCGAATCATGTACGTTTTGCGTGTCCGACCGTGCGTAGTAACTCATAATCAGTGACATGCCGAAGTGTCTTGAATACCCATATGAGTTTTGTAATTCGCACAGTGGTTACCTTATACCGATGCCAAATAAAGTTTTCGTCAAGTAGTAGACCTAAATATTTAACTGCATTTGATTGAGGAATTGGTAGACATGGGCATTACATGCGTGTAATTAAACGCATATATTAGCTGGCTTTACTTTAGAGAAACTAAATTGGATTAGAATCGATTTTGCAAGATTTAAGGTCCTCTTAGCTAATGGCTCACGTTAAACAGACTTGATTTGTCTTTTTGGCAAACCTCATTCCAGGGCCTCAAGTCTGCTATTACACTAGTGTCAGAATAGTCTATCATTGATTTCGTAATTGTTGATTTTGACAAGTTTGGTAATCTACTAATACAATAGCGTCATTATGACTTTCCAGTGGTCAGCCACTGACACTCCACTGAAAGAAATGGCATTTATTGGTAATCTCGTACATAATGCCAAATGAATGGCAATACGACAATGCCATTATAACACAATTCTATTACGAGACCATTGACCGACCACTGATCGACCATTATGAATTTAGCAGATTACGAACTTTTAGCAAAATGACAATGGGATCGTGTTGGAATGACGAATATATAATAATAGCAGACTTAGGCCCCTGGTCTCTCCCTGAATTACCAGTGCTATGTCATCAGTATATGTAAAAATCTTACAGTTTGCAAGAACTAGCTGACACAGATCGCAAAATCTGAGGTGAATGTCATGTGATGCCTTTAATGAAAAATGATTTAATTTCTGTAAGTAGGTTTATGCAAAACTTTTGTTTTTTGAGGGTGGGAAATCATCACATAATTTCTCCCGGTCTGGTTGTAGCAGGAGGGGGTATTTTTTTAAAACATAAATCAATATTTTTTTAAACTAGATAAAGTCGGCGTTTCCTATCTGACTACTCTGGGAAGAAAGGCCGAAACAAACTTAGGTTACAGTCTCTTTTCAAGTCCAGACATGATCTTGGTCAGATATGTGAAGACCAGTTGGATTGGTGTCTGAAATGGTCTTTTGAAGAAAGAACCTCTCAGATTAAGTGGACCTTTCCAACCAGTGCATGCATTTATCAGTAATCATGCAGCTCAACTCAGACCTTGAGGTGAGCTTGGTAAACTATTCAAATCTCTAGGAAGAAAAACAGTTAGATTCCTTAGGTGATGGTCCTCGAAGGGTCAAACCATTATATGGCGATGATGCACATAACATAACGTCCAGTATTCCCCAAAAGGTAGAGCAGAGATGTGTGATGTGGTGGATGTTGGATAGACCGATGTTGTAAACCGTAACACATCAATCACCAAGTGGGGTGTGTAGTACCCGCCTGGTGCTTTTGGTAATAACTCTTCCTACTCTCATAGCAAACAAAGCTTAAATTGGATCCCACTTATCTTTACATAGTATAAAACAAAGTCAGTTTTCGTTTGTGTACGCTTAGATCTTTTAAATAGCGCAACGGATTTTGATGCGGTTTTCATCAGTACACAGAGTGATTCTAGAAGAAGGTTTATATTATGTATAATACACAAACTTCCACGCGGGCGAAGTCACTGGTCAAAGCTAGTTATTGATCAAACTTTGAGGTTCATTTTTATCACGTTTTTCAACATTTTCCATTTATGCTTCGGTCCTATTGATCGCAGCGTGATTTTATAAAATATAAAACCTTTCTCGATAAATTAACTATCCAACACAAAAATATTTTTTCTATTCAAACCAGCAGTTCCTGAGATTAGCTCGTTCGACCAAACAAACTTTTCAGCTTTATACTCGTAAGATTAGTATAGATTCGTTCTTTTATAAGAACATTCGTTATTTTATACTCGTAAGATTAGTATAGATTCGTTCTTTTATAAGAACATTCGTTCTTTTATACTCGTAAGATTAGTATAGATTCGTTCTTTTATAAGAACAAAATTTGAGTCGTGTTTGAGATAGATTAAGGGTTTTTAGGGGTCTTGGTGCCGTGTGTTGTGAACCCCTAAGTGAGTACTTCTCCGTCTGGTAGTAAAAGATTGCGGGTCCACAAAATCAAAGTCCTTTTTATAGGTTAGTAATATCCACTTTTTAATTGAATTTAATTTGAATTTAAATTGGATTTTGCGTCCGTAACACGAGATTTTCAACTATAAAAAGCATAATCACGCCTTTTCTCCCCGAAGGGTTGAGCAGAGGTGTACCTAATGAGTACACGCACATTTCGCTAGTTGAGTTCAAGTCCGATGTAATAGGGGGCGAATCTATTGCCATTGCACACTTTGCCCGACCTAGAAATCGAACCCAGGACATAATGATCAACGAGTAGCCTTTGCGACCACTTGACCAACGAGGCAGTAAAACGAAAGTAAATATCGCCGATGATAATTTTAACAAGAAAATATTCGCTTAGACTGTCCTACAAGTTAGCCACCAGAATTTTTAAATAAGAAAAACGTTTTATTTTTTCCGCAAATTGAAACACAGTATGGTGCCTTAGTATTAACATTCGGGTCACAGAGGGATAAACACCTGTATAGATAAAAAAACAGTACCTACCATCGTTGATCTTTTAAGACAAATGTTATGGTCGTATACCATTTACTTGTATCTTTTAGAAGCAGCCTTCGAACGACTGGATCTAACGGTACGGGCCAATTCACATCAGGAGCTCTTCCCTTCCATCAATGCAGGAGCAACTAGTTGCAAGAGTGTTCTTGTGGTTTCGATATTTCAATGCCTGAATTTTTTTAGAACAATAAGTACTTACCTAATAATTTTTATTCAAGGCTTGGGAGATAAAATGTGTGGCAATGCAATTTTGTGAAGTAAAGGGACACCTGGTTTAGATAAGTCTATAGTCATAGTCTAAAATAATCAACTAAGATGTACCGGGTTGAAAAACTGTTATTTTATTTAGGCTCATCGTAAATAACACAGACACGCAACCTAAGTCTGCTAATATAATAATAATAAATAAAATAATAATAATAAAACCGGGCCTAAGTCTGCTATTTTATAAATTCGTCATTCCAATACGATCCCATTGTCATTTTGCTAAAAGTGCGTAATCTGCTAAATTCATAATGGTCGATCAGTGTTCGATCAATGGTCTCGTAATATAATTGTGTTATATGCCATTTTCGTATTGCCATTCATTTGTCATTAAGTACGAGATTACCAATAAATGCCATTTCTTTCAATGGAGTGTCAGTGGCTGACCACTGGAAAGTCATAATGACGCCATTATATTAGTAGATTACCAAACTTGTCAAAATCAACAACTATGAAATTAATGATAGACCATTCTGACACTATTGTAATAGCAGATTTGAGGCCCAGGAGATGGCTTCAGCCTCTGCTTTAGCCTCCTTGGAAAACTAAGTACGAATAAATCAATTGATTCATGAAGTCTTACAAAGAGAAAAGCTACCATCGTTTACCAACCTTTTGTTAGAAACAAGGCTGTACCATACACCACATTACTTTAACACTGGGTTGCCAAAATAACAGATTAATTGAATTTGTAAGACGTAATCACTAGACGTATACATACTTATAAGGTAGCTGTATCAAGATTTATTAATAATTCACTATTTGAAATAAACGAAAGTACCAACACGTCGGTGTAAAGAATCATCTCGAACTGACGAATGTGATTCATTGGTAGGGCGGTGCTGGTCAGAACCGATTGCTTTTTCTCCCAGTCCACGGCCACACTTCCTGTCCTTGAACCATACAATTGCGAACATTTCTTTGTAACGCTGACCCTATCATGTCAATCACAATGAGTTTTGCAAGGGGGCTACGTTTTGTTCCTTTCTTTGTACCTATACTTAGCATTGTATAAGATGCCCTCTCCCTCAGGAACAAATGGGATCAGATCTGGACCGCCAGACTTTACCGTTACAGAAACCAGTTTACACAATAGGACCTAGTTGTTTATGGGAAAAACCGTTGTTAATGTTGCGAAATATTTAAGTGCTTTTCACTTTCGGTTTAGGTTTAATGTTACACAAATAATTCGTACTCACAAATTGATGAATAGTCCACTATTCTACAATTTGAGATAACTAAGGGCAGAATGTAATTAAAGGTAGGAACAGGAAATTTTCAATTCATTTAAAACCACAAACTAGCAATAAATAAATCCTTGCTTTAGGTTATGTAAACATCATGTACTATCACGTACGGTGAACCATTTATCTGAAAAAATGCTTTGTAACTTGCATATGAGCAGTCAAGTCCCTCTGCCAGGGATGCGGGTCTGTTCGAAAGAGATACCACAGCCCCTGGCACACGGGCTACAGAAGGAACACGGGTGGGTTTTAGTCAGTAAAAGTCTGACACGCCCTCCTGCTCCACCCAGAGCGAGAGAAGTTATCTGATGATTACCCACCCAAAAAAAAAAAAAAAAAAACCAGTGAAGTCCCGTCCACAAATAATTTTGGCAAGTCATAAGTAGTCACAAAAATATGCACCCACCACTAGACGTCTTATCATGATCAGCCTATTATGTTCCCACTGCTGGGACACAGGCCTCCTCTCTATGAGAGGGAATGGGCCGTACCTAATCCACCACGCGGGCCCAGTGCGGATTGGTAATTTTTACATTACATGTCATGTCTTCGAATTTTGCTCAGGGCGTTTTTGATTTTTTTTTTATCAGGCTGGATGGCGTGCAATTGGCTCTTCAATTGCACTCCATTCAGCCCTAATCCATGAGGTAAGGTATCTGCCTATGCCCAGTAGTGGACGGTTATAGGCTGATGACGATGACGATGTGTTGTTATGTAGATTATTTTACATATTGTGAATGAGAGAACGTTGTAGGCCTTACAGACTGTAGATTTCTAGATGATTTTCTATTCTGTATTCGTCTAAGTACCTGGTACTTATTGACAGGCCTGCACTGTCCTCCCATACATTTTATCTCTGTAATTTGAAAACATTGTTAAAGCTAATTATTTTTAAAAGAGTAACCGTGAAGTTTCTTGCCGGCTCTTCTCCATAGGAAACAACAATTTGGAACCGTGCACGTAGCTTCTGACGTTTCATAAGTGCCCATACAGGTTTATATGAAATAAAATATTTTGATTTCATTTGATTTGACGAAAACCGGATCAGCGAAAACAATTGTGGAGATAAAAATAATCTTATTTCAAAAGAAAACCATGTTTTAAATGTATGTTATCTTCTCTCGCAAACTTAGGTAAAATAGCGTGTTGTTTGTTATTTCATGAGCTTTTTTTTCTTTGAATTGAAAAGCATGATTGACTGTGTTTTGATGTTTATAACATGTTTTTTATTAAAGCGTGTTTTATTACATTTTAATTAGCTTCAACTGTATGTTTGTTTGTTTTTAACCGACTCCTTTTTTGGACTTGATTTTGACCCACTTGAAACGGTCGGATTTCGTTTAAACTTTTTAGAATTATTGAGGACCGATGACAGTTCAATAACCCTTTAACGGTTATAAGGATCTAGATGAGATAGAAAGATTTGGTTTTCGGATTTGTGTTACTTATGATACCTAAAATAATAATTGATATTTATATATTTTTTTAACTTTTTTTTTAATTGGTGGTTAGAATATTCCCTCTACCTGTTTGAGAGTAATGAAATAGCGGAATGTTTTTTCAAGAAACTAAAAAAACAACATAAATCATACATAACAACTATATTAAAATCACACAATTTAATACCAATAAGAAAATAGAAACAAAAAAAACAGAAAATTACATTTGTTTATGAAAATTCGAAAAACATGGTGTTCTGCTTCTGATTCTGGTGGCGCATTATCTTCGGATGAATCGCCGTCTTCATGTCCAGCCCCACTTCCCAGCCTCGTCCTAGCTCCACGTCCCGTTCCAGCTCCTCGTCCTGTTCCAGATCTACGTCCCGTTCCAGATCTACGTCCCGTTCCAGATCCACGTTCCGTCCTAGCTCCTCGTCCTCTACCTTTTACAGGTAACTCACGTGAAATACCAGGCTCAGCAGGCAGTAGTACAGCTGGTTGCGGCTCATTAGGTAACGGCACTGCAGATGAAGACGCAACAGGTTCTGTCACAGTAGGTGGAGGTATTACAAGTCACCAGTCAGTAGTCAGGCTCACCGCATGGGACCTCCGCATCATATGATGTAGATGGTTGAGGCGATAACGATGCTCGTATTGTTGCAGTAGATCGAAGGTCTGGTTCATCCAAATCCCCTAAAATTCGCTGTAATTTTGTGACATTGTACGGAACATCATCCTCTTCTGATTCTTCGCCATCTTCAGACTTTTCCGGTTCTGACAAACCGAACATACCGTACAACTCCTTCTCAATATCGTCATCACCGAGTATTTTCATTTTCAATCAATCTGCAAATAAAAAACAAAAGCCATGCAAAAACTACACCAAGCCCCGAGGAAAAGCAATAATAAGACCACCAAAACCTTTATTCCTTAGTCGCAATGCAATAAAAAAAGTTACCATAACCATAATAAAGGAATATTTTCTCTAACCTTATTAGTAGAAAGCGTCTTACCTTATTAGTAGAAAGCGTCTAACTTCACGGTTAGAGGGATTATTCTTCCCACCAACAAAAATCGACATAAATGAAAATTCGTGGCAGATACATAAAAAATACGTCTTACATCTATGAAATAACATTCAAAAGCACAACGTCTAGAAGAACTTACCTTTTTTGACCACTCTATTGCAAAGATAAGTACCGATTTCAAGAACTTTGAGAAAAAAATATATCTGTCAGTGTCAAATAAAAACAGAAACAAACGTCATAATGTTACGTTAATGTTGTCAGGTCGAAAAATAAAATTGCAAAAAGAAATATTGATTTTTTTTTGGTTTTTATTGGTGGGAAAAATATTCCCTCTAGCTGCAAAAGTGTTAAAAAAAAAACTACTGAAAATCATGCTTTTTTAGTTAGCAAAAGTGGTAAAAATTGAAAATAAATAATAGTTTTAAAATCAAAAAACACGCTTTAAAAAACGAACGAAAAAATTAGAAAAAAAATTAATCCCATTAAAAAGGGTGGGGTGCTTGATTTTAATTGATTTAATAATAAAAAATTAGGTTTTTAATAAAAATTAAGTTTATTATATTGTGCCTAACTACATAATTTAAAACTGACATTTTATTGATTTAAATGTTTATGACAAAATATTAATTTATTTCTCGAACACAACAGCAATTATTTGCGTTCTTTTTGCAATCAACGGAATAGATTATTACTGAAAAGAAAAGTTTATTATTATAGTAATTTTTATTTGCAGGTAAAAATGTTTTCCATCTACTTATGGCCGATTCCTATAATACTCCCTACTCTTGTATCATCATCTGCCTAGCCTATTCCCAACTACGTTGGGGTTGGCTTCCAGTCTAACCATATGCAGCTGATTATCAGTATTTTACATGGAGCGACTGCCTATCTAACCTCCACAACCCAGTTACTGGGTTATACATACCCACACAGTCCGCCACCAAAGCTTGTGTGCTATCTGTATCATGTGTCACTAAACAAAATATGGGTTCAGGTCATGTCTCTTAGAATGACGTATTACATTACTTTTTGCGTATTTTGAAAGTAAATTAACCATATCTCTACTGTCCAGTTTATGTCCACTGGTTATACAACCATATAGTGATTACGATAAACTTATGATTTAGATAATATACTAGCGATCCACGCCTTTTTTTTCACGTTTTACAAAACATTGAGATTTATTTATCATAATTATGTAATTTTAATATTAATGTAATGCTTAGTAACCTTCCCAAATAAATTTTCGTAATTGGTGAGAAACACCGTAGGAAACTTTTAAAAAACCAAGTGGTAGAAAAGTCAAACAGATGGACACGTAAAGCGAATTTAATTTGTAATTTATACTTATAGTACAGTCGCCAGCTGGTCAAGCTATCCCAAACTGTCAAATTTTCCCAAATGAACATAAACCATATTCCTTTGTAATAAAGTTGAAAAACTATCAAAGAAATTTGACAAATTGGGGTAGCTTGATGTGCTGGCCTCTGTACATAGTAATATTATAATTGTGTTCAGTACGTGTCCGTTGACAAGGCACAAGAAGTTTTAGATGTTCTGCAATGTGAAACTTTTTTCTAAACTCCATTTGGCTTTTTAACGGCTACGTACTGAATGTATTTAGAAGACGGTGTCAATATTTTGAAATCACGTACCTCAGCGAGAGTTGAAACGAGGGTGGGACGAGACGTGCGTTGGGCAGCAGACGGAGGGTTGGTACTGACACAAAACGAAGCTGTTTGCGAACTTAGGGCCACCCGTGCTACGCGTTGGGCGGCTCTGTGATATGAATATATGATCCCGATTTTTGTGACATTATGTTTTGATTTAAGTTACCGAAAGTTTTGATAATTTCCGCTATTCGAAATCATTGGCAGGTTCGCAGCGACTTGTATTTGCTTTTTTTTATATCATCAAAAAAATTAAATAAAATCTTATTTGAAAGACGGAACTACGTACTCCAGTTTCTATTTATTCCATTTGTTGTATCTACAATAACCTACCCTTCCACCAATTTCTGTTGAAAAGGTATGAATGGGACGTGAGATATGATAATTTTTTCCCATGTTTGTTTTTATGTCTATGTGGTTTATAGGTAAAGCACCGTATTAGTTCGTGATAACTTCCTATTGCTTATACTTTATATTATGTGTATTATATTATTAAATGCGCGGAATATTTTCGTGTTATACTGTTGGTATTACTATTTTATATTATCTCATGGCTTTATATTTTGTGTATCCGATTTTTTTTTTTAACAATAACATAACACATCACACCTTCAAGGGTTGGGCAGACGTGTACCTATAGAATACCCACAGTTTTCTTTAAACTATATTGTATTATTGTACTATCTATATATTAATACGTGAACAAAAAGCTTTGCATCCCTTTTTTACGATAAATATTTTTATTTTAACCGATTTTTTTTTAGTTTCGGATTTATATTTGTTGGTATAATTTATTCTCATTCAAGATGAGAATAATCAACGATTGCTGGTAATTTTTTCGTTTACCTCGTTTCGTCAAGGACAATTCCGTTGCTGGTTATGGGATTCTTTCGCTTGTTTGTTCCACGCTAACAGGTTGAAATCCTACTATCCTCCTAGTCCTACTAGTTTTAGAAATGTGTAAGTTTGTGTGTTTGGATATTTACATATTTGGATGTTTCTGACTCAATCAGGTAAAACAACCGATAGGATTTGGATGAAATTAGGCACGCAGATAGTTTATAGCCTGTATAAATATATAGGATACTTTTCATCCTAGTACCTAGTGCGTGCCCGTGGAGTATTTCCGTCTTACACGTGGGCGAAGCCGCTGGCTAAAGCTAGTCAGAAATAATAGGATCAGATGAGACTAAGGCTCTATGAGAAAGGTCAGACATGGTTGCATCTTGAGAAAAGTTTCAGGTCTGGTGATTTCTGGCTAACCCCAAAAAATATTGCAAGACTCAGCCACCTGTTGAGAAAGCATGTCAACAGGTAAAAATTCGATGATATTTTTTTTGATGGTAGAAAATCATCAAATAACTTTTCCGGCTCTGGGTGGAGCAGGAAGGCGCGTCTGACTTTTACCGACTAAAATCCACCCGTGTTCCTTCAGTTGCCTATGTGCCAGTGGCACGGTATCTCTTCGGAACAACCCACACCCCTGGCAGGCATCGGCCCTTGCGGACCCCACCTGTTGATGCTGACATCTCTTTGAGGCGCGCGTAGAATACAACGCGCCGTCGACCTGGGCTTGGTCTTTATCGGATAACGAGCTACCCATTACTCGCCATCCGCAAGCCCGCGCTTACGGTGGCCGGGAATCAGCCTGGGATTCCCGACGCACAGAGCGTTTCCTGCGGCAACTAGGGCCGTGATGGCGCATATACTGCCTCTCCCTCACGTAGGATGCCATTGACTTACTTTTTACTTCGAAATATAGTTGCGAATTTTTCTGGATCAATTGGCAAGTTACTCGCCAAACTGTTAAAATCAGGCGTAATCATATAATAGCCACTGTTCGATGATCAGAATTTCAGCAAAAGTTCTTCGTTCCTTTTTGTCAGAAAGAGAAATGTGGTATTTAGTGGTCTCTGAAGTTAGATGCACCACATCTTCCAAAATACCCATTTTTTCACTGATCTTTGCTTGTATTCTTTTTTACGGCCTCGAGTAATCGGCTAATTGCGTAACTCACCATTAATCATAATTTGTTTCGTTTTGAAACGGATTGCTAAACCATTGGTTCATAATTATGTTCGAAAAATGTGTCTGCTCAGCAACGTAAATAACGCAATGAATATTGTTGAACTGTCAAAATGAAACCGATTATGATTGATCGTGTGTTACGCAATTAGGGTGCTGATTTTTGAATACTCTGCCATTTATTTACTTCACTTTTCTTATTCAAGATTTAAAAATAATTCTAAGCCATCCACAAATGAAGTGGACTTATTCCATGTATCAAACGTTTTTCTACGAAAGGTTTGCAGAATGATTTCTCTAAATTATTCATTTGTGACGAGGTCAAATGATAATATGGAGAACGTAACTGAGATGGTGTAGAAAGAATTGCATTCAGGTCTTTTTGGCATCTTGAATTTTGTCATACGGAAGGTATGCATCGAATCCTCGTTTATTGACGTTTAGACGAATTGCTTAAATCATTTTTCCATGGAAATATTTCAATCAGTTATGGTACCAAAAGCTTCGACGGGTGTACATAGTTTTGAAGAAGTCTGAACTTTCTTAAGAATATTTGATGGAACAGTTTCAGATTTAAGACATACACTTTTTAGTGTTTATGAAACTTTGGCAGATGAATGTGGCAGATTTGTTCCTCCAACTTTAATAAATCTAACAATAGCTAGTATTTTGGTAGCATTTGATTCGTTATCTAAGACTTTCGAAAGTTTTCGATGGATTTATATTGTTGGCGGTCATAAATATCACTGATTTTGGGGAAAGGACTGATTCTGTTTACAGATTACGATAAAGATTTTAAATGGCCACTAAACAGAGGACCACTAAGCCAATCTTGTTTTTTTTTTTTTATAATGCTTGTTAATTTTTCAGCGTCATAGATGATCTTGAATTCAGAATGAAATGCTAAAAACGTTATTTTCAGCCAAAATAATTAAAAATCATACTCACACAAAGCGTCAGCTGTTGTACCCTTTAAGTAGTTAAAAAGCTACCAACCTAATTTATATTTTTCTACCAAAAGAATGGATCTCACAAGGATCTCACTGTTGATACGCCTCGTTAGGGCTCTGTTGATCTTTCGTAGATATGTCATCGTCTGAATCGGTGATAATTGGCAATGGTTTCGTCGTCAGTGTTAAGCTTTAAGTTTTTTTTAATACATTTTATATTACTGTTAAATATATTGTTTGATGACATATTTGTTATTTACATGCTAAAATTATTAATGCGAAAGTAACTATGTATGTCTGGTAATGGTTAACAGTCTGTCTTTCATTAACTCTTCAGAGCTGAACGGATTTGGATGTGGCTCACACATAAATCATGACCTGGGTTACACCATACGACACTTTGTATCCCGGTAGTACGTCACCGTAGGAGCTATGCGGCCGAAGGCTCAAGTAAAAGAACTGACCTATCTCATTAAAAATCCATTTGGTCGTAATGTTTTTCTTTGTAACAATACAAATACATAAAAAAAGAACAAATTACGTGTTTATTTTTTTTAAATCGTCGGATTAAACAACGTTCAACGTTGTTCGTTCGTAAGATCGTGTCGTCATTGGTGTCGGTAACAGTGTCGCGAGTTCAATTGTTTTTTTCTCATCTCAAATAATGCCCAACGCGCCTAAAGAAGTTTTCACTCCAAAAAGATTTAAAGCTTTTATCAAAGACATAATTAGGTATGCTTTTAAACGGAGCCCATTTTGTCGCACAATCCATATAACTGACTATACCTAACTGCCTCATTGGTATAGTGGTCGCAAGCGCTATTGCTGACCATCATGTCCTGGGTTCGTTGCCCAGGTCGAGGAAAGTGTTAAAGGGTTTTTCTACATAGAACTGCACAGTAGCAGCCCTAAGTCCGGATTTGAGCCCGGTTGATGGCAATAGGTTCGCCCCCTAGTACATGGTACTTAAACATTACTGGCGCAACTTTTTGACGGTTTTGAGAGAGTTGTAATTACTTATAGGTAAGGATATCAATTAAACACGGAGATGGATAGTTGCCTTTTATGTGCTTATTTGGAAGAAAAGCTTTGACATTGAGTTTGACTTTGGTTCGGGCAGCGATGAAATTCTCGCTAATTCTAAAGCAACTTGCGCTGATCAAATGGCAATCGTACATAATATCTAACAAATCGTTTAGACGATTTGGGTGGCCACTACCATCCTATCTCTATGTATTTATAAAACGATTCATGAAAGGCGTATTTTTACTAGGAGTACTATCTTCTTACTAATAACACAGAATAAAATTGTTCCAAGTTTAAACCTATGAAAATCTATGGTTTGTAATACCTGAATAATAAAGAAATAATCCTTTGTTATTCAGGCATTATGAAACAAATAATTAATTTCCACGTACCTTCATCTCGGTGCTCATTAGAGGGAAGCTCGTCCATAGTAATAGCAAAACCGCTCAGCTTTCCAGAAATGCCTCTGTTCAACATAGTAACTTCGCGAATAGGCCAGAAGTTGTAGAAATCCTCCACCAACCATAAGATTTTCTGAAAATTAAGTTAACGGTTTTATGTTTAGAGAAAATGCATTGTTTCTTTTTGTGGCCACAGAACTGATATAGAACATGTGAACTGAAAACTGAAGTAGGTATGTTGTACTGAATATTCATGTAACAGTCACTCAATCAACTCAGCCTATCGCAGTCCACTGTTGGACATGGCCTATGTCCAACAGCGGACTGCGATAGGCTCATCATTCATGTATGCTATACAAAAATGTATTACTTGAGGGGACATGAGAGAAAAAAAACATCAATTAATGAAAGTATATACGTAGGTATCTTAGGTAGGCACAGTAGGTGCCTAAATAGATATCTATGAGAGATAAATCATTTATTTTGGTGCAACATAGAAAACACAGAAACACAAAACCTATGTAAATGCACTGTTAAATGTTAAATACTAATAACAGTTTATAGACTTGCTGCCATAATGTAATATAATCTAAAATGACACTATGATATACCTACTCAGAGCAGAAAATATTGTCTTATAACAAAACACAAGAAATTGCAACGATTAATTCATGATGCTGTCACACGCATCACCACCGAGTTATCATAAGTAACTAAATTAAAATCGTCTACGCTTATTACCAAGACCACGTACCTAATTGAAAACATTAATTTCGAGTATCATGGACCGATAGCGTAAGTAAGAATTTTCTTACAGTCTATGCTAGTAGGTCATTTTTACAAAAATATATATTTATACAAATTATGATCGAAACAACGAAACATCACACTTATAAGCAAGTAGAAGTGGCTGAAGATAGGACAATCCAGTTTGTTGGCAATGCCTATAGAGCTGGCATGCACTCTGTGCAACAGAAGTTGTTTTTCAGTCGTCTCACACATCTTAGTATAGTATCTAGCTGTGGTGGGACTACAAGTATTTTTTTAAATAAATCTTTTTTATGCTTTAGGAAGGGCCGCACTTTATCATTTCTTTTATTTCATAACAATTTAGCTGACCCGTCAGACGTCCTGTCAAAATGTAAACATGTAGAAAACCATGCTTACATTTTGACAGGACGAAAAAAATTAATAAAAATAATAGATTAAAAATATATAATATATATTACCTATCCATTTTTTAGTTCTGCGAGTTAGCAGAACTAAAAAATGTATTTATAAAAATTGAAGAGTCACGCTTTTGTAACTACAAAAGCGTGATTCTTCAGTTAAAAAATAAATAAAATGAAAATGTATAATTGTCATGGTCAAATTTCAAGCAAATAAAAAAACGTGTTAAAATACAGCGAGGGGGAAAGTTACATAATCGGGGCATAACGCTCTATCCTCTCCCCTTTATTCCAAAATACTTTCAGTTGATTTCGAATTTTCCAGGTAATCAAATTTCCTTTTCATAAAACCTAATTTGGAATATTACATAGAAAATTGCTAATCGGTACAACCGTTCCGAAGTGATGCGCGATGAATCATTGAACAGCTTTTCGTTTTTATTTATATACATGGATCCTGTATGATTCTACAACTGTTTTTCATCCAGTAAACCCTCGCATTGGATTCAGACAAAAAAAACTCCCAAGATCGATTCCTAAATCATTTGATCAATAGGGCATGCTGATAATTAAGTTATCCAGCATTTCTTTGGGTAACCTATCCCATTCTTGAATAGCGGCTTCCATGAGCTCTGGCAATGTCTGGGGACGTGGCTGACGGTTCCAAACAGCTCACTTAGGAGCTTCCCACGCGTGCTCTATTGGGTTTAACTCAAGTGAGCCGGCAGGCCTGTCCGTATTCTCGGAGAGCAGCATTGACTCGTTGAGCTCGATGTGCGGGCGCATTATCAACGACCAGTGCAAATTGGTGCCCATGGTTTACTCGGAATGGTTTGACAATTACATCAATAGCAACTGCTCTATACAATGTCTGCTGTCATGAAGCCTCAATACGGGATCAGAGGCGTTCTAGCTCCAATTATAATACCACCCCAAAAGGACACCGATTTCCTGCCTTGCTAAACTGTTCCAGTGGCAGTTCTTTGCCTTTCACGGTCTCCTGACCATCTTGTTGTCTCGTGGTCTTCTCCAGACACGGACACGTCAGTTATCTGGATTAGTACTTATTCACGATTCGTCAATGAAGAGACAGTTTTGCCAAATGTTTTTTTCTTCATTTTGCCGAAGCTTAGCCCACTGCAATCTCCGTCATTGTCGTTGCCGGGAATTCAGAGGAGCTCGCCAAGAGTGCCTCCGTGCTCGTAATCCAACTTGGTGCAAGCAACTTCGAATGATATGAGGCTAACTTCAAGCTCAGAGACGGCCCGAACTTTTGCTTTTTTTTAGTAGCGTTGATTGTTAGATCACGGGCTGCCAGCAATCTAATATAGGGTTTTTGGGCTGCTGTCAAAACAGTTGGGTGACCGCTGTGGGGTCGGTCAGCAAAATTACCCATCCCGTGGTACCTCTGCAACGTGGTCACAACACAGGTTTGGGATATAGCAACTCTGCATTCTATTTCTCTCGTGGTGTATCCTTCTTCCCCCAAAGCTACTATTATTGCTCGAAAAACTTCTGATAATCCTCTTGCCATTCTTTCACTCACGACTTTCCGCGAAACGTATTTTAAATCCGTTAAAATTGACGAAATAAGAAGGCCAATTCTCGTAATTAGAAACGTTCGCAGTGTCATCTCGGCGACAATCGAATTTCAAAAAATGTATAGGAATTTTTGACAGGTTGACACTGAGATCAGACTGTGAACGTTCTTAAAATTACCAGAATTGCCCCTCAGATGTCTGAATGAGCATGAGCTAGGACTGAAAGCCTTTTTATATGGAAAAACAATTGTACTGTTTTATTGTTTTATGTTCTAAATCTAGATTTTTAAATAAAGAATCTAAAAAGAAGAAGAAATCATAAATAATCTACCGTAACAGAAAAGATTTCGATTTTCAAAGTGATCGCAAACTTTTTGTTGATCTGTGTGTTTATGACAAATTACTGAAATCGATTCAGTTGTCAATTAGGAACCAACTACTTTCAGGTCTTGCGTTAGTTCTGTTACACCTTGTATAATATTATAATGAGTTTTTAATTGTTAAGCGTTTCACGCTAAACCGGCTAAACAGAAATGGATGATGGGTAGACCATAACCTGAGTTAGGACATGTTATATTTTTTAACTTTATATTCCCATGGGACCGTGAACGCGAATTGATCTGTAGGTAGGTATCAACAATAAAAAAAAAAACATAAAATCATTAATATTTTTCACACTTTTAATCACGAGAATAATTGAAAAAGCTCAAATCTATCTCAGTATGAACGTCTGAACAAAAAACGTAGGAAACAATCTTTAGTTTGAAATAACATTTTAACTGTTTCCAATAATCTGTTAGTGCAGTGACGTTATAGATGATGTAAGTTGCAGCAGCAGTCGGTTCCCAAAGTGATCGAAACCGCGACTGGTGAGCATGCGTGTTGGATTCCCAGAGAGCTCTTGGGTTTTTTATTAGGAAGTTTATTAGTAGCAACTGGAGTCTGTTCAGATAAATAGTGTCGTGTCACCATAATTATTATGCGACTGATACTTAAATTTTAACTGTGTAAAATGCAACTCTACCGGACCTTCCGGAATACACAGGCATGAAGTTACTTGCTATTTTGCAAAATAATCATTTCAATTAGTAGTACAACAATCTAATATCTCTAAAGCACTTACAGAAGGATGACCGGGAGCTGTGATTTGCAGGACGTAGCGCATCGATCAATTTCCGCCCTGCGCACTGTGACGACGCGCGCAGCATCGCAGACTGCAATATTCTCTTATTATATGCCTGGTCGCCTATTACACCGCTTCATAACATGGCCACATCGACAATTAATTATGTTCGATGTAAATTATTATGTTTTTGTATATGGCATAATTTATTATAGTACTAGTGTTCGCCTAGTGCTCGAAATTCGACCGTGATTCATTTAAATTTAAATCAAGATTAATCAAAAATATTAGCTTACTGCGCTCTTTTCTATATAAACTCTATTTCCGTACTCCTCTCTCCGCTTAATTTTTGTAAAAAGAGGTCCATAGTTTCTGCTTCCCATATTAATATATATAGATTACGTTTAGGTACTAGATCATTCCATAACTAAGTCTTACGATCTAATCAGGACGTCATCTGCGTTTGTATCTGATACATACACGGCACCTTCAAGTAAGGTAGGTACACAGCGCAAAATGTTCGTTGAATAATTTTTAGGCTGTACCTAAGACCAAAGGTTACCGATACTGTTACTCCTCTGGTCTCCTTCCTTTCGTCTACCACAAAGCCGTACCGGTGTCAAGTTCAACAGATCCGTACTAAGTGGACACTTTGGACACTTGACACAAAATTTTCACAGAGTGTGTAACCACTATATATAGCCGCGGTAGTAAATGATCGCAGCCTGCAAAAGGGGTTATTGCAGTGTCATGCCTGGTTCTGATCAAGGCTTATATTCGCAACTTTTCATAGTAAAAAAATAATGTTACGCTATACTGTGTCCCGCTGCTGGGCAATGCCTTCTCCTTTTTCCTTCCAAACCTCGGTCTTGTGCGTTCTCTGGCCATGTTGGCGTTGCAAACTTTATCAGATCTGCACACCACCTTCGCGTGGCCAGCTTCGTCGACGATGTCCTTCCTCAGACGTCCAGTGAGTGACGATCTTTGCCTATCTCATCTCATCTTATCCCATGTGCATTCGCGCGACGTGTCCTGCCTACATAATAAGTAGAAATTCAAACTACGTAAAAAAAATTGAAGGATATATTAATTTAGATACCTAACATACGTCCTTGGTTTCCATGAGTTGAAGTAAAAGGTACGTTCCATTTTTTAGTTCACGACCGATATGAGTTTTCATACACATTTATTCGGCCGCTAACCAAGACAGAACAGTTACGGATTGAATATACTAACATTGCTGGTCACCAGCTGGTATAAAAAAAAAGTGGTTAAAATAATGCTCTAATTGCCAAGTATGTTTGAGAAATAAAATAAAATGACATAATTTTTTTACTGAAGTAGGTATGTCTACGAAACGCTTCGCGTGCGAGTCCGACTCACACTTGAGCGCTTTGTCAATTTACTCATGGGTGATAAACATATTTCAAACTTGTGAATGTTATGACGTCATAATTGTTAATGTGCACTCTTAAAAGCCCGAGTGTTCGAAACAGTGCAGCGGTGTGACGGTTAGTACTACTACTAGTATGTACTGAAACTTTCAATATTGTGGCCTGGAAACGTCTAGATTCATGCGCGCCTCTACCGCCCCCGCCGTTCTTGCCTCTCTTGCCGCGTGCGTGGATATTTAGATTTTCACCTGCACTCACTGACGGTCCCCGGCAGTGCAGCAGGTGTCGTGGTGATCTACAGTCATGTTAGGTGTACCCTTACATAAGTGACCACCGGGTATTTGAGAAGAACCTAATTTCCTTTTATGACTTGTCGTGGAACACAATGGATTTATCTTTGAAAATCACCAGTCAACGGTAAGTTAGCCTTAAACTATGAAGAATTTTTATGCCTTCTCTTTGCAAAAAATGGGTTTGTTCTTTCCATCGCCGGCGGCGACGTGCAGTTGGCTGTCAGTTTTGTCAAGTCGTGAAAATTATGCGAAGCAGGGGCGGGTTAATTTGGCTACGAGTTTGGCACTTTCAGCAGCGTCCATCCACTCCAGTAGCGTGCAGGTAGCAGGACACGCTGAACAAGACATTAAGTGCCCCATTGTTGGATCATTCCATAGCTTCAGTGGCCATTTTTTCAATTCACTATTTTACTCACCTTCATCTTGACAAACAAGAACAATGTCGTCGGTATTCAGCAAGCTACAGGGTGTCTTTTGTCTTGTCTAGTGTATATATACAATGCATACATAATGTCTGACGTCAGAGCATCTATATCCAGTAGAAAGAGATAAGGTTTGTGTTATATTATTCATTCATTCAAAATAATTTGCTACCGAAATAATTGATCTGTTAGTTCTAAGTGTGTATATGGGTTAGTTCTTCTATTAGGCCAACGAACGACAATGTTAATGGTTGTGAATGTTTCCCAAATTTACGACGTACGCCTACGCCTACGCCTACGCCGACGTACGTACAAAATGTTGACAATACGTAGTCGGAATCGAAATAATGAGGTGTAACTAAATATTAATGAGTTGTTTAATATTTTCATTTGTTTAATGTTCCTTATTATATCATACTCTCAACGTGACTAGAGCTATCCTCGGATCTCCAGTCCTATAGACTGGTTACATAAGGATCTATTCATAATATACCTACATAATAAGAACTCCTATCGAAAATTGGTGATGCACAAGTACCAACGCAGACTAGGCGGGGCAGCTTCCGAACTCAACAAATCAATATTATCTCCGTACTGCGCATCGGCGCAGTAATTTGCCTATTTTTAATGTGCTTTAAATGTACTTCATAATAAGTAATGCATGTAATTATTTTTGATATTTACTTTAATTACGTTAAGTAATATTGTACACTATAACTGTCCCAAGGATATTTAATTTTACGTTCCCATCATCAAATGTCCAACAATATTATTATATTTTAAAGGTAATACGAGGTTACGAAATTAATTTTAGGTACGCGAAATTTCATCTACAGACTCCCAGCTAGCTTTAAGTTTTTATTAAATGCATTAAATGTAATGCACGGACGTCTGAGCACGGACTACCGACCAATAGTGTTGTCCAAATATGTCGAAAGCTCGAAACACACTTGACAGATCATGTTCAATTCACGCTTATCTTTCATTTTATAGCTCTTTTAGTTTATCTTGGTCTTCATGGAACTATTTCAACAGGTCAACGAAGGAATAAAGTTTACGGGCAAACGTGACGATCGTAGAAATATGCAACGATGACAGATTTAGGGTTTGTAGTACCATGATATCTAGTAGATAATATAGCACTGAGGCTGTAGTTACATTAGGCCGCGACGCAATCTGTGACACATGAGCGATTAAAACAAATAAATGTTCACGTATATGGCTACACACACAAATATTATTAGCGATCTTTGATTTCTTTATGCGATATGAAAAACAGTACTGTGATCACGGCATCAACATTTCAGTGAAATTGAAGCGAATTTATTAGAAAATTTCTCACTTGCACGACTAGTTCAATAGTGCAACTAAATATGCGTGTGGCTCCATTATGCGTATAGTAAACCGCGATGGATGATTTGCTAATTTCTTATGTAGCATGTGTACTCTAGTCACGTCATCACCGAATATACGCCAGATTTTCGCTTATAATGTAGCCATACCATATTGATCTCGTTTCGCTCTTCCAGTTCTCTTCCACCTCTTAGTATGTTTCGGCCTTTCTTCTCAGAGTCGTCAGATAGGAAACGCCGACCTCATCTAGTTTAAATAAAATATGGTTGACGTGTAAAAGTATTTGTACAAACCTACTTACAGAAATAAAATCATTTATCATTTATCAGTCGCATCGCAAATCGCTGCCTACTGTAGCCTCAGCCTAAATGTGTTATACGGTAATGATTGCGGTAGCGACTTATTCTGTATATATAATGGTCGGGCCATAATCCGGAAAGAGCAGTCACTTATTGCACGACCAGAATTGCATGTGAAACTACTATTTATTTTCGTATACGAAAAAGGTACCGTAGTTTAGGGCGAAGTGCTTTATTTTAAGTTCAGTTTATGTCTATTCAGTCCATAAGTAGAATGTTTTTATTTTATGTTAGAAGTTTAATGTTCCTAAATTTATCTCATCATCATCATCATTTCAGCCGGAAGACGTCCACTGCTGGACATAGGCATTTATCTATGTAAATAAAAAGAAAATTCCTGACTGACTGACTGACTCATCAACGCCCAGCCCAAACTCCTGGGACATAGAAAGCTGAAATATTGCACAGAGGTTTCCTATATAATGTAGACAAAGAGTAAGGAACGATTTTTTGAAATTCAAGCCTTGAGCGAGTTAAATAGGGGATGAAAGTTCCACGCTGGCGAAGCGTGCGCGTGCTTTTAGTTCCGTAATTTATCCGTCTATACTTTCTAAATCTTACTACATCTCTTAACTCCGCTGAGGTATTATTTAAAACACGATAACTACATAGTGCATTATATGTCATGCATGGACGTATCAAGCAAAGTCTTCAAGTGCATTACATGTAATGCATGGACAGTTTTTTTTTTTTGGGTGGGAAGTCGTCAAATGACTTGTCCTGCTGAGTAGAGCAGGAGGGCGTGTCAGACATTTACTGACTAAAATCCACCCGTGTTCCCTCAGTAGCCTGTATGCCAGGGGCTCCGGTATCTATTTCGAACAAACCCGGACCCCTGGCAGGCATCGGCCCTTGTGGGCCCCATCACTCTGTGCTGACATCTCTTTGAGGCGCGCGTGGAACACAACGCGCCGTCGACCTGGGCTTGGTCCTTACCGGACAGCGAGCTACCCATTATTCGCCTTCCGCAACCTCACGCCTACGGTGGCCGGAAATCAGCCTGGGATTCCCGACGCCCAGAGCGTCTCCTGCGGAGGCTAGGGTTGTGAAGGCGCTTATACTGCCTCTCCCTCACGTGCACCGCCTTCCTCTTCGCGAGCATCACTGCTTACACCACCATTACTGTGCTTATTGTTGTGTTTATTTGTCAACTATTGATTTAAAGTAAAACTAATTTTGTTTTTTAAACAGCCAGTCAAAAGCTAGGTAACCAACCCCCTAGGTGCGCCACTGAACTATAATTAAAAACACAACGTGAAATAAAATATAAAAAAAATGTTCCTAAAAGTCATTTAATTTGTTATAGTGTACAACAACAAGAGTCAGCTTCGGCCATAGACGTGATACATTTGGTCTCTTAAAGAGGCTAGGTGATTTTCTCAGTGTGGTGAACCGCGAGGCGGAGAGCCAGGCCGACAACTAAGGCGCTGGTCTACAGTTTACAGGCAAGGGGTGAACCGACAGGTCTCCACCATATTTATCGTGAACTCTATCAGGTAAGGAAACAACACTGATGGTACTTACTTTGTTATTGAGCAATTATTGTAGACAGTTTTAACACAGTCTTGGGCCTACCGTAAATAGCCCCGCGGTGTCGAAACGTCATATTTAACCACAATTACCTAGAATTACGCAATTACTTCCCTGAATAAGCGCAACTTGATACGAATGTTACTTTAACGACGGTCCCTACGGATAATCCCCTAACTACAAATGACAAATTTTACACAAGAGTGCTTCAAACTTTCAAACACGTGTACATCATGTTCTAGTTAATGTAATTCCATGATGAATTTAGGGCCGAAACTGCGTTAAGCGGACGCCCGCGCGGTTTCATACAAATGTGCCCCGTCGCGGTCCCAAGCGCGGGCGTCCGTCGCGGGGTAGGCTACGGTAGCACGTTCCCGTGGGATAATTTCCGACATCCACGCGGATTAGAGTGCATTTTGGTATCTTAGACTTATTTTTGTTAAACTAAACAATAGTATAGGCTGGCCTGAATGTCACGAAAACTGGTATAAAAATATAATCAGCCCTTAATGTTCCCACTGCTGAGATACAGGCCTTCTCTCTCCGAATGGAAGTGGGCTTTAATAGACCACGTGGACCCAGTGTGGGTTTTTATGCATTATGAATGAAAATAGTAAATATGATAAATTAGCTGTTCCGACACAAGCGGTACTATCGAATTAAAAAATCCCATAGAAATTAGACTTTAATAATGAAAATTTTAAAATCAAGACACGCAAAATCAGTCCAGCTATTCTCAAGTTATGCGCCTTCCCACGAACAGCATTTCAATACAATTTGATTTATATGGATAGATAAACCAAAGTAGCTACAATATTTGAAAAAAAAAAACATTTAACAGCTGAATAATTAGAAATAGTAGGTACCTATATTTGTCACTTTTGTGTTTTAGTTAGAATTAATTAATCCAAATAACTTAATTATAAAGTCTAACGTCAAATCAATTTAATTAAAATTTCATAATCAACATGTAAAGGGCAGTCAGTTTACAACTACTTAAGTATATCATTTTGTCTAGGCAAAAAATTTGCGATTGCAAAATGATTACTTATCGTATCGGTTTTCTTGCTACGAAAATATAAACAAAGAGATTAACGACTCTCATCTCCTTCATCCTAACTGAGATCTAATTAAATTAAATCTCACACAAACTAGCTCTGTCGAGGTATAATAATTTAATGTTCGACATTAAATTTTGAACGTGTGAGAGAGACAGCTAATCAACAAGGTGATGAACTAGGACATTGGTAATAATTTCAGAAGGCTATGAAACCAAGAATTCCCTGCAAAGTCCATTTGGTGATGTTATGGGACGAACTACTAGCAGCGTCCTGGTAGTTAAGCAGGTAGGATGCACCATTGGATATACGAAAACTGGAAATGGGCTTACCAAATTCAGGACAACATTATTTTATGTTAACGCATATGATTGAGATTTAGAGCAGATTGGTGGCCCAGTGGTAACGGCGAGATGTAAGTCTAAGGTTCGTACCCTGACAGGCGCTATACTTTTTGTAAATTATTTCAGTACTACTGCTCTCAAAACGGTAGAGGAAACCATCCTGAAGTAAATGGGTTTTTTTTTCGGAGGTTTGGAAATCATCAAATGACTTCTCCCGCTCTGGGTAGAGAGCAGGAGGGCGTGTCAGACTTTTACTGACTAAAATTGTGTGGGGACGGTGTCTCTTTCGAACAACCCGCACCCCTGGCAGGCATTAGCCCTTGCGGACCCCACCCGTCGTTGCTGATATCTCTGACGGCGCGCGTGGAACACAAAGCGCCGTCCCGCCTACCACCTTTCGGCAGCAAGGGATAGGAAGAGCGGCCAACGCTATACCGACATTCCTCTTCCCCTGCGGCCCCACTGCGTCCGCCATCAAACGGTGGCGGCCCCGTCAAGGCCACAGAAGGGAAGAGCGCTGCTCAGAAGCACCAGCACTCCTCCTTTGCAGCAGCCCGTAACCCTCAGCCGCGATGCCTCCCATTCGACATCGCGGCCCACCTCAGTTGCGGTGCACCTCACCGCAACTTACTTTTTGGCCGCTACGTCATCAGCTTGAAGGCAAAAGCCCTGACAAGCGGCCCCACCTTTGGGTTCCTCTTCGTTTCACCGTGGCTGGGAGATCACGGTTACTGAGCCCCCCCACAACGACAATGCGGGAACCCACTCGGGGAGGAAGTAAACGGGTTAGTTCTTGAACCAATTTTTTTAATACATATTGCAATTACTAACACGCGTAGTGGTGGATTACGGCCCACTCCCTCTCACTGAGGGGAGGCCAGTGTCCCAGCAGTGGTAACATTATAGGCTGATTATGATATGATTGATTTACATGGTATGAATGAAGGAATGAAATGTACTGATCCCAGCGTGGCTTGACCAGACTCGGTCAATCGAATGAACTCCAAGATTTGCACTAGCCCCTGGAGCCTGCTTCATGGTGTTACAGAGGCGCACTTATTAAATGATTAAATATTATTTATATAAACATAAAATAAAAAATCTAAATTGAATTTCAACAATCTAGCCACACAAAAAGAAAAGTCGTTGCTAAGACCCGTGCCCTCCCCACCCGCTCGAAGCTCATCCGTACCGGAGAAGGTATTGATTATATCCCTCGTGCGAGGGTTACTCAGGGTTGTCACTAAGCATTATTCACTTATTTTGTATGAAATATACGTTTAAAATCCAGTTTTTCGGCATAAAGAATCGAATAAAAACCAATAGTAAGATTTTTTGTAACCTGCAGTTAGGTATAGTTACATAGTTGACTTTATTGGTAGCAAAGGCGATACAGGTTGCATAGCATAACTACATTACGTTACGTATCTCGGGAACACGGTGTCCTAGAATTTTGGAAGGTATACCAGGGGCAGAAGCCAACTTTCAGGGGCTTCTTAGGCGCTTAATGAATTAAAGTAATAACCGTCTTTTATCCCTGCACGAGTTGCACAAGTGCACTCAAGAATAACCCCCAAGGACTATTGTGGGATATGAAACCATTAACAGAGATATTGGACCATTTGTGTTTAGATGGCTAAAATGGACAGGTTTTTTTTTTTTGAGTATGGGAAATCATTAAATAGCCTCTTTCGCTCTGGGCGGAGTGGGAGGGCGTGTCAGACTTTTACTAGCTAAAACCCACCCGTGTTTCTTCAGTTGCCTGTGTGCTAGGGGCAACAGCATCTCTTTCGAACAACCCGCTCCCCTGGCAGGCATCGGACCTTGCGGACCCCACCAGTGGTTTCTGACATCTCTGACGGCACGCGTGGAACACAACGCGCCGTCCCGCCTACCACTTTTCGGCCGCAGGGGATAGGGAGAGCGGAAACGCTATACCGACACTTCTCTTCCCCTGCGGCCCCACCGCGTCCGCCATCAAACGGTGGCGGCCTCGTCCAGGCCACAGAAGGGAAGAGCGCTGCTCAGAAGCACCAGCACTCCACCTCTGCCGCAGCCCGTAACCCTCAGCCGCGATGCCTCCCATTCGACATCGCGGCCCACCTTAGTTGCGGTGCACCTCACCGCAACTTACTTTTTGGCCGCCACGTCATTGGCTTGAAGGAAAAAGCCCTGACGAGCGGCCCCACCTTTGGGTTCCTCTTGGCTTCACCGTCGCTGGCAGTCCACGGTTACTGAACCTCCCCGCAACGACAATGCAGGAACCCACTCGGGGGGGAAATAGCGGGGGTAACAGGGATCTTTAGAATTAATTTTCCATCTAACTCTTTGTTCATTTAAAATAAACAAAAATACAACTTTACACCAACGACCAAGAATACTCTCGAACGAAAACTCATCGCTCCTTATTTTGGAGAGTTATAAGCTGCGTGATTTATGTGGCAGCCCTGTTTCGTATTCAAGCGAGCCAGACGAGACAGTTGTGATGTTATAAGCGGGCTATTCGCAGTTTTCCCTCGTTTGTGTTCGGACGTTGAAAGCGTTGCGGGTCTTTTCATGGGTCCGGGCTCTCGGGTGACTGTAAGTCAGTGTAAAAATCTAACATTTATTCGTACACTGCTAGCCCAATACTAAACCGACGCCAACCCGGAACCGGCTAGCTGGCCATGTTAAACGAGTGAAAAGAGCATGAAGTGATTTTGATTGTGAAGTGAATAACTGACATTAGAAAGACATGTTTAGTGAAAATAGACACTATAATATGATATTTTTTATGGATTATTCGTTAAACGTCTGGATTAAGGTACCTTGATATCGTACCATATCTACCCAATGGGCTGTTTTGACTAATCCGGAAAACTTCCGGTTTATTTTGATATGTGTTAATTATTTTCTAATTCTGTTCTATTTCAGGATTTATCTGGCAGAACCTATCCAGACATAGAGGGTGACTAAATTAATTCAAAATTAACACAGGTAATTAATAAAAACGTACCTTTATTGGTTGATAGAAATACAATTCTGGAAATATTTAGAGTAATTAAAAAAAAAAAATATTTAAGAGTTTTTATTTTTGGAATTTATTTTTTTGACTTCGACTAGGCTTTGATGACCTAGATTAGAAAACAGGTTTTATGAGTGCAGATTTGTTCAAGAGAGCAGTTTTAATAAAAAAACTTGAAAGTTAACACTTTATTACACAAAATGTACAGTGATGTAATGATTTCAGGGTGTTATTCTTTATTCATTTCGTAGAGTAGTTATCTGTGTCATCATGAGTAGAAAATAAATATTAGGTACTATATTTATGTATAAGGTTTTCTGAAGAATATTCAAAAACATAAAACAAAATTCATCAATAACTAATTTTGTGCATAATAATATTGTGTTGGTGTTAGTATTCACTTAACGTAATTATAAGTGTGTAAGTATTTTGTGGTACCAGGTTGAGCATTGACATTGGAAATAATGTGATAAAATGGTGTTTCGGGATAAGTTACAAGGATGGTATACTACCTAAACCAGAGTCCACTAGAATCGTGCTTAGAAAGATTCAGGCATGATTAGACTCTCGTTAAATATAGATTATTTCTTTCTAAGTATTATAGCATTCTTCCTCTACTTTGTTACTTGATGTCCGATGAGTTATTAAGACACACAGACTGAACAGCTCTGTTGTTTGCCTCGTTAAACCCCTGTAGGATAAAAACAATAAATAGTCTTGGATGAATGGCAGAAAAGAAGGTGCAACATAGTTTATGAATGGATTCCACAATGACACTGAATTTGGTATGGCTTTATGATAAATAATATATACGAGATTTGTCCAACCTTTGCCCACAACTTATTAGTTCACAGATTTCTGATTGTCCCTATTTGTCTGTCCAAGGGTTTTCGGAGTGGTTTCTTCACTGCTCTGTCTTCTGAGGTGGTCATGTATATCTTGAAGCCATTTTAACTGTTTAAGCGGTCGAGAAGTAGTCGTTGTCCTTACATACATAGGGTGACAGCTATCTCTTTGGCAGAACGATGTTACTCTAGACACTAAATTTTCAGCAGAAGACGAAATAACTATGCTCGTTGTGTGAAGAACCTGCGGCGATGCTATTGGATATAAGTCGGCGAATTATTTTGTTTAATTTAACATAGCTTTGATGCTTAGTTTTTTAGCAAAACAAATTGTTTGTCAATGCCATTTCCAGAGTGATATTTTGTATAGTGCTTCATACCATCTTGCTTCGAGATGCTGAGACATCTAATTGTTCTAAGGTTTGAACTTATCATTACATCTTGCAGTGTTTAACGATATTCTTCCTACAAAAAATTATATTTTGTTGTCCTGAAATATTAAATAATGAATTGACTGCGACCAGCTTGGATGTAGCTCAGTTGGTTAAAGTTCTAAACTAATCTAACCGATAGGATCAGGGTGCCTCATCTTAGTTACGGCGACGAACTTTGATTAGTGGCCTGAAATTTACAAAATTAGTACTTCTTTTTTAACTACTATGGTAACAACCCTGGCTAAGCTTTTGGGTTTGAATACAAGCATGATGTTATTTTTTAGGTATTTTTTTAAACTAGCACTTGCGACTTCAGCCTGCTTATTCTCAGATCATTGTTGAAAAGTTTGATTCTCTGACAGATCACTTCATTCCGGATTCTATACCTCAGAGAGATTTAAAGATTAGTTGGTCAATAGCTTGCTGAGCGACCTAAAATTTAAGGAGGCAGCCGTACTGTGTGGGTTTTCGTTTTGGCATAAGGACGCACTGATTGAAAACTTTGCCTTTAGGCTCTACGGAATACGTGACGACAAGACGCGATGAAACTTCGAAAACGCTGCTCAGCCCAGCTAAATTGTTCTGTCAGCCTTCTTCTCAAATTTGTTCTTACCGAACTGCAGAGTTTTCCCAAGGTAAACGTATTTTAAAATCACCTCAAAAATGTCTCCATTGACAGAAATTGGTCCCGGTGTAACGTGTGCGTTGAAAATATCCTGGATTTTGTCAAAGTTTATCCGCAGACCAATGCATACAGAAAAATCAACCTGGCCGTCCAGCATCTGCTGCAAGTACTTGACGTTGATTTGTTCAGTTAACGTTTTAAACGCATCCTCCAATGCATTGTATAGCAATTTTGGGTCAATTACATCGCCTTGTCTCACGTGTTGACCTCACTGTCGCATTTGAATAAAGACATCAGACTCAGCATTTGTCGTGTTTTGATTTTTGACTAGACCTTATGTTATTGTTTACAGTTTGACTGATGTCCATTTTATTAAATTTAGGTATTTTTTTAAATCTCATCTATACATTTGTTTTTTTCAGGATTTAACATGTAAATAGAGAAGTTTATTAAGCACCAGATTTTTTACAACCATCAATATGCATTTCGAAACTAACCAAGGCAGTTTAAATTATGGTGAAGTTGATGAGGTTGTACATGAATCCCCAATCAGTTCAAATTTAGCCGAGAGAGATTTGCGAAATGCTGGCTTCCATGAAGAATTTGATATCGCTGACAATGAATTGTCGGACGATGATGACGAGATTCCCCTACACCGCGACGAAGAATTTATTAATCCAGCTTTTGATTTAGAGGCTCTAAATATCGAAGATGATGAAGAAGGACCAGTACTATTTAATTATTTTGAATTTATTTTTTCTGACGAAGACGATAGTTCTACTTCGAGTGAAATGAGTGACGATCAAGCTGACCAACAGGAAACAGTTGAACCTAAGAATGAACAACAAGATACGTCAATCAACGCTGAGAGCGAAAATTTTAATAGCAACCAACAAGGTGCATCAAACAACTCAGATAACGCACATTTGAACAACGTCGAAGTAGGTGCGTTAAGCCATGTTGATATTAACATTAGAAATGAAATTGAAAAAACACATTTAAACAGCACACAAGACGGTTCATCATACAAGTTGGACCACCACGATTTAATCAACGTCCCAGAAGGTGCGTTAAAACACCAAGAAACAAATATCACGATGAATGAAAAGAAAAATGATATAAATCCAAACTCGTTGGTCGACGAAAGTATTAAATTCGTCGAATGCAATGATGAGTGTTCTGAAGCAATCGCTATAAGCACTCCTAAGATCGAAACCTCCGACTCACCTATCTTCTATTATGGTCCCCCGAAATCTGGTTTCGAAACACTGGAATCACAAGCATCCAAAGATCCAAGTAACTCTGGATACTAATCCTCTTAACCATCCTACAACGGCACACAAAGCGATGCTAGCAACATGCAGACATTCGGATAGTACAGAGGCCAGCACATCAAGCTACCCCAATCTGTCAAATTTCTTTGATAGTTTTTCAACTTTATTACAGAGGAATAAGGTTTATGTTCAATTGGGAAAATTTGACAGTTTGGGATAGCTTGACCTGCTGGCGACTGTACCGTGCCCCAGTCTTCGTCTTCGTTTTCTGCCGACGGAACCGCGAAGGCTTCTGCTTACGGGGCACCAACTGGCTGCGGCCTTCGTTTAACCAAAGTGACCCACACGTCAATATGATTGTAAGCGTAGAGACAAACACGGTTAGTATTTTTTTTAATTAGATGGAATAATAATGTTTAATATTTCTTAATGAAAAATGAAACGTAATTTGTAATAATGTATGACTTATTGTCTCTGGTCCAACCAGAGAGAATAAGTGAGGACAGTTTTTCAGTAGGGTAGGCAAGAATCGTCAGATGAATTTTCGGACTCATAATGGTGTTTATTACACCACGTTGGATTGCGTAAATGATAAAGCATATGGTATAAGTTTGGTTTAAAAATTATCCTCGTACAAGTAAGGAGCAACAATTAAACCGAATCCCGAACCCAGCAGTCAACTCTGCGTATGTCCAACGACTATCAACATTCCTACACACTCACATCTACAATAAGGTAAACTCAGTACTTAAGATCCACAACTCTTTGTACACCCAAATGCAAAATACTGTGAAATTATGGTTCTTAGAGTAATCTTATACCTCTATGGAAGCAATTCTTAGTATTAATAAATAAAATCAACTTACACAATGCAGAGTCGCAAACACCCTTACACCCAGACACACACACACACACACACACACAATACAATATAGAACAGCAGCAAATTATAGAAATTATACCAAATTTGATCTTTCATAAATGAATTTTATTTATAAGAATTGATTTTAGTTTTCTTATGAATTTCTGAATTGAGTTTATTTTTGTAATTTTAGTTTTACAGTCTCGAAGATGCTAACTGCTAGTTTAACTGTAGCTAATTTCAACTTATAATTAAAAGTAACCAAAATGTTTTACATGTTTAATGGTGCCCAAGATACAGGCTGTGCCTAGTTTGGGACCAACGATATCAAAATACTGTAATTTTAATATTGAAATAATCAATTTTTACGTTTACTTTACTTAAAAAAAAGGCTTTTTGTGTAAAATTATTGCACAAAAGCCTTTCTTTTGCACTAATTTTATGTCTCATCGTGTCAACAATTTTGAATAAAATACACTTGTCATGAGTACGATAAAGCCGCGAAAACATGACGAGACTGTCCATATGAGACTCGTAAACTCTATATAAAATTTAAGCAATTCTCGCCTCTCGACGGTCGAGAAAACGTCTTCTTGTAAACGACACTTAATCCTCTGTTTGTAATTGACCGATTTAAAAGAACGGTATTTTAGTATGTACAATGTTTAAAATATTTAATAACATGAGAATTTTATAGCTCATTTTCAATTTGAAAAGAGCTTAATTCTAATTATAATCGTAGTAGCCAATGGCACTTTTATAATCTAACACAATAAATCTATGTGGTAGCGGAATCAATGCGAATTTAATTTGATACTTTATTTAAATTAAAAGTAGGTAGGTACCTATAGACGCCTCTATTGATTGTGATCCTCCTGTATGGATCATTCTTTCTTACATTCAATCTTATAATACATATTTATACCTTAGCAAAAGTCCAATTAATGCAGGCGTACGTACCAACAAAAACATGTAATGTTAAAGAAATATTGCGAAGAACCAAACAAAAAATATTCTGTTAAAGTACCTATTCATAATTGATATAAACAGGTACTTTCGCAGCTAGCCCAATCTGTCAAATTTATTTGATAGTTTTTCAACTTTATTACAAAAGTATAAGGTTCATGTTCAATTGGTATAATTTGACAGTTTGGGATATGCTTGACGACTATGCTGGCGCAGTTTACTGCTTGATTTCGAAGTCATATGCCCGATGGCTAATTCCCGAAATTACGAGATGGAACGTCCGAATTGCCGAAATTCCATAGCATCGATGTACTACAACTTCGAATAGCCATTAGATCGAGCATCCGTTTCGCCGAAAATCGCCGAAAAGTAGTCCTATCCATCGAATGTCTAATGGCTCGATGTGCCAGTAAGTCGAAAGCTCGAAGTCGTACAACATTTTTAGTTACCTGTTTCTGTCATTTTTTTATGTGAAATATTAGTAATGTTTATCACTGGTATGTTTATCCAATTATTAAATATATTATTATGATGATTAAATACTGTTGGTTGGTTTTTATCGCATTTTATATTCCTTTTTTCAAACTGCTTGAATGTTTTATGTATTTCGACTTACTAGCACGTCGAGTCAATAGACATTTGACATGATGGATAGGACTGTCATTGCAATTGCATTTCGGCAAAACGGACGCTCGATCTAATGGCTATACGAAATTGTGGGACATCAATGCTATGGAATTTCGGCAATTCAAACGTTCGATCTTATGGCTTCGGGGAATTAGCCATATGACATTCGAAATTAAGCAATAAACCCATGCTGGCGCCTGTACACTTATGCTTAATGAAATAATGAGTTATGTATTGCATATCAAGTTTTTATTGCTGAAGTTATATCATGTTGTTAAGACATAACATAACTTATTGATGTCTATAAATACTTTTCCTCAAACAGTTTAACTGTTTCATTTACAATGATGTGCGAAATGTGACCCCTTCCAACGTTTATACTACCTTGATTACTTATCCAGACATAATGATTGTGTGTTTTAAACTTAGTATTTACTTATAAGTACAATATTTGAGGGAAACATAATATTATAACATATTGTTACCTATATTAGCATTTAAATTAGGATATCGGCCGGCAGAATATACATTCTGCGGGTCATAATAATTAATAATAATATGAAAGATAAAAAATATCTCCAATCCATTAGAACTTTCATACAAACAGCACCCTTATTGCGTAACACACTAATATTATGAATCAGTTTTGAAGGCAATTTGCTATCCATAGCTTCATATGTTTGAAAAATTTATCTGCACAACAACATATAAATGATGAATAATGCAATGAATGTTGTTGAACTGCCAAAATTAAAGCCATACCTTTTGTTAGTGTGTTACGAAATTACGCTGCACATGAGTCAGCAGGGTTTCCTCAACCAAACAGTCCTTTCACAGACATTTAAGTAGGAAATATTATGACGTTTGATTTACATCACAGTGATCAGTATCTATAGATTAAGAAAGGTAAAATAACTAAACGAACTGTATGCTCAACCCACGTAAAGTTGGACCAATTTTGTTAATTTTCTTTGGTAAGAATAGTTTCAAACTACCGCCTTTTTTGGATTAAGCACTTTTGTTTGGCAGAATGTCGATTCCCAACCTTGAAAGTTATTTAGCCTAGATTATATCGTCATACCGAGATAGTCCGAATGTTTTGAATAAAATAAAAAATCTCCTTTTGCGGATTTTACTATGAAGGTCCAAAATGATCCGAGTGATTTATCATATAGTGATATTGTCATATTATTATTTAGGTCCAAAATGTTCCTAGTGATTTATCATATAGTGATATTGTCATATTATTATTTAGGTCCAAAATGATCCGAGTGATTTATCATATAGTGATATTATCATATTATTATTTAGGTCCAAAATGATCCGAGTGATTTATCATATAGTGATATTGTCATATTATTTGGACATATTATAGAGGGCTTGCGTACTCAGTTTCTTCGAACATGTTTAGGAAACTTACTAGCCAGTCTACAGAGCCACCAGTCGTAGTATAGTTAGTATGTTGGTTTTATTACGGATACCTATTTATTCAATAATAATTGTCTATGTTATATAAAAGCGAATGAAACTTGTTTCTAATATATCGATGTATCTGTGTATTGTTTTATTCTAACGACAATCGCATAAACCCTCTAAGAAAATAATTGGCCTATGGCACTTGCGCGACCCTACTACCCCGTACTTCCTTACACTGACGCTGCGAGGTTACCGTCAGTGGAGGGTTGCAGAGGACTCATTATTTTCCAGCGAGATATCAAAAAGTGCTAAAAAAATAGGTGCTCAAACAGGTATGCTTAGAAAATCTCTTGCAAAAGCAAAATAATTTAAGGTTATTTCTCATATTGCCCATCAATTTGCTAAAAACTGATTGATATCATTAGAAGTGAAAGCTCACTTTATATGGAATGTAATGAACCTACTAAATCAAGTGTCGAGCCAAGACAATGTAGGCATTATATTGGCTCGACACTTGATTTAGCTACAGCAGAATCGGACACCATAGGAGAATTAGTTACAAATAGATAAGTAAGAACATATTTCGCATCATATCCCCTGTAAATATAGTCGATATTGTAAAAAAACGACACCCGAAAGAAAATATACAGTGTAATTTTTTAACCAGTGCGCAAACTGCGACCATGAATTCAGTATATCATTCTAGACTCCTAGTCTAGAAATTTTTCGTCGGTTATACAAAAAAAATCCGCTGTTTCATAGAAAAGTGCAATACCTACGCGGTCAAAACGTATCGAACACCTGTTTTTTTTTTTGTATATAACTGACGAAAAATTTTAAAAGGGGTCTAGAATGAAATGCTAAATTCAGGGTCAAAGTTTGTGCACTGGTTAAAATTTTATCTAGTAGATGATAAAGAACACAATAAGACAAAAAACACAGCTATCAGCGAAAAAAAAACCAGGGTCCCACCACTAAACGTTCAAAAGTCTTCATGTTATCAATCGGTGGCTCCGTGTCATCGTGCAAGTAATGATGCGTGAGTATTAGGAGGCATCAACGGCAGAAGAGTTAGGGGGACCCTTTTATATTGGTGAGAGTTCTATTGGCACTAAAACACCCGCGCTCGATCACAGTGAGTGAAGCGAGTACGCCACGGCAGTTGCTGGTGAATTACTTGCACCGATTAGCCAGGGATTATTATAGCTCGCTTATACGTTCCGTTAGTTAAAAACTGAATACTTATGACAAAATGTGTAGGTGGAGCGCGTTGACTCAGTAGAAGAGCGAGCGAAGCGAGTGCTTGCACAATACTGTGAGCAAAGCGAACCGTCTCTTGGTACAAATGAGTAGAGCATGCTAACTGACAAGATGAGTAGGCACTTAAAATAAGCGAGCGAAGCGATCCCATCTTACACAAGAGTGAGCCGAGCACATCTTACCAATTACTCAGCCGAGCGCGCTTACATAGGACAAGAGCGAGCTCTCTAACATGAAAAGCAAATGTAACTTGTACAGTAAAAGCACTGTTGCAGTACTGCCGAGCTGCCGAAGCGAGCTTTATGACCCACGACCAAACAGAGCGCGCTTACTCAATCAATGAGCAATCGAAGCGGGCTAGTCCCCACAGCCAGCACGTGAACCAAGTCCGCTATCAAAATGAGCAAGTAGAGCGAACTTAACTATCCCACAATTGGGCGAAGCACGATTTCATATGCGAAGAGTGAGTGAAGCGAGCACTTATTTAAGGAAAAGCCAGTTTACCAAGTCTACTTTAACCACGAGCAAACGAAGCGAGCTCACTTACGAAACTAGTGAGTGCCACCGTTTGCGTTCCGCTCACTCGTGGTGATTGTGGGCTCGCTTCGCTCGTTTGACTTGTGATTAATGCTCGCTCAACCCCTCGTGTCATGTGTAAAAGTGCACTTGGCAAACTCGTGGGTAAGATGCGCTTGGCGCACAGGTTCTTGGTGTGAATGCTGACTCGTAGCGTAAGTGGGCACACTTCGCTCGCTTGGTTTAAGAATTTGCTGGCATGTTGCGACCGCTTGTCTTGCAGAAGCGCTCGTTGCGCGCGCTCATTGCTTAGATAGGCTAGCTCTGTCAGTCGTATGTGGGCTCATTCCGCTCGCTCGTGACAAAACTGTGCTAAGCTTGAGAATACCATCGGTAAGTCAGCTTAACTTGATGTTATGTGACCACCTTTCATGTGTTGAGATGGAGCAAGCTTAGCGTAGTAGTGACTGACAAACTGCTTGCAATGACTAAGGATTGTTTGGGGAACTCGTATTAATAGGTAACATCTAGTTACAGTTGTGACCTAACGTTTCCACGAATGCAAATGGCGCGGATTCGAACACGCCTATTTGAATTTTTTTTGCGCCCCCGCTCACCGCTCATAAACACGCTGCTAACGAAACAAGTGCTGCTTATACAGGGAAGAATACGCGTCTTTGAAACGCAGATAACGCCGTAAATCCAGAAGTATCTAAGTATTTTCAGATCACTATGATGAAAAAGTATTGTTGCCAAGAATAATTTATTTCTTTCCAAATGACAAACAAAACGAAAAGCCGGAACGCTTGTGTTAATCACAACGTTGTCCTGAGCGTTTCTGAATATCGGAAATAATTTGGTAAATTAAAAGTAAAAGTGAAATCATTTATTTTAAACACGCAAATAAAAGGTACTTTTGAATTGATTCTAGTTTTCCCTTTCAAAAGGTAGTTTCGTGTGCAGAAGAGTGGGCAAGGAACTCCACAGTTACTGAATTAATATGTTTTACAATATTATGCATACCATTTTCTATAGTTGCACGAATGATAACCGGGGCCGGGGACGAAGTTACCGTGGTTTACCTGGCATGCAGGGGTCTTGGTATGTAAAAATGGTCACCCATCTTTATACCAACCGTGGCATGCGAAGCTTAACCTGATCGATCAACACGTGCGGCTATCATCACTTAGGTACCGGCAAGGTACAGTAATAATATTAATCTTTTTAACCCCCAACGGAAACCGAAGAATATGGAAGTACGTGAGTAGCTGGAGTCGAATGAAATGACAACAACTTGATAGCACAGCGTATAATCACAGATTGGCGCGCCTTGAGAATCATGGTACAAATTATATTTCGACTCCTAGCCACTTATAAAACCATGGGATCTGGAGGCAAAGGTCCTCGCGCAAATGTGGGAGTGGCGCGAGGAGGCCAAACGCCGGGGCGTAACTCCGCTGCCGCGGGAAATCGCGGCACAGCGGACAGAGCTCCGGCGGGATCTCATGGTGACATGGAGAGTGCGATTGTCGCAACCCAGTGCTGGGCACGCCACGATTGCGGCGGTAAGTCCCCTCTTTGAGGAGTGGCTTGAGAGGCGGCATGGCGTCCTCACCTTCCGCCTGACGCAGGTCCTCACCGGACACGTTTGTTTCGGGAGGTTCCTGTTTCGGATAGGGCGGGAGGAAACGCCCGGGTGTTTCCATTGCGAAGATCGCCCTGAGGACACGGTGGAGCACACGGTGGCGGTCTGCCCGGCTTGGGCGGAGCACCGCCGTGTCCTCGTGGAGGCGATCGGCGGCGGCAATCTCTCGCGTCCGGCCCTGGTCCAGGCCATGGTACGGAGCGAGAGGGCATGGGGAGCCGTCACCTCCTTCAGCGAAGCAGTGATGCTCGCGAAGACGGAGGCGGCGCACGTGAGGGAGAGGCAGCATATGCGCCCTCGCGACCCCAGCCGCCGCAGGATACGGAGACGCCCTGGGCGTCGGGAATCCCAGGCCGATTTCCGGCCACCGTAGGCATGGGCTTGCGGACGGCGAGTAATGGGTAGCTCGCTGTCCGGGAAGGACCAAGCCCAAGTCGACGGCGCGTTGTGTTCCACGCGCGCCTCAAAGAGATGTCAGCACAAAAAGGGATGGGACCCGCAAGGGTCGATGCCTGCCAGGGGTGCGGGTTTGTTCGAAAGAGACACCACAGCCCCTGGCTTAAGGGCTACTGAAGGAACACGGGTGGGTTTTAGTCAGTAAAAGTCTGACACGCCCTCCTGCTCCACCCAGAGCGGGAGAAGTTATTTGATGGTTTCCCACCCAAAAAAAAAAAAAAAAAAAAAAAGCCACTTATAAAAGAATTATTATCTAACATTCATTACACCTCCCTTCTTAAATTACAACATGTTTAAGAAGGCTTAATTTTTTTAACAACGAGTTCCATTTTTTTTTTTTAAGTACATTGAAATCTGATAACCGGTTTTTGGGTTCACTTTGGGTACTCTTCTTGCGGCTGAGCTAACTAAACACCTGATTAGAAGGCTGATCATGCTCATCACCACCTACTTCACTGTTTATTGGTTGTTCTGACTTACTCTCTTCGCACACAGTTTCGCTACAGCCATCCTCATTCTTCCCTGACTTTAATAAATTGTCTCCAGCGTGCGCCACGGAGTTCCCATCCTCTATTGTTTTCTCTTCTTCCGTGTTCGGCCACCAACGGATACACTGGATTTGCGCCGTATCTGGCCCACGTGTATTTTAATAAATTGACCGTTATCTCTTGCTGTCAGATACCTTCGAGCACTGTAACTGTACGCACTCTGTATATCTGAGGTCGTACCTATTACCCATTTATCCGAGAAACCGTAATTCCTAAACCAAACATGATCACCCTCATCGAAAACACGCAAGACCCCACCGGATGATTCGATTTGTCTTTGCTGCCCATCCTGAACTGGAGCACCTACTGATCGTTCTGTCCATAACAGATCGAATCTCGAATGTAGTTTTCGTTTCTGCAAAAAAATTGCGGGTGCCTCTCCCGTAGTGCTGTGCACTGTATTTCTGTATGCCAGAAGTAATATTTGTAAAGCTATGTCCACATCTACGCGATTCCGAATTACCTTTTTAATAGTGCGCCTTATAGGTACTGGTGAAATTTACGAATACCGAATACAATTCACCACGCCAACGGCAACGCCCACATTACTCGCATCCGTCGTCAGAACCAGCGGTAGCTCTGGGTTGTAATAGGTTAGTACTTCGCTTCACGCCAAAGGCTGCTTCATTCGAACGAAGACACTCTTCCAATCCTTACTCCAAGTATACTTAGCTCCTGACCTAAGAAGATTATACAACGGGGCGAGAACTAAACTAACATTTTTGATGAATTTTTGATGAAGGTCTGAACCTGTTGACATTTGTAGGCGCCGGCATTGCCATCACCACCCACAACTTATCTGGGCATGTATCCTTATTAATCTTCATAATCAGCCTATAACGTTCCCACTGCTGGGAAATAGGCCTACTCTCTGTGGAAGGGAGTGGGCCGTAATCCACCACGCGGGGCCTGTGCGGGTTGGTAGATCGACTATGGTGTTTTTGCGTATAGCATGACGTCTAGAGCTATAGTCACATAGCCGATAGTAACTGCAGCCCAAACTATAAGTTTACAATCGCGCAGCACTTGGGCCGTATCACTCTGCTTTGAAATAGAGATGTTGTAGAGTGGAGTTTCGATTTGGATGAGATTTAGCGGAAATTTGAAAGCAGCGCGAGCTATCTTGCCTCCCTCCGACAGTGTAGCTGCGATTCTTGACGATGCAACAGCTAAGGCAATGCCACGATTACGCCTTACTTATGCCTGTAGCAAATTAATAAGGAAGGTTTTTCCAGGGCTACCAAGAGCATTAAAAAAAAAGATTTCCCAATTTCGTTCTCAATATTGCCAAGGATTTGTTGATAAACATAAAGCTGTTCACCTGTCAGTAACTTCTCATTATTCGACACCGCCTGCCCCAGGGCGCAGGTATCATAATTTATCTCCCTCAGATATTCTCGATTACCGAGAGTTGCTGCAGATCTTTTTAGCTGAGGTAATCCGTATTGTGCCAAGTTTTGTCCTGCTTGAGCTGCATGTTCGATCAATATCAAGCATCTGTTGTACACTTCGTCTATGTGCAGCTGCGCACTATCTTGCAACTCTCTCTCCAGTTGCCATTAAAGGAAATAAAAAGGAGGAGGAGTTGACAGAAAACTAACATTATTGTAAATGGCTCTCGCAGCTTTAAAGGAGAATCGCACACTGCAGCTTCCTCTAAAGTAGTGTCCCAATGTTTGTCGTTTTCCAGCAATCCAAGGGCCTTGCATGTAGACTGTTATTTTGGATGGAGGATGCCATTCACAGTCTTCAAGTCCTCAAAAGATCTTGGACCTCTAACCTCATGAAGTAGCAGGCGTAGGTGGTAGCACTGTGTTGTTTAGATGAATCGTGTAGACCCTACCTAGAGCGTGCTTTTTCTTTACTCCGGGCCAGCCCTCTATAACTGCCCCTTTTTCCTCCAAGATTTTTTGTTGTTGTTCAAGACAAAGTAAGAAGGGACTTCAAAGCACAGCAGCGTCTTAGCAAAATTGTCCGTTTTGCAGATTTCAAAAAAAGCTAGTAGCGGTGTTTGAGGTGGGCTGTTTATTTTCTGTGACAGGTTATTGGAGGTGAAGTATATACGCTGACCGTTTTCAAGATGAACAGTGAGATGTAAAACGGGGGGAACCTTTCATTAATGGGAAAGCTTAAGATCCTCCAAACTGCTTCAGAACTACTTATGTAGCGGCCGCTTTCGTAGATTTTCACCTCATCTTTCTCATTCTCTAGAGTAAAGACATCTTGATCACTACCCTTGCTCACGTAAAAAATTGGCCGCAATTTATGTCTAGCATCGTAAGAATTTGTATTATGTAGCTAACCTTTTTTTTAATAAAACCAGTAAGTACCGTTGTGTCTCCAACTGATTGGTTTTCTTCATCAACCTTCAGACCTATCAGGAGCATCAGTAATGTACAGTTGTCTCTTATTGCATGCTTTTTGGTTATAATTGCCCTTTCGCCCTTTGTCAATAAACTTAAGGTTGATTATTCTTTATTTTCTGTAAACGTAATGTTACATAACGGGATAAATGATAAATGATTTTATTTTTGTAAGTAGGTTTGTACAAACACTTTTACACGTCAATCATATTTTTTAAACTAGATGAGGCCAGCGTTTCCTATCTGACTACTCTGAGAAGAAAGGCCGAAACAAAATTCAGAGGTCACAGTCTCTTTTAAAGTCCAGACATAATCTTGGTCGGATCATGTGAAGACCATGTGGACTGGTGTCTGAAATGGTCTTTTGAGGAAAGAAACCACACAGATTGAGTGGACCTGTCCATTCAGTGCACGCATGTTTCAGTAATCATACGGCTCAACTCAGAACTTGAGGAGCTCAATGATTTGACGAACAATACCAAAGAAAAGACATTAGGGTAGGCCGCATAAAGTACTCAAACTGCCAGATTAACTTTAAAAATGAACTGAGAAAGAAATGAAACACAAAAACAAAAATACCACATAGTCCTCACATTCACAATAATTAAAGCAAAAATAATATTATACTTCTCAAAGTAAATATTCATATCAAAGTGTATATAATAATAATCAAATGTCAAAGTGTATATAATAATAATCGAATGTCAAAGAGCAAAACAAAAAAAACATTCGATATACAAAATTGGAGCAGGTCAATCCCAAGCTTTTTTGTCCTCAATATAATCTTTAACGGTATAAAGGCTTTCAGGCACAACTTACGTTTAATGAATTATTAAAATTTATTGAGACATAAATCTTGAACATGGCTTGGAAGTCAATTTGACATCTGAATGAACCACCTATTTTTTTGAGCCTTTTTGATGGTACAACAAATTTGTGTTTGTTCCTAGTATTTATACTATGGATATCACTGTATTTTTTTAACAATTTAGTTTTTATGGGCATATAAAAGATTTTCATAAATATACTGTGAAGGCACAGTCATTACATTAATATCCTTAAATTTCTCTCTGAGAGAGTGTCTCGGATTTAATTTATAAATTGATCATACAGCTCTTTTCTGCAAGACAAAAATAGTCTGAATGTCGGCGGCATTTCCCCACAATAGAATACTATACGACACTATGAAAATAGCTAAAGTACACTAAGTGGGCTGTCCCTATATCAGTTAAATTACGAATTTTTCTAACAGCGTATGCTGCAGAGCTTAGCTTTTTCAATAATTTGGCTATATGTAGGCCCCACTGAAGCTTGGCATCCAAAGTTAAGCCCAAGAATACAGTGCTATCTTCAGGATTCAATTCTTCGCCGTAGCGTAAACTTATTGCATTTGGTCTTTTTTTCATTAAGAAGTAAATTATTAACATTGAACCAGTGAACTACTTTTGAGATTGCGCTATTTACATCGTCATTGACAAGTTGCTGACGTTTAAGTTTAAACAAAAGTGAAGTGTCATCCACAAACAACACTATATCATGATTATCCTTTATGAGGTAAGGCAAGTCATTAATATAAATAAGAAACAAGAAAGGATCAAGAATCGAGCCCTGTGGGACTCCCATTGATACTGCGGATCCGGGAGATTTTTCCGTTTACATCAACACACTGAATCCTATTACACAAGTATGAAATAAGAAGATCCAGAGCGGTGTTCCGGATCCCGTAGTGGCGGAGTTTCCTGGTTAAAGTTTCATGAAGCACGCAATCGAATGCTTTAGATAAATCACAAAAGATGCCCAAGGCATCGTATTTATTTTCCCATGCATTGTAAATATGCCCTAAGAGTTCAACACCGGCATCGGTAGTTGAACGACCCCTTGTGAAACCGAACTGTTTGCTATGTAATAAATTATGTTTATTGAAAAATCTTTGCAATTGGTCTAAAATTAATTTCTGAAACATTTTACTACAGGTAGGTAGTACTGAAATAGGTCTATAATTAGTGGGGTCTGATGTACTACCTGATTTAAACAAAGGTATTATTTTACTATTCTTCATTAGGTCAGGAAACTCCCCACAGTCTATACAATTATTAAATATAAGAGCTAAAGTAGGTGCTACAATGTCAATAATAGACTTAGCAACTTCTACAGAATTACCCCACAGATCTGCAGTCTTTTTTACATTTAAAGTGTGAAAGGTTTTAATTATATCTCTACAGCTAATATGTTCAAAATGGAAATCTGAATCACAAACATTAACATTTTCCTTAAGCAAAGACTCAGCAACAGAAGGTGATGAGTTTAGTGATTTTGTAGTTGAAACGGGAAAGAAATTTTCAAAAGCCACGGCGACTTGCGAGTCTGATGTGATTATGTTGTCATTGATAGACAGGCTGTAGTCAGTATTTCGGTTGCTAGACCTTCCCGTTTCACTATTAATAATATTCCAAGTCGTTTTAATTACATTACTGCTGTTTTTAATCTTAGAACTCAAACAACGCGACTTGGCCATCCAACAAACTTTTTTAAATAATTTGGAATAATTTCTAACATATAAATTAAATTCAGCAAGGGTAGTTACTACACATGATTGTAATCAAACCGCGAGTCAATGTCATACTGATTTATTGGAGTACATTGATGCGATTTCGCGTCCCGACACACAAACACGTGTGTTGTATGCGCAGTAGGTACCCACATACTTTAGAAAAATGTCTTAAAATTATTAGGCAAAATACGTCGTTTGGATCTACAATTCTATTGGTCAGGTTCTATAACATGCTGACCACCTTCTTCTATGAGATGCGGTACAGACAGGTAGGGACTCATCACACTTGAATGATCTGGCATCGAGGGCGAGTGTGTGGCTAAATGCTCCACGCTCATTCCTTCCTTCTCTGCAAGATGTACCTCCTCGGCGGGTGCTCGAATTTCCACGTATGTGGAGTCGCTGTTCTCAACAGTTAGAGCCGCGGATTCACACTGCGGCGACTAGCTACTGTTATCGGCTTCTATGTCCCAATGTCAATCGTTTTTGTTCTGCGTTTCTAAAACGTCTTTGGTTTCAAAACATCGAATCTATGTGACGAATTACTTTGCAATTTAGTTCTGGAATATACACTGAGTTTGTGTACTAGGAATGTACGCAACAAAATTTACCATCCCCACAAAATCACTTTATCCAAACAACGTCATCTATATAAAATTTTGATATTTCCCTTCGTACCTAGTTTTACTCTGTAAGAACTGATTATTTCTTAAGGTAAGCGGAATATCCGTTGATTTCAGAACGACTTGCAGGGTATTAATTAAGTCCAGCCGCGAAAGTCAAGGTCGACCATAAAGTATTTCTGCAGATCTACCTGTGGTACTATTCTAAGAGAACAATGTTTTTTTTTTATTGCGATTTTCTCTTGTAGATGTATTTTAGTATCAAATTGCAATATGATACTTTTGAGAACTTTTTCAATTATTTTGACAAAGCTTTCGGCTTGCCCGCTACTTGACGGGTGGTATACCGTTGCTAAAACATGTTGAATACTGATTAAACTGCAAAAATTCTTAAACTCCGTAGACATGAAAGAAGTACCATTGTCCGACACCAACGTGTGTGGAATACCTACCCTAGACATAAAATCATATATTCTGCTCATTACAGTTTGTGATCCATATGATGTTACAGATGCCAGCACAACAAGCTACCCCAATCTGTCAAATTTCTTTGATCGATTTTCATCTTTATAACATAAGCTTAAGGTTCATGGTCAATTGAGAAAATTTTACAGTTTGGGTTAGCTTGATGTGCTGGCGCCTGTACCAAATCTGTAACATTCGACTCACATAGAAAATGCATCTACTATAACTAAAAACATTTGGTTATGAAATGGTTCAAGAAAATCCAAATGAAGTCTAAAGAAGGCATGCGGCGGATAGAGCCACGGCGACGGAGGCGCGCCGTGTGGAGAGGACCACAGTTGCGCGCACACACTGCACGCTGTAGCCAGGCATTCAAGTGCCGCGTCGATTCCCGGAAACCAAAATTTTTCGCATGCGACTGCCTTCATTTTTACCACACAAAAGTGCGAATCGTGTACATCCCCACAGATTTTCTCTCTAAGCGAATGCGGGATAACCACTTTATGACCACTCATTAAGCATCCATTTTCCAATAACAGTCAAAATACGCTCACAATTCGAAGTCATTAACTTTACGCGGCCAACCCTTTTTTTGTGTGGGAAATCATCAAATAACTTCTCCCGTTCTGGGTGGAGCAGGAGGGCGTGTCAGACTTTTATGGACTAAAACCCACCCTTGTTCCCTCAGTAGCCTGTATACCAGGGGCTGCGGTATCTCTTTCAAACAAACCCGCACCCCTGGCAGGCATCGGCCCTTGCGGCCCCCATCACTTTGTGCTGACATCTCTTTGAGGCGCGCATGGAACACAACGCGACGTTGACTTGGGCTTGGTCCTTACCGGACAGCGAGCTACCCATTACTCGCCTTCCGCAAGCTCATGTCTACGGTGGCCGGAAATCAGCCTGGGATTCCCGACGCCCAGGGCGTCTCCCGCGGTGGCTAGGGCCGTGATACAGTCTATGCGCCCTCACGTGCGCCGCCTCCCTCTTCGCGAGCATTACTGCTTCGCAGAAGGAGGTAACGGCTATCCATGCACTCTCGCTCCGTACCATGGCCTGGACCAGGGCCGGCTCCTCACACTCAGTCTTCCCCCGCACTTCGTCCTGCACTTGGTCATCCAGTAACGTCGCTCGAGATAAATAATCTGCACTGTTATCATCGCTAGGAATATACGCAATGGAATAATTGTATGCTGACAAAAATATCGCATAGCGTTATAGCCTATTCGCGGATACTTCAGGGATGCCACGATGTGGATCGAAAATCTGTATCAACAGTTTATGATCCGTACGTTACATAAGCGGTGTGACACACCCATACTTATATGGTCGTGTCACAACGCTCATGTTGTGCTCATGTTATGTGTGTGTTAGTACTTATACTGGTGAAATCTTTTTACCCCGTATATTATGGCTGTTGTCTTTTTCTGTAACTATGAATAATTTGTTTCCGCTGCCGTGAGCGTCCTTAAAGCAAATGCGATCGGCTTGTCGCGATTCTCTGTGCGTGATAACTGTGATTGAATAGCGCCTAAACCCTGTAGCGAAGCATCTACAGTAAGTATCAGTTTTGTGGCAGGATCGAAACGATCTAGCAAGAGATCGGAAGCAAGCAGTTTCTTAATTTGTTCAAATGCCTGGTCGTGAACTGGGGTCCATCAATGATATTATAAGTGTAACTTATAAAATCATTGGGGTCCATGCCCACTTTTTATTTTTATGAAGTAATTCATAATATAGGTAATGAGCATCGACGAAGCGTTTGGCAGGAAGCTTCTATAATAGTTAATAAGCCCTCCTGCTCCACCCAGAGCGGAAAAGTTATTTGAAGATTACCCACCCACAGAAAAAAGGTTGTAACTGCGAAACGTTGGGCACGCCACGATTGCGGCGGTAAGTCCCCTCTTTGAGGAGTGGTTTGAGAGGCGGCATGGCGTCCTCACCTTCCGCCTGACGCAGGTCCTCACCGGACACGGTTGTTTCGGGAGGTTCCTGTTTCGGATAGGGCGGGAGGAAACGCCCGGGTGTTTCCACTGCGAAGATCGCCCTGAGGACACGGTGGAGCACACGGTGGCGGTCTGCCCTGCTTGGGCGGAGCACCGCCGTGTCCTCGTGGAGGCGATCGGCGGCGGCGATCTCTCGCGTCCGGCCCTGGTCCAGGCCATGGTACGGAGCGAGAGGGCATGGGGAGCCGTCACCTCCTTCAGCGAAGCAGTGATGCTCGCGAAGAGGGAGGCGGCGCACGTGAGGGAGAGGCAGCATATGCGCCCTCGCGACCCTAGCCGCCGCAGGATACGGAGACGCCCTGGGCGTCGGGAATCCCAGGCCGATTTCCGGCCACCGTAGGCATGGGCTTGCGGACGGCGAGTAATGGGTAGCTCGCTGTCCGGTAAGGACCAAGCCCAAGTCGACGGCGCGTTGTGTTCCACGCGCGCCTCAAAGAGATGTCAGCACAAAAAATGATGGGGCCCGCAAGGGCCGATGCCTGCCAGGGGTGCGGGTTTGTTCGAAAGAGACACCACAGCCCCTGGCTTAAGGGCTACTGAAGGAACACGGGTGGGTTTTAGTCAGTAAAAGTCTGACACGCCCTCCTGCTCCACCCAGAGCGGGAGAAGTTATTTGATGATTTCCCACCCAAAAAAAAAAAAAAAAAAAACTGCGAAACGTTCGTCGGTTTTGGAGCTTTTAATATGGCCTGAACTTGATCTGGATATTTTCGTATGTTATTTTAATCGATAATATGACCCAGTAAGCAAAGGATACAGTTTTTTTGGGCCCACTAGTAAACGGTAGCGTATACATTGAGGTAATACGTTAGTACATATTACCTCAATGAGCGTATATTAATCATTCCCAAATAAAAAGTGATTATCTTTTTAAAAATGACAGACCAAAATTTTTATTAAAATCTAACCAGAATAACGACATAATAGTAAAATTGTTATTAAAAAAATGCGAGTTTAGGAGCACTTTTAGGTTTATTTTATATGAGAAAAAAAATGTGCTCTGTCAGTTTCAATCAATTTGACACTGACTTATGTGATAGACAACATTATTGTTTCCGATTTTTTATATGAGGTTGTATGAAAGTGTTTCTTCTATTCTTTTTATTCGCAATATTTTGTGAAAATGGCATCTGTAGGTACAGCGCATAATCCACAAAGCTGTTGTTGTTATATCCTTTAATCTGAGGTTTTATCCTTGATTTTGTTGGACCATACCCTGCAACAGAGTCAGATACTTCTACTTATTGCTTAGATTATTCACTGATAATGGTCCACTCCAAAGGTTTTTCAGAGAGAACGATATTTTCATTTTTAATAGAGGCAATTCCATTCTTAAACAAAATGGTTACGAGGCTTATATGCCTGAATCTAAACAGGCTGGTGAAAGCAAACAATTATCGACCATTGCAGCCCATAAGTACGGTTGTGTGATTTTGTGTAGGTGGGTGGAAGAAGTCTTGGTGGGACTTCAAATTGTTCCGTTAGGAATATTTCAATACAGCGTCATCCCACCTCTTAGAATAATCAGCATATATCGTTCCACTGCTGGGACACATGCCTCCTCTCGGCGAGAAGGAGTGGGCCGTAATCCTCCACGCGGGTCCAGGGTTGGTTGGGAAATGTCAAATGTCTTTGAAGTTTTGATTCTAAGACATGCCGGTTTCCTCCCGATGTTTTTCTTTAGAGTTTTAAGAGCACTGGGGATGAACTAATTTACACAAAGAAAAGCTCCTGTCTGGGTTCGATCCTACGACCTACAATTCGTAAGTCGCGATCGTTAGCGCTGGGCCACAACTGCTCTCAATAAATCGACCTTTCGAAATTCCCACCTCATACCTGACTTTACAATAGCTGCTACATTCATAAATCGATTTCATACGTTAATCTGTGATAATTTTAATGCTGAACAGATATTAGCGATTGCTCCACCAAAACTAAACACTCCACTGGCAATGCTGCCAGCCTTTTGGGCACTTTTCCCATTGACAACGATGCGGACGTATTTTTTGATGCTTTATGATTATTTTCTTTCTATATACCTGTACATATTATCATAAATTACTTATCTAAGTAAATTATAAAGTAGTGCATGATTTAACTTTTCTTAGCTCAGAAATATACCCAAAGACTAACACTCCAAACCATTTGCTTCATAATATGTAGAAATGCGCAATTTAAACAGAGTGAGAATGCAATTTGCCAGTATTGATATAATCTTCCAGAGCTGGATAATTTTCTTCAATTGAAATTCCAGGATCTCATTCTATTTTCTCTAGGAATTTCTCAAACTAAACAATCTCGTTCGGCGTAAAAGAATAGCACCATCCTATTTCTTCCAGTGGGTGTCGTAGGAAGCGACCAAGGAACTTACTCGAGAATGGGCAGCAGCGTTCTCTATGAATTTTACCAACATACTGTGATCGCCAACCCGCCTGCCAAGCGTGGCAATTATAGCAAAACCCCACCGAATTGGGGGAGGCCTATGTCCAGCAGTGGACGTCCTTCGGCTGAAATGATGATGATGATTTATTCTGCCAAACTGTTAATCTGCATCTTCAACGCGTTTTAAAACTAAGGTTAACCTGTTAACGTGTTTCTTTATATTACTCCCTCTTATTAAGATATCATCTAAGAAAATTATAACCCCATATAATCCTGCAAGCACACATTCCAAAGCACGTTGGAATACGGCAGGCGCACTCGCCAGCCCAAATACTAATCTCGTATATTTGAATAGGCCACGGTGCATGTTAATACATGTTAGAGCATGTGAGTCTTCCGAGAATAAAACTTAGTTGTAAGCTCGAGAAAGTTCAAGTTTGGTGAACTGTTCATCACCGTGTAATTTAGAGAATAATTCATCAATAGTTGGCATTGGATATTTTGCAATCATTAATTGCTTATAGTTACTGAATAATCTACACAGTGTGAGCAGTGGTGAGCAGTGTGTGAGCAGTGGTGGCCCAATGGTAACGGCCGCGACTTACGAGTTGTAGGTCGTGCGTTCGAACCCAGCCAGGCGCATTACTTTGTGTAAATAATTTCATCACCACTGCTCTCAAACGGTGAAGGAAAACATCGTGAGGAAACCGGCATGTCCTAGAACCAAAAATTCGAAGACATGTGACATCTACCAACCCGCACAGATTACGGCTCACTCCCTCTCATGGAGAGGAGGCCTGTGTCCCAGCAGTGGGAACGTTTATAGGCTGAGTATGTATGTATGTAATCTACACAGATCCTAATCTCTCGATCTTTATTTTAATACCGGGGCGGGAGAGTCGCATTCGGAATATTGTACAGGTTCTAATATTCCCGGATCTACAAGACGATTCAGTTCCACATAACTATTTTTCCCTCAACAGGAAAGCAACTAGCCTTGCTTTAAAAAATAACAACTTTGTGTGGGGTTTTAATTTAATAATAATTAATGTTTGTTATTTTTATCGGTAGTACCAACTTAAGCACAAAAGTAAAAAAAAAACAGTATATTATATACCTACGAGTATCTCTCTCGCTAACGTGACTGACTGACGATACTATTTGACACCTGCGCACATTGCGCCCTATTTAAGCGGCCATTTTTGTGACCCTACTCGTAATTGTGTATCTTGGGTTTTTTTATATATTTTCTAACTAGCTTCCGCCCGCGGCTTTGCCCACGTGGAAGTCGGAAAGAATCCCGCGGGAACGTACCACCGGGATAAAAAGTATCCTATGTGTTAATTTAGGTTATAATCTATCTGTATGCCAAATTTCATCTAAATCCGTTCAGTCGTTTTTGCGTGATTGAGTAACAAACATCCAAACATCTTCACAAACTTTCACATTTAAAATATTAGTAGTATAAATATTTATCTTCTGACGTCAACAATATAAAGTGATGTGATCACTATATCCTTCACACAGAATTACCTCAGCAAGTTTCAGGTTTATAATAATATGACCTGGTGGGTACCTGAGTCATATTATTACATTATTTACTTCTCCACAGAAAACTCTTAAAACTAAGTATATCCCCCTTTTCACCCTCAAAGGGGTTACATTTTTATACAAACTTTGACACCCTCCCAATCCCCCTTTAGAGGGGTAGGTAGTTTAGAAAAACAATAAATAACCAACTTAATAATTTCCTTAGATAAATGTTTGTGCCAAGTTTCAAGTTTTATTAACTCAAGGAATAAGTTTTTTCATACAAACAAAATCCCCCCTTTTCACCGCCTTAAAGGTCGAATTTCCAAAACTGCCTTCTTAGTGCTCCTCAACATTATAAAAAGAGCCGTGTGCAAAATTTCACGTTCTTAGTCCTAGTAGTTTCAGCTGTGCGTCGATTGGTCAGTCAGTCAGTTTCTCCTTATAAATATATAGAAGATGATTCGAGGAGAATGAACTAGAAAACACAAAGATACTATTTAATTAATCATACGATTTATTATTACAAAAATCCTACCAAACATGAAATAATTATGTAATTATGAATGAATTATGGAAGTTTTATGAAATACATTACATACAATTTATTTAATGACACTATTTATATTTAAGTAAATGGTTATTTCAAACATGGAATAATTATGTAATTATGAATAGATTATGACAATATAAGAAATACATTGCGTCACATTTAATTTCTTACTTCACCATCTAAATACAGTATTTGTTTGTTCAAGGATAATGAATTAGAATACATAGAAAGATACTATTTATTTAATCACACGATTTATATTTAAGTAAATGATTATTACAAACATGGAATTATTATGTAATTATGAATAGATTATGTCAAAGAAATACATTGCATTACATTTAATTTCTTAGTTCACCATCTAAATACAGTATTTGTATGTTAGAGCAGAATGAACTAGAATATAAAGAAAGATAGTATTTATTTAATCACACGATTTATAATTAAGTAAATGATTATACCAAACATGGAATAATTTAAATAATTATGAATAAGTTATGTCAGTTTGATAAAATAAATTGATTTTAATTTAATTTCTTAGTTCACTATCTACATGCAGTAAATCAAGTTATCAAATAAAGTAAAGTATCCGTATGTTACATAAGAATGAACTAGGCCGGCGGCATGTGCATTTAATACCACGATTTAAAATTGAGTAAATGATTGTATCAATTATGGAATAATTATAATATTATGAATAAGTTATGTATCTAAGTTTGATGAAATGAATAAAATTGGGTTTCATTTATTTTCTTAGTTCACCATCTAAATACAGTATTTAAATGTCAGAGGAGTACGAACTAGAATACACAGAGAGATAATAATTATTTAATCAATCCATTTTTATGTAAGTAAATGATTTTGTCAAACATGGAATAATTATACGAAGTAGTAGTAATAGTACATGCGAAACCTTAATATAGTTTGTTCAGAATATGTAACTGAATCGATTACAATATTTTTTAAACTAAGTTACGTTTTGCCCCAATAGTATTTAAAACGATCACAACTTGGACACCAAGCGACACGAGCACAACACAGTTCATGGCACTTCATAACGGTACCAGGTGCAGGCGCACAGCGGGGCGTGGGTAAACCAGTCCCTTCAGTCGATCGGATGCTACAGGTTGACGCGCACTTGACACGCTCCTGATCAGTTACTTAATGATCGCGAGCGCGCACCCGTCGCGCGCCCGCGCCGTGGGCCTTACAGTTGTGTTTCGGTTGATCGTGTACCTAGCGTATCGTCGTTAAAAGTATAACGGACGTCCAGAACACAGAAATGTGTACGGTACTTACTGCCAAATTATTATCAATGACCGCAATATGGGTGGCAAGCGCCACGTGGTAAACGTGTTTTTGTACGGACATCCAGGTAACATAACTAGCTTATAACTTTGTGATTTTTAATGATACAGTTTTGTAATTTTGTACATAGATTCATTACATAAAAATACAAGACACCTGTTTCGGGTTCTGCATATACCTACTCACATATAACTAAAATTATATAATTAAGAATAAGTTATGTAAGTTTTGTGAAATAAATTCAGTTTCATTTAATTCATTAGTTAATCAACCGGACTACTAATAACTAGAATACAAAGAAAGATAATATTTATTTAAACACACGATTTATAATAAAGTAAATGGTTACATAAAACATAGACTAACTATATAATTATGCATAAGTTAAGTTAGTTTCACTAAACAAATTGCGTTTCATTTAATTTCTTAGTTCACCATCTTAGAACAATATTTGTATGTTAGAAGAAAATATACTAGAATATTTATAAAATACTCAATTTACTTAATCACATGATTTATAATGAAATGGTTATAATATCAAACACGGAATAATTACATTGTTATGAATAAATTACTGAAGTTTATTTTTGAAATACATGAAGTTTGATTGATTAACTTACTTCTTCTTGGCCTTCTTCATAAGCGACTGAAACAAAAACAACTCCGTAACATTCGCATTTAGTTATAACATCAAAGATAAACTCTGACTTGTATAAAGGATAAAAAGTGTACGTTAATGGTACACGTATTGAGAAAAGTTGTCACAACTGAAACACTTATTACAGAATGTTGCCCTAATATGTAGCATTTATATTCCTTACTACCCCTAAATACATTATAATAAGCATGAACCGAAGCATCTTTGTAAAATTAAATTGGAATTACAACTAATATTACAAGTAAAAGTGGGCCCAACAGGCGTAAATGATTATAATAAGAAACATTTGAAAAACACATGGTAGATTTATTAAAAGATGCCTAATAATTATTATCACTTCAAGGTTATGTTGCTGGCTGTATCATAAATAATAGATGTGTTTTAAAGTATCAAGTTAAAGATTAACGCGAACAAGTCAAAGTTTAATCTTATACTTATCTAAAACCGTTTCCAGTTTATCCAAAAACATTCAATTGTCACACTGAGACTACTATTTTTTTTTTTTTATGAAAATGAACGAGATCGCCGTTTAATGATGACTACTGCGTGGCTTGGCAGTGAGCTATCATTAAAAGACAGGCGAACAAAAAGTTTGGCCCAGCATCTTGTAACAGTTCCCACTTGTTCTATGAAGCATGACATCATCTCATGACGTGAATATTCTTATAATGTTATGCTTTACAGAGTTCTAACTCTATTTCAGCGTCAAGCCTGACACGGAGTGTGCAAGTGCAATCAACAACGGAGGGAGTGAATCGCTCTGAGTGCGCAAGTAGCAATGTGTAAGATATAAAGGCGCTTTTTTATGAACAGGAACATACGAATTCATAAGGCAAAACAAGACTCCCATATCCATAATTGTCCATAATTGATTTACATTTATTTTCTGCATGTGTATTCTGGATTGCAATAAAGATTCATTGAATAGAATTTGGCCACAATAAATGATTGTATCGACTCTGGATTGGTTAATTTAATTGGTAAATTAAAATCTCCTAAATTTAAATGGAAAGGATATTTAACTGGCCGGTAATCTTAAATTTCAGGTCCAAATTAACTGTCTTGCATGATCGGAGATACAGACAGAGGCAGTGATCAACTCAACTCAAAGCATTTATTTCAATTAGACCTTTCACAGGCACTTTTGAATTGTCAAACAAAAATCGAAGTTGAAGCTAGGTGCCCATTCCAAAAACGTAGATCTCTCTGGAGAAGAACGGGCAAGAAACTCCAAGGACACTCTTTTAAATCGTGGGTATTACAAAATTTTGGGAACATTATTCTTGGTGCTTCTATATGTGAGAACAATGTAAAAAATTAATAAAAAAAAAATAAGATTCAAAATAAGCCATGGCAGATAAGAGATGACCAGTCTCAACAGACGGCGCCCGTTCACGAACTTGACGCATGGATCAGCACCATCCAGCTCAACCATTTTCTAGGGAACCGAATGATCCAACACACACGCCACCATCAGTGAGACATTTAAGTGAGCATGACATACTCTCAACTACCACGTTTTTTCAAGTCGACGTACATCAAAACAACATATTATAAGGATGCATGGTACTCACATTTACAAAAATTTGACAAAATGCTTCTAAATTATACAAAACCATAGTTTCAATCCTATTTGAGAAATTCATAAAATTTGACTTCCAAAAAGAAAGAAAAATATATAATAAGTATCTATTGAAATTTTAATAAATAATACTTGGTTCAGTAAAATCAAAAACAAATTCGTAATGTCACAAAATTAATAAAAATAGGAACAGAAATGTTCGCAATGTCAGAAAAATAATAATAATAGGAACAGTGTTCGTAATGTCAGAAAACATAAAAAAAAGGGGAAGCATCTCTTCCAATCAGCTAAAATACTCTTCTTCTTCGGTCTTCACATGATCTGACCAAGATTATGTCTGGACTTTAAAAGAGTCTGTGACCTCTGAGTTTGTTTCGGCCTTTCTTCTCAGAGTAGTCAGATAGGAAACGCGGACCTCATCTTGTTTAAATAAATGTGATTGACGTGTAAAAGTGTTTGTACAAACCTAGTTACAGAAATAAAATCATTTATAATTTACTAATTATGAACCAAATGGAGTTACTGGTTACTTTTACAATAAATAGCTGTCCACTTCTCCGTTGATTGCGTTAGTTAGCTCTGAGTGACCCGTGCACCATTTATCAGGAAACTAACATACCTACATGCAGACATAAGTTTGATAGTTCTACTCGGGTAAAATCAAAGGCGTAATAAATAAACAATATAACGAATAATTTTAGGCATGCAGTTCGAAATTACCCAATTTAATCAAATAAAATATTTTTCAACACACTTGCTCATAAAATGGCTCTAATTTCACCGCAATTAAGCACAAAATGACACCTATTATCAAACTGTGACTTTTTCGTTACTATTATTCACAAGTGAGTTATAGGTTTTTTTTTATTGGTCGAGTTGCTTTGTTCTTAAAAAGTTTCGATACAAAAAAGGTCGTATTAAATAGTATAAATAAATTAATGCACCTATTGCATGCTCATTTGCAACTTCGTATTTATAGATAATTTCAACTTGTATGTTTTTAATAAATAAAAATTTCACTCAAAACTTTGCATTCCCCATTTTGTACATGCCTAAAACCCTATCCGCAAAAGCCAAAAAAAAATAAACCTCATTCTTTTAGGCCACGTTCCGAGTTGCAATAATATCGATTATCGATTTGAGCGCGCTCACACCCGTTCCGAATTGGCGTGAGCGCGATAACGACGTCCCGCGAATCGTCATAGATGACGTCATGACAAGCGCCATCTTGCGATAACGCCGACCATGCGTTATACTAATATCACATTTATTTGAAATTCTGCTACAATCTAAGAAGAAGAAATGTGTGGTGTCCCTATACAAGTTTATCATAACTCGTTTTCACTGTTGAAATTATAGTTATTTATTCATTAAAATTACTACAAGTACTTGTTATGAAGAAAATGATTTATGTTGTAACACCGCCCTATATATGATGTGAAGCCCTTAACGTTATGGAAAATTTAAAACCTAAAAACTCCAAGGAAAAATGATTTTTTAGTATTAATTTCTTCACAAGTGTGTTGAAAAACGTCGTATGATACACGTGTGTATTGATGATTACCGTCCTCGGCTCTCTTAAGACCCTCGCCTAGCGGCTAGGGTCTCAATGGCGCCTCGGCGATAATCACCAACGTTACACACGTGTGTGTACCATAATGTACTATATAGTCAACTTCAGCAGACAAAATAAATACAGTAAAATCCTAAACAACCTAAACCATGAAATGCGATTAAAACAATTTGGAAATAACTGACACAAACTGGAAGAAACAATTTATTTTAACTTACATATTTTGTATAAAAGCGTTAAAACGAAACAAAGCATTTGCTGGACTTATTACTAAATAAAATGTTGCTAACTAAAACTAATAGCACAGAACCCTGTGGAAAAACTCATATAATTTCTCAAGCTCTATATTTTCAAACTTTCCAGCGGATGCATTGTTTAATTTGTTGGATAACCCCTTAGATACCTTTCGCCGAGCCGCTTTATTCTTCCGCTGCTCCGTTTGCATCTGAACAAATAGATTTCCACATTTAAAACAAACAAACACACCCATGTAGTTTACTTAGGACTGGTTTTTTTAAAGATACGCTTGGGAAACTGAGACAGGTGTCGTTTAAAATATGCGTATGTAATAGGATTTGTGACGAATTTAGGTTTGCCCGCAGCTTCGCCCGCGTGATGGAACTTGTCGCGGTGTGATTAGTAATTCAATAACTATCTACAATGAGTATTGACAACTATTCGTGTTAAAATAGTGTATAAATTATGCGTCGATTCTGTAATTACCTATAAAGGATTGTTATGAAATTTAAAAAAAATATGTTTTGGCATGCTGTGTCTATAGCTTAATATTAAGCACTTGGCTTGTATGTTGTTTGTGTTAATTTGATTGATTGCAGATAGACCAATAAATATTTTTTATGATTCTTCAATGTATTGTTTTATTTCTATGTCGTATTTATCAGAATATTTAGTAGCAACGTCACCTGCAGGATAGTTTCGTATGAAATAACTTAATTTATCCGATGAACCTTACCAATACGCGCGCCTTGGCTTTTATTTCCCATCTTTTAATTCGAAACGACAAGCATGATGTATTTTCGAAAATATATTTTTAATGACCCGGAACAAATATCAGTACTTATTACAAATAGATTTGCACCGTGCGGGGATCGAACCGGCGCCCATTTGCGCAAAAGACAAGGGTCATAGAACCTTAAGGTTGAAACAAACTTTTATCGCTACAAGGTTCTTTTGGCGCGTGGCCAAAATCGGAAGTAACGGCGCCGTCTTGTTTTGTCAATACAATTTGTGACAATAATTTCATATTTTTTTACCAACAGAGTCTTCCTGTCAATGTCACTCAAGCACATATTGAACCTTGTAGCACTCTAAACACCGCACCGTATTAGAATCGTTTGTAGAAAGTGTTAGACAAAGCGAAGGTTATAAGATGCAATGCACGTACCTACACCGCGAGAGAAATATTTCAGTTTTTATCTGTGTGGCGAATCTATTTCAGAAATACTTATAGAGAGCATTGATAAACTTCCAATGTAAAACTGTCCTTTCAATATTTTATTTCATACGTTACACTTTTGTAAATAATAAAAGGTGTAATTGAAATAACTCAAAGCCCGAAAAGGGATCTTTGAACTCATCATTATGAACAAATTTTACAGTAAGAACAACATTGAAAACGCGAAAAAAGAATCACCAGATAAGTTAAGCAGAAGTTATAATAAAACAGGCCTTTATAATCTGAAATCAATTCACCACACACCGGAATAAAAACGGAAATATTCGCGGCGTAACCTTCTTTTGGATGGTAAAACATTTTCTTTACGTTTAAACGTCTTTTTCCTTACCCTGAGGGCTTGTTGTGATAAATTCGTCTCTGCCTTTGGTTCCATATTTTTTTTCACCACCATGTGCTCGAACGAAGTGAAAGCGCAGGGTGCCACTCTACGGAACCTATGTGGGAAGTAATCATGTGTTAAAAAATGACGATTAATTGAACGAAATGAAGGTTGTGCCGCACTTTGGAGCGCACCTACTGAAGCGCTTTTAGATGTTGTTTTCACTATGTCTAGGTACCTACTCAGAATCCTAATTGCGTAACAATAACTATCATTCAGTGCTAATCCACTGATTCATATGTTCGAAAAATGTTCGTGCTCAATAACGTAAACCTCACAACAGGAAAGCATTACGTGTGTTCAAACTGCTCTAGAAATAATTCTACGTACAATTATAAATAAATATTTTTTATGATGTTTTATTAGGTTTAGGAACTTTATATGCAAAAATGTAAACCCAATTGTGCAATAAAAAAAATGCCATTTTTGACATGTCTATGTGGACTGTCGTCCGTCCGTCCGTCATCCGTTCTCCCGTTTTTACGAGGTTTAGTAAAAACATCCAAACACCTAAGCATCCAAACATACAAACTTTCACATTTATAATGTTATACGAGCTTTTGCCAGCGGCTTCACTCGCATGGAGGTCGGACTTTATCCCACGTGAACACAGTTTTTAAAATATTTGAGTGCCAAATTTCCGGCCGTTTTTGCGTGATTGAGTAGTAAACATCTAAACATACAAACTATCACATTTATAATATTATATTATTTCTAGGATTGCTAGGATAGTAGGATGGAGGATCCAGCTCATGATCGCATGTTCGTATTTTCGAAGATAGACGATAATTCCTGAAGCGAATGCAATTCTAAGGAACTTTAACGATGTACAAATCGGCCTGTGTATGTAACTTACTTGTGATATGGCAGTAGAGCAGTGGAGATAGTGGGCGGCAGCTTAGCCACTACTGCCTCATCATCTGCGATCATCAGTCCACATTCGAAATTGAGCTGTAGTGTGATTCGCTCTCTTGCAGATCGGGGACGCAACAGCTTAGCTTCGGTACCGTAACTTGCCTGAAATAAAGTAAAGACTATAATCTACACTAATATTATAAAGCTGACGAGTTTGTTTGCTGTTTGCTTGAACGCGCTAATCTCAGGAACAACTAGTCCGATTTGAAAAATAATTTCAGTGTTAGATAGCTCATTTATCGAGGTAGGCTATAGGCTATATAACAGCACGCAAAGGCTCTAGGAGTCGAGAAAAAAGAAAAAAGTCACGAATACGAAGTACTCGCACGGCCAGGCGATTCAATGCGACGGGGTGGGACGGGGAGCAAGAAATTTGACGCAGACGAAGTTGCGGGCAGAAGCTAGTATATAATGTTTGTAAAAAAACGACTTTTTTTAGGAAGGCGTTGCTTTGGAAGTCGTCCCTCAAGGTGGAACGATGACCTGGTGAAGGCCGCAGGAATCCGCTGGATACGAAAAACACAGAACTGGTCGAAGTGGCGGTGTTGGGGGAGGCCTATGTCTAGCAGTGGACGTCTTTCAGCTGAAATGATGATAAGAAATTTAAATCATTACAATAAAATATAAATCATATAAGTTATATTTATTTTCAAACAAGATATTTACACAACACATAATTAAGCTCTTAAAATAATAATTATGTACACACGACTACACCGCTACATATCAAACTACACATTTCCAATATAAGCTGATCTCGCATTCAATATGATTTCTGTGCAGTGCGCGATCAGCGTAAACTGGAAATGTACAGCTTGATGTGTAACCGTGTGTTCTACTGCCGGATATGGACTTCTCCTATTGCTCGCCATTAAAGATAAAGATAATTTTATTTTGCAAATATGGGTATAACAGAAAACAAAAATGATTACAAGATCAGCCATATTTTACCATGCAGGCATGCAAAAGAAAAAAAAAATACATACTAAATTGCAAAATCATTTTCATTAAAATTAAAAATTAAATTAAATTAAAATTCATTTATTTCAGATAACATAATCCACAGGGTCTGACAAAAAAATTAAAACATAAATTTAAAATAACATCAAAAATAATCAAAATTGAATCAATTCAAAATTAAAAACAAATTCAAGAATTAAAATTCAATTTAAAAATAAAAACAATCAAAATCAAACTTAGAATTAAAATTAAAATATAATTAAAATCACAATCAAATATTAAAGCAGATTCATATCACCCGCTTAATAAATGACCTCCATAACGGAGAAGAAACCCTATGGTTTCAGCAACGGAATTCTGAAGACTGTTGCAGATAGCTGCAACAGTCTTCAGAATTCCGTTGCAGCTGCCACGCATTCTGCAAATCAGGGATACCGTTTTCTTACGGATGATGGCATGAAAGCCATCAGTGCGATACAGCGCAAACATCCCTGATGCACTACAGAAGCGAGGCAGCCCCAGCATCATCCTGAAGATGTTGTTGTACTGGACGCGCAGGACATCCAGCGATCTTTTGGTGTGACTGACCCACAGATTCCCCGTATAAAAGCTTTGACAATATGCCTTGAACAACGTAATCTTAACTTGTTCAGAGCAGCGGGAGAATCTGCGGGCCAGCATGTTACCTCTGACCGCCAAAGCCCTGCGCCCCCTCTCAATATCAAGATCGTCTTCAAGACCTTCGGTAATTAAATGCCCCAAGTATTTAAATTTCAAAACACGATTTATGCATAAGCCATTTAGGGTAATATTATGTGAATACTCGGGGCATCCACCGGTGGCCCCGAAGACCATATATTCCGGTTTTGGACGTTGTATATAAGGCCATGTGCAGCAGAGTAGGCCTCACATACTCTTAACAACTCTCCGAGACCTCTCACCTTCAGGCTCAGTAGCATGCTAGTAACATGCTACGGTTGTTGATGCTGACGCCATCTATCGAGCAACCGACACGCTTGCTACTGAGCTCGACGATGAGGTCATTTATGTATAGGTTGAAGAGCTTGGGCGACGTTAAACCCCCTGCCTCACCCCGCTTTACAACGTATATGCCTCAGAGAGTGTATTATTCCACCTCACAAAAGGAGAAACCCGTTTCTGGGCCCAACCGTTACAGGAATCAGATATGTACCAAAAAATTCGTCTATTTTTCTTAATTAACTCATTTAAATCTTAGCCTCATTAGCAATGGCCAAGTGTAGAAAAAAGATTGATTTATATTTTCTTAGCTCTTATCAACCTTTGTAAATCGTTTTATCACTTATTTCAATAAACGTCACTAACTTCACAAACACTTCCATTTTTTCAATAGAGCGTACCCTAAGAATAAGATCGATTTAGTGGAAATCGGTACTGTGACAAATCATTAATAACACTCCATGTTTTTAGTTTAATTGTTTTTTTAGGGATTAAAATCAATGTTAAATAAAAAAATCAGGAATCTAATTTTTTTAACGTAAGCACCATTAAGAAGCCAAAAAGAAATAAAAATATCGATATAATCGATTACATCGCGGATTGCACTAGTAAACGGTAAATGTCAATGTCTGTCAATTGTCATGGTTGTAATGTCATGCATGTCACTTCGTATTTTTGTGCAAGTGAATGATTTTTCTTGGATTTCTATTATTATTTCATTAGACCTCTGCTCAAATACTGGACTCCGTAATTGATTGCCTTTTGCCACCTTCGCTGGAAAACCGGATATTGCTCTTTGACGACTGGTTAATAACGTTATCATGACCATGAGTCTGTGCATCAATTCCGGAATAATAACGGACCGCTGCAATACAATAGGAAGGCGAAGATTGGAAGACGAAATTCTTTCAACAGTAAAGCAATGGGGCGCACCTCAAACTGTTAGTATCCTATTTTTCTAAACTGCAACATTTTTGTACTATGTAAGTAATTATTTAATGTAATCAAACTACATAGTGTTATTGCTTATGTTCAGTTATCTGTTGGTAGTTGTGTTTTAAGAAATAATAACAGAACATGAAACAAATTAATATACCAATCCGTACTGAACCTGCATGGTTAATTAAGGCCTGTTCTCTCTCTCTCAGAGAGGAGACCTGTGTCCCTGCAGTGGGAATGTAATAAGGTAACTATGCTATGCTAGTTCTAGACCTAATAGTCAAATTATAAATGTTTGCTTCAGGTAAATAAGTAAGTAATTATTTAATGTAATCAAACTACATAGTGTTATTGCTTATGTTCAGTTATCTGTTGGTAGTTGTGTTTTAAGAAATAATAACAGAACATGAAACAAATTAATATACCAATCCGTACTGAACCTGCATGGTTAATTAAGGCCTGTTCTCTCTCTCTCAGAGAGGAGACCTGTGTCTCTGCAGTGGGAATGTAATAAGGTAACTATGCTATGCTAGTTCTAGACCTAATAGTCAAATTATAAATATTTGCTTCAGGTAAATGAAAATGACTATCTGCCAAACTCGCTGGAATCATCCCAATGCTGTATATCTTGATGGAAATTAACCAGAAGAGAGTAAACACCGATGAGTGTGTATTTTCTGTAGACATTCTCTTCTGAGAAGAGTTTGTTGTCATCAACTTAGGACTGGTACAGTGCAAGAATACATGAAGTTAAAAGAGAATGGATCCTACCACGCACCGTTAGTATATTAGTTTTATTAGTAACATTCTTTAGTTTTGTTAACAAGGGTATTGAAAAATGTTATTTGGTATGCATAAACATTTAAGTGAATCAGAAAGCCAGTGGGATAGTGGTCAAGACACATCAAACATCAAGAGACATCAAGATTTGTCATTCACAGATTTTTTAGATCAGTGTATTTCAAATCGGGCAATGCCATAACACTTCATACATCTCTGGTGTAAAGGCAATCTTTAATGTAGATAAATTATTATTTACAGGTGGGTGCTTCAAGTGTTGTTTATCACTCTTGTTGGTGCGAGCTAATAAAGCATCCTGGCATTTCCATTCGGGCACCTCAACATCTGGTGCATCTTCATCAGCTGTCAATGGGCCAAATAGTCAAGACGTTCCTCATTTAGAAGAACCTTCAACAAGGCAAGAAACAAATTCTGCACCCAGGACACCTACTGTGTGAACTCTTATGGTTTTACCCAATTGCTTTAGAGCTGTTGAAACCAAACGTAGATGTTTTGTGGAAGGATGTCGGAGACATGAAAGAAACTGAATAACAATTACGATGCAAAAACTGTTACTTGTTTTATAAGTAACAGTTTTTGCATCGTAATTGTTATTCAGTTAATCTTCTATTATGTACCTCCAAATGCACATGCACATCATGGGGCTTTCTCAATTATAACAGTGATAATTATCACACATTCCCCTGTACCGTTGGTGAAACAATGGTCTGTTACTGTGCCCACACCATGAGCATAATATGGTATCTTGGTTGGGCATGGCACCAGGGTAGTAAATTGCCTCCTGCACAATTTCTGGATACTGTATTGATATAATAGGTCTTTACCTATGAAATTGCCGTTTTGTATGAAAAAATTTAAACGAATTTTTTTCATGATTTTTTTATTTGTATTAATCGAAGTAATCACCCATGCAATCAATGCATCTTTGCCATCGCAGTGGCAGTTTATTGATGCCCTTCTTAAAGAAATCAGCTGGACGGGAGGCAACAAATTCTTCAAAGGCATTTTGTACTGCCTCTCGGGTATTAAATTTTTTTCCCGCCAAGAAGTTATCCAAATTCTGGAAAAAGTAGTAGTCTGTAGGCGCAAGGTCTGGTGAGTAGGGCGGATGACGGAGAGCTTCCAACCCCAGTTCTTGCAACTTGGAGACCGTCTGCTGTGCAGTATGAGGTCGCGCGTTGTCGTGCAGGAGCAGCGGAGACGAGCGATTGACCAATGCTGGTTGGAGATGCGCCAGCTTCTCCATCATTGTGTTCAGTTCTTCACAGTACACATCTGCAGTAATGCTCACCCCGTTTGGTAAGAAGCTGTGATGAATCACACCGGCGCTAGACCACCAAACAGTGACCATCACTTTTCTAGGGGTAAGTTTTCGTTTAGGGCATTGTTTAGGTGCTGAACCAGGATCCAACCAACTTGCTGAGCGCTTACGGTTATCAAACAGAATCCATTTTTCATCGCAGGTAACAATGCGGTTCAAAATTCCTTCATTTGTGTGTCTGTTGAGCAGTGCAAGGCACGTCTCGACGCGTACTTCGCGCTGGCGATCATTGAGTTCGTGGGGCACCCATTTGTCAAGCTTTTTTACCTTGCCAATTTGACGCAAATGGACCAATATTGTTTTGACGCTAACGTCGAAAGCTGCTGCTAATTCAGCCGTAGATTGTGTATCATCAGCTTCCACAATCGCCTTTAATTCGTCATTGTCGACCAAAGTCTTCGGACGACCGCGAGGTTCATTTTTCAGGTCGAAATTTCCAGAACGGAAGCGAGCAAACCAATAACAGGTGGTGCGTTGGTTTGTAGTGTTAGCTCCGTAAACGTCGTTGATGTTGCGTGCCGCTTGTGCCGCGTTGCTGCCACGACGGTACTCATATTCCATAATTACTCGAATTTTTAACGTATCCATGATGACGAAAAAGATTGAAATGCGATGAAAATGTAACACTAATCAATAAAGAAATGACTACTTTTAGAAAAAAGTATCCATGTTTTTAAAATAAAATTAATTTGAAATTAGAATTCTTAGCCAAACAAAAATTATTTTGATTTGAAATGGCCAGTACTGCAGAACGGCAATTTCATAGGTAAAGACCTAATATTATGATAGACCTAATGAAGCAGGTGATTATTAAAACCATTTATCACAATGTTGTTTTTTATTTTAATATACCTATATCGTATTGCAATCGGAGATTAGGTAGGTACTATAATCTGAAAATGCAAATGCAATGGAAATGAAACAAATGCAAGGCATACGTGACCTAAGTCGACCATGTCTAATAAAAATAATTTTCAGCTGGTTTTTTTAGTAGCATCAACCAGATAAGTCTGAAGTCACCTCCTAAGCGCTATTTATGTAGGTATCTACCTAAATATAAGCTGCAAGCAGCAGCACACCACATTTACGTAGGAAATAAAACCTCAAAAATATTTTTTTAATAACCAACATAACCTAAAATGTACTTAAACATCGTCTGATTTCACCAATTTGGCCAATGCTGGGAGACGTGAAAATTGGGTGCGTGAAACCTTCCTACATGTTCTAATTTATGGCCAAATTCCAGCCCTGTAACGCCAGGCCCAAGTTTCTATGAAGTTTGGGTTTCTCCTTTGTTTGGTGAGAATACCAATATTTAAACATATTGACCACCTCCACCGGTACACCCGTGTTCCTCAACTTTCTCCAGAGCACATCATATGACACAAGGTCAAAAGCTTTGGAGAGGTCAAGGAAACACGCATATACCGGTGTCCTGCGGTCCGTATAGTATTGGACAGTATGCTTGAGACCAACGATAGCAGCTTCCGTGGATAGCCCGGGTCTAAATCCAAACTGCGCGTCATGTCATTTAATGCATTTATCCAGGCAGGAATCAAGCATAACATTAAGGAACTCACTTAAATTATAATAAGATTTCCCCACTAAAAAGCTTCGAAGTGTTTTTTTAAACAAAGAAAGCGGCAGCTCTTTCCAACTCTTGGGTATTTTGTTAAATATTACTGGAGCCATGCAGTAGACACTTTTGCCCATAAGCGCTGTCTTGGCTGACTAGACATAGCATGCTGTTATCACGTCTGTTGCGGGGAACTACGTCGGTTAGACGACTAAAACGACTTGGGTTTGTCTTCACAAACACAGCTACTTCTAGTATGTACAGACAAGGTTGTTAATATTTTGTACATTTAAAAGTACTGTACACAGCTATCCGTTGTTTTAAGTTTAAACATCGCTCGAATGCATCTTTTTTGTGCCTTGAAGGCGGTTTCTTTTTCAGTGGAATTTCCCAAAAAAATGACTCCATACCGTAAGTGCGATTCTACTATACCATAATAAGCAGCTAGAAGAGCATTTGTGTTTATTATAGGTGATAAGGTGTGAATGGCGTATGCAGACTTGCTGGTTTTTTTGCATATCATATAAATATGTGATTTCCAATTTAGTTTATTAACAATTTCGAGTCCCAGAAATTTTGTACTCTCAACTTCTTCTATTGTGTTATTGTTGTAGTGTGTATTTAAGTTGATACTAGGGGTCCGTTGTCTAAAATGAATAAGTTTCGTTTTGCTCCAATTTATACTCGACTCTCGATTTTCGGCAACTGTCATCCAGGTGCTACCCTGCGAAGATCGTCTCTCCGCTTTGCCTGAGGGTTTCCTACCTCACAATAACCTATACGCTGTATCCCCTTTAGAAAACGTCTACCCAACGGGCATCGGTTCTACAGCTAATATGGCCATTGCCACTTCAGCTTGCTTATTTTGTGAGCTATGCCGATAAAATATACACGTATATAAAAAAGGAGTAGACATCGTCACAGATAGCAATTCCCATCACGTCTGTGGAGATTCGCAAACTTATTTAATTTGACCCATGTACATATCTAACTACTTTTTGCCAGCGGCTTCGCCCGCGCGGCACTTTCGTCCCCTATTAACTTCCCTAAGCGGTTGAATATCGAAAAATAGTTCCTTATTCCTTGTCTACATTATAAACGGAACCTCTGTGCAAAATTTCAGCTTTCTAGGTCCAAGGGTTTGGGCAGGGCGTTGATGAGTCAGTCAGTCAGTCAGGAATTTTATTTTTATTCACACAGATAATAATTATGAAACATGAACTATACATTGATACCTCATGCTGTAGCAGGTATTGGCCGGGTTTCAAGTCCCGTAGCTGGCTAAGCACGGTGTATACTGTGTTGAAGACCTGCTGCGTCGCGTCAGGGTGTCTCTTAGTGAACGCGTTGGTGGATAGTTTCTCGAAAGTTGCCACATCACCCGTGCTACCGTCTACACGAACTGAAAATTACCAATCTATATAAGACACAGACAGACACTTAAAGCGACCACGTTGTTCTTCTAAACTACAGATTTTGATGCGGTTTTGACCATCATATTTTTAGATAATTTATTCCGGAAGGTTTATGAGTATAATACGTCAATATTAAACTTTTTTATAAAGAAATCTCGATATTTTGGTCAAGTCGTACAAACCGCGGGATGCAGGGGCGGACTGCTTGTAGTTTAGAAAGAAATGCAAAACTCTGCAATGGCTGTATGGTGCGGAGAGAGACGCACGAAACTCTTGGAATCGATTTTTTTTGAACACACTCATTTTGATTTACCAAACTGCGCTATAACAATTCAGTAAGACCGAAAAAAAAACACTGTGATAAAACGTGACTAATAGAAATTGTACTGATAGAACTCAAATTCCTTATCATCATTTCAGCCGAAAGACGTCCACTACTGGACATAGGCCTCCCCGAAAAAAGGGGTTTTGCCATAATCGCCACGCTTGGCTGGCGGGTTGGCGATCGCAGTATGGTGGTAAAATGCATAGAGAACGCTGCTGCCCATTCTCTAGTAAGTCCCTCGCCTTCTACGACAGACACGTGAAGAAATGTGATGGTACTATTCTTTTACATAGCACCACATGGAACTCGAGCACCAAACGGAACTCGATTTGTTTTAAAATTATTTTAATGATATATTCAAATAGATTTTTTTTAAACTAATTTTGTAACGTCAGATATTTTTGTATGGATAATCTGTCAAATAATCAAAATTATTCCTAGCATTGGAAAAATCAGGCCGTAATCGTCTATGTAGATAAATTAAGAAATTAAAATACTTACCGTTTAGTAAAGAAACGTTTTTCCTAAGCGCGAGTAAGAGTGCTGCACTTCGCACTGCGTCTGGTGATTGTTCGCTCGCTCCAAGGTCTAACTGGTATTCTGGCAGCGGTTCCAGTATTAGTTCGCCTTCTTTATCCTATAAAAACGAAGTAAATAGCTAACACTCTCAATCGTCTGCCTTCAAAACAAGAGTGAACAAGCATCGTCTAGGAACGTTTGATTCATCATAGACCACATTAGTCACTTTCCACCAGGCGTGATCAAGGTCAAGAGAAGGCCTATTTCGGAAAATTAAAAACCTAGGCGGCTATTTGGTCTAGCTAGGTCATGGGTTCGATTCCCAGGTCAGGCTATTTTACTGGGTTTGCCAATTGCTGAATTGGGAGAAATGTGGTCCCTCAAACCTGGGGCTGGATGGATCGCCCCAACGTGAATGCGCAGAGGACCACAAATGCTTTGCACTGGCCGCTTTCATCGACATCGAGGGCGTCTGTGACAAAACCACTTTCAATAGCATCAACACGGCCCTCGACAGATACAACATAGACTCGACGAAAGTCAGCATATCCCTGTGGCAGTGCAAACAAATGCTTGGCTGAATTGAAGAACTAGCCCCAAAGTCACCTACTAGTACACCACAGATATCCGCCCAGTTATCATATACGGCTCATTAGTCTGGTGGTTCAGAATAGATCTGAAAAAGTAGGTTGCGATGAGGTGCATCGCAACTGAGGCAGGCGCCGATGTCGAATGGGAGGCATTGCGGCTGAGGGTTACAGGCTGCTGCGGCGGAGGAGGAGTGCTTACTACCAAGTAGACCGGTACTTCTAAGTAGCGCTCTTGCCTGCCGTGGCCTGGACGGGGCCGCCACCGTTTGATGGCGGACGCGGTGGGACCGCAGGGGAGGAGGAGTGTCTGTATAGCGTTGGCCACACTCCCTATCCCTTGCGACCAAAAATGGGACCAAGGGTGCCAGCCACGGGGTCGTCTGGGGCCCTTATGCTATTTGGTTCCTAGGGTGGTCACGGCGTGCCATGTGTCCTGGTGCACCGGTGATAGGGGCTATTCCCCTCGAGGAGGCTCCGGTGACGGACAGCCGCGGCGAGTTCGCGGATGGCTTGCGCGTTTCCGTGTTCCCGCCTCAAGCGGCACTGGAGGACAACGTGGAGTTTTAGTGGGTTACAGTCCCACTTAACTGCGCTATCTCCCCGTGGTAGCGCAGGATGCCTTTCTACACATTAAAACAAAAAAGAAAAATGCCCGGGTCGACGGGGCGCGTTGTGTTCGCAAGGGCCGATGGCTGCCACGGGTGCGGGTTTTTCGAAAGAGATACCGTTCTCCCTGGCACACAAGCAACTGAGGGAACACGGGTGGGTTTTAGTCAGTAAAAGTCTGATACAGTCTGATACATTCTCCTGCGCCACCCAGAGCGGGAGAAATTATTTGATAACGACCCAACCTCAAAAAAAAAAAAATTGGCATCATTCTGTGATAAAACCCCGAAACTACATTACTATCAAAAGCATTACAACGTAATATTCACAAAAAGAACAGTACGACCACTCAGGTCCCCAAGAGCTGAGAAGCTACACCGATGGATCAAAGACCGACTCCAGAACATTCTCAGCGGGCTGGATATATTTAATTGTTTATTAAAGGATACTAAAACAAAGATGATATGGATGAATGAAAAGGAAGCAGTACAGTATCAGTAATAAACAGTTACAATATTTCCCCATCGACCCCGAGAAAATTTTTGGTCATGAAAATAATGTTGTAAGGTTAAAGTATAACAACTACATTAACAATTAAATATATCCAGCCCGCTGAGAATTTTTAACACCGTCTATCATGCGGAATGTGTGGGTATTATAAATGCGCTGCACGCTATAGAAGCCAGGAGTGTTACGGACAGCGCTCCAGTTCTCCAATCTCTAGAGAAAAATATATTTTATTTGTTGGCAATAGCTAGCTGACATATGGCAAATGGTTTAATTTTACGTTCTGTGTCTCGTAATTTTAATCACTTTATCTAACAACTATTGTATAGAATCAAGTTTATCTAACGAAACAGATAGCTATGCCGGTGGAGAGTTTGTTGCGCCACTTCTTCCCAGCTTAAGCACTAGGAAGTGGTGAAGAGCAGGCTTTTGGGGACTGTCTTATGTAATTTTGACTTTCGAAAAGCTCTGATTTTCAGCTTAATTTGAATAAATAACTTTTGATTTGATTGATTGGCAACAGGACTTACAAGCGGAGAACTGGTGCATCTCGACACTAGATTGCTGGCAATCCAAGGAAGCTACGCTATCCTTGGATGGCAGGCTGACAAGACGTCTACTACGCCTAGACAGGAACGGTGACGGTGATGGTAACCATCACTGTGATGACGGGGACCATCACGGCACACTGCCTGCCGTACAAAATCCTCGTAGCTCCCAGAACTAACACGGGCGTTCTTAACAAACCAGGAGTTATAAAATACTTCTGAAGGGAGGTGGGCTGGTTGGAATAACCACCGACGGCTGCCATGGCACACGTACCATGGTCCGCTTGAAGAACTAAGTGCGGAAACTAAACCCTTTAACATAGAATATATATGTGGGTCAAACTACATCTCAGCCTAACCAATACAGACTTGATGTTATTATATTAGTGAAACTAAGCGAACAGTAACACGTATGACATTTGTACTCACCTTAGCTTTATGTGGGCTATGGATGATTACGTCCAGCTTTTCATTTGTTTCCTTTTTTATGAACTTCCACTTCCCGAATGAGCGAAGTGGAGGTATCGCAAATAAAGTGTCTGTAGAGAAATAATAATTACAATACTATGTACTGTGAAGTTTACTCTGCAACAGCAATAACAACAAATTCTTGTGGATATTCTGAGAATAAGGTACGCTATCCTGGTCGACACACTCTCAATCTTCACCACGATGCTTACAACGGACTTGTGAACAATAAACCCGAAACCACCTTGGGACTGCTGAACGCCCTCCCGTAAATAGAGCTTTGAGCATTATCGAGTCTTCGAGATTTAAGAGAGGGGTCTTTTAGGACTTCATTTAAATATACCCCATCGTAACCTACTCAATTCTCCCTTGAGTTCGGTGATCTTCTCGTCAGTTCGGAGTGCACGTACGTGTGTTATATGTATGTTGCCAAGTCCAGTTTTCGTTAGTTGTGGTAGCCAGATTTCTTTCAGGGATTCTTAGCACCCCCTGCCTCGCCGTAGCCTTGGCCGCTGTCGTAGCCAACGAAACGCGGACCACCGGTCACTAGGGGCCGTTTTAATTTTAGTGCTTGTCATGTTTTAGGGGGTTTGTCATAATCATCATGCTTGGCAGGCGGGTTGGCGATCGTAGTATGGTGGGAAAATGCATTTAGAACGTTACTGCCCATTCCAGTAAGTCCATTAATCGCCTTTTACGACACCCACCGGGAAGAAATGCGATGGTGTTATTATTTACGTCCGACACCACACGGAGCGTATTTAAAGTAAGAACTTGAAAATATATTTATTACAATAAACGAGCGAACGATGTTTGCAAACGCGTTTTCTTCGTAATTCTTTCAACGTAGGGCATGTAAGTCAACGTTAATACAGGACAGCAACATAGCATAATTATTACCTTCCTACGTGTTATGATTTTTACGTTGCCACACAACAACCATAAATAATAAAGGCTTGTTTAAATTGCCGTTTAATTTTTATGTTATTATAATGTTTTTTAATTTACTCCCAACCAAAATGTATGGACGGACTGTCGGAACATCCGCCTTAATCATATGTTGCATGCACCTTAATCTGGACAAGTAACAAGCTGGCCTACCTTGACAAGTGCAGTTATACAGTCCAAAACGAGGCTCCTTGCGGTACTCGTCTCTGTTCGTGCCATTTGAAGACTTCGTGAGGTGGCCGGTGCTCTCCTCGCCAGATAGCTGCGACAAACTCCGTGAAATACTTTCAGTCTCTTGTCTCATACTTTGTTCGGATTGTGGCGACCCATAACTTGTATGGGATGATACAAAACCTGCATTGGGTGAAACTAACCCTGCTTCAGGTGATTGTAAACCTGCTTTGGGTGACTCAAAACTTGCTTTAAATGTGCCAAAGTCTGCTCCGGTTGACCCAAAACTTAAGAATTCTGGTTCAGTCATCTCTTTATCCTTTCCTGAAAGTAAAATAATTATAAGTAAAGAATTATCGGGACATCTGCCTTAATCATAAATGCAAGCACCCTTAACCTAGATAAGAAACAAGCTGCCGTACCTTGACGAGTGCAGCTATGCAGTCCAAACTCAGGCACTTTGAGGCACTCCTCACTGATTGTGCTACTTGCAGCTTTCTTGAGGCTGCGGTTGCTCTCCTGGCAAGATAGCTGTGAGAAACTGTGTGGAATATTTTCAGTCCCTTCTTTCACACTTTGTTTGGCTTGCGGTGAACCAAAAATGAAGACATTTGGCGACCCAAAACTTGTGTGGGGTGAAACAAAGCTTGCACTGGGTGCAACAAACTTTGCTTTAGGTGAGATTACACCTGCTTTGGGTGTGGCAAAGTCTGATTTGGGTGACACAAACCCTACTTCAGTTGATCGTAATCCTGCTTTGGGTGTGCCAAAGTTTGCTTTGGGTGACTCATCACAAACTTTAAGTGAGCGTAAACCTGCTTCAAGTATGCCAAAGTCAGCTCCGGTTGACCCAAAAGTTAATGGAGGTGTTACAAAACCTTCATCGAATGAAGAAAACCTTGCTTGAAGTGAGCATAAACCTGCTGTGGGTGTGGCAAAGTCTGATTTGGGTGACTCAAACGATGCTTCAGGTGAACGTAAACCTGCGTTTTGTATGCCAAACTTTGCTTTAGATGAGCATAAGCCTGTTTTAAGTATGCCAGAGTTTGCTTCGGTTGACCCAGAACCTAATAATTCTGGTTCCGTCTTCTCTCCATCCTCTCCTGAAAGTAAAGTATGTATCCAACTACGTAAGCATTATTCATATTCTCAAGGGATGGCTGGATTTTAAATTGTAAGTAAGTGATAACATGGGTATACTTCTGTGCCATTACGGCGTAAAACATCGGCTGGGATTGCTTAGACAAACTAGTGATAAATTGGGATAGCGGTTCGAATTTTGGCGGGAAATTAATTTATGCGGAATAGTATGTTGCCGGCACGCAGTTTTTACGAGTATGTAGGGGAACAAGGACTTACTTGGAAGCTGATGAAGATGATCGCCTGGGAAGATGGCTGATGCCGCTGGAGGTGCTGAAGCCCAGCGCGTGTTCTGGTGGATTCTTCCTGCACTTAAGTTTGTTTCACCGTGTCGGCCGACATTCACAGATTGTCTTTAGTTTAGAGTTTAATGCGGTTTGGTGTATTTTGCGGCGCGCGCCGCAAAGCTCAGCAGTATTGCGTGAGGTGTTAAGCGGTTGACTTTTTTTTGCGAGTGTTCAATCACAGCGTGATTCTTCCTCGTGTCACTACGAAAGCGCGCCCTGATTGGGCGTAGGAGGCGACACTCCTTCTCTTTCTGTCGCATGGGAGGGTAGTAGGAAGGAAGGAGATGGGTAGTTCAAAACTGCGGTTGGCAACATGACAGAAAAATATAGCGTAGGAGACGCGTTTAGAAACGCGTACGTACTATTGAAATATACCACGTTCGGATATGTTAATATATAAAAAAAAACTACTAAGCATCCTGCCCGGATTTGAGGATATGTAGTATTCTCAAAAAGGGAAAGAAATATATTAAAGCGGGCTAAGAAAGAGAAAAATAATAATCTAAATATGTGAAATTAAATATGTTAGGTTATTAATTACGCGGTTATGTTACTGGGAAGGTAAAGGACATAATTTTACAACGGGTCTCTTAAAGGAACCACTGCATGTCTTCACCATAGCAACGCGGGTTGTCCCATCCCTGCCGGGGAAAACTTCGGTGATTATGCCCATTGGCCAACGTAAAGGAGGGACATCATCCTGATGCATGAGAACCACTTCTATCCGCCACCTTCTCCAAAAGCTACAAACCATTTGGTCAAGCAACCTTTTGCGTCAAGTTAGAGGCTTCGTTGTTTCGGGAACGTTCACAACAGGCAACGAAGTCAACGGAGAAGCCATTATAAAATGCGCGGGAGTAAGTGGTTCTGGGTACGGATCCTCATTCAGGACACAGAGCGGTTTAGAGTTTAGAACTGCCTCAAATTCAGTGAGAACAGTCGAAAGCTCCTCGTAAGTGAGGAGTTGAGAACCGATAACACGGTATAAATGTGTTTTAATGGATTTAATATTAGATTCCCACAACCCTCCAAAATGGGGAGCGCGGGGTGGAATCATTTTCCACTCTATGCGGTAGCGGTTAGCAAGTAGTTCTTGCAATTGAACCTTGGCTCCAACGAAATTTGTTCCGTTGTCGGAATATAAATAAGAAACAGGTCCTCTGCGGGAAATGAATCTTTTAAAAGCAGAAATAAAAGTGTCCGATGACACTTCGGTAACTAATTCAATATGAACTGCTTTGGTAACGAAGCAAATGAATAAGCATATGTAAGCCTTCTGACTTCTTTGACCTCTGCGTCTACATAAAGTTACTTTGATGGGACCAGCGTAATCCACACCCGTATGCACGAAAGCTTGCACGCGACAAGCGGGTAAATCAGCCATCTTTGGGCTGAGGTGAGAAGGAGAAACTTTAAAACAAAACTTAAATGCGGTGATAATAATCTATTAAAACGTGTAAAGTTTTCATGTTTAGGTAAAAGAGGGGGATGCTGCGCTTCATAAGGAAGGTTCGCATTTGACAACCTGCCTCCGATTCTGATTATGTTATGCTCGTCTATAAAGAGATGGAGTTGTTTAAACTGTGAGCGAAGTTTATTACTTTTAATCTCGTCATAAATATCTAAAAAATGAAATTGTTGACTACAATGAATTAAATAAATTTCAGCGGTATCCAATTCACGGACAGCAATTGTCTTAGGTGACTTGTCATAAGGAATAAAATGTAAAAATCTTAAAATGTATACAATTATGCACAATATTTTATTTAACGATGTAAATTTTTGAGAAAGGCTATATATCAAATTAAGTTCTGATATGGTAGATACTAACGTTAGAGATTTATTATTAAACTCAGGCAGCTCACTGCATGAGGAAACAAACGGAGTGATAGGCCACTCAGCAGTTGGGCGCAGAAGCTTCTCAGGGCCATGCCACCACAAATCGTGATTTAGCAGCTGCTCAGGTAGAAGACCTCGAGACAAACAGTCACTAGGATTTTATTTACCGTTAATATGATAAAAATGTTTAGGATCAAGATTTTATTGACATTTAGCGACACGGTTGCTAACAAAAATGTTCCATTTGTGCGGTGAGGAATGAATCCATGAAAGTGTAATTGTAGAATCGGAAAAGGCAAATATTTTATTAATAGCGGTACGAGAGCGGTAAGTGTCATAAACTAGTTTAATTAAATTAGATAAAAGAACAGCAGCGCAAAGCTCTAGACGAGCCAGAGATACGACCATAACAGGTGCAACTTTGGATTTAGCACACACCAAATCTACGTGTGTGTTACCATTTGCGTCGGTGACATGTAAATATATGACGCAGCCGTACGCATTCATGCTGGCGTCAGAAAAACCTACTATATTTGTCACACAACCCATAGTAACGGCTACATGACACGGCAATTTTAAAGAAGAGAGTAGAGGCAATTGCTATTAAATTTTTTGAAAGAGGAGTATTATAGAATCGGGTGGAGTCTCATCCCAATCTGTATTTAATTTCCATAATTCTTTTATGAGTAATTTCGCAAATAGAACTACAGGTGCTACTAGACCGAGAACATCCCACAGACGGGCAACAGTAGAAAGTATGGAGCGTTTAGTACAACTTTTGTCCACATTAGATGTAGTAAAGGTGAAACAATCCTCGGAAGGAATCCATTTGAGTCCAAGAATTTTAAATTATCCCCGTCAGAGAAGTTAATAGAAGAGCGGTTGGAGTGTGGAATAGCCTCTAGTAGTTCCGAGGAATTACTTGCCCACTTAGTAAGGTCGAAGCCCCCAGCCTTAAATAAGGCGATAAGTTCAGCGGAGAGAATCTTGGCTTCCTCCAGAGTAGGGGTAGAAATAGCCAAGTCATCCATATATAACTCATGAGAAGCGACAATGGATGCGCGCGGGAAGCAATGTTTTTCATTCTTTGACAGCTCGCGCACAGTGCGCAAGGCTAGAAATTGACTGGCCTTAAGACCAAAGGCAACTCGGTTAAATTGAAATTCGCAAACAGGTTCAGCTGTATTAAATCGAAACAATATTTTCTGGTACTTTCGATGCTCATCAATAATAGCAATTCGAAGATACATCTGTTTTATATCGGCTGTAACTGCAATAGGGAACAAACGGAAATTTAAAAGTTAACAAAAATATGTCAGCCTGTAAATTCGGCCCTATGTGTAATAAATCATTCAATGACACGCCATTATGAGACTTAGCGCTCGCGTCAAGAACTATGCGCACTTTCGTAGTTTGTTTATCATTCCTAATGACAGGGTGATGCGGTATGTAATAACCTATAGTCTGATCAGCAACACTAGGTGTAATTTCAGTTAAATAATTTTGATCAATATATTCTTGGATAATTTCGTTATAACTAGCGCGCAAAGCAGGGTCGCGAAGCTTAGTTTTTTCCAAATTAATTAAGCGTCGATAAGCGACAGCATAAGAATTTCCGAGTGAATCTGGATCTTTACAGAATGGCAACGCAGTACACTACCTACCACTGGAGTCACGTGACACCGTAGAAACCTACAGCTGTTCACATTCCCGTTCTGCGGGGCTCATAAAAGATTTTGAAGGAATTTCTTCGATATTCCAGAATTTATGCAAAGATTCGTCTAACGACAGAAAACAATACGAGTCATCTATATTCAACGCGGTAGAAAAATATGAAGCGGTATTATTATTTTATTATTAGATAAACTAGCGGGTACCTCACCCATAAGAATATAACCAAACACGGTTTCAATTGCGGAAGGCGCGGTAGGTGAGATAATTTTATTATGGAGTAATAAATACGGGAACAGCTTTGCCCCTAGAAGCAGCTCAACCTCACCTGGTATATGCCACTGGGGGTCTGGCAGCGATAATTCGAACAAATGTTGCACAGCAGAGGTATCCACAAAGTGTGATGGTAATTTATCCGTTATACAATCAACCACAAGAGCGGTTATTTTAAAAGAATTAGTTTTATTTTTAGCAGTAACTGTTATCTCGACGTAACCTATAATAGGCTTTGAAGAGGTTCCTACACCCTTTATAAATGAATTTGAAAGCGGTATAATATTTAATTGTAGTTTCTTACAACAAGCTGAAGTAATTATGTTGTTCTGTGAAGCGTTATCGATCAAACATCTTACAGAAACGTATTTGTTGTTTATTGTCAACGTAGACTTGTGCTGTCGACAATAGTACAGTAGTGAGCGATATGTTTGTGCCTAAGCGTGAACATGCACACAGCGCCACCTGTTGTGAATGCGCGGAACTAGATACAGCGTCAGTCAATATCGATCGCGGCGGCGAACTTTGCTCCAGATGCAAGAGCAAATGATGCTTTTTGTTACATGTTCTACAAGTATGTATAGATTTACACTGTGAAGCAGTATGCGTTGCACTAAGACAGTTTACACATCCACGTTTGTTTTTAATAAAATCCAAACGCGCGTTGGCTGATAGTGCCTGAAAGTTTGGACAGGTGTACAGCTTCCAATGATCATTTTTGTTACAGTATAAACAAGTTTGGTTATTGTCACAAGCAACAAAGGTATGCACTGCACTATCACGTGACTGGTTACGGTATGAGTTATTTTTGTTTACTGATGCAGTTCGAGAAGAAATAGTCCTATCCAATATTTTAACTTGCGATTTTAAGAACTCAACGAGATCCGTATAAGTAGGAATATCCTCATCTCTCATATGCATCTCGAATAAATGTATAGTAGCGGGATCTAATTTTTTCAAAGCTAAATTTAATAAAATGAAATCATAAAGGATTTCATTTTATTAAATTTAGCTTTGTCGTTAATTTGTAATTGTTCTAAGGCAGAAACAGAAGCGTGAAAACTTTCAATAAAACTATTTAAAGAAGCGGAATTGTTCGCTGCAGGTTTAATATTTAATATGTTAGACATGTAGTGTGAGCCCAGTGCTCGCCTATCTTGATATTTTTGAACTAAGCTGTTTCACATAGAAGCATAATTTTCTCCTGATGGAACAATTCTGACGTTATTCTTCCTCTTGTCACTGCGAAAGCGCGCCCTGATTGGGCGTAGGCGGCGACACTCCTTCTCTTTCTGTCGCATGGGAGCGTAGTAGGAAGGAAGGAGATGGGTAGTTCAAAACTGCGGTTGGCAACATGACAGAAAAATATAGCGTAGGAGACGCGTTTGGAAACGCGTACGTAATAATGAAATATACCACGTTCGGATATGTTAATATACAAAAAAAAACTTAGTACAGAAACTTGCGTAAGCACAAACTCTACTATTAAAAAAGTTAAGCAAAACTGACTGCCCAGAAGATTGAAAAGAGATGAAGAGCGCAAAAAGACCAAACATACCTCTATCAATAAATAAGCGGTTATCCGCATCCTTATCATCGCTGGTCCCATCCACGTCTTGCAGCCAGGGTTTAGCGCTTAGAGGAATATGTGACAGTAACTCTTCCTCCATAGCTGTAATCTTACGTAGCCATATCCTCTCTCTCTCTATTGAACTGTATAATTATTATCACCTTACTTACAATATTGATTTAAGTGGATTCATTAAAGATAACAATAATCGTACTAGTGTGAACTGGCTTAAATCTAATGACCCCTTTCTAGGAATTAGTAAGCCTCTAAGTATTTAGCGTTATGAGACTTCTTAAAATATTATATAATAGACATCTTAAAATATTTTTCTATTTGCAAAAGATTTTTTTACAGTTTCAGTCACTGCCGTAGGTAATTGTATTTGCTCGGCACAAGATTTTTTAGGCTCCTTGCTTTACTTTTGATACAAGCTTTCTTTCATTTAGTTTTTTTTTTTTCATTTCCGAGCATATTTACGGCATATCAGGCGATATATGGAGTTATTTTGCTATGTGTGTGGAATTTAATTTTCAACCCTATTTCGGCCAATTTTTTTGTCTATCTTTGCCCTAACAGTGCTTTATCAGCTCTAGACAACGTTATCGGAATCAATGTTCTAACTAAAGACGTTTTTGCGCTATACGATTGGAATTCCAACTATAGTTAAAAATAGCATGCGCATGCACACGCAGTATGACGTCATAGGCAAATTATATCAAACCTGAAAATTGTTATAAATATGGTCTATCTTTTGAATGCTCAACCATTACTCTAGTAGCAAAACTCTAGTTGTTATTAGCGGTTCAAATCTTACATGTTTCAGTCGGTCAAAAATAATGAACTTACTACCAATACTCCGAATGAAAAGACGTTTTCATGTTAATAGGACTTGGATGAACACCCTCCTCTCCTTTCAATTTTATGTAAGATTAGTTTAGGTACTAATTTTCCAAAAAAAAGAAAATTTAGCAAAAAGTTACAATGATAGCTTACTTTTGTGATCTTACGTAAGAAACAAACGCAAACGCGAAGCAAACGTGATGTTTTTATCTTTACTTTTAACATCTCTTGCATGCGGACAATTTGTGTTCTATGTATGTCTTGTAGTCATGTTTGAGCAAATAAATGGTTATCTTATCGTATCTTAACAATCTAGACTCAGAGGAGTCTAGATTGTGAACATATCACTGCCATAAAATAAATAAATAGATTTGTTCGGACTCCCTCCTCCCTCAAATCGTCTTACGTAACAAATAAACAGCCCCTAAGTACTTACGGTATCAGCGCCTGTTCCAGCAGATGTCGGTAGGCTTTGTACGTTCTCATGTACGCAGCCTCCTTGCGCAAGGAAAACTCGCTGTCCAAAACCACCACGTTAATTCGGTTGCCTTCTGTTGACAAAGACAAGGCAACATTCTATATTAAAACAAATCAAGGGTGCATGTGCACAACACATGTCAGAAGTGAGGAAAGTTTAATATTTTTAAATAGTATAAAACGAATTCGCTTTTTCGTCTGTCTGTGTAGTTTCTCTAAAGTAAAGCCAGCCATTAAATGCGTTAAATTACACGCATGTAATGCCTCCAAGAACTGCACGTCGCCTTTATTTGGCGAAAAGTTTACTTGGCGCCAGCACCTAGAGGTAACCACGGCGCGAATTAGAAAACTCATATGGTATTAAAGACACTTTAGCATGTTGCTGATTATGAGTTACTACGCACGGTATATTTCGCACTGGTTCAGTTAGTGATTGGGTATTGCATTGGTGTTTGGGGTGGAGCATGCAGAACGCACATGCTTCGAATTAAAAGGGGACAAAGATCTTTGCTTAACGTAATGACATTTAGACCTTTTAGATTCCCCAACACAACTTTATATGAAATAGTAGTAGTATAGTATTTAAATGTCAAGTTCCCACTGTACGGCAAATGTATATTTAACATATAATCACCAAACAGCATCTGGTCACACCATTAAATAAGCTAGTTTTAAGCAAGTGAACTATAAAGAATGTTTGCATGTCTGTCAAATTAGACACCGCAGCTGCTAGAAGGTAACGCATGTATTTTTCAAGTCACATTTATAATAAAACAAACAATGTTCTCAATATAAATCCTCTTACAATGAGGGAAACTAAAACTAAGTCATGGCTACTGAAATATACAGTCAAACAGAATGAATTTTATTGTAAGGCATATTTAAGTTCAACAAGATGTAGTACCTATACATATATTACATATTTTCTCATTGTGAATGGAGGTTCCATTCACACACCAACACACTCCACACATCATCAAATAAAATACACACTCTCTACACTTTACACTCACACTCACACACATGTAGAAATATAATATATATGTCAATGGGAAAAGTACCGAAAAGGCTGGCAGCATTGCCACGTTGTATGGCAATGCTGATTCTTTGGCCGAAAAATTGGCCAGCCCTTTGGTCATGTGAAGTGTCGAGCAACCGCTTGGAAATGTCTCGGAAAACTAAGTGGGCACTCGGACCCCATGGCCCTAGAGTTTCAACCCTATACGGCTCGAACTTATCATAACATGGTTGTATATTGCATAAAACCCCGAACCTACTGATTGGGTGAAGACACTGGCTCCTGTAACACAGGTGTTTTTACCTAGCGCAGGAGTCAGGGCTCCACTTTGTTTGTATCCTCTTTTTATGCCAGTAAATAATTTCATTTATTATTGTTTATCATCATATGTGTGACTGCATGCTTCTTTTAAACTACGCATCAGGTTTTGATGTGGTACTCATCATAATTTACAGAATATATTCCGGAACGTTTATGTGTAGAATTCATTAATGTTACATAGATATAATATAGAAAATCCGATGTTTTGTCCCGGCGTAAAAACCATGCGAAGCAGGGGCGGCTCTATATTTATATTATAACGCGCTTTGTGTCATCTTTAAATTATTAGTAGGGCGTTCTTTTTACTAATGCCGAAAAGCCTGGCAGTGGCATGACTCAGGCAGAAGAGGCAAGCACGCGGGCGCGAACTCGTGCGACAGATACAAGACCATATGGCTATTATAGTTCCAGTACTAAAAAGTGATACGAGCTATATAGCAATCTTCCCACCAAAATCTCAACAGAAAAGCACCAAAGAGAGGGCTGGTGAACCAACCTGCTTGCCTTGCTTGTATAAAATTTTTGAGATAATATCCAGCAGTTAGTACTTACGAGGTCCAAAAGTCTCCCAAACAGAGACTGGTAACAACCAATGACTGTCCCAGTGGGTCAGACACTTCAGCGCATTCTCACTCGCTATGTATTGAGTGTTATTATTTGCAGCGTATATTGCCAAATCACGGTGTATCTCCGTGATTGGTTCCATTGATAGTGCTTCTTCATCTGCAAGGAAAAAAAAAGTAATTTTTAGGTGGGTTTCAACAATTGGTCATAATGGGTTCTTAAAACATACATACCTACATTAACTGTCACCTATTTCGCATGGCGGTAGGTAGAAACTACAGAATTAACCTTGTAGACTTCTTTTGTTTTGTTTACGTTCATATATCTGGACACGCACGCCATTTACATGTACTACGCAACTGAGCTTTCTGAAGAACATTACCAGTATGGTCACTGCATGTCCTAGGATCTAGGGCAACCCTCCCGGCGTTTTCACCAACATCTGTTTTTTTATTTTTTGCTAGCCGCCTGTCATCATCCTCACATCAGCATCATCATTTCAGCTGAAAAATGTCCATTGCTGGACATAGGCCTCCCCGAAAAACCGACTCTTCAATCTGTTCTGTGCTTCTTGCATCCAACGGATTCCTTCGGCCTTCACCAGGTCATCGCTCCATATTGTAGGATGCCATTCAATGCTACTACCTGTCTTGAGTCGCAACGTTGCCTTAATACGTAATTCCTCAGTTTTTCATCGATAGTTACACCACACATGTTTACTCACATGCCATTTGACATACCCAATATTCACTTCTATACATAGGCGTAGGCACCAACATATCATTCTGAACAGCCATTTGTCACAATTGCATGTTTAGCACTCCACTCACCTTATTTCCAACATTCACTCTCTTTTCCTCGTCTTTATCAATCTTATATCTCTTGTTAACAGATTCTCGAAATATAAAAACTCATTTACTGCAACTCATTCTTAATACTCATTGTTTTTATTACCAGTATTTTTTTGAGAGCTTGCTGGTGTTGATAATATCAATTACACCAAATGTACTGGAAACTATTTATCATACAATGGTAAAGAAGAAAGCATGAATTTAGCATTAAGTTAAAAAAAAAATGGTTCACTGGCACATAACGAAAAATATCGTATACTTACTTGGCAAAACAATCTGGTATGGATGTTTCTGGCAAGGCTGTGGTACCATGCAAGGTTTATTAATAATGTTTAAATGCTGCTCCAGCTTTTCTGGAATCTGAACCTGTGGCATTTCTGCTAAGGTGACCTGAGAGTGAAAATCTTTACTTGAGTAGGGCTAGTATTATCTGTCATTACATATTTTGCAAAAAATAGACATTGGTTACATTCCACCTAGTTTTTTGGCCAATTAGGCTTAGGACATTGCTTGCAACATTAAAATAATATATTGCATGATTCATAAATGAGTTATGTGGTAATTACTATCAAAACAAATTAAAATGCCTGTTTTCACTAATACTAGGCAACACCTAAATAGAATAAACCCTGCTTATAAGCGCGAAGTTGTATTTTCCAATTTTGGCGCAGGACTTATGTCAATGTATTGCTTACCGTTTGGGCCTGTTAGGCGCGCGTGAACATCATATTAAACATATAAGATCATAATTTTGATGAAAGCTGAAGATCAAGCACCTTTTACAGTATACTTACTTTGATCAATTCCTTTTCAAGCACAGCACGACAGTTGCTACTGCGATTCTCTAATGTTATAAGAGCCGTAACTTGATAGTGTTTCGGTAAAGCCTGCATACGTTGCGCTCTCATTTTGAACTCAGCTTCATATACTGTTTCAACAATGGGGTCTGGCCCTAGCGTACGGATACAATTGTAGGTAGGCCAAAGGCTCTTTGCCCATTCTTTGTACGCTTTTTGTTCTTTTAGGTATGTTTTTTGGATAGACTGAAATTGTTTTAAGGAATTACAACAAGACGATATCTATAGCATGAAAAATAAATATGTCATAAAATATCTTGCAACTAGGGATGGCGATCTCTAGTCGAGATCTGGCCCGGCAATCTGACCAAATCTCTATAACGAGATAGCATCATTCTTTTGCAGACCTGAATAAAAATAATAAAGGACTATACAGGTTTGATTATTGTTCCTATTGGTGGCCATTTAACTCGGCAGCAGTCGCTACTAGGGTATGAATATTAGAATCTCTGAATCTTGTAATATCGGAATCTCGGGTATATTTTCTATTAGCCAAACCGTATCGTCTTTGATTTAAGGACTTTTAGATATTGTTGATTTGTAGAACTATAGCGAGCTGCAATTTGTCCTATAAATTTAAAGCCTTTAGAGATTAGGTTTGAAAGTGTGGGATTTTTTATATTTTTATTACTTGTCGATGACAAGTCCCCGATTTTGATACGTATACGTTTAATTTCATTTTTTATTTTTAATGTAACTGTAATAAAACTATAAAGTACAGACGCCAGCACATAAAGCTATCCTAAAATGTAAAATTTTCCCAATTGAACTTTTCCAATTGAACCATACACTTTTGCAATAAAGTTGAAAAACTATCAAAGACAGATTGGGGTAGCTTGATGTGCGGGCCTCTGTAAATTTTAATAAATTCAAACACTTGAATATCTTATCCTGTTTAAATTCTGTGGTATTTTTCCCTAGTGGTGAGTATTTGTGTTTGTAAATACCTCACGAGTGCTCTCGGGTTAATGACAATAGATAGGTACAGCAGATACCACTTTAATGGCATATCCAAATATAAATAGGTTAGTTAGGGATCCCTTAAACAGAAATTGCTAAATTTTAGAATAAACTATATTCGTTTATTCAAGATCCCTAAATAGGACACATGCTATGGATTATTTCGAATTTTTTCTAGGACTAACTAAGTATTTTGTAACTTTTTATGGGGAAATAATATATTTACCTGAATCTTTAAAAATTTAGTGACCTTTTATGATGTACGTTTTTTAAACTGGTTAACCTCTAAATCTTTTTGACCTTCTAATGATGCAAACCTTAAAGCCTCTTTTTAAATATCTCTTCTTTTCTTACAGTTGGTCTGATTATCTAAGCTAGAGTACCCTGATAAAACAGGTCATTTATTTATTTATATACGCTTTATTGTACACCAGAAAAAGCATGACAAAATAAAACATTAAACACTAAAAAAACATACAATGGGCGGCCTTATCGCTTTCTGCGATCTCTTCCAGGCAACCTTGAATGGATAGTGATTGCGTGGACATCAAAATGGGGTTATTATTGGTGCAACAAATTATAAATACAATTTATAATATAATAGATACCTACAAAGATATATTCATAAATATGCTGTATAATAGATACATAAATACATACATTTAAACTATATAAGCATAGAAAATAAATGACGACTACAGATTATAACAGCTACCTACAACAAAATTACAACAACAAGTAATGCTCCTTCACTAGTCTCTTGAACACCGGTAACGATTGCGCGCGTTTTATTTGAAGGTTTTTTTTTTTTTTTTTAGAGCTAGGTATCTGTTACTATTAAGAAAATCGTGTTGACCCTGGCATTACTTTATGCATTTACGAGTAAAATTGTCTTATTGCCTTGAAATATGATTGATTTTTCTTTGGGTCAACTGGCGGTAGATAGGTATGGCAAAATAAATTAAAAAAAAAATGCGTATATTTTTTGTTTTTGACTGAAATTGATTCAATGGTCAATTATGAACCAATTACTTCCAGGATTTGCGTCTATTCTGTTACAGCTTATATAAAAACTTACTCGATATGTTTCAAAATCCTGTTTCGTGGGTCTGCCTAGAGACAGTTCTTCCAAAACTTTTGGGTTCGCGTCACTCATAATCCTTAAAATCGCTAGGTGTTGGTGCCTGCTCAGTGCTGATATCTTTGGGTAGGGAGGCGGTGGTCGGATACTTGGCACAAAACGCATAAAGTTTTGTGGCTGGAAATTAAATAAATTTAATGGGACACTAGACGACCAGCTCCTAGTTGCACGGTTGGTTCCAAGTATTATTTTAAAACAGGCAGGGTTAAAATAAAACTCTCTCGAATATTCCTCAATGCAAACAAAACTAAATGTTTTAAGTTCTCGTTACCAAATGTACCCCAAGTAGGTCTAAATTTTAAACTTGATGGCAAGAAACTAGATGCTATTTCGGAAACTGTATTTTTGGGAATTACTTTAGATTCAAAATTACAATGCGGTGCTCACATTAGAACTCTTTCAAGTAGATTAAGCTCAGCTGCTTACGCAGTAAGAGAAATAAGGCAGTTGTCTGATGTAGCCACAGCTAGGTTAGTTTACTTTGCTTATTTTCACAGTATTATGTCTTATGGCGTTCTGCTGTGGGGATCGGCAGTCGGCAGATTCAATTTTCATTTTACATAAGAGGGCAATCCGCGCAATCTATAAAATGAGGCCTCGCGAGTCTCTTAGAAACAAATCAAGCGAAATTGATATACTAACTCTGCCTTCTCTTTATATCCTAGAAAATATCTTGTATGTTCGCAAAAACTTAGGCCTTTTCAAAAAAAGATGCGATTTCCATAATCTGAATACACGTAGTAAAAATGAAATTGTGATTCCAAAATTTAGATTAACTAAAACTAGCAAGTCATTTCTAATAAACAGTATCCGCTTCTATAATAAGTTGCCAAAGTCGGTTACAGAACTTAGCGATGGAAAGTTTAAAACTCACCTCAAACGTGTTCTTATCAAAAAAGCATATTATAAGATAAAATACTATGTTGAAGGCAGGAAAGTTTGACATTATTTCCTTCTGCACATGTGGCTTCCCTGGTACCTCATTAACAGCATAACTATGTGAAAGTCTATTAACTGCTCCCAAATTACCTGATATATTCTCGTCATTATTTGACATTATACATCAATTTTAATATCGACAATTTTTTAGTGATGTCATGGAAATCATATCTGTTGGTTTAAATAGGTTCATTTTATTTATGTAGATTATTTTACATATTGTGAATGAGAGAACGTTGTAGGCCTTACAGGCTAGATTTGTAGACGATTTTCTATTCTGTATTTTCATTCCTCTAAGTACCGGGTACTTATTGACAGGCCTGCACTGTCCTCCCATACCTATTATCACTGTAATTTGAAAACATTGTTAAAGCCAATTATTTGTAAAAGAGTAACCGTGGAGTTTCTTGCCAGCTCTTCTCCATAGGAAGCGACAATTTGGAACCGTGCACCTAGCTTCTGACGTTTCAGAAGTACCCATGCAGGTTTATGTGAAATTAAATATTTTGATTTGATTGGATTAAAAATAATAACCACCAAATCCGCCTAACTGAATGAATTCAGTAGCTCCTGCTACTTTCCAATATTAGGAGATAAGTTAATTAGTGCTTGTTCTAAGGGCACAAAACATGGTTAAATAAAAATAAAAAAAACTTAGGTAAGTACCTGATTAATGTCGAAAATTTTGTTACATTTTATTGTATTAGGTGGGTGATCATCATCGTCAGAGTCGGGCCACAGCGGGTGCCCAAACTCGGGATCACTAAAATCACCATTTAACCTAAAAACAAAGCTTCATTTAGAGACACGTTTACATTTTTTTTTTTATGAAGATTCATTGCAACATTACCATGTTCAAAAACTGTCATGACTAGTGGTCGCTTTGAATGTTTGATAGTCTATTCAATGTTAACTCTACCAATTTTGACTTTTGGATTGTTACCATAATGCAATGCCCAATCATCATCTTCATTGCAGCCGAAAGACGTTCACTGCTGGAAATAGGCCTCCTCCAAACGGGGAGGGGATTTCCATAATCGCCACGCTTGGCAGGCGAGTTGGCAATCGCAGTATGGTGGTAAAATGCAAGAACTCTGCTGCCAATTCTATGGTAAGCCCTTTAGACCTTCTACGACACCCACGGGAAGAAATGGGATGGTGCTATTCTTTTACGTCCGGCACCACACGGCACGGTAATGCCCAATGCTAGGTCAAAAAGTCGATTTTCTCGTATTTATGAATAAACCTTTTTTTATTTTATTTAAGTAGCTAAATTTAGATACTTTTTTCATTGTTTTAACATAACATTAATGTATGCAAATATTGTAAAACATTTTAAAAGAGTAGGTAATTTAATGGTGTAATTTCTTGTCCATTCTTTTTTCTCCATACGAAACTATATTTTGGAACGGGGGCGACTAGAATCAATTATAATGTTAATGTCAATAATTGATTTTAGTCGCCCGTTCTGAAATATAGTTTTTGTTTACATCAATTATATATTAATGTCTGGATTTATGCTTTCATGGTTGCACAACGACATGCTTTGCTTGGTAGTATAATGCAGGCCTTTGATTTTTATAAATAATTAAAACACCTGGACCTGGTTCCGTAATAAAGAGCATTACCGGATACTTATATAATACAGATGCCCAAAAGCATAATTATGCCATCAACCTTTTATAATTGAGTATTTAACCCATAAAGTTAGTATTGTAGTGCAGAACTGCAGCCGGTAAAAGTAAAGTAATAAAGATGAACAAGCTTACCAACGATCAAGCATTGATTCTCCAATCATCGTGTTTACCGAATTTTATTCTGAAATTATAAATATTACATTGAAAAACCGTTCTCCACTTTTGTACACCAGACAAATCTATAAAAAGTACTCCGCGAGACAATCCAAAGGAGAACAAAATCAATACTACTGCAGGTGCTGAACACTACAATACTTGTCAAGACTTCGTTGAAATATTATAGAAAAGCGCCATCTACTACTATCTGCGTGAAATATTTAGTACGTTTAATTCACGAGAGATGGTACGTTCAACAAAGAATAAACTTGTACAAAAACCACTAGATTAGTAGAAATTATAAATTATTTAAGTCGTTTTATGTCAATGATGAGTATTAACAATTATTTATTTAAATTATAAATAAATTATTTTTTTATTTGTTAGTTTTTTTTATGGCAACAATGATGCCAACACTGTCAAATTAATGTTCAAGGAAATCTGGATTTGAATTTCACCTAATTTGCGTAAAGACGCTATTATTTAGTATTATTTGCGATAAAGGCGTTACAATTTTGTGTTATTTGCGAAAAAGAACCAATTCGACATCCTTAAGCCTATGACATGGAAGTAAAAATCGGTTGGACGGACAGTCTAAAAGGTTTATTTAACTGTCTAATCTTATTTCAAATGGAGTATACTTGTAGATATTAGGTGACATTGTAAATATTACTTCAGAACTAAAGTAATATCACGTAGTGTAATATTTTATGATGCTGTATTTAAATTAATTTAATAATAAAATAAGGACATAAATAATTTAATAACTATTTAATTTCAATAGATTCATTAATCTAATAAGATTGAAACGACAAAATCGTGAGCAAAACCGTTTTATTCCGTGAGTGAGATGATTTCTGACATCCACGTCGGCAAAGCCATTGGCAAAACCTAGTAAATATTGCATTGAATTCAAAAAGTAAATTGGCTAATACGTTTTTCTGGAGTTGTCAATTTGCCCAAAAAATAATTCACTTGTGCTAATCGCCTATAGAAAATAATAATCAAATTATTATTTTGTTATTCCAAAGTTTCGATTCGCCCGTTTCCGGTGAGTAAATTGGTGCGAATTGACTAATACCCCGGTATAGTCCTTACTAGAGAGGGAGACCTTGCTAGCAATACTTTTGAGAGGGGACATCATGTCTGTCAATAGTAAATTAGAGTGCGGGGCTGGCGACTCACACCCTATTTTAAAATATAAGGCACTAGCAGTTTTCCCGCGATTTCGTCTGCGTGAATTTCAAAGATACAGCCTTTAGGTATTACTCGCTGATATTGTTGGTTTCTATAGGTGACAGAATTTTATAAAATTTAACTTAGGTAGGTATCTAACTAAGTTAAGTAGGTACATAATTTAAACCTTCCCGGTATACAGTGTTTGAGGTTGTTTTATTTTTTGCGGTAACAAAATAATCTGGTTTTCGGTTGATCCAACTTGTGATTAACCAACATATAACTGCCCGTGGGTAAAAAAATATTTGCGTAAGTCAATGCCAACCAAAGAGAGTGTTTGTCCCTGGGCCTTGTTAATATAATTTCCCCTGACGGCAAATTATGCTTAAACGGGAATTTGGAGTCGCTTGAACGATATAGGCAGCTCCGTGTGAATTTTTGAAAGCCTCGGGATCTGCACTAGCTGGCCAGCTCCTGGTCCGATAAGAATGGTCATTGTTATTAAATTGTCTTTTACATAATTTATTATTAGCTTTGTGCCATTGCACAAATTAGGTTGGCTTAATTTTTTTCTTTTTATTGTGATAGGTGTTCCGATTTTCAATAGCAGTTCGTGAGGCGGCAGCCCGGATGGTTTAAGTTAGGTTTAAAAAAATTGCGGATAGTGGACTGCATCTTCGATATTACACACTGTATCAATTGATTTGTAAATTTTGATGTGGCAGGGGGGGACTTATTGTTAAATTAAATTATTGATTTCATTGAATGTGTCGTTCATATGTAAAACGATAGCCTTTAGACAAAGCCAATGATTGTCTTTATTTAGTGAGACGTTTTTTCTCACGGCTGAATGACGATTGTGGACAAATAGGTAAGTTGACACCAGAAGGCTAGCATAGGATAATGCCTGTGCCAGTGGATCTGCACAAAACATTAACACTGATATTGACAGAGTTTTTAAGAAAAAAAAAAAAAAAGCGTTTCTACAGTATTAAGGAATTTTTAGAACATAAAATTATTTGATTAGAGTATTATTTAATAAATTGGTTGTAAATTATTTAATGAAATTTGTATGTAATAATAATGTCATAATAGTACAATAATAATCCAATAGTAATAATCTGCGTAATAATTAGGTATGACATTTGAACAAATATTTTGCACGCCTGCTTGCAGGCAGAATACAATGACTTTAAGGCTGTAAGATCTTCCCTTGTAAACAATGTATTTTATTGCAAATAAACATTTTGAATTTGAATATAGAAATAGCGTCGTGCAAGCATTATAAAGTGCAGGTTGGTAGATGTCACAAGTATCGATATTTTTAATTCTAGGACATGCTGGTTTCCTCGTGATATTTTCTTTCACCGTTTTGAGAGCAGTGGTCTTGAAACAATTTACACAAAGAAAAGGACCTGTCTAGGTTTGAACCTACAACCTACAGCTCGTAACTCGCGGCCGTTACCACTGGACCACCACTGCTCTCATTTTCGTCGCGCAAGCCCTCTATTGTTTATGTTTCGTACTCAATCGTGCCACCCTTTCCCACGTTCATTACCTACATGTCATGCTGGTGACCTCTACTTTATTAATTTAAGACACTTGAATACAGATGGCACTTTTCACAACCATTATTAAAATGAAATAGTTGGGCTCCCTCCCTGATTACCTGCAAGTTGTTTTATTCTGGGAGTAAAGCCAGATAATAACAATTAATTTACATCTTTACATCGTATTGCCTTGATTCGTTTGAAATCGAAATCACTTGATCGAATGAAGAAAACTAGCTATTTTTTTGAGAGTGGGAAATCATCAAATGACTTCTCCCGCTCCGGGTGGAGCAGGAAGGCGTGTCAGACTTTTACTGACTAAAACCCATCCGTTTTCTCTCAGTTGCCTGTGCGCTAGGGGCGACGGTATCTCTTTCGAACAACCCGCACCCCTAGCTGGCATCGGCCCTTGCGGACCCCACCAGATGTTGCTGATGTTGTTGTTGCAAAAGCGCTACTCAGAAGCACTGGCACTCCTCCTCCGCTGCAGCCTGTAACCCTCAGCCGCGATGCCTCCCATTCGACATCGCGGCTCGCCTCAGTTGCGATGCATCTCACCGCAACCTACTTTTTGGCCGCTACGTCGTTGGCTTGGAAGGAAAAGCCCTGACGAGCGGCCCTACCTTAGGGTTTCTATTCGCTTCACCGTGGGAGGGTGACCACGGCTACGGAGTCCCCCGGAACGATAATGCGGAAACCCACTGGGGGGAAACTACTCGTAGTATTAATTCTGCACCCTAATTGTGTAACACACTATTAAACACAATTTGAATCAATTTGAAGACATTACTGACTTAATTCTAAAAGCTTAATATTGTCGTTGACTGCTTTCTCAATTCTCTGTTCAGATGTATAGGTATCTAGAATGAAGGGGTATAAATTAAGTTTTGAGTTATCATTTTGTGAAGTAGTTCGCTATTTGAAAAAATAAATTGTCTATTGTGTAGGTTTCGAATGTCAATTAGTCCTCTACCTCCTTCTTTCCGCTGCATTGGTATTACTCTGCAGACAGAATCGTGGGTGGCGTTTGCGGAATTTGGTCATTGTGGTGTTTATTTTTCATTGAAGGTTTTTCAGGTTGATTTCGTTCCAATGGATTATCCCAGAAGAATATGTGAGTTCCGGTTTAGCAGAAGGTATTTCTCGCTTTGATAGTATTTCGAGAATATAGTTGAGTTTTCAGAATTGTGTTCATTCTGTGTTGGAATTGTAGTATTAATTTTTGTTCAGTTTCTTTGCAGTGTTCTATCGTGATGATTTGTTCTTCGTTCTTCGTGAAGTTTTGTCCGACATTTAAAAAAAACACTTAGTTTGTCCCGTATCACTATTGAAGTTGTGCATCGTCCCAAATTCCAAGTATTCTATAGGTGCAGTAAAAAAACCACATATTGTAATTAATTGAAATTTTTGAAATCATCATCATCATCTGCCTAGCCTTTTCCCAACTATGTTGGGGTCGGCTTCCAGTCTAACGGGATGCAGCTGAATACTAGTATTTTACATGGAGCGACTGCCTATCTGACCTCCACAACCCTGTTACTAGGTAATACGATACCCCTTGGTAAGACCGGTTGTCAGATTTTGGAAATAATAAGTCCATAATAAAACAGTTCTAAAAATTTATGTAAATAAATAATCTTTATTAATCACCATCCCATATAATGGTATGATAACCATTCATCACCATCATCATCAGCCCATAATGTTCCCACTACTGGGACACAGGCCTCCTCTCGGTGAGAGGGATCATCTTATCATTACTACAGTTTAAATATACAAAACAGTCAGATCTGTAATAAACAATATTCAAGACTGATATGGAAAGTATTGCTACTGGCCAAATGGGTCAATTTCTGCAAACAAACAAAAAATCATTGTTTACCTGCTCTTGACACTGATTCCAAGAAACATGAAAAAGATACCAACCTATTCTTTTTTTAAATTAAGAAGTTAAGCAAAATAAAATAAAAATTTGAAGAGGCTTTTAAAGAAGCCTTACGGCGAGCTCTGACGAGGGATAATAAATCAATGATCGGCATTGACCCCTGAACGTGTAAGAGAGACACTCGATCATAGTGAGCTAGGACATTGGCAGTAATTTCAGTAGGCTTTAAAACCGAGATTTGCATACAAAGTTCAGAAAATAACGTAGCAGGGTCCCGGCAGGATCGTTGCGGTTGCGTAGCCTCCGATTGGCTGCAGCTAAGACGTATAAACAAAAACGCGATGCGTTATACAAATTCAAGACAGCTATACGTATAGGTATTTTTGTAACTGCATATTATGTGTGTGTGGGTTTACAACATAATAAATGATTTAAGAAATTATTTAGAATAGACATAAACACAAAAACGCATTATTCAATGTCAAAAATCTAACCAAACAACAATAAAGTTATGTTATGTTATGACTAGTGCCCTCTCCAACCGGCGCGTCCAGATAGGAGACGGTATTGATTATATCCCTCGCGTAAGGGTAACTTAAGGTTGTCACCATACAGTTTTCATTTATTTTTAACTATACTAGCATAATGTGAATGGAGTAAAACCGATAGCTCATTTTTTTGTAACCTGCAGTTAGGTATACCTAGTAACATAATTTGATTTTACCGGTAGCAAAGGTGATACAGGTTGCATGGCATGATTGCATTACATATCTCGGGACTATGACCACCCCGGACTTTCCGAACTCGCAGAGGCCCGATACTCGCTTATAGTGAAATAAGGTACCATCCGACGACTATCTCTTTACGCACTATTCAAGTGCACTCAAGATAAACCCCCGGCTGGTGTAGTACTATCCTGTAAGGATATGCAAAAAATGGCATTGGAATATTTGTCTTTGGATGGCTAAAGTGGACCAAGTTACCTAGAACTATAGAAAGACTATGGCCCGTGCCTGATCAATGTTTTATTTTACACGAAAAAATGGCAAGGGGTGACTTGCACACTCATTAGTAGAGCGCGGTAACTGTCGCTAGCACTTATTATAGTGACGTAGTGACAAGAGGACAACATATGCTATCGAACTTAAGGAGAGCAGAGGTATTCCACGGTTATAAGGACCAAACCAGAGTCCGCATATGCTCAACATCCCTATTGCACTTATTGGAACTTACTTCCTCTGAGCATGTTCAGTGTTGCGAAGCTCCACTCAAGCCGGCCAATAAAAGCAAGAATGAGGTGGAAGCTCTGTTATTTGTCAGTGTTCACTCTATCCGGTCATAATATTAGTAAAATTGTCTTTGCCATATCTCGGGACCCTGATGTCCTGGACCTTTAGAAGGCGTACGAGGGGCCGAAACCAACTACAGGCCTGTGACACCAACCGACGATTATTGTCGACGTTTCGCATAATTCATAACTAAAGAACCACAACGGTTCGACGAACAATACCAAAGGAAGGACATTTGGGTAGGCCGCATAAATCACTTAAACTTCCGAACCATATTAAAAATAAACTGAGAAAAAATATATAATCAAGATTACGTATACTTACTCATTAACGCTGTCATCGTTTACAAGAACTTGAACATCTCCTCTGAACATGATGGAAATGTTCACCTTCAAAATACAGCAGCGGGGTTTCGTGGCAAGCTTAATTAAGTAAGTAATCTAAGTTTAAATATAGGTAGAATTAAAATGAAATAAATTTTATTTTTTATTGATGTTTGAGATATCTACTAAAATACACGCAATATAAAAAATATAACCAATGTTGAAACGGGATTTTTAGATTTGTTTTTCTATTTCAGTACTTACATAATTTACCACTTAGTTTGGTGCCTGTTATGCATTTCAAAATAGACAAAAGATAACTTTACACCTTCGATCGAGAATACTTTTGAACCAAACCTCATCGTTTCATTACATAGTACTCAATTATTTCGATTGGGAAACTGTGCAATTTATGTGGCAGCCCTGTCTTGTATTCATGCGAGCCAGATTAGACAGGCACGACTCCGGCTCTTCCCAGTTTTCCCTCGGTTGTGTTAGGACGTCGAAAGCGCTGCAGATCTATCACGGGTCCAGGCTAGTAACCAGCACTGCGTACCCGACAGTGAGTGTATAAGTAGAGTCAATCCTACCTACCTGTGAAATCTAACAAATTTACCCGTACACAGCTAGGTAGCTAGCCTCATACTTAACCGGCACCCACCCGGAACCATCTAGCCAGCCATCTTAAACGTGTGAAAAGAACCTAATGTGATTTTGTTTGTATTGTAAAGTGAAAAAATAACATTGGAAAGTCACGTTTAGTGAAGTGAAAATAGACACTTCAATACGATATTTTGGTGGACTACTCACATCTGTAATCAGGTACGGACCTTGAAATTGTACTATGTCTACATAATGGGAAGTTTTAACAACTCCGAAAAGCTTTCGGTTTATTCTGATAGGTCTGTGTTAATTTTAAACCAAATTCTGTTCCATTTCAGGCTTTATCTAGCGGAGCCAGAAGAAGCATTGTGAAGGGTGACTAACTTAATTTATACAATAACACAGGTAATTTATAATTAATAAAGGTACTTATATTAGTTGACAATAAAACACTTCTGGACATACTTATAGGAACGTACAAACGCGTGTTAACAGCACCAAAAAGTGAAATAATTTGATACTTTTTTCCGGATTTTATTCGGTTTTCTAGAAGACCGATGTTATAAGTGCAGATTTGCTTTGATTTGGTTTGTCTTTTTCTTAAACTACTATGGTGGTGTTTTTCTTTAACCATGTTGAAAATTGAAGAAACGTTTTTAAGTAAGACTGATTGTGTATTGCAAATGAGTTCGATTACAACGTTCATTAAATTTTCAGCAAGTTAGGGCATAAAATAATTATGACTGTGTATTGTGCGGCACAAGTTGAGTATTATGATCGGAAATAAGTGGTAGAATGTTATTTCGGGAAAAGTTACAGATTATCCAAGCGCAAGGGATGGAATAATATCGACCAAGCAAGCCAGCGATACTTCCGGAAGCGATTTTGTTGAACCAAATGTTTCCAAACCTATAAAACCATTTGTTATAATTGTAGTTTACGAGACTGTTACATATCGGGGTTAAATAATACTATCCCACGAGTTTTTAAATATCTGTTTTTGGTTTAGTCAACAAATGGCTTAAAAGGGTGCTTAGGCCCCATGCACTCATGCACTTTACACCCCTGTGGAGTGCGTGAGTAGGAGCCTAAGCAATTCCATCAGAAATTTGCTCAAGGTGCTAAGGGAATTAACATTCTAAAAGTCCTGACGTCTAAGAGGTAGGCCGGAGTGGCAGAGGTCATAGTTCCCTCGTCCACTTACATCTCAATAATAGTGCATTGCAGGGAAAGCTACTCGTATAAGATACTAAACGGATGCTAATAAAATTCTTTACAACTTTATTTGAATTTTATTGGAGATGGAGATGAGGATGGGTTCTACTGCACGTTTTAAATATCATAACTAGAACTTTACGATACGAGAGTAGGTAAACAGTGTTTTTTCTGACCGGAACTTATAATTTACTGTCAACAATTTGACTGTTTCAATATTATTATGTTTTTTACAATCTCATCAACATATTTTTTTTTCCAGATTCGCCATCTAAATATAGGAGCACCGGATTTTTTACAATAGTCGAAATGAATTCAGAAATTAGCCAAGACAGTTTAAATTGTAGCGAAGTTAGTGAGATTGTTGCCCCAAGCAGCACACATTCAGACGACGAAGTTTCGCAAAATGGCTTCCATGAAGAATCTGATAACGCTGACATTGAATCATCGAACAACGACGATGAGCTCCCCGACAACGTGGATGTGTCAAGTAATCTAGTTTTGGATTTAGAAGATTTAAATATCGAAGATCACGATGATGCCTTAGAAAATTATTTACTTACGGATGAAGAAGTACCATCTGAAGGTTACAACGATTTTGGTTTTTCTGACGAGGAACAAAGTTTGAGTACGAGTGAAATAAGCGATGATCAAAGTGAATCAGACAACACAGATAACGAAGACGTTAACAACGAGGTTGGACCACGTCCGTTATGCGACCTAGATTTAAATGGAAACTTGTCGGACGATGAACCTGATAATGAATGCATTATCGTCGAGTATTTTGATGGGTATAGTGAGCCCTTCCTTCCTAGTTTAGGTCAACCTTGCATTTATTATAATTGTCCTCATAACTTTGGTTTCTAAACACCGGAATCGCTAGACTCCGTAAATTTCGACGCATTTAACTACCCCGGTCTAACTAACTCTTGATACTCATCCTCTTAACCACCCGACAACGGACCTCCAAGAGATGCTGGCAAGATGCAAACATCCTGTTAGTACTGTACCGTAATTATATAGAAACGAATGTACACATACAAAATTAAAACTCACTCTAATAACGGAATTGCTCACAATATAAAATTCACTAAGTTGTAATATAAAATTCATTAAGTTGTAATATTAAATTCAAGATATCGAAAATTTCTCAAAATATCGACCTTCTGCTGCATAGATAAACAAGGTACATGACCTATTCTATGCAGCAGAATGTGTGTGCTTACACGGTAATTTGCGAGCGTTGTGCTTACTCTCCAAAGTGACGTGATGACATTCTGAGCTCTCTGAATGACTGAATTGTTGGTGGCGCGTTGTGCTTAGGCGGCACAGTGCGTAATAGTAATTTGCCTTACCGTAACGGTCCATATTTCTTAACTGTCTACAGTAGCTCAGACTCAATTAGTTACGGTTCCCCGAACTATACAGGATATGTCGCATCAGGCTTGTCTAGGGATGCTGAGTTTGGACCTTCTGGCGGACAAAGAGGAAGTTGACCTCCTTTTAGTTTGACTCCTTTCAGATTCATACCTAAATCCAAACATCATCATAGTCGAAATCGTGGAGATAAACACGGATTTTTATTTTTTCTAATTATATGGAAAATAATGAAGTTTAGGAAAACCTACATTGTAATATATACCTACTAATTGTTCTCTCTGGTAAAGCCTCGTTTGCGAATGGATAGTTTTTCAGTGAGGAGTACTCGTACCTAAACGAGAATAGCCAGAAGAGTTTTCGCATTTATAATGGTGTATTACACATTGATTACCTATGATACAACATGTTGTCATGAGTATGACTTAGAAATTATCCTGGTACAAGCAGCAAATAATGTTACAATAAAAATAAACTTTTGTGCACTCTCTTGTGACACTCATCGTGTCAATAATATAATGCTTAGTTAAACACAGATGTCGAAATTGCGATAAAACCGCGTGAACAGGACGAGAATGTCCATACAAGCCTTGAAATCGATATCAAATTAGGTGATAAGAAATTCTCGCGCCTTGATGGTCAAGAAAATATATTTTTGTAAGCTAGGTCTAATCCTCGACCGATTTTAAAGAACGGTAAACATTGTAATACGGCAGTACACACGGCTACACATCAAGCTATACATTTCCAGTTTACGCTGATCTCGCATTGTATAGGATTTTCGTACAGTGCGAGATCAGCGAAAACTGGAAATGTGTAGCTTGATGTGTAGCCGTGTGTACAATGTTTTAAATATAACATGATATCATATGATGGTTCATACTCAAAAAAAGCGGCCAAGTGCGAGTCGGACTCGCCTATGAAGGGTTCCGTAGGAGCAGGTAACATAATACGATTTATGACGTATACATGTAAAAAAAAAACTACTTACTAGATCTCGTTCGAACCAATTTTTGGTGGAAGTTTACATGGTAATGTACATCATATTTTATTTTTAGTTTTATCACACTCTTATTTTAGAAGTTACAGGGGGAGGACTCATTTTACCACTTTGGAAGTGTCTCTCGCGCAAACTATTCAGTTTAGAAAAAAATGACAAGAGAAACCTCAATATCATTTTTGAAGACTTATCCTTAGATACCCCACACGTATGGGTTTGATGATTTTTTTTTTAAGTTTCCGTTCTAAGTATGGGGACCCCCAAAATTAATTGTTTTTTTTTTCTCAGAATACATTTACTTACCAAGTTTCAACAGCATAGTTCTTATAGTTTCGGAACAAAGTGGCTGTGACATACGGACGGACAGACAGACATGACGAATCCATAAGGGTTCCGTTTTTTTGCCATTTGGCTACGGAACCCTAAAAAGAGCTTATGAACTTGTTGTAGTAGCCAAAGGCAATTTGTGGAACCTTGTTTATTAAATTCATATTTTTGGGGAATCATTGCGAATTCAATGTGATACATTATTTAGTAGGTGCACATAGACGCCTCCATTGATTTGTGATCCTCCTCTACAGATCATTATTTCTTACTATTTATGTTGACAATTTATACAATGGTGGCAAAATTAGCAATCAATAAAGGGCGTATAGGTACGTACCAACAAATTGCGATGTGAAAAAAATTGAGATGTTTTAGAAATAATGCGAATTAATCAAACAAAAAACAATATATGTTCATTATTGCTATGTATGGAGGCAATCGACGGCGGTGACCTCTCGCGTCCGGCCCTGGTCCAGGCCATGGTACGGGGCAAGAGTGCATGGGTGGTATGCTCGCGAAGAGGGTGGCGGCGCACGTGTGTAGCGCCCTCACGGCCCTAGCCGCCGCAAGAGACGCCCTTGGCATTGGGAATCCCACGATGATTCCCGGCCCCCGTAGGCGCGGGCTTGCGGACGGCGAGTAATGGATAGCTCGCTGTCCGAGCGGCCGGCGCCGCGGCGCTTGTCTTCCAAGGGTGTGGGTTGTTCGAAAGAGATACCGTGGCCTCTGGCACACAGACAACTTAATGAACACGGAGGGGTTTTAGTCAGTAAAAGTCTGACACGCCCTCCTGCTTCACACAGAGCAGGAGAAGGTATTTGATGATTTCCCAAGCAACAAAAAAAAAAATGATATGTACACTTCATGAAATAATAAACTATGTATCGTAAATGTTGGTTTATTGCTGAAGAAATATTACGATACTAAAACGTAAATTGATATCTGTAAATACCAAAAAAAAAAAACAGTTATACCGTTGCATGTATTAAGATGTGTAAAACGTTACTTCTGGCGCCTATACTATCTTGATTACTTCTATAGACGTAATGATTGTATGTTTAAGACAATACGTAAATTATTGTTACCTTGTGTCTTATATAAATTAGGATGTTGGCCATAAAACATGTATAATCAATAATATTAGAAAGACAAAAATTATCTCCAAGTCATTAGAACTTGAGTCAGCAGAACTTGCTCTACCAAACTGTCCTTTCACATACATGTAATAACGACTGCTTTGCATCAGCGTGATTTTATTTATCGTTGCTATAGATTGCTGACAAAAGTAAAATAGCTGAAAGAACTATTCACTCAAATCGGGTAAAGTTGGACCAATTTCAATCATTTTCGTCTGATTTTTGTAACAGAATGTCAAAAGCCAACTCTAAAAGTTATTTAGCCTAGATTAAGTCATAATACTGAGATGGCTGGAACGTTTTCAAAAAGTAATGTAACTCATATTTTTGTTGATGTTACTAGGGAGTCCAAAATTATCCGAGTGATTAGTCATACAATGAGAGCTTGTGGCTCAGGTTCTTCTCTAACATTTAGACTGCTTACCTACTAGCCGGCACCAGTTTGCAGATAGACGCCAGCCGTAGTAGTACGGCTGTGTAATGTATGTATTTTTTGCTACCGATACTGATGTTTTCAATAAGTGTCTATGATATATAAAAGGGATTGCAGGAACTAACTTTTAATAAATCGATGTACTAAAGTTTGTATATTGTTTTATTCTAACGGTACTCGCATAATACCTTCAGGAACGGGCCTACCCAGTGGTATATAGGTATGTAAATGAGCATTAGTTCTACCATGACCCAATTCAACGTTATCCATTAATTACCGGACAATCTGCATAATATAAGGTGCATCTGTTCAAATACGAAATATTTTAAGAGAAACATCTTGAGATCATCAGAGGTGGTAAAGATTCCATTGCAACGAAATTATTTTAAGTAAGTACTTTTAGTATATAAAAAATTAAATAGTTTAAAATTACTTGATGATAAATACTGGGTCCTTCTCATTATTTCTCTAATGTTGAGAGAGTGTCATTAGCGATATAATTGGGTCATGGTAGAACGAATGCTCATTTTAAATAATTAAAAATATGTATGCATCAACTGAAACGCATGAGAAACCATAGTACCTATTCCACAAAATAACGCAGGTATTAATCGAACCGCAAGTGCCGCCAGGCTCTGCCTACATAAAGAAGAACGGAGGGAAGTCTAAATAGCTAACTTTTTCTAGTCATCACCAACCTCCTAGTTTTTTTCCAACTATCTTGGGTCGGCTTCCAGTCTAACCGGATACGGCTGAAGATCAGTATTTAACATAGAGCGACTGCCTATCTGACCTCCACAAACCAGTCACTGGGTAATACGGTACCCTCTGGTAAGACTGGTTGTCAGACTTTCCGGTTTCAGACGACCCTAACGTCTGTCAAAGATCCACAAATGACAGCTGGGCCCAACGGGTCGAGGTAAGGAGGGGCATTGATATGTAAAGATGGTCACCCATCCACGGATCAACCGCGTCAAGCGTAGCTTGACCGCATCAATCTACCCTTGCGGCTGTTATTAATTAGCCACAAACTTTTAAAAGTAAATAGATTCAGGTGGAGCAGTGGTGGCCCAGTGGTAACGGCCGCGACTTACGAGTTGTAGGTCGTGCGTTCGAACCCAGCTAGGCGCATTACTTTGTGTAAATAATTTCATCACCACTGCTCTCAAAACGGTGTAGGAAAACATCGTGAGGAAACCGGCATGTCCTAGAATCAAAAATATTTAAGACATGTGACATCTACTAACCCGCACAGGGCCCGCGTGGTGGATTACGGCCCACTCCTTCTCACGGAGAGGAGGCCTGTGTCCCAGCAGTGGGAACGTTATAGGCTGAGTAGGAATTCAGTCCGGAGTCGCTGGCGGCTGCTGCTCAACCGTCGCCGGTCCCGCCACCAATAGGGCCGGATGTGGTGGTGCACGAAGCTGCTACAGCTCTGGTTGTCGTAGATGTCGGGTGCAGCGCAGGTATTGTGTAATTCAGTTTCATGTTCAGTATGATGAAGGTAAAAAAGTATTTATGACAGTCCTAGGGCCGCAGCGGGAAAAAACCACTAGAATTTCAGCGTTACTTTTTTAAGGCAGAAAACGCATAGTTGAATTCGATTAAGAAAACATGACGTATTCGTCTGTGAAGTGGTCACAAGATCGAAGACAATGCCAAAATCTTCGGTTGGACCGCTCAACAAAAACTCATCATTTCCAGAAGATCGCTTACCTGACACTATCTGCTGAGTTATGCTTACGTACGGAAAACCATTCAGATCGTACGAAGGATAGTTTAGGAATGCCCTGCTCAAGAATTCCCAGGTTCGGTAAATACCAAGCAAATGCATGAAATAATAGCGACTTGTAAAAAGCCTCGTAACAATGAGAGTTTTTATCAATACGTGCTCACCGTGAAGGAGCTCGGCAAAAGAGCAATGTTGGATTGGTATCATAATAGACGGGTTTACCAAGCAGAATAAAATTGGTTTGTATGGAATTACTACATAAGCGGTTTTTAAGGAAAAGTTGTTACAGTACGAAGCTATGAAGCAAATGATGTTGAAACAACAAGGAAATTCAAGCGGTGCAGGCAAGCAGCAGCGTGAGTGTTGCGGATCCACAAAGCAAGCCATAACAAGCGACATTAACGTCAAGGAAAACGCTAGTGAAAAAGTTCATTGTTGTTTCAAGTGCGGGGAAAGAGGTCATATAGCGAGTTCATGCAAAAAGGTACCAAGTGCTTCAAATGTAACCAATACAGCCATATTGGTACCGAATGTCAAGTTGGCAGAAGCGGGAACGGGAAAGATGCACCGTCCACAAGTCGGAATGTTGGCAGTACGCAAGTACGGTGTCGAGATAAATTGGCAGAATACACAGTTACTACAAAGATCAGTGGAATATCTAGATCATGTCGTATGCAATGGAACCGTGCAGCCATCAAAGGAGAAAACCGAAGCAGTGCATAAATTCCCTGTGCCTAAAAATGTTTCAAAAATTCAAAGTTTCATCGGATTGACCACCTTTCGAAAATTTATTCCAAATTATGCTATGGTAGCGCGACCTCTAATTGAATTATTGAAGAAGAAAGAATTTTATTTTGAATGAGATCAAAGAAATGCATTTGTAAAACTGAAGGAAATTTTATGTTGTGAGCATGTTTAAAAAAAAATATTTGGTCCACAATTAAAGACTGAATTACATAGGTACAGATGCCTGCAAGTACGGATATTCTGCGGTGCTGATGCAAAAGGATCCTGCGGATTCCTTTTCTGAAGTTTTTTTTTATGCAATATTATAATACAATTTCTTCTTTAGATTAAATTCGAATAAAAACAAAAAAGAACAACAAAGGCAAAAGCGTCAGTGTAGGCTACGCAATTCAAGTTGTCTTACATTATTTTGAAATTTGGTGGGTTTTAGTTTGCTTGTTTGTTGTTGTTCAGAATTTCCATCTAGAATTTCTCAAAAGCAGCCCGGAGTCTGGAATTGTGCTCGCTTGATGGCAATAGGCTCGCCCCCTTTTACATGGGACTTAACTGGCAAAATTTGGGTGTACGATAGATACAACTTCTGCCCAACCCTTCGTGGAAAATAGGCGTGATATGATGCTATTTTAATTGTCTAACTGGCATTCTTCTGCATTATAACGGCGGCTGTGCATGAAAGAGAGAGAAAGTTACCAATGGAAGGCAACGCCCCTTTGAAGGGCGCGCAGTCGTATGGTACAAAACCTACAACGCGCATGCCTAAATTTATTGATTTAGCTGTTTGCCGCAAAGCGTCTGGGGCGGCCAGTGCTATGTCTTGTAGAAATGACTAGCCGTGTTTTATTTCGCGCTTCAGTACCGGCTTGGAGTGCTAAAGATTATCATAAAGTATTATAAATGCATGGCCAAGATTTGTTATGCATCGAGCATATTTTGCTTCTATTTTATCATCGCGCTTCTATAACGGGTTTGAGTGCGGAAGTGTATTACAAATACATATATTCGTAGTCAAGATAGCTGTCTTTGAGTGATTTGTGTAGCATGTGAGATTCTTTGCTTCAATTTAAACTTGGAGAAGTGACATCGAAGTGAGTACCTACCATTGAATTCATAGTAAACTTGTTTTTTATTTCCACTTTAGGTAGGTACAGGCGACGACAACTACTCGTAAGTATGATATTCCTTATTTGCCTTACCGCTACAGAGAGTAATGTGTCCAAAGATGGGTTACGACAAAACTAGCAAATCAGTTTGGTTTAAAGAATTTCATTTTCATTTAGAACCCATACAGTTCACATACATACATACTCATACATACTCAGCCTATTAACGTTCCCACTGCTGGGACACAGGCCTCCTCTCCATGAGAGGGAGTGGGCCGTAATCTACCACTCGGGCCCAGTGCGGGTTGGTCAGTTCACATAACATTATGAGATTGATACAAATACAGGTTTCCGCAGACAAGCGCGATGTGACAGCGCGTCTTACTTTAGTAGAACGATTTCTATGAAAACTGCATTTAATTGGTTCTACCAGAATCGCACCGAAAATCAGAAGTGTGTGAATAGGGTATTTTCCAATTTATTGAAAACTATTTTAATTTGAAGATTGGCATGAAATATGTAACAGAAAAATAAAAACACAATTAATTTATATCCAATCTCCCAATTAAAAACGGCTTAAATTAACTTTCGTTGTTTTGAATTTACCGCCAAAATGCTCCTTACAATGACTTTTTTTTATCATGTGAACACACGTGACGTCAACTTTGTGTAAACTAAAGTAGTTAGTGAATGTTGAGTTTATAAATAACAAGATTTTTAATGCATAGAAACTGGTATTACTAGTGTGCGGTGCCTGTGTGCACTAATACGAGTACTGCCAAAACTGCGCCACACAAAATATTTGTACCGGTGCCGTTCATTTTACGTAACACCAGCGCGGGATAAAAAGTATCCTGTGTAATTGCACGTTACAAACTGTGTGCAAAACTTCATCCAAATCCGTTCAGCGGTTTCTCCATGTTTTTTTTTTAGTGTGGGAAATCATCAAATAACTTCTGCCGCTCTGGGTAGAGCAAGAGGCGTGTCAGACTTTTGCTGATTTAAACCCACCCTCGTCTTCCCTCAGTTGCCTGTGTGCCAGGGGCCACGGTATCTCTTTCGAACAACCCGCACCCCTGGCAGGCATCGGCCCTTGCGGACACCACCAGTTGGTGCTGACATCTCTTTGAAGCGCGCGTTGAAGACAACGCGCCGTCGACCTGGGCTTGCTCCTTACCAGACAGCGAGCTACCTATTACTCGCCGTCCGCAAGCCCGCGGCTATGGTGGCCGGGAATCAGCCTGGGATGCCCGATGCCCAGGGCGTCTTCTGCGAAGGCTAGAGCCGTGAGGGCGCATAGACTGCCTCTCCCTCACGTGCGCCGCCTCCTTCTTCGCGAGCATTACTGCTTCGCTGAAGGAGGTGACGACTACCCATGCACTCTTGCCCCATACCAAAAACTGGACCAGGGCCGGACGCGAGAGATCGCCACCGCCAATCGCCTCTACAAGGACAAGGCGGTGCACCGCCCAAGCTGGGCAGATTTCCACCGTATGCGCGATCTTCGAAATGGAAACACCCGAGCGTGTCCTCCCGCCTCAACCGAAACAGGAACCTCCCGAAACAACCGTGTCCGGTGAGGCCGCTGTGCCGCCTCTCAAGCCACTCCTCAAAGAGGGGACCTACCGCCGCAAGCAAAAATCCAAACATCTAAATATATCGACATCAAAACATACAAACTATCACATTTGTAATGTTAGTAGGATAAGATTTATAAGAGAACAGGCCAGATTTTAGGATCTTATCAATCGATTTTTTTTTGTTTTCTAATTATAGAATGTAGGTAGTACAGTTGCTTCATCATCATCATCATTTCAGCCTAAAGCCGTCCACTCCTGAACATAGGCCTCCCCCAGGCTCCTCCACTTCGACCGGTCTTATGCTTCCTACATCCAGCGGATGTACGGTTGCTTGTAGCTTCATAATTTTGCTATATTTAATGTTCAAAGCTAGTATAGGAGAGATCATTAACTTAAAATAAAGGCGAAAGCGTCGTGGTAGCCCGCAAAATTCCAAAAATTCCAACGATTTTGCAATTTTCTAATTGAAATGATAGATAGCGCTGTAGAATGGCAGCTGTGATTGAAAGTAACCAAAGAAAGTCAATGCCCACTTCAGCGCGTTTAGAGTCGTATGGTGTAAAACCTGCAATGCGCATCGTGATGTGCATTGCAGGCTAGTGCCGCATTGCATCTCGGGCGGCCAGTTCCCTAGGTCTTTTGGAAGTGTCTAGTCGTGTTTCACTACGCGTTTAGTTTATAAAAGTATAAAAAATGATTAAATTCGTGAACAAAATATTACATTTAGCGATCTGTGACGCATCGAACATACTAAGCTTCTATTACCATCACGCTTCAATAAGGGCTTTGAGTGCTGAATTGTATTCCATCATAAAGGACATTAGATACAAATATTCATGGTCATGATAGTTTATTTATTTATTAACATAGTTAAATAAAATACAGATCTTATGCTTGATGAACAGAGAGCGCTATATTATGCCACGCGACGCACAAAATGTGGTGTAGAAATCTAAATGATAATTTTATTACAATTAAAAATTTACAACACGTAAAAAAAAGAGTGTTTTTGAGTGATTTATGTAGTATCTTTGCTTTCATTATAAACTTGGACACGTCACATGAAAGTGAGTACCAGTGACACTTCGACCTCCCCAGCAGCACACCTGTCTGTTCAGGTACAAGATTTTTTTTTTCTTTTTTTGGGTGGGAAATCATCAAATAACTTCTCCCGTTCTGGGTGGAGCAGGAGGGCGTGTTAGACTTTTACTGACTAAAACCCACCCGTGTTTTTTCAGTAGCCCGTATGCCAGGGGCTGTGGCCATCCAAGACCTAACCGTGGCAAGCGTAGCTTAGCCTTAGATCGACCCTTACTGCTGTTATGATCCTCTTTGACTTCTAGTAAACACACCATAATTGATGATTAAACGAACTTACCTGTAAGTGAAGTTCTATCCCAATTATATGAGTACGTTTCATTCGAAGATAATAAACACATGTAGTACTTTCATTGTACTGACAACTTCGCACTTATTATAACATTAGGGTAGATTGAAAAACTTCCCTGTCCGCGCTCCGTCCGAAGCGACGCCGATGCGCTCCTCATTCTTTAGAGTCCTATTACCTACAAAATTTTAGATTAGGGGGTCTGGGAGGGGAGGGACCTTTATCTTCGAATGAAACGTACTCATATAATTGGGATAGAACTTCACTTACAGGTAAGTTCGTTTAATCATCAATTATATTGCGTACGTTTCATTCTTCAGATAATAAACACATGTAGATGTTTAGAGACGAAAATTTTTGTATTTAGTAGGTATTAAATGAGTGGGATTAAAACAAGTGTTTTACTACTAGAAATCATTTAATTACTCAACACAACTTCAACATTCTTAGATTTGAATAAAACAAAAGAAAAGGTTTTACATTTTGCTCTTTTATACATTTACAACGTTATTTAGGCACTTGGTAAGAAAATCAGACAATCAGATCAACGAATACTTTAATCTTATGTAATAAAGTCCCGGTTGTTAACCAGAGAGAAGAACTGATCTTGCGAAACAACCGTCATCGCTCACTGGTCGATTATAGAATTTAGCAAACGTCTGCGACGATTGCGACCAACCAACAGTCTTCCTGATTACGTCAAGCGAGACGCCTTGCGTGCGCGCCGTGGATGTGGCAGCGTGTCGGGTGCTGTGCGCACCGAACGCTGACACATCCACACCGCTCTCCGCGAGCACCTGCTTTATCCATCGGCTGATGGTTTGTGTGCAGGTGGCCTTATAAGGTCGCTTGTACGTCATCAGAAGGTTTTCAACTGTACTTGGCCTTAAATGTTTTGTAACCGACAAATAATCTTTCAAAGTCGTTGCTGGACAAATTTTTATATTTTCTTTGAAGTAAGGCAGGAATAAAATTGGTTGGTCACGACCGGCAGCAGATGTTTTAATGATATCGGAAATTATAATCTTGACTCCGTCTGGACAAATATGAATGTTTTTAATTTTAATAGATGTAATTGTTTGCGCTCTGTGAGCTGTGCATAAGGCTAATAAGATTACAAGCTTCTGGGAAATCTTTTTTAAAGTTAATTCTATATTAGGGCCCCATTGAGCGATGTGTTGTAAAACTATTTGAGGGTTCCACGTAGAAGCGTATTTTGGAATATTTGGCCTTAATTTATAGGTTCCTTTTAATAACCTTTTGATCTGTTCATCAGATCCTAAATCATCACCAAGTAGTAAACTTAAAGCCGAACGGTAACTATTAAGAGAGCCGTAGGCTGCACCTTTATCAAACTGTTCCGTTAAGAATGATAACACTGACGGTATACAAGATTTGTATGGATCAATTTCATTGTTAAGGCAATACTGCCACCATTTTTTTAAGGCCACACCATATTGTTTCAATGTGTTCTTGGCTAAAGATGCCATCATTAAATCCAAAGAGGCCATAGGGGCACCTCGTTTTATGAACGCGTTCCTGATAGCTTCGCTGCACCCAGGGTAACTCTTTTGATTTGTGGGTTCCTAGAGGAAGACCATATATTGTTACTTTCGGTATTTATAAGTATAATATCTGAAGTGAGCAATTTTTGTAACAGAGGGAACCATGGTTGCGAAGGCCAATAGGGAAAGACAAGTATCCCTTCAGCCTTATCTATTATTATTTTTTCTAAACATTTTAATATTAGGGGAAAAGGTGGGAAAGCGTAAAAGAACGTGTTATCCCATGGAATTGTGAACGCGTCTATCGCTACGGCATCTGGGTCTGGTTTCCATGATACGTATTGATGACATTTGGCATTGGTGCGAGAAGCGAATAAATCGATATCTGGTTTGCCTAGTCTAGTAATAATTTTATAAAATACTTCATCCGACAGTTTTAGTTCTATGTCTTTGTTAATCTTGCGAGATTCTTCATCAGCTTCTTTATTATCTTTACTTTTAATATAAGAGGCGCTTAAAAATAAATTTCGCTCTTCGCACCAACGCCAAATTTCTCGTGTTAAGTCGTTTAAATGGGGGTATTGGATACCACCCATGCGATTAATGTAGCTTAATGCTGTGGTATTATCGATACGTAAAAGAATGGAACAGTTACGTTTGTCGCGTGCAAAACATTTGAGACCAAAAGACACTGCCAGCAGCTCTAAATAGTTGATATGGAATTCTAACTCAGTTGTTTTCCATTTACCGTTAACTCTTTCACTATCGCAAAATGCGCCCCAGCCAGACCTGGAGGCGTCTGTAAAAATTTCTAGTTGAAACTTATCAGGCCTTAAGCAAGTAGATGTCGAAAAAATGTTCTGAGACCACCATTCCAGATCCGGCAGTATTACAGGTGAAAGACTATGTGTAGATTCGTATGTTTTGTAAGTCTTCAACGCTAAGTACTTTTGTCTCTCGAGACGTTTAGTATACACCCAACCGTATTTAACCGCCGGACAAGCGGATGTTAAAACACCGATTAAACTGGCAAATTCTTTAATAGTGCAATGTGGTAAGGGAATAAATCTTTTAACTAATTTTGAAATGTGTACTCGTTTCTCATTTGGTAAGACATGTTATTAGTTTCGTAATTAAATCCTAGGAATTTAATCTGTTGTGATGGTAGTAAAGAGCTTTTTTCGAAATTTATCACGAATCCTAAACATTGTAATAGTGTAACAGTCTCCTTTACGTTATTTAAGCATTCAGTGTATGTATGGCCAATACATAACAAATCGTCGAGATATACAACAGATGAATAGCCGCGATATCTGAGGTGAGCCACAACCTCTCTTATAATTTTCGTAAATGTTCTTGGTGCCGATGATAAGCCGTAAGGCATAGTTTTGAATTCATAAGTAAAATTTTCACCAACTTCATTATGAAATTGAAATCTTAAATATTTTCTGTGTGATGGGTTAATTGGTACCAATAAATATGATTCTTTTAAATCAATCGTGGCCATGAAGCCGTTATGAGGAATTAATTTGCAAGCTGTTCTTTATTCCTCCATTTTAAAATGATTTTGGGTTACAAATTTATTCAACAATTTTAAGTTTAAAATAAATCGTTTTCCGCCACTTGATTTTGAAGTTAAAAATATTTTAGAAATAAATTGATCTGATAGTGGCTCACATTCCTGTATCGCGCCTAATTGTAACAAGTTGTCGATCGCTACAGACATTTCTCTGTGTTCTTTATTCGTAAACGTGTTAGAAGGTACAACATGTTGATAAACATTTTTAGAAAATGGTATCACGTAGCCATTTTTAATCCAATCCAAGATTGTGCTATTACTAGTGATGTTCATCCAACAATTGTAAAAGTATTGTAAGCGACCTGCGTGTACCTGCATCGCTAGCGTCGAGTCTGGGCACGTTGCTTGCCCTGGCTGGGGGAAGCCCGAGGTCGCGTCGCCGTTGGCTGCCGCCGGTATGCTGTCACTGCTCGTGGATATCCTCCTCGCCCCCCCCTGCTCGCCGAAACATAACGAGGGGGGCCAGTCCCGTTTCCCGAAAATCGAGTCCTCGCTGTCGATGGTCCAGCTATGGGTGCGGGTAAAGACGTCGGCCTTTGAGCGGATTTTTTAATCAGCGATCCTTGTCGCTCAATAGCTTTAGAAGCTTTTATGGTTTCTGAGAGCTTCTCTCCGAAAAGCGTCTCGTCTCTTTCGTGGTCTTTTATAAGTGGCGTAAAAGACTTGTCCAGACAGGGAGTTATGAGTTTCGTTCTCACCTGAGTTTCGGTGTAATGTAGGTCGGTCAGGATCCTACAGCTATCAGAGAGAATCTTAATAGCTTGAATTTTATCATCTCCTAGAAGAAGCTGGGTAATAGCTTTATTAAGCGCGCTTATACCGATGCCTAGTTGATCTTGTTTCAACTGTATATTTTTATCACGGTTAGTAATAATTTCCGAGACCGCAGCCTTAATTTCCGGATTCAAAGTAGGCGCTCTAAGGAGTTTGCAGTTCTCCGGTATTTGATACTCTTTAAGTATTTTTTCCTTGAGGTCTTTGGTAAGTCCTTTTTTTAGTAAAGGAATCCATCGTTGTGCTAAAGTGTGGTGTATGTTTTCACCGTAAATCGGCTGTTCATCCGTGGTATCGCCCAGCGCTGATAGTAATTCCGGATTGAGCTGCGGAGAATCGTCCTGCGCTAGTTGCATCGGCGCCTCTGGAGCCCTTTCAATGTTTTCTTGGACGTCATGACATTCAACTGGGATGTGAAGTGGAATGGCCGTGGTATCATCTTGTATGGTTCCGTCGTCTGAAACGATCAAAGTTTCAAACTTAAACAAACTGCCATAAACGTTTTTTTTTTTTTTCAACCTTCGTGTTGACCCGCAGTCAACCTCCAGGCATATTTTACACATCGTGCTATACCTTCGTGATACCCTCAAAGTGATATCCCCCAGGCTAGCTTAGAGATGCTTAATTATTTATTTTGAACCACATAGAAATAGTAGAAAATGTATCACGTATTCGCGTATACACATTTTGTAGATGGTTGTAACTCGTACACGAAATCACTTAATAAAAAAATACATCATAATTAACCTTGATTTTTCTCGGAATCCGACGAAGATGAATAAATAATCACACGACTTCGTTTTTTGTTTCCACGTTCTTTAAGTCTTTTAATTTTATTTTCATAGTAACTAATTTTGCTGTTAGCGGTACGCTTAGGCATAATTAAAAAGTAATTTGAAGAAAACTAAAGAAATATCACTGAAATAAAAGTACCTATTGAACAATGTGTGCTTGTTGCCGCGCACAAAAAAAGAATGAGGAGCGCATCGGCGTCGCTTCGGAAGGAGCGCGGACAGGGAAGTTTTTCAATCTACCCTAATGTTATAATAAGTGCGAAGTTGTCAGTACAATGAAAGTACTACATGTGTTTATTATCTGAAGAATGAAACGTACGCAATATAATAAAATGGTACTCAACCACCACACATGTAAGTAAAGCCTTACGAATAAAGACTTTGCCGATACAAGATATTGTATGTACACTTTAGTTGTACAAATCTGTTTTAGGGGGAGTTTTTGTTGGCGTTTGTATATGACGAACTTACTGCCGGCTGGAAACTAGCTAACATCATATTTATTTAATTCCTTTGAAGGACGCTACAGCTAAACAAAACTGACTAATAAATGGAAAATGAGACGGACAGCCAATTACAAGTCTTCCATATTATTATCAGAATAATAATAGAAGAAATCTACGAACACATTGCCAACAACAATTATGAACCGTCAAAGCCAAAACTTTACAAATTAAAATTATATACATACAAGAATATAGGTGGTAAAACTAGGACTCTCATAATTTGAGCAATATCAAGCATTTATCATTAAAAGTTTTGTGCAACAAAACACTGTCGAATCTCTCATTAAGAGGCAGTAAATAAGATTTCTTACTTTTAGAACGATACTGTACTCTTTGATGGAAGCATTTGTGCTTTATAAATCTCATTTGGATGTTCGCTATGCTATCAATGTAGTGGCTACTGTTAAGAGTACTCGTACTAAAAAGATTTTTTAAGGTTTTTATTAAACCCAGTAATTTCGATATTTCATTAAAATATATATTCGAATGAGTAGATTATGTCAATAATAAATGGAAAAAATATTGATAATTGACTTTTACAGCCAAATCAAAATAAACAAATTTATTGTCATGATTTCATTAATGTTAGCCGACAAAGTGAGATATTTTTTTTTGAAACAATAATATTTCGGGGTACCTTCACTACCCCTAAAGTGGGGACGTTTTATTTTCTCATTTAGCCTGTGGTCTGGGGTATATCTAACCCATGATCTGGGTTCTCGATGGATAGGTCTTTCAAAATGATTGCTGGTTTGGTTTGTGAAAACAAATACAAGTTTTCATTAGTAAAGTGTCAGCCCGCTAAATGGTTTAATGGCCAAATTATTTATAGCAGGTTAGACGGTGAAATTCAAGCTGTTTTTTTTTTCGTTATTTTGCAATTATGATGGTTTAAGTTGTCTCTATTGGTGCGGCTACACCTACGAGAAACACCGTTGATTATCGTAATGTTGGACGTTAACCGTAGGTGTAGCCACAACATAACGCGATAATTTTACAATGGCATTCACATCGCTATTTGACATTACAAAACGTCAGAATTATTAAATAAAGCGGCCACACTAACGTTTGTCATTGTCCACCGTGAGCATATTAGCCGATTCTTTACCGCGTTGTTTACCGCGATGTTGGGCATTGACGTTGACCGTAGTGTGGCCGCAGCATATGGAATTATTCCGCACTAAAAAGAGGGCTGTGTGTGAAAGAGAGAGATAATTATCGATCGAAGGCAACGCCCCTTTGCAGGGCGCGCATTCGCATGGTGCAAAACCTATACCACGCATGCCTGAATGTACTTATTGATTTGGGCTATTTTGCCGCATTGCGTCCCGGGCTGCAAGTTCGTCAGTCTTGTATAAGTGACTAGTCGTGTTTCATGTCGCGCTTCAGTAGGTAACGGCTTGGAGTGTTAAAGATTATCAAACTATAAAGGATTATAATATTTGTGGCCAAGAAAGTGACGTTAGACGATTTGTGATGTACTCGTATCTACAAACATTGCTTCTATTACAATCGCGCTTCAATAGATTTCAATTGATTTGCGTAGCATGTGAGCTACCTTGCTTCCATTTAAACTTGGAGCAGTCACATAAAAGTGAGTACCAGTGACTTCATAGATATTTTTTTTTTTTACTTTAGGTACTGTCTACGTCAACTAAGTATTTAATGATTCTTCTTATTTAATTTTATTTATAAATAAATATTTAAAAATATAGAATCGGTTTAAAAAAAAAACACTTTCGTTTGAAACGCGTACAGTTCACATTATTCTATTTTGCCATCAACCAAAGACAAAAATCTTTTAACACGGAAAAATAAAACTATATTAAATGCATGTATAAAGTAATGGCGATTGAATTATATTTAGTTGTGTAGAAAAATAAATTATTCGATTGATTTAATTTTAGTTCTCCATTTTGATTGAAACTGTATTATCATGGAACATGCAAAAACAAAAGACTATTTAATTAAACAAGCTGTTTATTCTTATCTATCCGCCCTTTGCCAGATAAATGGTGAGTTTTGAATATGTGAAAAATACCACGACAGTATATGACGAACATAAAAGAAAAATTACACAGCTAAGTAAGTAGGCTTCACAAATTTAAGAGTAATAATCAACCAACAAACATTTACAGCAGTGGTGGCCCAGTGGTATGGGCCTAGATTTACAAATTGAATGTCATGGGTTTCAAACACAGGCAAGCACTTAACTTTGTGTAAATAATATCATCACTACTGCTCTCAAAACGATGGAGGAAAACATAGTGAGGAATCCGGCATGTAATAGTACCAAAATTTCGAAGAAATGTGATAACTACCAACCCGCACTAGGCCCGCGTGGTGGATTACGGCCCACTCCCTCTCACGCCGAGGAGAGAGGGATGGAGTTACCGATGGAAAGCAACACCACTTTGCAGGGCGCGCAGTCGTATGGTGCAAAACCTACAACGCGCATGCGATTGTGCTAGTTTTTCTGCGAGTCGTCTCGGGCGGCCTGTTCGTCAGTATTTTATAAGTGACTAGTCGTGATTAATTTCGTGCTTCATTACCGGCTCGGTGTGCTGAAGATTATTATCAAAGGATTATAAGTGAGGTCATCGTTAGCTTCGATAATTCATTAAAGTGGTTGGTTATAATTGTCTCATTGGAATTAATCCGCAGTAGAAAGAGATAGAGAGAGATAATTACCGACGGAAAGCAACGCCCCTTTGCAGGGCGCGCAGTTGTATGGTGCAAAACCTACAACGCGCATGCCTGAATTTTGATTGAGCTAGTTCTGCTGCATTGCGTCTCGGGCGGCCTGTTCGTCATTATTGTATAAGAGACTAGTCGTGATTCATTTTGCGTTGCAGTACCGGCTCGGTCTGCTGAAGATTATTATCAAAGGTTTACCAATTCGTTGCCAAGATAGTGTCTTTTACTGATCTGTGATACACATACATTATTTACATATTTTGCTTCTATTTTCTTCGTGCTTCAATGACGGTTTTGAGTGTTGAAGTATTATACCATTAACGTAAGAGCATACATAATATCGTGGGCTAGATAGGTGTTTTTGAGTAATTTGTGTAGCATGTGAGATAATTTGCTTCCATTTTAACTCGGAGAAGTTACATCAAAGTGAGTACCAGTGACTTCATAAAATCCTTTTTTAAATTAAGTTACATGCGATGACGATAAAGTATATGTATCCACTTATTTACCTTACTGCTACATTGAGCAATGTGTCTCAATATAGGTTTGAACAAAACTAGCATTATTTTCATTTCGAATTCACACAGTTAATATTAATGCTCTTATAAGTGAGACCATCTTTAGCTTCAAAAATGCATTAAGTTGATTGGTTATAATTGTCTCATTGGAATTATTTCAAAGTAGAAAGAGATAGATAGTTACCGATGGAAGGTAACGCCCTATTGCAGGGCGCACAGACGTATGATGCAAACTGTACAACGCGCATGCCTGAATATTGATTACGAACGCAGGGCGCGTAGTAGGGTAGTGCAAAACCTACAACGCGCATGTCTGAATGTTGATAGCGCTAGTTTTGCTGCAAGTCTTCTCGGGCGGCCTGTTTGTCAGTATTGTGTAGGTGACAAGTCGTGATTAATTTCGTGACTTTCGTACCGGCTCGGTGTGCTAAAGATTCAATGCTGAAGACTTAATCATAGGATTGTAAGTGAGATAATCTTTAGCTTCGAAAATGCATTATTTTGGTTGTTTATAATTGTTTCATTGGAATTATTCCGCAGTAGAAAGAGATAGATATTTACCGATGGAACGTAACGCCCCATTGCAGGACGCGCAGTCGTATGATGCAAACCCTACAACGCGCATGCCTGAGTGTTGATTACCAATGGAAGGGAACGCCCTAAAGCAGGGCGCGTAGTAGTGTGGTGCAAAACCTTCAATGCGCATGTTTGATTATTGATTGAGCTAGTTCTGCTGCATCGCGTCTCGGGCGGCCTGTTCGTCAGCATTCAAAAGAGACTAGTCGTTTCGCGTTATTTCGCGCTTCAGTACCAGCTCGGTATGCTAAAGATTTAATAACAAAGGATTATAAGTCAGTGAGTGAGATAGTTACCGATGGAAGACAACGCGCAATTGAAGGGCGCACAGTCATAGGGGGCGAAACCTACAACGCGCATGCCCGAATATTGATTGAGCTAGTTTTGGTGCATTGCGTCTCGAGCGGTCTGTTCTTTAGTATTGTGGAAGTGACTAGTCGTGATTCATTCCGCGCTGCAGTACCGGCTCGGTGTGCTGAAGATAATAAATCAAAGGATAATCAATTCGTTGCCAAAATAGTGACTCTTACTGATCTGTGATACATCTAACATACTTTGCTTCTATTTTCATCGCGCTTCAATAACGAATTCGAGTGCTGAAGTATATTATATCATTAACATAAGAACATGCATAATATCGTGGGCTAGATAGGTGTTTTTGAGTGATTTGTGTAGCATGTAAGATACTTTGCTTCCATTTTAACTCGGAGGAGTTACATCAAAGTGAGTACCAGTGACTTCATAAAATCATTTTTTTAATTAAATCACAAGTGACGACGATAATGTATATGATTGGTTACGAGTATGTACCTTACTGCTACAGTGAGCATTATATCTAAGTATGGGTTTGAGCAAAAATAGCATTTCTCATTTATTCCTTTTCATTTAGAACGCACACTTTTAATTATTAAAGCTCGTATAAGCGAGATCATCTTTAGCTTCGGAAATGCATAAACATCGTTGGTTATAAGTGTCTCATTTGAATTATTCGGCATTAGAAAGAGATAGAGAGAGATAGTAACCGATGGAAGGCAACGCCCCTTTGCAGGGCGCGCAGTCGTATTTTGCAAAACCTACAATGCGCGTGCCTGATTAGTAATTAAGCTAGTTCTGCTGCATTGCGTCTCAGGCGGCCTGTTCGTCAGTATTGTATATATGACTTGTCGTGGTTAATTTCGCGCTTCAGTACCGGCTCCTTGTGCCAAAGATTTTATCTTAGGATTATAAGTGAGATCATCTTTAGCTTCGAAAATGCATTAATTTGATTGGTTAAAACTGTCTCATTGCAATTATTCCGCAGTAGAAAGAAATAAAGAGAGACAGTAACCAATAGAAAACAACGCGGCATTGCAGGGCGCGCAGTCGTGTTGTGCAAAACCTACAACGCGCATGCCTGAATATTGATTGAACTCGCTTTGCTGCATTGCGTCTCGGGCGATCTGTTCGTCAGTACTGTAGAAGTGACTAGTCGTGATTCATTTCGCGCTGCAGTGCCGGCTCGGTCTGCTCAAGATTATAATCAAAGGATTATCAATTCGTTGCAAAGATAGTGACTCTTACTGATCTGTGATACATCTAACATACTTTGCTTCTATTTTCATCGCGCTTCAATAACGAATTCGAGTGCTGAAGTATATTATATCATTAACAAAAGAACATACATAATATCGTGAGCTAGATAGGTGATCTTTTTTTATTAACTTACAATTGACAATAAAGTATATGATTCCCTTTATTTACCTTACTGCTACAGTGAGCAATGTGGCTAAATATGGGTTTGGGAAAAAATAGCATTTCTCGTTTATTCATTTTCATTTCGAACGCACACAATTAATGATTAATGCTCGTTTATGTGAGATCATCTTTAGCTTCGAAAATGCATTAACGTGGTTGGTTAAAACTGTCCCATTGGAATTAGTCCGCAGTAGAAAGAGATAGACATTTACAGATGGAAGGCAACGCCCCACTGCAAGGCGCGCAGTCGTGTTGTGCAAAACCTACAACGCGTATGCCTGAATATTGATTGAGCTAGTTCTGCTGCATTGCGTGTCGGGCCGCTTGTTCGTCAGTATTGTAAATATGACTTGTCGTGGTTAATTTCGCGCTTCAGTACCGGCTCCTTGTGCCAAAGATTTTATCTTAGGATTATAAAAGGGATCATCTTTAAAAAAATGAGAAAATGCATTAATTTGATTGGTTATAATTGTCTCATTGAAATTATTCCGCAGTAGAAAGAGATAGAGAGAGACAGTAACCAATAGAAGGCAACTCACCATTGCAGGGCGCGGAGTCGTGTTGTGCTAAACCTACAACGCGCATGACTGAATATTGATTGAGCTCGTTTTGCTGCATTGCGTCTCGGGCGATCTGTTCATCAGTACTGTAGAAGTGACTAGTCGTGATTCATTTTGCGCTGCAGTACTAGTTCGGTCTGCTAAAGATTTAATATCAAAGGATTATAAGTGCGATCATCTTTAGTTTCGAAAATGCATTAACATGGTTGGTTAAAACTGTCGCAGTAGAAAGAGATATATATTTACCGATGGAAGGCAACGCCCTATTGCAGGGCGCGCAGTCGTATGGTACTAAATCTACAACGCGCATGCCTGAATATTGATTGAGCTAGTTCTGCTGCATTGCGTCTCGGGCCGCTTGTTCGTCAGTATTGTATATGTGACTTGTCGTGGTTAATTTAGCGCTTCAGTACCGGCTCCTTGTGCCAAAGATTTTATCTTAGGATTATAAGTGAGATCATCTTTAAAAAAATGAGAAAATGCATTAATTTGTTTGGTTATAATTGTCCCATTGGAATTAACCCGCAGTAGAAAGAGATAGACATTTACCAACGGAAGGCAACGCCCTATTGCAGGGCGCGCAGTCATATGGTGCAAAACCTACAACGCGCATGCCTGAATATTGATTGAGCTAGTTCTGCTGCATTGCGTCTCGGGCCGCTTGTTCGTCAGTATTGTATATGTGACTTGTCGTGGTTAATTTCGCGCTTCAGTACCAGCTCCTTGTGCCAAAGATTTTATCTTAGGATTATAAGTGAGATCATCTTTAAAAAAATGAGAAAATGCATTAATTTGATTGGTTATAATTGTCTCATTGGAATTATGCCGCAGTAGAAAGAGATAGAGAGAGAGACAGTAACCAATGGAAGGCAACGCGGCATTGCAGGGCGCGCAGTCGTGTTGTGCTAAACCTACAACGCGCATGCCTGAATATTGATTGAGCTCGTTTTGCTGCATTGCGTTTCGGGCGGTCTGTTCGTCAGTACTGCAGAAGTGACTAGTCGTGATTCATTTCGCGCTGCAGTGCCGGCTCGGTCTGCTGAAGATTATAATCAAAGGATTCTCAATTCGTTGCCAAGATAGTGACTCTTACCAATCTGTGATACAACTAACATACTTTGCTTCTATTTTCATCGCGCTTCAATAACGAATTCGAGTGCTGAAGTACATTATATCATTAATATAAGAGCATACATAATATCGTCTTCTAGATAGGTGTGTTTGAGTGATTTGTGAAGCATGTGAGATACTTTGCTTCCATTCTCGGAGAAGTTACATCAAAGTGAGTACCAGTGACTTCATAAAATCATTTTTTTTAATTAAGTCACAAGTGACGACGTTAAAGTATATAATTCTCCTTATTTACCTTACTGCTACAGTGAGCATTGTGTCTAAATATGGGTTTGGGCAAAAAAAACATTTCTCATAAATTCATTTTCATTTCGAACGCACACATTTAATATTAATGCTCGTATTAGTGAAATCATCTTTTGCTCCGAAAATTCAATAAAATGGTTAATATGGTTGGTTATAACTTTCTCATTTGAATTATTCCGCAGTAGAAAGAGAAAGACATTACTGATGAAAGGCAACGCCCCGTTGCTGGGCGCGCAGTCGTATGGTGCAAAACCTACAACGCGCATGCCTGAATATTGATTGAACTAGTTCTGCTGCATAACGTCTCGGGCCGCTTGTTCGTCAGTATTGTATATGTGACTTGTCATGGTTAATTTCGCGCTTCAGTACCGGCTCCTTGTGCCAAAGATTTTGTCTTAGGATTATAAAAGAGATCATCTTTAAAAAAATGAGAAAATGCATTAGTTTGGTTGGTTATAATTGTCTCATTGCAATTATTCCGCAGTAGAAAGAGATAGAGAGAGACAGTAACCAATGGAAGGCAACGCGGCATTGCAGGGCGCGCAGTCGTGTTGTGCTAAACCTACAACGCGCATGCCTGAATATTGATTGAGCTCGTTTTGCTGCATTGCGTTTCGGGCGGTCTGTTTGTCAGTACTGTAAAAGTGACTAGTCGTGATTCATTTCGCGCTGCAGTGCCGGCTCGGTCTGCTGAAGATTATAATCAAAGGATTATCAATTCGTTGCAAAGATAGTGACTCTTACCAATCTGTGATACAACTAACATACTTTGCTTCTATTTTCATCGTGCTTCAATAACGAATTCGAGTGCTGAAGTATATTATATCATTAACATAAGAGCATACATTATATCGTGGGCTAGATAGGTGTGTTTGAGTGATTTGCGTAGCATGTGAGATACTTTGCTTCCATTTTAACTCGGAGAAGTTTACATCAAAGTGAGTACCAGTGACTTCATAAAATCATTTTTTTTAATTAAGTCACAAGTGACCACGATAAAGTATATAATTCTCCTTATTTACCTTACTGCTACAGTGAGCATTGTGTCTAAATATGGGTTTGGGCAAAAATAATATTTCTCATTTATTCATTTTCATTTCGAACGCGCACAGTTAATATTAATGCTCGTATTAGTGAAATCATCTTTAGTTCCGAAAATTCATTAAAATGGTTAATATGGTTGGTTATAACTTTCTCATTTGAATTATTCCACAGTAGAAAGAGATAGACATTTACTGATGGAAGGAAACGCCCCATTGCAGGGCGCGCAGTCGTATGGTGCAAAACCTACAACGCGCATGCCTGAATATTGTTTTAGCTAGTTTTGCTGCAAGTTGTCTCGGGCGGCCAGTTCGTTTGAATAAGTGACTAGTCGTGATTAATTTCTTACTTCATAACCGGCTCGGTGTGCTGAAGATTGTTATCAAAATATTATAAATTCCTTACCAAGATTTTACTGATTTGTGATACATCTAACATACTTTGCTTCTATTTTCATCGCGCTTCAATAATGATATTGAGTGTATTGTTTAGGTGACTTACCTTGATTAATTTTGCGCTTCAGTACCGGCTCCTTGTGCCAAAGATTTTATCTTAGGATTATAAGTGAGATCATCTTTAGCTTCGAAATTGCATAAACATGGGTGGTTATAAGTGTCTCATTGGAATTATTCCGCATTAGAAAGAGATAGAGAGAGATAGTAACCGATGGAAGGCAATGCCTCATTGCAGGGCGCGCAATCGTATTGTGCAAAACCTACAATGCGCATGTCTGAATATTGATTGAGCTAGTTCTGCTGCATTGCGTCTTGGGCGGCCTGTTCGTCAGTATAGTGGAAGTGACAAGTCGTGATTCATTTTGCGCTGCAGTACCGGTTCGGCCTGCTAAAGATTATTATCAAAGGATTATAAGTGCGATCATCTTTAGCTTCGAAAATGCAATAATTTGATTGGTTATAATTGTCTCATTGGAATTATTCCGCTGTAGAAAGAGGTAGAGAGAGACAGTAACCAATGGAAAACAACGCGCCATTGCTGGGCGCGCAGTCGTGTTGTGCAAAACCTACAACGTGCATGCGTGAATATTGATTGAATTCGCTTTGCTGCATTGCGCCTCGGGCGGTCTGTTTGTCAGTACTGTAGAAGTGACTAGTCGTGATTCATTTCGTGCTGCAGTGCCGGCTCGGTCTGTTGAAGATTATAATCAAAGGATTATCAATTCATTGCCAAGATAATGACTCTTACTAATCTGTGATACATCTAACATACTTTGCTTCTATACTCATCGCGCTTCAATTACGAATTTGAGTGCTGTAGTATTATATCATTCATTAACATAAGAACATATAATATCTTGGGCTAGATAGGTGTTTTTGAGTGATTTGTGTAGTATGTTTGATACTTTGCTTCCATTTTAACTCGGAGAAGTTACATCAAAGTGAGTACCAGTGATTTCATAAAATCATTTTTTTATTAAGTCACAAGCGACGACGATGAAGTATATGATTCCCCTTATTTACCTTACTGCTACAGTGAGCATTGTGTCTACATATGGGATTGGGAAAAAATTGCGTTTCTCATTTATCCCTTTTCATTTCAAACACACCTATTTAATGATTAATGCTCGTATAAGTGAGATCATCTTTAGCTTCGAAAATGCATGAACATGGTTGGTTCTAACCGTCTCATTTGAATTATTCCGCAGTAGAAAGAGATAGACATTTACTGATGGAAGGCAACGCCCCATTACAGGGCGCGCAGTCGTATGGTGCAAAACCTATAACGCGCATGCCTGAATATTGTTATAGCTAGTATTGCTGCAAGTCGTCTCAAACTTAAATACTATAGTAAGAAAAATAGCTGATTGAAGACTTAATTTTTATTTAAAAAACATTGCGTCCTGTAGTGCTATTCTGTAAAAAATCTCACCTGATAGCTTTTGTGAAGTGACCTTTAAGTAAGCTGTCTATCTGGTGCGAGGGATTAATACTAATTACAGTTCAGTTTAAGCTCACTTCACCCAAGTAATCAGGGTGAGATTTTACAGAATAGCACTACTGCGTTCAAAGAATTTTAAAAAATCGCCTGTCTGAATCGGCAATCAAACACGCAAATTAAAAAAAAAATCAGTAAAGTTAATGTACCGATCGATAGGCTCAATAAAATTAAGTAAATAAAAGGAAGACCGTGAAATTTAACATTTATATTTAATTTAAAATTAACTGCAAGTTACAATCAATAAAATTTATTAAATGCTCAAAATGAAACAAAATATCCTTTTGGATGAGCCTCTTCATTTCATGGGCGAAAATAAGTCTTCTCACGGCATGCGGCACTCAGCCTACCAACTTTGTTGAATTTATGCTTTTTCAATACGTCTTACGGCCCGGACGTAATTTTTCAAGTAAACGCTCATCAATATAACTGTTGAATTTGTGTTTTTCTCAATGCGCGGTGTGTTTTACTTTTTGAAAATCAAATTTCTTATTCTGAATTATTACCTAAACAAGTATCATTTATTGTTGATTGCGAGGTAATCAACTGTCTTCCAGAAGATTAAATTTCAATTAAATCTAACGACTGTATCCCAAATAATTCATTTTGAATAAAGGTTTTGAACGTTGAATGAATGTTGAATTCAGTGAACAAGAATAAATAAAATAAATTTAAGAAACACGTTATTAAATAAGAAAAGTTAATTTGAAATATCCAAAAATTTGACTGCGAAAAATATGAACTTTACATAAGATGGAAAGAAAAAAAATATGTTAACAGGTTGGCTATCAAACTTAAAACTAGAATCAACCTCATGCAGAAGAAGGCATTATAGATCTTAATTGTAAAATTTAAGAAGATGCCTCCTATTTATTTGTCATAGAGAAGTAGTGGGTAATAGAAAGTAATTCAAGTAATTTTTGCAGGAGTGACATGAATACCAGTCAACGTGATCAGCGCGTGCAAGTCGGAAACCGCAGTCCAGACGCAGCAACACTTACCCGTAAGTTAAGATTTCTTATTAAAATAAACTATTCATATGGCCTTTTCTCAACTATGTTGAGGTTGGCTTCTTGTGTCACCTGATGTAGCTGAATACTTGTATTTACATCTGGCTATCTGATGTCCACGACCCAGTTACTGGGTAATACGTTACCCCATAGCAAGACCGGTTGTCAGACTTTGGGGTTCATGACCCTAGCGGCTGTCAAAGCTGTACGCCTGACAGCCGAGACGAACAGCTTAGCGTGATTTCCGAGGTAGGGAAGGGTCTCAATATGTAAAGAATGGTCATCCATCCAAAAACTGACCGCGGCAAGCAAAAATTATCTTAGATCAACACGGGCAGCTGTTATTATTTAATCACGGGACCCTCTTTGAGTTCCGATATCTTACTCTATCAATTAACGATATTTGACAGCTTTTTTTCTTTTTTTTTTGGGTGGGAAATAATCATATATCTTCTCCCGCTATGGGTGGAGCAGGAGGGCATGTCAGAATTTTACTGACTAAAACCCGCCCGTGTTCCTTCAGTAGCCCGTATGCCAGGGCATACGAACTACTGAACATCCCCTGGGCTGTGGTATCTCTTTCGAATAAACCCGCACCCCTGGCAGGCATCGACCCTTACGGGCCCCATCACGTTTGTGCTGACATCTCTTTGAGGCGCGCGTGGAACACAACGCGCCGTCGACTTGGGCTTGGTCCTTAACGGACAGCGAGCTACCCATTACTCGCCGTCCGCAAGCTCATGCCTACGGTGGCCGGAAATCGGCCTGGGATTCCCGACGCCCAGGGCGTCTCCGTATCCTGCGGCGGCTAGGGTCGCGAGGGCGCAAAGACTGCCTCTCCCTCACGTGCACCGCCTCCCTCTTCGCGAGCATCACACAAGGAGGTGACGGCTACCCATGCCCTCTCGCTCCGTACCATGGCTTGGACCAGGGCCGGACGCCAGAGATCGCCGCCGCCGATCGCCTCCACGAGGACACGGCGGTGCTCCACCCAAGCCGGGCAGACTGCCACCGTGTGCTCCACCGTGTCCTCAGGGCGATCTTCGTTGTGGAAACACCCGGGCGTTTCCTCCCGCCCTATCCGAAACAGGAACCTCTCGAAACAACCGTGTCCGGTGAGGACCTGCGTCAGGCGGAAGTTGAGGACGCCATGCCGCCTCTCAAACCACTCCTCAAAGAGGGTACTTACCGCCGCAATCGTGGCGTGCCCAAGATATTTGACGGTTCAGTTGTGTACATCTGTTATAGCGGTAGTTTTTTATGTCGTTCAAGTATGAAGAATTTTCTGCCGGTTGTCCATGCAAGATCTATTACGATTTCCCCAGTCTTTCTGATATCATAGTATAATCCAAAGATTTCTAAATATCATTGTTTGAAACCATCGTGTGAGGACCAATGGGTAACAGAAGGTAATGCAATGTTTTTCAGAAGTGACATCAACAATGGTCAACGTAGTCAGCGAGTGCAAGTCGGAAACTGCAGCCCAAACGCAGTAACATTTACCCGTAAGTTAAGAGTTCTTATTAAAATAAACTATTTGTTAAGACTTCTCCCAACTATGTTGAGGTTGGCTGACTATGTAGCCCCGAGACCCTCTTTGAGCTCCGATATCTTACTCTACCAATTGAAGATGTTTGACAGTTCAGTTGTGTACAACTGCAGGCTTAGCACGAGCACCGGTTTGTCGAGGGAAGATAGACAAAAATGACGTTTTGTTAGAAAGTACGACGGCAGCAAAATAGAAAGAGTAATTTGCACTTTTTACGAAATTCACTTACGACTCAGAATTTCTAGTTTGGCATAGGATTATTGTTTCTGTTTAATTCACAATCATTACTGAGAGACAAATACAACAATTTTTCTCAAAGTTCCGAAGTACCGTATTTTGGAACGAAAAATATATCAATTATATTGCCCGTAACCATTTCCTTGGCATTGCTTTATTAATTAATGATGTGAAATAGGAATCATGATTTTGTAGATAGCCGTTTATAGGTGTGGGCGTCAAATATAAAGTTTGTTATAGGTGTGCTTTTGACAATTTGGTAAGAAAACATTCTTCTGAAATAGTCTACATATAAAAGGACTTAGACAAAGATCATTACACACGAAAGGCAAAATGACAGATTGTGGAAGGATTTCTACGGTGCGATATCAAAAATAGAGAAACGAAATGTCACTTTGAATGCAAAAACCTGTGTCTATTCTTCATAGAAATAGAAAGCGTCATGCTTAGCCCGCTGTTAAAGCGGTAGTTTTTGATGACGTTTGGTTATGACGTATTTGCTGCCGGTTGTTTAAGCAAGATCTAATAAAGATTGCCCCATACTTTCTGATATCATGATATAATCCAAAGATTCCGAAATGTAATTGTTTGAAACCATCGTGTTAGAACCAGAGGGTAATAGAAGGTAATGCAATGTTTTCCAGGGGTAACATCAACAACAGTCAACGTAGTCAGCGAGAGCAACTTGGAAACCGCAGTCCAGACGCAGCAATATTTACCCGTAAGTTTAGAGTTCTTAATCTTTTCATAAAATAAACTATTTGTTAAGACTTTTCCCAACTATGTTGGTGTCGGCTTCTGGTTTAACCAGATGCAGCACCACTATTTTACATAAACCAACTGTCTATCTGACCTCCAAAACTCAGTTACTGGGCATTACAATACCCCATTTAGAATTAAGACCGGATGGAAGAAATGTTGCGTCAGGGCCATTTCATATCAGTTGAATAGAGTAGACCTGGGACCGCTTTAATGGTAGGGAACACATGCCCTTAGGATTCTGGTACGGTTTGCTGTACCTAGAGTAGGAAATAGTTCAGTGAAGAGACGGGTGATTTTTAAATGAGAGGGCCTGTTTTAATGACGTTGCTGCCATATTGATTCAGATCGAGCTATACCTGTGCATCTTTCGACGAAGTTGAATTGTTTTCGCGGCTCTTTTTATAACGTATCTTTATTCCTTAAAGATTAACGAAGGTCCTTTTGTCAAAATAAAAGTGGCGTAGACGCTAGTATCAATATGTTATAAGTCACAAACCAAGAAACTGCCAAACCAGGTTTCGTTCACACGGCTCTATTTTTCAAGTATTTTGGACAAATACTATATTTTATTATGATAAAATATAGTATTTGTCCAAAATACTTGTATGTAAGTATATGTACTGTAGTGAGTGACTTTTGTATTACAAATTGAAATACTCGTAGGTTACACAGAACCAAGACAAAAATAATCGATCATTCAAATCATTCTATCGCAGTCTTCTGCTGGACTGAAGATATCTGAGCGTGAACAGTAGTTCACGCTCACTTCATTCCCCACAACAGGAGTACCTGTTGTGGGGAATAAAGTTAAAGCATGTCAAAATTGCAAAATGACTTTTTCTATCACACCATGTGACGAGTTTTACAAAACTTTTTATGAATAAAACCGTTAAAGTTTTGTTTATTGAAAAACGTTTGCCCGAACCCTTTTGTGTTTGGGATTCCCACTTCACGCGAGGCCAAATCCGATATTAAGTCGTTGTAAAAAGCCTGTTTAGATATGGATCCTGTTTTTCACAGTTTGTCTATTTTAAAAATCGGGATAAAAAAACAGTTTTATTGTCCTCCAAAGTCGGGGTCATAGTCCCGTTGACCCCTCTGCTATACCCTGTTTTATAGCACTATTTGATGGCGTAGTCGTCAAGATCAAACTCTGTGAACATACACAGCATGTATCAAAAGGGTGTGGTCATATTTAAGAGTGTGGTACAGACCACCAAACTGAACAATTATTTTCAGGGACCTTTAAAAATTCAAATAATTTCAAGTATGTATGCGCTTGTATATTTTGTGTCGGTGAACGTTTTCGGGGTCGCTGGTAACTGTCGGGAAAGTACACTCGAACTTACCAGTACGCAGGGTCACTAAATTTAAATATCTTGGCCCTTTTTTACTGACGACCTCACTCACCATAGTGATATTGAAAGGGAGCCTATCGCTCTGGCGCTCAGGGGTATGTTGGCACAGAGATTTTCATGGTGTACTGACTAAGTAAAAATTACGGTTTTTAAGCTTATTTTCTGGGTTTTCCCACCGGCAATCTTTGGGTCAACTACTCGAAACGGTTGCTATTACAATAATGTTAGAAGATGCTGTTGCTACTCCTCGTATTTCCAGTGCCTCACAAATGTTTTCGGTAACTCATACTGATGTATTTCATGCCATCTTCCGTAACAAAGGCTCTCCTCCTGCTCCGCTCTACTCCTGAGTAGAATAAGAGGCAGTCACAATAGCATCCTGAAGGCTGTGGTAGAAGAGACGCTAAACTAGGGCAATTTTTGTTGTTTATAAAGCGAAAACTATCTAAGAACTGTTAAGGCAACAAAGGTATAAAAAATAAAGAAAAAAAAAGAATAAATGAAAAAAAAAAAAAAGAATAAATGAAACAAAAAAAGAAAAAAATATATATGAAACAAAAAAAAAAACATTATAGGAAAAAATTTATTAATAAAGATGAAAGGAAAAATATAAATTATAAAAAAGATGAAAAGAAAAAAAATTCATAAAAAAAAGAAAAAGACTTGCTTATATGAAAAAGAAAAGAAAATATGTATTTATAGGTACATGAAAAATATAGAAAAAAAACCTTTGCCGATAATTTTAAATACACTTGTAATTGATAAATCGTATTCACTTATACACTTTAGATATTGATACTGTAAATTTGAGGACTATGTGGGTTATTTTTGTTTTTGTCTGGCAGCTTTAAGTATTTAATGCAGCCTACTTGAATGTCCTTTCTTTTGTTAATTTCTGAGTTTAGCACGGACTGGAAAAGTCCACTCAAATCTGTGTGGTTCTTTTCTGAAAAGACCATTTCAGACACCAATTTACATGGTCCTCACATGATCTGATCAGAAATATGTCTAGATTTTAAATACACAAAGTTTGCTTTCATATTTTGTTTGACGATGTTATCGTGGACATTGAATACCACGACCATAAAATGCATGTAATAATAATTTTAATGAACTTATCGTGGGCAGACATTTAACAGTGTTTTCATGTATTATCGTCCCGTTATATACTGTAGAAAAGCCCATCGACATTGATGAATTTTATGTACATTGAATGAATATACTTTGTAATGTATGATTTAATTTTAAAGAAATGCGTCATGTCTGGCAAAACGCGTAGAAGGTCAAATGGAGTACACAACACCAAAGTATACCAGGAACGAACATGCTCATCCTGAAAAATATTTACGATCAAGCACAAGCCGGACTAAAAACTCGAACGTAACGAAACTCTTTCTAGCAGCTCATCATAACAGATCTGGACTCAAATGAGAAAGGAATTAATATCAATGGAAACTACCTGAGCAATCTTCGTTTCACAGACGCCATAGTTATTTTCTCCAAATTACCTCAGAACCTCGAAGCTATGGTTAACGAACATAACTAAGTAAGCACCAGAATAAGCTCACCATTAAATATAAACAAAACGAAGGTAGCTACAAACAGCCTGAAGTATCCCGTAACAATTAATGGATCAGTTCTTGAACTCTTAGAAGACTACTTGGAAAAAAACATATTTCAAGCACTCAAGAAGCGAAGACGAAATCGGTAGGTGAGTGTACAGAGGCCAGCACATCAAGCTACCCCAATCTGTCAAATTTCTTTGATATTTTTTTCAACTTTATTGCAAAGGAATAAGGTTCATGTTCAATTGGGAAAATTTGACAGTTTGGGATAGGTTGACCTGCTGGCGTCTGTACATGACATGTACTCGTACATTAAGTTCGGAGCCACTAAAAAGGCATAAAAGGAAAACTGCCACTACTGCTGAAAATGTATTATTATATTATTTTAATTCTTTTAAATGTGGAGACTATGTGGATCGTTGTGTTTTTTATTATTGGTTAATTTTAATGATGGTATAGCAATGTGAGTACTTTATGCGGCCTACACAAATGTCCTTTCTCTGTTATTGTTCGTCGTATCGTTAAGTTCTATGTTGAGTTGTACGATTACCGACACATGCGTGCACTGAATGGACAGGTCCACTCAAATATATTTGGTTCTTTTCTCAAAAGGCCACCTCAAACACTAATCTACATAGTGCTTACATGATCTGACCAAATAATAATGTCTAGACTTTAAAAAAAGTGACAGCTAGGTTGGTTTCGGCCTCTCTTCTAACAGTAAAACGCCTACCTCATCTAGTTTTAAAATATATCTGAAGGCCAATTCTCGTAATTAAAACCGTTCAAAATCTAGTCGCAGTGTCATCCCAGCGACAAGCAAATGTCAAAAATGTATGAAAAGTCGAGGTATATTTGACAGATTGACACTGAGATCAGACTGTGAACGTTCATAAAATTATTAGAATTGCCCCTACGATTAGTAAAAATGTTTGTACAAATCTAGTTACAGAAACAAAATAATTTAACATCGAGAAACATCAACTGTATAAAAAAACTTATTTAGTTAGTTTTGTTTGGGACGGCTGATAATTTTTTCACGATGATGATGTTTGTCTAATGGAGAAAGTTCAGTTTGACTGCCTGTAACACCCTTAAATATGACCATACCTTTCTGATACATGCTGTGTAATATGACAAATCATAAAAAGGTACATTTTTTATTTCTCTTCATTAATAAACATTCAAATTGCAAAAACTGGCACTCTACTTTTGTACATACGATTATTTTGCAGTTTTTGATCCTTATCAGCAACACTGTCACTTGTTTTTTTTTACAAAAGGTTTAACAGCTAGTTCGTGCATAAGCTTTCTCAATCAACAACTTAATTGTGCTATTTTATTTTTCTGCAAAACTGGGGTAATCTTTACAAAGCCAAGCTTTTACAAGCCTTTTCGAAAGTCGTCGTCTCTCGTTAAGTCTCCTGCTGAGCCGTTTTTGGATGACCTTCGAGAACACCTTGTATACGTGGCTTAGAAGTGAGATGGGTATATAGTTCTTTAGCAAGGTGTTCTCACTTTCTTTTAAGACTAGCACCACCGCACCTCAGCTCCACGCCTCGGTCGTTGTACCTTCTTTGGCGACGGAGTAGAAAAGACTCGCTAGGTCTCTGAGGACTGGAGCCCCACCCGCTTTAAGAAGCTCTGTCGTTATTCTGTCATCACCTGGGATCTGGTTGTTCTTTAACTGCTCGAGAGCCACTCTGATCTCGCACTGGCGAATATCCGGGATGTCCTCTGTGTAGTGGAGCGTTAATTCGGCTCGATGGTCATCTTCATTATGACCGGCTGGTTTCGCCGTAAAAATCCTCGACTTACTCGACTTTTTTGGACTTTGTAGTCACAACCCTGCCATTTGCGGGGTCTAATTTCGTCTGATGGCACCTCCTTTCTTGGAGCCTGACCCTTAGAGAACGCGTCCCTAGGTGGCGGATAGGGGAAAGCTCGGAGATTGTGGGGTAGGAGGGAATTTAAATACCTTCCGCAGACCAACAGGCAACTTCTCTCAGGCCGTTTAGACATATTTTGATCACGGGTTGGTAGGGCAATGGCACCCTCATATCGGTATCGGGTAGATGTCGTTAACTGATAATTTGAAAACTATGTCATGGATTTTTTGCGGAATGGTAGGCAGGGCATCGGAAATAAATACGTCCCGCTGCATCTGGGGGATGCGGAGGTAGCGTTTCTTAGGTCTACAGCCCGGAAAATTCTTGGCCCTTTTTTATCTTTAGTCTACACTGGCCTTCAAAACTTACTACTCATCACACTTTTAAAATTTCATTATTTTTTTATATTTTTGAAATAATGGTTTATTATGCATTGGTAACGTAATGAACTGAAAAAAATAATTAAAAAACATTGCCATTATTATATAACTGGCGAAAAACTTGAACAACATTTATTACTAAGTTTTACTCTTTATTTACATTATAATAACTGGTATTGCCTCCTCGCGCACTAATTACAGCTCCGAGCCAGTTTGGCATACTATAGACGAGGTTTTGGAGGCGATGTTGGAGAATATTCTCCCATTCTTCAATCAGGGCCTGTAAGGGTTCTGTAGGGATAGAAGACTGTCTGCGGCTTTTGACGAGCTCATTCCACTTACTCAATCACTCCATTGAGATCAGTACTTTTTAATCGCCAAGCCATTAGTTCATACCAACCTTCTGAATGTACTCTTTGTCAGTATCGATCTCAGTATCGATTCATATCAGACCCATGTTTACTAAAAAGGGCCCTGAATATACATTAGGCATATCTTTCCCGGTAAAGGTGCCAGTTTCTATGGCCAGTCGCTTTGTGCGACCTTCTGAAGAGATGCCAGCCCATACGTGTACCACGGCGGCGGTCTGCCCGGCTTGGGCGGAGCACCGCTGTATTCTCGTGGAGGCGATCGGCGACGGCCCTGGTCCAGGCCATGGTACGGAGCGAGAATGCATGGGTAGCCGTCACCTCCTTCAGCGAAGCAGTAATGCTCGCGACGAGGGAGGCGGCGCACGTGAGGGAGAGGCAGTATATGCGCCCTTACGGCCCTAACCGCCGCAGGAGACGCCCTAGGCGTCGGGAATCCCAGGCTGATTTCCGGCCACCGTAGGCGTGAGCCTTGCGGATGGCGAGTAATGGGTAGCTCGCTGTCCGGTAAGGACCAAGCCCAGGTCGACGGCGCGTTGTGTTCCACGCGCGCCTCAAAGAGATGTCAGCACAAATCGATGGGGTCCGCAAGGGCCGATGCCTGCCAGGGGTGCGGGCTCCACCCAGAGCGGGAGAAGGTATTTGATGATTGCCCAACCAAAAAAAAAAGCCCATGCGTGTGCGGACCCTTCACCGTATTAGGCTCTTTCTGTAGGCATTTCTTACTTTATTTTGACTTTGCAAAATAAAGTGTAAAGAAAGTAGTAAAGTGGAAAACAGGTGTAGAAAAATTTTGGCACTCATACTTTTTGTGACAGGAACTTCTTATTTCGTTAAAAAATAATGACACTTTAATTACAATTAAACTTGAAACTATGATTTTAAACTAAAACTAATAATTATCTGCAGTATTTGACTTAAGGCTGTTCTGTTGCAAGCGTCTAACAAAAATCTGGCAACTTACGAGGACTCAATTTCAGCTGGTATCATTATTCATGCTGAAATATCCTGACGGAATCTTTCTCCATATTCGTCGCTCACGGTTTCTAGGTTCTCGGGAAAGAAGTCGAGGTGGGAGTGCAAATTACACTGAGTAGTTCGCCTACAAGATCATTGTAGTTACTTGCTTTGTGGTTGCCCAAAAAGTTCTACGCGCTTCTTTTTTAAATCTCTAAGATTTTTTACGCATGTCGTACCTACAACATATATGCCCAAGCTTAAGCGCCCAATCCTTATCTTGATGAGCCACAGAGAAGCCAAAATAATCACAGTAGCACTGCTTAGTGACAGTCAAAATAAATAGTGGCCTTAGAAGTTTACTTCGATTCCGACAACATACTAAACTTGTCGTCGCGCATAAGCGCGGCACAATACTTTTCAGATCATCAAACGAGTCCAGCTATCCCTGACGAGGCTGTCCACAGGCGGCAACTCCAATACGGCTTCGAGGCAACCGTCAACGAGCTTCGCACCCGCTACTGAGAGTGCCGTAGCGATCCGCCCGCACCGCCAACATGCACAGATGTTGCGAGTTGGCGGTTCAGGCGTTTCGCTCGGTGCCATTCGTCGAGTTCATCAGGAGATGTGCATTTGGATTGAGTGATCTTTTTTGTTATTTCGTGACAAAATCTGATGGTACATTTCGTCAAAACTCATAGCCCAAAGTTATTGCCTGAAGTGTGGACGAACAACGATTAATTTTTGTACAACTTTATGATTAAACTTTTACATAAAATCATTTGCATAAGCAGCTGAATTTATGAGATATTACATTTTTAATTTTATGGTCAGGGAATAGCGCAATAGGGTGACCATATATTATGAGGTCATCGGAAATAAAATTGATACAGTACATATAAGCTCGTCTCTTTTATTTAAAAAAGAAATACAAATACAATGTAATTTACAAATAAACTGCAAATTCATAAACTGCTTGAATAAGTGTACGTTAATAAAGTGGTAAATTTTTGCTATCATAAGTTTTAGCCAAATTATCGTCATAGCAAAATATTCGTCCATTTACATAGCCGAACGCTACCGAATGAGTTAGGTTAGAATTGCGACCAACCGCGCGGGAGCCGAGCGAGCGTAGCGAACGATGCCGCGGTAACGGCCGGCGAGCGCTACTTCCATGGCAATTAGTGGCAGTTTCTTGACTATTAATAGTAATAGCGCAACTATCCGTCTTGATACCAATTCACAATTTCATGGGTTCACTTCGGTAGATTATAATCTACCGAAAAGAACGCGTTAGTCGGCGAAGAGTCCTGCCGGCAAAGAGTCCCGTCGAAGTAAAGTCTTGTCGGTGTTCAGTCTGTCGGCGCTTATCGTACACTCATCCGTTCAGCCGTTTTTCAGTGATTGAGTAACAAACATCTTCACAAATTTTCACATTTATAATATTAGTAACATTTCGGGCACATCGTGTATATTTACCTGTTTTGTTCCATTTTGTTCCATAACCATCAAAATAAGACTTGTAAGTTTATTACCATAGATAGCATTATTATTACATGAAAGACAAGTCTCCTCGTAGCTAAAAGAAATTCCATCACACAGATATTGTCACTATCACGTAAGCTCACATAGGATATGTGCACTAAATCTCGTATCAAACTAAATGAAACATGCGACGCTGCAAATAACAATCAAATATGTCGGGTAGAAGAAAAGTATACACTAAAAGTTAAAATCATATGTACCCTACAACACTCAATTTCTTTAAAAAATTAAAAATACAAAATCTCGTAAATTAAAGCTGTATAAGTAAATGATTTTGTGTAAAACTTTAGTCATAAAGTTGTACAAAAATTAATCGTTGCTTGTGTAAATCAATACGAAGTGGGTAGTTTGACCTATAAGTATTCATAAGGATCATTCAGTTCAGCAAATTTAAAAACATTGAATTACTCCTAACTTTGAAAAAAAGGTACTTGTGTAATGAAATTTGTTGTACAAATATATTCGGAACATAAATTTTAGGAAAAAAAAATAGATGTATAGAAAAAGTCAACCTAAACTTTACAACAACGATCTCTCAGACAAAATGGTGTGTGTATGTACTGAGTGATCCAATGTGACTATCATAGATACCTACCTGGAATTAGCTTTAAATGGTTTTATAAAACATTGTGACAATTTGTTGACAAATTTTTGAGATATAAATCTAGTCAGTAGAGTAAGTTTTTGTTGAGATTTAGATCATGGCCCTTTTAGCAAAATGTCTGAATTGAGTGATCCACACTTGAGGCAATAACTGAAGACCCTTGAGAGTGACGTTTTTATTACTTTGGGCTATGAGTTTTGACTATTTTTGACTAAATGTACAGTCAGATTTTGTCAGGAAATAAAAAAGATCACTCAAACCAAAAGCACATCATCAGGAGCACCCCTTGTCGGATATGGATCTCGACTACTACGGGCCACTCCACGCCATCACACCATGCACAAGCGCTACGGTGTGCTACTCATCTGACTGACTACACGGGCTGTTCATCTTGAAATCACTGCAAGTCTCTCGGCGGCATCCATCATGACCTTCCGCCCGTCTTACTCAAGTGTAGTCAGACAAAAGCACTAATCTACACGACGCGGACCATGAGGTATAAGCTTCGATCAACGTTTCGACTGAAGGGGAGGCGAGTTGATAGTGCATATCAGCAGCTGTTGGTTCGGAGTGTAAATACTTTCGTCTTCACTTCACCACGGGAACGGGACCCCAACGAAGAAACGCTGGTAACCGTGAACCGTCAGCGTGAACACGCGACCACTCACTCACGTCTCTGTCGATCCAGCCCATCCAAAGGCGCTCACTAAAATTATTTCTTGCTGCAGGGCTCGGCCGCAAACCCACTGTCCGGCAACTTCACTGACCGGGATCTCGTCGGACGCGCGCAGTGGCGCGCCTTTCAGCGACTTGCTGATCAGTTCTGCCATACTAGCCTGACCTGCAGCAGCGACGGGAGCCGCACGGACGTGGTGCTCCAATACAGAACAATCACGACAGACAATAATCTCGACATTTCCAGGGAGTGACAACATTGTTCGCGCCGTACATATTAAGACCAAGAGTGGTGTGTTCAGACGTCCGGTGTAACGGCTTGTTAAAACTTGTTACTCGTCCGAAATTATTAATTGATTCCCACGATGACTCACGGCGAGAGAATGTATAAGACGACTGAACACTCCATTTTTCCCCCAACAAAAACTGTATTTTTAAACATGCTGTAATACTTTTTGAACTTTTAAAATAAATGTTGGTACTTGGCAGCTATAAACAGCGCAAGGTGGAAGAGAATAGGGCGGCTGGGACGGCCAATCATAATAAATACTAGGGGTTCGTAGAAAAACTTGTGCTCCGAGCCAAATCCTTACCATAAGCCCCCGTTCACACAGATGATATTTTCCCTTCGCGATAGCTATGCGCTCACTGGGTTTGCAACATACTGCTTAGAGCCGACAGTTGAAAATTCAACCGTGTATTTAGTCGTTGCTCTTTAGAGCGACGAAAAAATACACATAAACAAACACTCTGTTGGACTCTCAACGCTCGGCTCAACACCGACAGTTGAAAATCCAGTGCGAGATAAAATGTCACCACAATATTTTTACGCCCGTAGGAACGAGGGCTAAAATAAATATTCCCTGCACTCCTCTATGGCTCTTGCACGATTCAGAATTCGCCCGTAGCCAAACCTTTGGTAGTCAAATATACGGAGTCAAATTAAATAACTGGCAATACTTTACCAACGTGTGTTGTGCTTTTTCGCTCAGCTATTTATGTAATTTTTCGTGGAACTTGTATCTTTTTTACTAATTACAAAACTCTTGAGAGATAGCCGTACTTTTGTGTCCTTCACCACACAATCCTCACCTTTGAAAAGTTCATGAAAATCAATTTTGATAACGCCAAAAATGTTTTCAACAAATAGTCATAAATAGTCACCAAGATTAAAAAAATATTCGCATTGGGATTCCGAAGTTATAGCTAATGTTGGTGAGGATTGTGGGGTGAATGTCACCACAATCCTCACCTCAGTGCAAGCAAACGGCTGGGAGTATCGAACTGGTTTCTATTCCAAAAATAGACAAAAAATTGTCGTGACGCTATGCCAAATCTCGAAAATAGTAATTACGGGATTCCAGAGAGATAAAGGTGTCTTGGTGAGGATTACGTGGTTAGCCTTTGTCGCCACAATCCTCACCTGATTACCGCGGACTGCCTAAGTTTTTGAATTTGAATTTGGTGTCAAAAATAGTCATGAAATAGTCGCCTCCAACCATTATAATTTTCACCTATGAAGAAGTACGATATACTTACATGTAAACTTCTACATACATTTTCGAGTCGAGTATAGTCCAGCACAAAATTATTAAGTAGGTACGTATTTTTATTGGTCATCTTATGTTTTGTTTGTATTAAAAAGGGTATAATTTTTAGTTATGTAGCTATTTTAGGGAGGTATTTTCAGTATACGTAATATAATAATGTATATCATAATTGTGGAATTATTATAAAAGAAAGTCTTAAGCTAAATAAAACCTGTATCAGGTACAAGTATTCGACATGTCAATTTTGTTTTCAAACATGACCTCAACCCTACGGTAGTCTCGCTATAATTTTTACTAAAGGATGTCCTTTAGTCTGTGATATGCGTGCAAATTTTAATGCAAAAGTAAAATATTTTGATCTTTAAGACCATAAAAACGAGGTGTAGCGAGATTCGGTGACATCATTAAAGTAATGCGAGGAAATACTCGATGCATGACATTTTATGTTGAATGATGATTGAATCTAATGAAAATGTATTATGAGTTGTATTAGTAGTTGAATTTCAATAAAAACAATCAAATATTGTTAAAAAAAAATACTTAAGGAAGTTTATTCAGTTATGCCAAAGCCACCGGAAGGACATGTCTAAAAAATGAAATTTATTACCTACCTTTTTAAATGAATATACAAAAATATTTAATAAAATAGTTTTGAAATTTTCGTGTTCGCGACTGTACCAAAACCAAATCGATGTAGAAGTTTACATGGAAGATTAACATACTTCAACATAGTAAACCGGGTCGAAATTATAATGGCTGGAGACGACTATTTGTTGACTATTTTTTTACACCAACTTCAAATTCAAAAACATAAGCACTCCGTGGTAATCAGCTGAGGATTGTGGCGACAAAGACTCACCACGTAATGATGGAGAAGTAAATCACAAATTATATAATTTTCACATGTTAAATTGGCTATTGTCTATTGAATATCATCAGCATTAATACTATTGAAATAGGTCAAACTCAAATAATAATGCTGTACTATATCAGCTTTCCTAGCTACTGTCCATTTCTTGAATCCGCAACTCGTCTTTGAGCGGCAACATCTAGCCAATAGGCCAGCTGCACTCTCTCAACCAAATAAGCCTTCCTGACGACAGTAACTTTAAGTGTGGCTATCTTTTGTAATACAACTCATCAGTCGATTGGTTTCCTAATGTACGAGTACGAGTACATATGTACAGTCGAGTTCATTGATATATTGGCACTTTCAGGCTTCAAAAATATATGAACGTCAAAAAACTTCATAATATTGTGACAACTATAAGCATCATTAAATTGTGGTCAAGATTTAGGTTCATATGTGACTGCTTTTTCTCATATTGTTGCCTAATGCACAGCATATATTATTGAACCGTTCACATGAGGACATATTTTTGATCTATAGGTTCTATAAAATTTATTGAGCGATCCAATGCCTACAATATTTTGAATCCTTGAAAGTGCCAATATATTAATGAACTTTACTGTACATGTACATGTGACGTTTAAAGATTTGAACAAATTTCCAATGATGTTTTTTATTTATTTCATTAGGTATCGATATCCTTGACGTGGGTAAAGAATTGCCAGCAAATTAGCCTGTTTCCTCTGAAGATTTCAAATAATATCCGCCAGAGACATCATTAGTGGAGGATACAGAGGCGAGTAAGGGTAAGAAAACAGGGGATGATTGATTGTTTACTCACAGTTTAATACCCACTGAGTTGCGTATTACAAAAAGTAAACAAAAATTAAGCATGTAGTAATTAGTAGATTATAGCCACTAAAATTATAAAACAAAAACTTTTTTTTAAATTTTTGTTGGATGAACTTTTTTTGAAATTGGGGTTGGACAAAGCAAGTTTATTATTTTTACTTTTCAGTTTTTCGGCGGTTTAATTTTTTTATTATTATTAGTGCGTTCTTTTATTAAAAAAATTGAAGAATGCTTTGCGAACGGTAATGTCTTTTTTTATCGTATCTGACTGTGTTAAATGTTTAAAGTATAGGCAGGTACGCATGAAATTCCTCAATCTAGTTTCCCAGTCATCCTGCACTTTTCTTTCTTCAAATTGGGCAAATTTCCATATATATTTTGCGTAAAAATATTTCCAAATAACAAAGCCGTTTAGTATGAGTATAGAATATGATATAAAACCATACAAAAAAGAACTCTCGGCAAAATGTTATACAGAATGTATAGCAAAAAAATATATTTTCATATCTTCAAACCAAGCCATTAATTAGAAGTATAGGGTTTATAAAGTTACCTTGTTACGGTACTAAACGGGAATAAGGCCCTTAACATTGAAATGAATAAAGTGAATTAAAAGAAGATTTTACATCTGCTCTGTATTAGGTAGGTATCTCTTATCATTAATTATCTTCCATGCAAAATCACTTCAACAATATTGCTTTCGTCTTTGCATCGCGTTTCCATAATTAGGAAGACATTCGTCATCATCAGTTAAGGATTCACATACCTAGGTTCAAAGTATTATCAAAAAGACCGAAGTGATATAGTTAATCATTGTAGCATAACAGAAAGTATGAGGAGTAGTCCGGGATGAGAAAATTGCGCAATTTGAAGAAGGAAACGTGCAGGATGTCTTCGAAATTAGTTTTAGGAAATTCCTGCGTACCTGCTTATCCTTTACATATTTACCGCAGTCCGACCCGATAAAAATAAAAAAACGTTATCATTCCCAATGCATTTTTCAATCTAATAAAAATACGTAAGTAGCCTATATTCAATATTTAAATCTCTGACAACAAATAAAACGAGCTAACTTACCTTTCTACGAGGTCATTTTCATTACCTGAAACAGGTAAACTACGACATGCAAGCCGTTAATTAAATTTTTGCAATGTACGATAGTACCATACTCTCTGGAAAACAAAATTTATTTTTTAATTGGCTGTCAGTCTCATATACAATTATGAAATCTTTTTATTTTTTCCCTGTTAGGCATCCATAGTTAATAAATAAATAAAATAAAACATAGGTATGTAACCCCCACTAGTGCTGCCTCAGGCGGATCTTTTTTGATATCTTCAGAGGAAACAGGCTAATTTAATTTGACACAGTATTAACCTCCGGGGTGCACCCGTTCCCCCCCGGGTCGCCATCCACCACCGCCTCCGGAGCTACCCCTGCCTTGTCAACCGGGGATCGTCCCACCCCCTCACCCGGGGCACTCCCCAGCCCTTCACCCGGGTGACACGCGTGCCCCTCGCCCCTCATCCGGGGCGCCCCCGCTCCCACTTCCGGCGCACCCTCCACATCCCCCAACCCCATAGCGCCGCTCATCCCGCGCCTCCGGGGCGTCCCTACCTCCTTACCCTGGGCGCCCCTCACCTCCAGGGTGCCCCACGCCCCCTCATCTAGGTACCGCGGAGGCGAAAGACGGGGAACGCAGCGAAGGTGGGGGACGGTGGGTGCCTGGGGGTTGGGGGATGGGTGGCGTACTGGAGGGGGGTGCCACTGAGCGAAGGCGCCCAGGAACTGGCGGTGGCGCAGCCCGGAAGAGGGGTGAGTGGCGTGGGGGTCACCACGGGTGAAGGGGTGGGGGGCACCCCGGCAGTGGGGGTGGGGTGAACCCCAGTTGAGGGGGCGGGGAAAGCCCCGAAGGCGGGGTTGAAGGACAACGGGGGGGACGAGCGCACTCCGGAGGTTAATGTCCCCTTCCTCCCTGGAAGCTTAATTTTTTTAAATTTTTACACAACCGTGTCACATTTTATTTTTTTATTCGTAGAGCTAAGAGCCATTGTAGACCCTGTTAGGGCACAGCAAAAGGTATATAAATTATCTATTACTTAAAAATCTAAAACTTAGTGACTAAAAATAAGTAAAATAAAAAATGTATAAACTGTGAGTGAGTACTTAATATTAATATACAAGTTAGTTGCATAAATAATAGTTGAACAGCTTTTTTAAGAAATTAATACAAACACTTATTCAATGAGATATTTTTTTTTTTAAGATTATAAATTAAATATTACCAAAGAAATATTCATTAATTACAATTTGAGACACTTTACATTTTATAGATGACTTATTGTATTATGTCATGCAATGCTTAACTAAATAATGTTCTTGAAATAGAATTATACAACTAAAAATAAATAAAACAGAAAACACATATTCTATGTCTATATTATGAATGTATTTATTGCAATTATGTTTTATCATTTAAATATTCATTTATAAAAAAATAACTCTTGGTCAACAGCAATAATTTTAATCTATATATATAAAAATTACGTGTCACGATGTATGTGCGCGATAAACTCCGAAACTACTGAACAGATTTTGATAAAATTGTGTAACTATTTAACTATAATATGGTCCAACTTAAAAGATAGAATAGTTTCTATCTTAATTATTGATCTCAATATTTATTGTTGCAAATTAAATGTTTAATATACGACATTCTGTGTGTATTTATTGGATAGTTCTATATATTCCTAATAGATGGCGGTTTAGCATCTAAGTTGCACAGGTACCCGGCAGATGGCGTCGTATTTATACGACATGACATAGGAACTTGAACAGTGCATTTTTAATCGGGATGTAGGTTTGTTTAATCTATTTTATGCCTTATAGTAAATTTGGTTTGTAGGTGTTCTCTTTTTAAGTAAATTCCGGGTATCTACGTACAAATTTACAGAGTTCAAAAATGTAGATGCACGGTAGAGTAAAAATTTTCAATTCTTGGAAGTGGGGTTTACAGCTATCCGTTTGATCAATATTTACTAAAATTGTAATGAGTTTTTTTTTTGTAGGGTGAATAGTGTAGGTGCGTCTGTGCTGTTACCCCATAATATGACACCGTATTTAAGCCATGCATAGGCATATGCATAATAAGTTACCAACGCAGTATTAATGTCTGTAGTTTTTTTTTCCGTAGGGCGTATGAGGATTTTGGTAATTTTTTATTTATTTTTGTCTATGTGTAGGCCCAATAGGGTGAAATTATTTACAAGCTCTAACTTATAATTTCCAAAACTTAAATTTACTGTTATGGGTTTTTTTTTTGTTGTCATTATTTTTGTCTTGTTAAAGTTAATTTCTAGGTTATGTTCCGTCATCCAATGTGTTGTAGCGTCAAGTATTGAATTTAGTTTGTCGTTAAGGTTGATATTAGTGTCACATGAGGCAAGAACGGATATGTCATCTGCAAACAAAACACTATCCCCCTTATTACAAAACAAGGTTTTTCTTTAGGTACCTACTCGTATGGTTTAAACCACCGAGCCTGTTTTTGAAATAAGAACTTAGAACTGAAATAGAATTACAGCTCCTTTTACAAAACTGACAATTTAGCACTGGACTAAATTGTCAGTTTTGTAAAAGGAGCTGTATTTCGATTTCAGTTAGGTTCTTATTTAAAAAACAGGCTCGACGGTTTAAACCATACATAAAGAAAAACCTTGTTCTGTAATAAGGGGGTATAATATGACTGATATGGTTCGGGAGGTCATAAGTATACTAAGAATAGAAAGCAGCCTATTACACTGCCCTGAATATTTGTTGGTATATGGGCATAGCTAGCTAACGTAATACGGTAAATTACTTAATTTATGTTCTACTAGCAGCGCTCCGCGGTTTCACCCGCGTAGTTCCCGTTCCCGTGGGAATACGGGGATAAAATATATCCTATGTCACCCGGGGATAGCTTCCCAACAGTGAAAAAAAATTAATTAAAATCGGTTCCGGAGCTTATTCAATGCAAACAAACAATTAAATCTTTCCTCTTTATTATTAGTATAGACATATAACTCGTAATATGTATTGATATGCCTGCCTACTATTTGTATAGAAACAAGTTTATCTAACTATAAAATATGTTGTACATGTTTAATTAAATACACAGCTACGCTGGGGAGTTTATTTCGCTACTTTTTCTTAATTTCTTCCCAGCTAAAGCACTAGGAAGTGGTGAAAGGCGGGCGTTTTGGGGGACTGTCTTATGTTATTTAGACTTTCAAAAAAGAGCTAATTTTGAGCCTAATGTGAATAAATGAGCTAAGATTTTGATTTTGATTTTAAGAAGACCAATTCCCACACTCCAAAATTATTAAAATTCATCTCAGCGACGATCAATGTCAAAAACCTATCAAATTATAAAATGAAGGTTAATTACACATACACGTGATTACTACCTTAGTACCGTAGTAGATTTATATTACTGATACAATTGAACACAACATGCATTCGTTTCCAACCTACCTGAAAGGCGTATTTTTTTCTGTTTTGTGCTTTTCATCAAATTGAAACAAAGCAATAACATTTTTCTGTCATTGACGCACCTGGTTATAATAGAACCGATTACACAAAAAATTCGTGTTTAAGAGCGTTCATCCTGCGTGGGCTGGCAACGTCGCATTTCAAGTGGTTACTCGTGATTATCATAATATTAAGAGGCCGTTTACTAAATTTCGTCGATTTCGCTCATTTACTTGATTTAACATACGTGCTTTTACCGGTAAAAAACTGCATTTCCATAAATTTTAATTCGCAACATGATAGATCATTTTAATTATTATCCAATGAAATTTATCATTTAATGTTTTTTTTTTTTAAGTTTGCCCCACACTAGGAATTTCTCCTGTATTGTGAGTGCGTTTACAAACATTTAAACTCACATACGCAAACAGCCAGACCCAGACCCGGAACAACTAATTGTAGGTCATACAAATATTTGTTCCGTGAGGGAATCGAACCCACGACACGCAGCGCAGTAGTCAATCGCTTAACCACTGCGCCACCCGGCAAGTCAAATATAAATATACAGTATTTCTAAAATCCTCCGACGACCTCAGTGTTGGTCCAGTCAGGTTACAATCGACGTAATTATCATCTGCTAATCATATCGTAAGTATTATCATTATCCCCTTTTTAGTAGCTGTAATGTTAAGGTACCTACTAAGTATCATACAATCGAGTGATCATTCTCCTGCCCTTATCCCAAATTATTTGGGGCCGGCGCAACATGTCCCTTTCTTCCACACTTCTCTATTAGTCGTCGTCTCCGTAGTCACACCCTTTCGCATCGTGAAGCTAATCTTCCGATGCCCAGCCAGATTTCCTTGCGAGAATACGGGCAAGTAATGCGAGTTTATGACTGTTCTGTAAAGCTCACACCCCGAGATTAGGGTAGGGCAGGTCTTATGTAGGTCCGTAACTGATTTGGGTAAGGTTAGTTATAGAATAGTGGGTACTATTTTCACTAACACAACATTGGCTTATTCGAGTACCTAAAACCAATTTAGGCTAAAACAATCTTGCTCTGTTTTTATGTAGGTTTTAGAAATCGAATATCAAAAAGAAATGTACGTGATAATAATTTGACCAAACTAATATTATAAACGCGAAAGCAACTCGGTCTGTCTGTGACTTTTTTTTTTGCTAACTTCCTTCTGGTCCAGCCCTTAGGCTCCCGTTCCAAGTCATGAATCACGACCGTAATTCTCTTTCCGGATTACGAGCTCGTCGGATGAAGTCGATGAAACCACTGCTTGGTCATTGCCAGTGTAAGTGCCGTCGAAGATAGCCATCGACATTCATACTCAAAACTTTCCTCACGACATTTTCCTCATTCCTCCGTATCACATGCCCATATCATGACAACCGATTTCCACACAACTTTTCATTTATCGGTGTCACTTTCAGGTTTCCTCTTATGTACTCATTTTTTATTCTATCCATTCGTGTAACACCACACATTCCTCTTAACATTCTCATCTCGGCCACATGCAATTGCCTTTCATTCATCTCATTTGTGGCCCATCATTCTGACCCATACAAGACGGCAGGTCTTACCATGGTTTTATAAATCTTCCCCTTAAGTTTAAGGGGAATATTGGAGTCGCAGATGGTTCCCCTGACCTGCCGCCATTTCATCCATCCGGTGTTAATTCTGTGCTTAACCGTCCGATCTACTTCGCCATCGCTTTGCACGAGTGAACCGAGATACCAAAAGTCGGAGCAGACTGGGAGAAGCACGCCATCAAGCGCTATGGCTCCAGAACTGGAGAGACCGCCGAAATCGCAATCAAGTAAAAACAAAAATGTAGCTCATTCGTTACCAGTAAAAGCACGTCTGTAAAATCAAGTAAATCAGAAAATCGACAAAATTTCGTATACGGACTCGTAAAATTAAGAAACTCACGAGAAACAGCCCACGTAGGATGAACGCTCTTAAACACTTATTTTTATGTCGGTTTTGTTTTATCCAGGTGTGTCAGTGACAGAAAAATGATTTTGATTTGTTTCATTTTGAAAAAAAATACCATAAATCATGATAAAATACACCATTCAAGCAGGTTGGAAACTATTGCATGTGTTCTGTGCAATCGTAATATAAATCTGCTAAGAATCTCATGAATAATACACTAAAAAAAGAAAATACCTAATTTACCGAAATACCTTACTACAAGCTGTCGTACAAGAAAACCTGTACATCAAGACTAATGCGATTAATAGCTTAAGAAGACTGGACGCTGTCTTAGTATTTTTATGTCTCACAAGTATAACTTCAACCTTCGTGCTTTATATTTAACATCAACATTGGTGACTTATACAGACAGCCAGTCGTTAAAACATGTACCTTTCTTTACACGGACAAGGAACCATTTTATTGTAAACAACCTATGTTCTATAATATTGTACCCACTGTGTGAGTTCATAACACAATACAACAAATTATTTTACAACATAACACAATTACAATTTACAAGCACAATTACACTACAATTACAATTTATTTATCGAAAATGACACTAAAACATGTTGTCCCAAAACATCCACACACTTTTTTTGCGACGATGTGTGGTCCGTTTGTCAGTTAAGATTTTCACTAAAGTGAAGACAAAAGCACGCTACATAATTAGGGTGCGTACATAACGTCTGTCACCTATTATAAGTGTTCCTGTAATTTTGCCAGTGTGTTTACCTAATACATTTTTAATTTCATTTAATACAATTCGCTTTTTGAAAGCCATCATCATTCAAAAGTCAAAAGTCAAAGCATTTATTTCAAATACTCACTTAAAAGGCACGTTTGAACGTCAACATTTACATTAAAATAGAATTGATTCTAGTCGACGATTCCAAAATGTAGTTTCGTATGGAGAAGAACGGGCAAGAAACTCCACCGTTGCTTTTTTAAAATGTTTTAAATACAATTTAACAAACTACATTCATTATATAATTATGTGTGAAAACGATGCACCCAGAATAAAATTACTATACCAAAATATGTAAAAAAAAATCAATTGAAGCAATATAGATAAATTTATTTTATGATAGATACATGGCGCTCACAGTCATATTTACAAACATTGTAAGAGTAAATACACGATTTTTCTAGAATATTAACAAGTAATAAGTCAGTGTGTGAGTTAAAGTAATCACTGAGTGTAAACCAATGTCATAAATATAATTATTTTCAACACACTTGCTCATAAAATGGCTCTAATTTCACTACAGTTAGGCACATAATGACACACCTATTATCAAACTGTGACTTTTTCATTACTATTATTCACTAGTGAGTTATAGAATTGGTTGTGTTGCTTTGTTCTTAGTGAGTTATAGGTTGTTTTTTGTTTGAGTTGCTTTGTTCTTAAAAACGATGATGATGATGATTATGGATGATGCTGGGTGATGATGGATGATGCTGGATGATGATGGATGATGATGATGGATGATATGGATGACGATGGATGATGATGAATGATGATGATGGATGATGCTGGATGATGATGGGTGATGATGAGTGATGATGGATGATGATAGATGATGATGGATGACGATGGATGACGATGGATGATGATGGATGACGATGGATGATGATGGATGATGATGATGGATGATGATGGATGATGATGGATGACGATGGATGATGGATGATGATGATGATGATGGATGATGCTGGATGGTGATGGGTGATGATGAATGATGATGGATGACGATGGATGATGATGGATGACGATGGATGATGATTGATGATGGATGATGATGGATGATGATGATGATGATAATTTAGTATTATTTTCTCGCAAGTGTGTTGAAAAACGTCGTATGATACACGTGTGTATTGATGATTATAATGTACTATTATACAATTCAATTAGCAACCAGTTTGATTTTGTCTAGACTCTAGATTGTCCTATGGAGCAGGACCATGTTTCCAAGCATTCTTATCTTGGATATAATCCTCTAATTTATAATACGCTTGTTTACAAAGTTTATTTTAATATGACTTTTAAATTTCCTTTCATTTAATTGCAATATATCACAAAGTATTTTGTTATAACATTTAACACAGTACCCCATAAAAGATTAATGTACTTTAGCTAATCTGAAAAATGGTTGAATCCGTCTCTAAAGGCATTAATACCAATATTTCTTTATCGATTAAACAAAACTAGACTGGGAGTTTTATTATTAAAATAAATAAAATAATATTATTTGATTCGGGACGTAATTAGAGTGAATGAGTTAGTGATTGATGTCAATCTTGTTGTCACAATACTATTTTGTTTGTAGCAGAAACTGGTATAACCGTAAACGTCACATTATTACAGTGAACTAATGATTTAACTTTAGTAACCTACTCACCGTACAAAAAGCACGACAAATGTCTCATGAAAAATGATAGATCTGTATTTGCAAAAAAATCTAAAGAGTCATATACAAAGCAGTGGTAATTTCTGTATGTGTTTTTAACACTTTATTAACAATTTATTCTACGTTATTTATTATTTAGTACCTACGTAATTGTGCGAATACTACTTTATCATAATCTTACTGCATATTATTTAGTTGTAGTTAGTCCATGGTAGGTACCCACCAAAACAATTTCTTTTTTCAATAGCTAATTTCCTACTTACACATACTTTTCAAGGCAAAACTTAACCTTGTAAGCAAACTTGTAAATAGTAACATAATTTTAAAATAATATCATAAATACGGGTGAAATAAGTAAAAAAAACAAAAGTAATCATTTCGGATGTAGGTAACGTAATTATACTTTTAGTTAGACGTACAGTTCGATATCAATTAAACATGTAATTTATATTATCCCCAACACAAAGAATATAAACTCAGTCTCATAAGGCCTAGGCACGAACGACGAGTGACACAGGATTTTCCGGGCGTATTTGTGTGGTAAGGCGTCCACGGGCAGCACCTGGTTGGGTGGGTGGCGCGGGCAGCAGCACCCGCGCCAGCCGCGCTCAGCACACGCGCACGCTGTCGCGCAGCAACGGGTGCTTTATCAGCAGCAGGGACAGACCGAAGCAGATCACGTCCAGTACCATTTCCAGCTGAGAAAACCAGTTAAGCAATGCAATTAAACACTTTAGAAGTGTTTTAGCATATCATTCCCCCTAGCGTAGAACATTTTCTTTGCACCAAAAAAAACAGTGGGGGCACTCGTTGGGGACCGTTGATAGAAGTGAACTTGAGCCAAAAATTGTGAATTGCATCGTCGAGATATAAGATTATTATTTTTGGTATATAAAGAAGTGTTTGAAAAATTTACTTTACTTTAATGATATTGTCTATTGCAGGTCCCCCTTTAATTACTGAAATAGAGATGTCTACAACAACACAGACTACAGTTACTGATGTAGAAACGAATAATAATTTTACGTCTTATATTTCAACTAAATTAGAAATAATGACTAACAAAAATTCACCAAAGTAATACAAGTAAGTATTATCTTTGCAGTCATCCTTACTGACTTACTTATTCTGGTGGTCTGCACCAGCTGTTGTCGTACCTAATAAACTTGTCTTGTCCTTACCTGCCTATCTGTTACTGACAGATGGGAATGTATTTCAGCAGTATATTGCTTGTGTTATTATTTAAGCTATACTTTTTCATTTAGCGCTTTAAGACAATACGTATTCTATACCCCTTTCGCCGCATCGTGGAAAGAAGACATCTACGAACAAGCACTGGTACCACGCTTGGTCACTGCCTATTGGTAACATAATATGACCAGTAATGTCCAGGTTTACCGTGAATATTACAAATATAAAAATATTTATTGAAACAAAAAACACATTACAATTTTTCTGTAAGTTAATACTGCGTTAGTTTAGTAACAATGTCGCAGTTATTAGCGCCCACCACAAGAGCGAAGGACAACTGAGTTTCATAACAACAATTTTGTTTATGGTTAAACTTAACAGGTAGAAACTAGACATAAACATTTAATAATAATAAAAGTAGAACTAGACATTAATAATAATTGTAGCAGTCTATGTGGGTGAATGTGCGTGTGTGTGAAAGTGTGTGTGATTGAGTGAGTGTGAGGAGGGTGTGGGGGTGCGTGCGTCTGAGTATGTGTGGGAAGGGTGCACGTAAATGTATGCGGAGAATGTGATACTGTTGTAATTTAACTTTGTATGAAGTTTTCTGTTTCAATTTTCAGTTTACACTCCTGCACCGACCGTGCGCCATTCGCGCGCAAGCTATGCATCGCGAGTGAAAGGCGTAAGAGCCGCGCGCATGCAAAATTAATAATAAAAAAAAAAAAACTATGTCCGCTAATTTCTTGGCTTTTCAATTCTGATACTATACTCGGTCTTCGTCTGTAAAATGCAATCTGCCACCAACGTCGCTTTCTTTTTTCTAAACACTTCACTAATAAAATATCTGAAGCTGCAATAATGATGGTGGCAATCGTGTTATCGTCCGCCATCGTCAAAAGCAAGTAACAAAGTGAGGGTTGAAATTAGCATCGAACTGACGTCCATGCACGCAAACCGCACGCGCGCGGTATACATGCAGCTCCTGTGCACCATGCGGGCGTTGTGGAAGTTGCACGCGAGAGGCGCACCAAACAGCTGCAGTAGCAGCGCGAGTGCAGCACGCGCGCAGCTCGCGGGCGGCACGCGAGCGGCGATTTAGTCAGATCTGTACACACCCTTACAGCTATGGACAGCTATTATGAGAATGATCTCAGAACTAGGTATTCTCTGATAAACTGCAAAAATTTTTTTTTTTTTTTCAGGAAATATTCAGCAGCCTTCCCAAAACCTTGCGTACGTTAATATACGTAATACTATTCGTGGTAGGGATGTGTGTTATATTATTGGCATGTGTGTTTGTGTATGATTGGCAGCATATGCGAATGGCATTTGCTGCCAATAATACACACTACCTATATACACTTGACTTATTTTGTGAATACAAGAATATGAAAATATTATCATACTACTTACAGGGACCAAGATGTCCAGAAATGGTAGGCCTGCTTTCTTTTCCAGCATAAGATGCTTCGCCGCTGCATCACAGGGGTATAATGCTCGGAGTCGGATATATCGGGAGGCTTTTAAAATGGTTAATTATTGAGTATTATGTACGAAATTAATCATTGAATGACGATAGCGCACGCGGAAACGTGCGCAGCAGCGATAGCAGTTGCACGGATTTTGGGTTCGCTAGCGGATTTTGCTCGATTATGCGCTGCAATGCATTTTTAACCCAATATTTTTATAATTTCTCGTTAGATCCGATAATTTGACACGGGTTTATTAATTCGAATCTACATTGTACCTACATAAACGGTTGTCTTAGTGAGAAGGGCAGAGTTCTTAGTAAACTGTAAACAACAACCCAAGAAATACCGGTCTAGTTTCATCGAATTTAGAATAGAACATCCAATTAGAACACGTTTCATCGAATTTATGTTTATGCAATTCTTATTAGAATTTACTAATTTAAATTTCGACACGTTTTGAAATCGTATTATAATAGAGTACCTACTTACCGCTCATGTGTCTGCAGACTGCACGCGCGATGTGACGTCATGGATAAATGGAATTTTAAAGTAGGTTCCTCCCGGTACTAACGAGACTTGATCGGTCAGAATTAACTCCGTGGGTCAGAAATATTGAAATAACCACCCGTACAAAGTGAGACGACGTTTTTACTTTAACCAGCGCTATCTATCGACGGGTCGTAGCAAGTCGCAGTCACAATTTCCAACGGCACGTTACTGCGCTACTTGAATAAGTACGTAATATATTTGAGAGAGGGCGCGCGCTGAGTTTTGCTCGCAGATTCACTGATGTTTTCAATTGGTATTATTGGTCGTTATGTCGTCAATGTATTCAGAATGGAGCCAGATAACTCACAAAACTGTTGTTTTGAGCGAAATCAGCAAAATGGGGAAGATAATCTACGACAGTGGACAAAAGCTGGCTAACATTGACCATAACGGTCGTGGCCATTGGTATTACCGTAACGGCATTGCAGCTTTCGACCATTATTATGCTCAAGGTCTGCACAATTTAATTAGGTATAATTAATTTGATGGCAATACAGGGTAATTGATTTTATGCATATCATGCCAGCTCTCATACACGAGGATAAGTATAAAACTCACATAAGTCTAAAGTGGTCAACGTGCCTTGAACAACCGTGGTGGTCAATGCACGCAGAGGTAATGCCTTCTTTGTACGAGAAGAAGCATTTGTTCTCCAGTGGAACAGTAGTTGGTTGCCATTATACAGGTTGATTTGGACAATGACAAACAAATTGTTCTCTAATATCTTAATTTCGTTTCGGAATCGAACGTTGTGCAAAGGTAGGTTGTGTACAGCTCCGAAATAGAATTGTATTGTGGTAATATAAAGCCTCGCACTATAGGTACCTACTCGCTTTATTTGACGTTCTGAGACATAGTGTTATCTACAATCTTCATGGGAACGTCAAGTTTCCACCTTCACTGATTTTAAATCTAATTTGTAACAAGTATAACGGAACTAGTTTTTTTTATTTTTTATACCAGGACTACATTCCTAATATAGTTTATTGAAAATAATTTTACATATATCACAATAATAAATATTACAGTAGCTAATGCTTTAATGTAGTTTCCAGAACATGCAGGTGATATTTTATTATATTTATTTTTATTCTAAAACGTGGTTTGAAGCCGGAGTTGGGTACTATTGGTGTCTCGTTTCAACTGTTTAGGAACCACACGAAGAAATATTATATTGTTATACGTAGGTTATTCTTGCTGAAAATATGCAATTTTCGGGAAGCTACGAAATAGAGAGGCGTGGCTTTTGTGTGATTGGTTGGCACGGGAACCTAGTGGCCTGATCATTCTGTAGGTGTGGGTCGGTTTTATAATGAATTCATTTTTCAATTTTATTCGTTGATATTGTTGAGAAACAAAATAACCGAATTATAAACAAAAGTAATTCGTCTGATATTGCCTTAAAAATTAAGGTTGCCCTGGGTGCACCGGACGTACACTTATAAATATATTACGAATCGTCTGTCATGATAAAATCAGAAGTATAACACTGGTTGAAAGTATTTGAATGAGGTCTTTTGCATTTATATTAAACTATCAAGTAAGTGTTTTAGGTAGACTGAAACAGTTTGGTTTTTCCAAGAGGTTTTGTATTATCGATTGCTGCCCGGAGTCAACAAATCGATCAATATTAATGTTCACATTATGATTTATAGCAAAGGTCAACACATGACAGCGGTCACAAGAAACAAGCAGCACATTGAAAGCATCGATAATTTTGTGTGGCAATATCAATCACTACTAAATTGTCACGTGATCATTAGTGAGGTGCTGTCGTGTTTGAGGGTATCTACCCATGGATAGATAGGTGCTCCAACATGTTGGATGCTACCTACTTACTGCTTAAAATAAACTACGGACGAAATCGAACTATTTTTAAATCGTAAATTTCTATTTTGCATTTTGGTTTACATTTTTGGGACAAGCACCATTAGTAATGAATAAAATATATGAATTAAGTCTTAAAACAAGTAAGTAAATGTATGTGCTTCTTGCAAATCTAAAGTTGTGATTTTTGAATTTTTTCGTGCTAAGTCCATAGTTTAGGTACTAATGTATGTTATGTGGTAAAATAAGGAACCTACATAATTTATGACAAACTTGTGCAGGGATACACACTGAGGGCGTAAATTATAATTTTTAATTGGCAAACACAAAGTTTATGACGGTTGTTTAATGATTTCAAAATTATAACATTCGCAGCCATGTCCGATGCTCACGGTTCCTTAGGTATAAAGTGAATTGTTTTTATCTCAATTATAGATACCTTACTTAAATAATGGCAATTAAATAAAATAATTCCTTAGGCATTAAGTCCGCGTTTGTACAGTAATTTTTACTTGTGCATAAAGTTTTAATAAATAAATAAACAATAACCACGCTGGGATCAGTGCATTGCATTCATTCATTCAATATTCAATTATAACCTATTAAAGAAGTAGGTAGGTACGTATACAAAATTTATATTTATTAAGACTTCGACGGTCAGGATTGCCATTTCTATAAAGGGTTGCGCCCTAGATCGGAATTCCCTCTGTTCGAATTTTGAACATTTTCATTTCGGATGGAATTTAGATTTCGAATTCGACTTCAGAAGGCCAATTCTCGTAATTAAAAACGTTCGCAGTGTCATCTCGGCGACAATCGAATTTCAAATTTTTTACAAAAATGTATGTGATTTTTTGACAGATTGACACTGAGATCAGACTGTGAACGTTCTTAAAATTACCAGAATTGCCCCTCTGATCTAGTGCAGTGCCCAAACGCTGTTACTGTCGAGCGGGCATTAGAAGCGGGTATAATGTAACTACGTTTGACGTATATAGCAGCCAACTGCTGATAGACATCAACTAACTCGTGTCGTCGGTGGTAACTTGCAATGAAACTGACATGGGTTTGACGTTAACAAAATTAATGTGCAGTCGATTCGTCGTCGCTTCGGCCTTCAAACTGTTTTAAAACGTGCTATACGCTCAAGCAACACGCCTCATGCGACAGCGAGTGCGGGTAAGTAACAGACTAGTCTTGTGTAGTTCGCGAACGAACTAGGTCGTAAGAGCGCTCCCACAGCTGAACTACGCGAACTAGTGCCGTCCTTCCCCGCTCCATAGTTCGTTAGTTCGTGACCGAATGAACCGAATAAGGAGTAGATTTATTTATTGCACCAATAAGCCTAGGTTTTTTTTTACAATAATGATATAGGTACTTTTTTATGAATGTTCATTTAGGGGTTTTTGCTGTTTAAAGTTTATAGTCTAAAAATTGTAGGTAAAAGTACAGCAATCCATAATCTTGTCGCGTGGCCATGCAGGAGCGGTATTAAAACGAGCGAACGATCTGCCTTCATCTGATTCGAGCTGGGAGCTGACGAACTAGAAGAGCGAACTAGTTCGTTTAGGAGCGGCGAACTAAACTGAGCGATCTCTGTCGCGAACTACTATGCGCAAGACTATAGCAGAAGAAATTTCTGGACGCAAGTAGCGTCGCAATTCGCATCCCCAAGACTGCGAAAGGCGCCAACGAGGAGGGATCTCCACGTTAAGTTAATAGCAGGCACATCCTATAATTAACATTTGGCTAGACTTCAGTAAGCCAAAATTATCAGCGCAATATTTGAGAGGTGTTATAAGACTGTGATTATTATCTAGATGTAGGTTTTTAATAGAAGAGCTCGTTGTGAAGGAGGACGTCCGGAAAATAAGGTATCTACTTCTACTGTACCATACCGTATCTTATTTCTGACGCCAAGCAGTATTGCAACGTGTTCTGAGGACCATTCTATCATCAATGATGGAAAAGTCTAAAGTATTGAATTGAAATATGCTACCAAAAACTTTATGTCAATTCTGTTGAAAATGGTTGTATAAATAACAAACTTTTTGAAAGAATTTCACACTTGTGTAGACAAAATAATAAGCGAACAAAATGTGAGAAATGGATTTTTTAATCAGTCTCCGTTTACTGTTTATCATGATTTAATAACATGCTTTCTGTTGGGACACATATTGGAAAAGTAACCTGGATATGTGTGTACATACTACAAGGTGAGTAGGTATTTAACAACTTAGGCCCACGTTGGGCGCCAGTTGCCGTGGAATCGATAACCTGTCATGATGCCGTCAGCCACTGTTTACTTTACTAAATACGATGGTTAAAAAAAAGGCTGTATATAACATATGCGTCTAATTCAGCGATGAATTAGGATTATTTTCGCTTAATACGTGAATAAGCGCGGTGTGATCTTATCTTGTACTGGTTTTGATTTTAATTTCTCTTTGGGAGGGTAGAGATGTATTTATGCTGCCGTACAAATTAGAAATGCAGTAAGGAGGTGGTTATTCGTAGTTTCGAGTAAATGACGCCTAAACATTTTTGTTTCACGTATAATTTTGAAGTTTTGCAGATATGTTGCCGAAGCTGAAAGAATATGCATTACTCCATAAGAACTAACCCAATTCTCTATACAACTATTTTTAAACGAAAAATACTATCTATGCTTAGCCAGCGTCTTCATGACTAAATCCAGTATAGCAAGCGTTCTTCTCCGTTGAGATCTATGTTTTGGAATGGGCAACTTTATTCAACTTTCCAACTGATCGACTTTTTAACCGACTTCAAAAAAAGGAGGAGGTTAAATGTTCCACCGAACGTATTTTTTGTTTTTTATGTATGTTCCCCGATTTCTCCCTCATTTGTGGACCGATTCTCAAAATTCTTTTTTTATTTCAAAGAGTATACTCTTGAGGTCCCATTGGCACCAAATCAGGATCTGATGATGGAATCCCAGGGAAATCGAGGGCAACCCTCAAAATTTTTAGGTATTAACAATGTTTTTCATATGATTTTTAAAGCTATTGAGACATTTGCGTATGGTCATCATCATCTCATGACGCTGAGCTGATGAAGGAAGGTTCAACTCTTTAACGGTTAGGAGTTAGGTGGAGGTTCGGGCATAACTCCGTCATTTATAGACCGATTAGCAATTTTTTTTTTTTTTAGGAAGGAGCTTATTCTGAAATGGTCCCATTTAAATTTCGTATAGATCTGATTTCGGAAGGCGGTGACCAGATATTAATAAAATACATATAAAAAGTCACCGACTTCCGAAATTGAAGTTATTTTTCACTTTCTAGTGTTTTTTGGAAGCCGGTTGTACTACCCCCCTTATTACAGAACAAGGTTTTTCTTTAGGTATGGTTTAAACCGTCGAACCTGTAATCTAAATAAGAACCTTTAGTAGTGATTGATACAGCTCCTTTTACAAAACTGACAAGTTAGTCCTGTGCTAAATTGTCAGTTTTGTAAAAGGAGCTGTAATTCTATTCCAGTTCTAAGTTCTTATTTCAAAAACAGGCTCGATGGTTTAAACCATACCTAAAGAAAAACCTTGTTTTGTAATAAGGGGGAATAACTTTATACCATGTTTTAATTTTTTTACTTGTTAACTCTTACTTTGCAGCACAACAATACCTAGGTACAGCAAATTGACATTCCTGAACGATTTTTTTTTTTTTTTGATATTGGCATCTCGCAGTTGACCTTGAGAGGCCGTGACTGCTCAACCGGACTTTCCTGTGAAGGTTTTTAGAACTCTAAAAGCCAGGGCGTAAAACCTACTTAAACCTAAAACGACTGCGCACTGAGGGCACCCCCTGTGGGGCACGAACCTCGGCTCAGGGAGTCGCTGGCGGGGGGGGGGGGGGGCAACTAGTACTACTAGGGACAGGCTGGATCAAGATATTATTATTCATGATTATTATACGGGGAATTTAAAGCTACTGGCTCAGCTGCGGCGCGGGCTGGCGCATCAACGAGCAAGGGACGGTCGGGGGTCTGATCGCTATTCGTGAGTCTTCGCGGGGCGCGAGGACCTCGGCGGCGAGGTCGGTAGGACGGTCGTCGTTTGTGTTTGTGTACTGCTGGTGACCCTATTCTTTTCTTGGAGAACAGTGATGGGGTCATCTGGGTCGGAGAGGACATGTTTCGGCCGGCGAATACTACTGATTCTACTAGGGACATAACTAGCGGCCTTCACAATCAAGGAATTGCGATGTATCTCGGTTTTATCGAAGAAACGCTTCGAGTTGCGTTTCATAAATTGAGCAATAGTGGGCATTTTCAGATCGAGATGGAGGATCTCGTTCCGAACGAACCATGGGGAGCCTGTGGCTTGGCGGTGGAAACGGTTTTGGAGGGTCTGCATCCTATAGATGTGTCGGGGGTGCGTGTGTGCAAAGACTGCACATGCATATGTCATGATGGGCCTTATGCACGCCGTGTAAATACGCAATTTGCACTTGAGTGACAATTTGCTACGTGCGTTCAGAACAGAGTGCAACCTTCCGAGAGCGAAGGCGGCGCGTGAGCGCGCCTTCCTGATATGCTCAGAGAAGGAGAGGTGCTGATCTAGAATCACTCCAAGATATTTGGCTTGCTTTTCCCAAGGGATCGGCTTGCCGAATATGGAGATGGGCCGGAGGGGGTCGAGGTGGCGTTGCGGTCTCTTAAAGAGAACCGCCTGGCTCTTGTCCGGATTTAATTCGATTCGCCATTTCCTAAACCATGCACCGAGTACGTTGACTGCGGTCTGGAGGGATTTGGCTATCGCTTTGGAACTACGCCCATAGTGGTAGATGGCCATGTCGTCTGCGAACAGAGCCAACTGTGCCTTACCACTCTTGGGGATATCGCTGGTGAACAGCGTAAAGATGAGAGGGGATAGCACGGCGCCCTGAGGGACGCCGGCGCGAATCGGGTGGGGGGATGAGAGAGCCCCTTCGATGCGATAGCGAAAGGTGCGGTTCGACAGAAAGTCTCGTAAGATGAGTACGAGTCGGTCCGGCACGCCGAGTTTGTACAGCTTGTAAATCAAGCCGTTGTGCCAGACCTTGTCGAAGGCTTTCGCTATGTCGAAAAATACTGCACCGGTCGCATAGTTGTGTTGGAGACCAACGCTTATATGCTCTACGATCCGGTGTACCTGTTGTACGCAACTGTGCTGGGTTCGGAAGCCGAACTGCTCACAAAATGCGATCTATAAATGCCAATTCACTGTGAGCGTTCCATTACCGGATCAGCTCACAAAAAGATGACAACCAGTTAATATACTACTGTGCTGAGTACTGAGTTGCTGCGGGAAAGTGCCCTAAATATAACTATTTAGGGCTGATTTCACCAGCATCCGGAATCTTTTATCAATGGAATATGGATAATATCAGGCGTTGAAAGAATCAGCCCTTAATGTGATGCTCTCTGTTATTATACAAAATTATAAAAGTTTATATAAAAAAAAAAAACAATATAAATTGGAAATCGGAAAAAAGGACCTTGAGTTATGACTGCAGTATAGGAATGTGAAATGGAAACACTTTGCATTTTATGTGTAGGTATGTATAAGCTATGACTATAAATAATACGCAGTTAAAACATCAGCTGTCATTTTCTCCATACATGGGAAAAACGGCAGCTGTTAATATGGAAAAAAACCATTACCCTGAAGGACAAACCTAGGCATTTATGTATATTCCATTGCAAAATAACTGACAAACGCCTAAACAAACCCTGTTCAGGTACGCACTCTGTCACTAAATTAGTAACACGTTCGTTTGAATTCAGAAGGTTTTTTGGTACATACTCGTATCTCACAGTGGTATTCAACAAATACTGTTTAAAAAAAATATGATTAAATTGCAATTGAAAAATCATCAACGAATAAATTACAACTGCAAAATTAATTTTAAAATTGCAAGTTTAAGTATTAATATGATCAAAGCAAAGTGCCCAACTAGCAAAAAGTGGTTTTTAAACTATCCTAGAACCATCATTTATCGAGGACTATATGAGACTTATATCCTCATATAACCCTGGAAAAGGGCCCACTTTATAAGTCTACTTTTACTTATAAGGTATTTATATCAGACCGCTGAAATGCCATATACGACTATAATGCTCCTGTAATTGAGTTACGTCAATGCAATTACTCCTGTAAATCTCAATATAAGTAAGTTATAGTCAAAAATGAGATTAGAAATGTATATTGTCAATAGTCGAAGTGAAGGTATCACTTGTTGTGCTCTGTAAAAAAATATTTTAGGGTAGTATTTATATGAATCAGAATTTATTAATGTCAACCTTAGTAGAAAAACAAAATCTTATTGTTGTCAAATTGTTAGTCCTAAAGCTTAGTCGTCGGGGAATGTAAATTTTCTGTGAAATCTATCATGGTTTTGATAAAAAAATCAAGCGCCTCTTGAAATTTGCTTATTTACATTTTAGTATTAATTAATATTAAATAAATATTATTAAGGCAGCTGCCATTTTCTTGGTGAGCATTTCCAAGTACGATATAGTGCTAAAATAAGTAATTTTAGCATTTCCAAGCGTGACATAATACCAATATAAGTATATTGGTTCTATATTGGGTTATCTCAAAACCGAAAAAGATTCGCCATTGTTACCGATTAGGGTTCCGCAATGACCAGATGAAAATCGATTGATATTTATAGATAAGTAAGTTAAAGGAATAATTTAAGGGTTTGTTCTACGTGCAAGGTTAAACATCAGTTTAAACATGGTTTTTATTTGACTTAATTATATAACAGGTTGCCGATGGTTTAAACAAGACTATGCCGGATATGTTCCTGGATATCGATCGATTTTTAATCAAAAAAGATTTCCGACCTTGAAAGAACTTAAAATGGCCTCGGAGTGTTACACATTTCTTGTTGTCTGAGATATGTCCCGGTTGTCACAGCGTGGTTTCTATTAACAGTGTACATCGTATAGGCCGAAACTGGTATGTCGAACTGTTGAAAACTGGTAATCCATCAACATTTGTTTAGAGAAATCTCATTTGATAAACAAGGAACATTGTGATAAAAAAAATTCAAACATTTGATCAAACTGTTGTGCTAATAGTGTCCTGGGGCTGAAATACTGATGTGTAGGTTTTCTCTATTGGTATCTAGTAATGTTCGTGCGTCTTTAGGCAAAACATTGTTTATATTATTATTTAAAATTTCAAGTAAAGAGTTCAATGCAGCATGAGAAATATTGAAATCTAAGGCCAAGTTATTAATAGAATCACGCAGTTCTAAATTTTGTTATAATCCGAAAGTTCTTCCTTATGATCACTTTCAACATCGCTCAAAGATTTGGTACTTTCCTAGTCTGAACCTCTTCCATCTAAAGTAGTAAGTATTACAATTATCTTGCCGGAACCCTCGCTAGAATTCGCGATACGGTCTTCACCAGTTAAATTTAAAAAATCGTTGCTCACTGCGGTTAACATTTCTTTATATGTTTTTTTTTTACTTTTCTTTTATCAGATCGACTTTTTTAAACTGCTTCCACTTATTAAAATCCATTTTCAATATTTGTAGACAAAAACAGTTGTAATCAAAATGGCTGATGTTAAATCCTACAATAGAATTTGCAAAACTATATAAAGCGTGTTTTCACCTGTACTGGCCGTTTCAAGCAAAAGTGGCTTCTTAAGAGATTTAACCAGGATTGTTTGAGATTACTTAGACAATAACACTACTGTGGAATACCTATATAAATATGTCTAGGTTAAAACGGCATACGATAAATCGATATAGAGAACACTTTATCCTACCGAGTGCTGTTATAATCTTGGTGATCAATTATTTTTTAAACGTGGATATGAAATTCATTTAACGCTTACTTTTAAGTTTCTGTAAAACCAAACCAGATACATAAATGATTTACAGTTATTTAACTTTAATTTACTTAAATTGGTCATACATTTTTAGCTTATAAGAGGTTATAAGTAAAAATAACAAGAGTAATTGCTCCTCAGTGTATATATTCCTGGTACATGCTCCTACAGGAGTATAAAGATTTAAATGGTCCGCAGATGATATCTTATAGGCACATATAAGTCTGAGTTACCGGAGTAATTACTCCTGAGTGCAATTACTCTTGTTTCATGCTTTTATAGGAGTCTTGATCCTACATTTGTCAGGAAATATGATCCTATATACCGATATAAGTACAAATTTTAGGATTAAACGTACTCGAGTAAAAACAGCATATATTTATGCTGTTAAAAGCGCAGTAGCGGCCACCAAAACTATCATCGGAGTGTTATAAGTCCACGTAGCATTATAAAATCGCATTCCAGGATTATTTTGCTTGTTGGGTGGTCAATTTGTGTGTGGCACTAACATTTTCTGACCCATTTACTTACATTTTCATCGAATACTGTTGGAACAGACCTTAAGCACACAAAGACAAGACCAATAATCATAGGTTATGGACACGAGGCTATATTTAATCAACAGACTGCATTAATGGAATGAGCGTTTGTTGTGTTTAAACTTGAGAATTTAAATTTAGGTACACAATAAAACATTGTAAATACCTGACACACCACACACACAACACGACTTCTCCTATATTTTGAAGAACGTCCTCATTCTGATCGATTTTTCTCAATTTGTTATTATTCCATTTTTGACATTGATTATCGCTGAGATAAGAGTAGCAATTCAATAAGCAATTCTCTTAATTTTAAGAACGTTCACAGTCTGAACTCAGTCTCAATCTGTCAAAGAGTTTCGATACATTTTTGACAAGTTTTTGACATTTGATTGTCGCCGAGTTGAGACTGCGACTAGATTTTGGATGTTATTAAATACGAGAAATGGCCTTCTGATTGCGACTAAAGCGTTTTAGTTTCTAAAAACGGCCGTCATGAAAATCTGTCATTTTTACTAGTATTTGACATTAAGGTGTCAAAAAATACTTTATAGATAATTTGGATAGCCGGTATTGTGGGACCGTTCACCGCTTGCTTAGGAAACTAAAGCCTTAGTAGATTTTGAACGTTATAAATACGGAAATAATATAATACTTAAACAGTTACGTATTTCAGTCGAAATCTCATCTTAACTACAATCAATGTCATAAATGTAAATAAAACAGAGGTGTTTTTGACAGATGGAGGCTGATATAAGAATCAGAAGGTTCTTAAAAATAATTACCCTACTGTTATTTCAACAATGTATAAAACTTCATATCAGCAATTCGGTAACCACTACTAATGCCGAAACATACCACCATCCTCACCTCATAATACCTTGTACGTTACTACAAAACAGGCTACTCTCATTCGCGGTACTGTGAGGTCTCTGATGAGCCCCTTGTGTAAGTGGGTTGAGGATAGTTATAATAAACGCTTAGGAGCGTTTAAAATGTGAGACTTCACGTTTATTTCAAGAGTTAGAAGCTTATAAGTCCGCGCCTGTCAATATAATGAAAGCTGAGGAACAAAACCTCTATAAAGTTTATGAAGTTTAAGTTCTAGAACGTGCTGACTGTTCGAAGATAGACAAAGCCCAATCGTTGGCTGCCAGTATGTATGTGAGGTTGCCTTCGGTAAGTGAACAACCTTTACAGTACACACTGAATAACAAACTATTAACTCACAGTGAAAGTTACACGCCGCCTGTGTCAGCTAACACCGGTGAATTACATTCAGCATAAACGGAACTAAAACGGACGTATCGCTCGCAGTTTGCTTGCACCACAGGGTATGAATAATGTAGAATACACGCGTTTCGCCTGCATTGAAATCATTTTATCGCCACTTTCGTCAAACCTTGCTGCTAGCATAGATCATTTGCCTAGCATTTTAAAAAATAATTTTTAGGTTAGTTTATGTTTTTTTTTTGGGGTGGGAAATCATCAAATAACTTTTCCCGCTCTGGGTGGAGCAGGAGGGCGTGTCAGACTTTTACTAACTAAAACCCACCCGTGTTCCCTCAGTTGCCTGTATGCCAGGGGCCACGGTATCTCTTTCGAACAACCCGTACCGAGGTTAGGTTAGATTAGGTTAGTTTCTTCCAGTTTAACCAGATGCAGTTGAATACCAGTATTTTATATTATGGAAAGACTTGCTCTCTGACCTTGGTAAGACTGGAAGTCAGACTTTTGGGGTTCTGACGTACCGACTGTCATCTGCGAATGACACCCGGGACATAAAAGTTCTTGGTAATGGATGGTCACCCGTCTAAAGGCTGTCCTCGATAAGCGTGGTTTAACCTTAAAATCTTACTCTGCCAGAAATCAATTTTGATTTTGTCAGTGTGGTTTGGTTTTGTTAGAGTTAATAGCCCGTTGATATAAACGCGGCATTTCTTGGTCAAACCCAATTATTGATTACTAGAAATCAATAATATAAATGAAGCAAAATAATATAGTATTGAATTATACCATTATTACTAACCTTCGTCGGTGCGACCGACTGGTCAAGATTTCTAGCACGGCCTGGGCTTCATGTTTTTCTGTATCCTTCTACGAACTATATCTTATTAGCAAATAAAAAAATGCAGTATCAGGCAAAAAAAAACAAGCACAAAAAATATTAATTATTGGAAATCGAACTAAGGGCTGCTCAAATTGCTTTAGCGGGGTGGCAAAAATGTACAATGTTAAATCTGTAACTATCTGCTATATTAGTTCCCTATTCAACTCGGTGAAGTATTTGGAATAATTCGACTGTCTCTCCTACTCAGTCTCATTTCCCACGAAAAGTGTGTGAAAAGTAATTTGCGATTTCTTACTTTTGTAGTACTCAAATCTCAGTTTGATCAACAGGTCAGTTTGATTTACAACATCGATCAGCAACCAAAAAAACGACTGCACTCCGAGAGTACCGATAGAAGTGCAAACTTGATCAATTACGTGGGTATTTTTTGAATCGACAGGAAATATTTATTGAATCGTCAGAATAAATAAAGTTCAACGTACGTTCAACGGTGTACGTTTGTATGTTCGTCTTGTCAGTGGTGTCAGTAACAGTGTCGCGAGTTCAATTGTTTTTTCCCATCTCATAAAATGCCCATATCTTCAGAAAAATCTGAAACCGGCTTATTTTCCTGTTGACTGTATATTACTTTTTCGAAATCGATGAATGTTTGTCTGTCTGGATGGTTTGTGTATAATGCAATAATATTAAACAGAAGTCGATAAAAAAGTGCGGATCAAGGGCTAAGGGGTAATTGCGTAAAACACTATCACTAGGAATCGCTTTCATTTTGGACAGCTCATGGACAGCTCCGCAACAGTCACATTGCTTATGTTGCTATGCAGATTTTTTTTCGAACATATTAATAGATCACTGGTTAAAATAAGTCCACGTATAACATATAAATGGTTTGTTTATAGTAAGTATAGTCACACTTTTTCTTAACTCAAAATGACACAATGGATAGTTCAACCTTTTAACCCTTTATTCGCTAGGTGGGAAAAAACCTTTCACCAAACACTACAATATATTCCCTATTTTTATCAAGCAAATACGGTACATGTAAAATTGTATACAGAAAAAAGACTTCTAGCATCGATATTTAAAACGATCCTTTTAAACGAAAATGTTAGCTGTATTAAAGATGGTTTAATCTTTTCTATAACTATTTACAACATTTTTACTATTTCATGTAATCTTAATATAAATCCTCATAAATGTTACCAGCAGAAATAAACTTTATTCTAACATACTTAAATATTTCATTAAAAGGAAATCAGATATTAATTTACACAAGTGTAAATGACATTACAATATGAAAGAATAGACTAGCAATAACTTGCTAAATGATTCAGATTCAGATGAATAGTGTTTTACGCAATTAGGGTGTTAGTCGCTAGTTATAACTAAATGAACGTAAGAACGTTCTAGAATACTTAACTTTGGGTATTCAAATCTGCAATGTGCGCTCACTTACAGGTTACTCCAAAGCATTATCCAGAATAGATGCATACAACACTCTTTGTATTTGAATTAGTTTCATGTTCCGGTAGAGCTCAAACATCCGCTAACAAGGTGGAGTTTGTTTCAGTTGTTCTGCACCGTACGTTTTGCAATAACAACTTTATTACAGACCATGGTAATTTTATCTAGTTGATATTTGTTTTTTTATGAGAGAGGCTTGCCTACAACAAGATTATAACACTGTGTTATTTATTTATTTATTAGGCACTTCAACGACTTATTCACTAAGGCATACACAAACATAAATCACATACAGTTTTAGGAATTGTGACTTAGTCACTTACTGAAGTGTACAGAGTAGCTAACGAAACGTACAAGATATCGTTAGTTGAATTACATATATAGGTTATAAAATAAAATAGTGTAAACAAAAAAAGCAGCTATGTTCACATATACAGACGATGTAAAGAAAAAAGATATTCCTTAATCCGAAGATGTGAGCCTCTGACCCCGTACCCGTAACGTAGTTTTTTCTTGTAATTATTTTAAAAAAGGTGGTATGAGAATGCGCTAAATAAAACTTATTTTTGGTAATGGTTTTGACCAAATCTAAGATAAATTAATAAATTTGATTTTTTATTGAATCTTCTTACCCTAAACAATTAAATTTAAAATTACAATAAAATTAGCGTAATCGACATAAGATGAATATTTATTTATTTCCCTATACGTTCTTATGCATCTTAACTAAAGTAATATAAAAAAACTAAGTATTATAACCATCTCTTACATCAATAAACATTTGTACAACAATAATTTTTCTTCTACACACCTTCAGTAAGCACAGTGCAACAAAATACTATAGCAATAATTGAGTAAGCGCGCTACTATTATTATAGGACGCGTAATCCTTCAATTTGGTGAGATAACAGTTTTCAAACTAAGGTAAGAGCTAAGTATTATTACATTCCCATGCACAAGGATTGGGAAATTTTCAAATAACTTCCCCCGCTCTGGATGGAGCAGGAATGCGTGTCAGACTTTTATTCACTAAAACTTACCGTGTTCCTTCAGTTGCCTGTGTTCCAGGGGCCACGATATCTCTGCAGCAGGCATCGGCCCTTGCGGACCCCACCATTTGGTGCTGACATCTATTTGAGGCGCGAGTGGAAAAAAACGCGCCGTCGACCCGGGTACATTACATGCGCATTTTCATAGCATATCTTCCTTCCTTCTCCGCTGTACCACTTGGCTCCAATGGAAATGTACACATAGCATAGCTAAGATTAGCCGCTTAGCAACCTCTAAAATCTCTAACGACAGTTTCGGTACATTTAACTGGTTTGAACCACTTTCAGACCATTGTTGTTAAAAACGAAGTTCTATAGTAAAAAAATTAAGCATAAAAGTGCATGACAGGAAAATTATTAGCAATAATTCCTTATTTTAATTTGTGATGATTTCGTGCTCGATAAAGTCGATTTTTGTTCTGGGATGTACAAAAAAACTAATGTTTTTAATAAAGAATTTACTAAACATCTAGGTACAGTCAGCATGAAAAATATTGGGACGAACAGACTGTTTAAAATAATCTAAACAACCAAGAAAATTAAAAGTCGGATAAAGTTTTTGTCATAATGACAGTTTTCGTGTACTGTCTTCATTCTGAAATAATACTTGTGTCATTGAGTTCAATATTTAATGATAGGTGTTTAGATCGCGTCAATGTGAACCATTTTTTTTTTGTGGCGCGGGCGTGTCAGATCTTTACTGACTAAAACCCACCCGTGTTCCTTCAGTAGCCCGTATGCCAGGGGCAGTGGTGTCTCTTTCGAACAAACCCGCACCCCTGGCAGGCATCGGCCCTTGCGGGCTCCATCATTTTTTTGTGCTGACATCTCTTTGAGGCGCGCGTGGAACACAACGCGCCGTCGACTTCGGCTTGGTCCTTACCGGACAGCGAGCTACCCACTACTCGCCGTCCGCAAGCCCATGCCTACGGTGGTCGGAAATCGGCCTGGGATTCCCGACGCCCAGGGCGTCTCCGTATCCTGCGGCGGCTAGGGTCGCGAGGGCGCATATGCTGCCTCTCCTTCACGTGCGCCGCCTCCCTCTTCGCGAGCATTACTGCTTCGCTGAAGGAGGTGACGGCTCCCCATGCCCTCTCGCTCCGTACCATGGCCTGGACCAGGGTCGGACGCGAGAGATCGCCGCTGCCGATCGCCTCCACGAGGACACGGCGGTGCTCCACCCAAGCCGGGCAGACCGCCACCGTGTGCTTCACCGTGTCCTCAGGGCGATCTTCGCAGTAATGTGAACCATTAAGTAGCTTCTGTGCAGGATCGTTTTGGTAAAGATATGTCAATACAGGACATTGGTCATCGGCCTTTCTTGGTTCTCTAATAGTAGCTGCTTCGTAAAGTACCATAATAATTAGACTGTTAGGGTGATGACATGTAATTTTCTTTATGGAACAACCGACCTTTATCAGACACTGAAAATAAAACGGACGTAACTCTTCCAGTGTAGGCGTGCTACGCGCCGTAGCATTTTCGTAGCAACGTTGTAGTAACCGCGAGGTACTTTGTTCTTATCGAAGTAAGTTCTTCCGATTTATAAATAGACGACTAAAAATATTCTAATTGTACTTAGAATAGAGTAGAGAGGCTTGTGGCTAAGTAATAATAGCTGCGCGGGTCGATCGATCAGGTTAAGCTACGCTTGCCGCGGTTGGTCCGTGGATGGGTGACCATCTTAACATACCAAGACCCCTCCGTGCCTCGGAAAGCACGTTAGGCCGTTGGTGCCGGCTGGCATTTGTGGATCTTTGACAGTCGTTGCGGGTCGTCAGAAGCCCGAAAGTCAGACAACCAGTCTTACCAAGAGGTATCGTATTACCCAGTAACTGGGTTGTGGAGGTCAGATAGGCAGTCGCTCCATGTAAAATACTGGTATTCAGCTGCATCCGGTTAGACTGGAAGCCGACCGCAACATAGTTGGGAAAAGGCTAGGCAGATGATGACTTCGAATAGAGTACAATTATAGTGTTTCATTCATTATTACGTTTGATAATATCTGGTCAAACAAGTGGTTTGGTTGTTATATTCACTACGAAGGTCTTTATTTACGTAAAGTTTAGACTACCAAACAATCTTTCAATTTAATTGAAACCTGTGGTCACCCAGTGCTCTAATTTTGAACGTATTCTTTTTTTAATGTAGTGCATTTTTAATGCATTATTGTAGAAAAAATCGCTTTCTGTACTCCTTCGCCGCATAAACTTCAACTGGGCCAAATTTAAAACTCCTGCGTCCGCGTAAGTTTTGTAAAAAGGGGTACAAAGTTTTAGCATATATAGGGTGACTGGTAATTAGTGACCGACATTTAAACACATGATTGTACTCATCACTATGAACAACTTTTACTATGGGAACAAACCAGAAATCGCGAATAAAAAATCAGGTGTTCCCTACATTTGAGTACAATGAGTACAATCATATGTTTAACTATCGGTCACTAATTACCAGTCACCCTATATGTAGAATATTAAATCTAATGATGGGTACAAGTTATGAACCGTAACAATATACAGTGCAGCATATATAAAACACAATTATTTTGAAATAGGTTTGCCTAGTTACTGCGTTTACTTTCCATGTTACATTCCATATCTTTGGACATATTCGTTTCAAAAGTATCTATCATTTCATGTAACGTTTAATATGCTTATACCCACCATAAATATAACACTACGTACATTAGTGTGACTTATTTACATTGCATACAATGTAACTTGAAAATATGTTATATTTATCTATCTACCAACAACGCCAAGTAACAATGTGTGTACTCTTCATACGTTCCAACAATTTGTACCCGGCAATATGAATGAATGGTGACATGATTTCATTCAAAATTAATACACGTTAAGAAAAACTTTTATGCCGTCTATTAAACAATATGACAGAAGTTTTGGAATGAAGTTTTTTATCGCACGTTATAACTCTGCACACTTGGATAATGAGTGAGAAAGTGTAACATTTTGACCGTTGCGACGCCTTTGTTACGAAACAAAAGTGTTGTCGTTGTGCAAAAGCGAAATGAACTTCGTTCCAACCGGGTGTTCCACGACAGTTCTCTACGGTTTTTTATTATTCATGCAAAGAATATCGCTCACATTGCTAGGACTAGCTTTATACATTATCACGGTTTTATAAAGTCAAATGGTGTTCATTGAAAAATATTTCGATCAGTGAAAGATAAAATAAACCACGTTAGCTTGATAGTGACGTACTATGTAGGTAGGCACTAAACTAATTAATAGCATTATAAAAATTTACTAAATTCGGTAATAATAGTATCTAAGGGAACTATTACCCAAAATCATTATTTGGAATATCATGTTAATATATACAAGGAGTGCCCGAAATTCGTTAGTGTTAACCGATATTGATTGACAGTTACAACCACATAGGTAATATGAACCTAGAACAAGGAAGCACAGAACCGGTCGAAGTGGCGGAGTTTGGGGAAGGCCTATGTCCAGCAGTGGTCGTCTTTCGGCTGAAATGATGATGATGATGATGATGATGATGATGATGATGATGATGATGATGATGATGATGAAGATGAATAGGAACCTGAAACTCCGTCATTAGTCCGTCGTTCATGTCCTGTTATTGCTACTGACTAATGATATTATTGATCTCCACTTTGACTCTCTTCCTAAAAAGAAAGCCGTCATTAGTTGTTTACCAAGCAACCCCTACCCTAATCTTGATCACCTACAATATTAATTGGAATTTTACCACTGTTATTAATTTTATCTTTTATGTTTAACAATTTAACAACAATTTATCAATGTTACCAATTTTATTCTATGAATTTTAATTTGTCGATTGTTTTTAATCCATTTTTCATACATTTAAATTTTATCCTTTTTGGTGCATCTGCCACTGTTAGCAATGATATTATAAGTGTAAATAATATCATTGACTGTTAGTAATGTATCAATTCACAAATATAATATTGTTAAAATTCTATTTACCCTCTCTACCAATGTTGTTAGTGTCACAAATCTGTACGTTTTGTTTTTTATCAGTTTTTCATCAATTCAAATTTGGTATCCATGTACATTGTTACCATTTTTACTGTAAAAAATGCCCACTAATTACCCCCCGCCTATCTCCAAGCGGTGGCTTAGTGATCACAAAGAGATTGAGTTAATTAGTGAATTAGTCTGTATCCTTCTTCTTTTTTAAACAATGATAAATGTAAATAAATTGTTAAATTTTACAGAACTGCTGTACACTTTGGATACTTCAACATATGGGGTAAGGTTTGGTTACCCAGCATTTCGTTAAATTGAAGAAAAGTCTTCTGTGACTTATACATTTCCATAATTTTCGTGTGCGAAACTAAGTACCTATTATAAAGGTAAAATATTGAAGACGCCTTTCGAATGAAAAATTATTTGTCATGCTGACGACATGGTCATACTCTTTCACACCAAATCCTGGAAAATTTGTGCAAAAGAAAGCTCAAAAAATAGTTTGACTTGTATAAAACGCTGGCTTGAATACAATCTTCTTTCGTAAAATATTGGCAAAACGAACCCAGACTTCAGCGCCCAACCTACCTTTTGACATCATTGTTCACTGCGCATGCCGTAACCCTCTTCTGTGCACCTGCCAGAAAACAAAACTCCAACTCGAATCTACTTGCATTCTCCCAGCGACTCTCTTTAAAATCCCATATTGACCTGGTGGCCAAACGTACCAGAAAATTGATATTTTTTTTTATTATTATTTTATTGCAAGAGCTATTCTTGCAATAAAATAATAAAAAAAATGACACAGAAAAAACACACTTTACAAACATCTTAAACTAAACAAATCTTCTTTAAAAATCAGTATTACAATATTAAAACAGTGAACTGCGTGTTTACATTTCTAAATGAGTCCTAACGTCTAAACTAGGCCGAGCCTGTATCTTAGACGTTAGTTAGTTCCCGTGGTAATAAAACTGACATGACATATTTAAAAATTAATATCACAACAAAAAAAAATATTCTCAAATTAAACTAAAGTGCGGGTATAAATAGATAAGTTACATTCGAGCGTAAGTAAACAAGAACAACTTTTTTCTTTGTACCGTACTCTTACTAAATCCAAACGACACCACAAAAACTGTGAACCTAAGCAATAATAAAATATATAATCACTTCCGTTTAACCGTGTTTCTTTTTTTAATATATATATTTTATTGATGATAATTATGAAAATTGAAAAATAATTTAATTTGGTCGTCAGTACGATTGAAATACAAGTCGAATTTTATTTTAAAATTCTGAATAAATTTTCTACGTCATCATAACTTTGCGATTTGAGCCAGGATATTAAAGCCTTCTTACTTATGTGGTTATTAAGTGGGTACATTTAATAATTTTATTAAGCCTGTTATAAAGCATCGGCCCAAGAAAACATTGAAATTTTTCAATAAATGCTGTTTTAAAGGAAATTGTGGGACATATCCTGTCTAAGCGCCTGGCAGTCAACGTTACTTTATTATTCTGCTTGAATATATTCTGCTTTATGGTGTTGAGACATTACGGTTTCTTTAACGAATAGCTGTCTAACAGTCAAGACATCAAATTCAGAATACAGATTGACAGTGGGGTACCTAAAAGGTTTGCAATTGATTACTTTTAGCAAGGTTCGTTGTGCACGTTCTAGCTTAATTCGATGGGTTTTTCGAGCTCCGCCCCAAGACGTAATGCCGTATATTAGGATTGATTGTGCTAGAGCATAATAAATAGTTTTGAGGAGCGCAGCATCAGCCACGTGCGTCAGTATCTTGAACACATAGATTAATTTTTTTGTTCTCCCCGCTAGAAGATCAATATATGGACAAAACGTCAATTTTTCATCCAGGAGAATTCCAAGATATTTTAAAAACCTCTAAAAATGGTATATTTTGCACTATATGAGTCAATTCTGTGTTACTGTATAACGGTGGTGATTCTAACTCCACTAGGAGTTAGAATCACCACCGTGAAGCGCACGAGCTCAATGATCGCTTTTGAAAGTTCAAAAATGTTTTCAGTTTTTTTTTAATGGCCTCTTGTAATTGGCTTTGAAAGGCCGTGAATACTTAACCGGACTTTCCTGTGGCTGCCTAAAGAAAACTTAAAGCCTCCGGCTAGGCGCGTATAACTACTTAAATTACTAAGCGACTACACGTTGAGGGCACCCCCTGTGGGGTACGGGCCTCGGGTAAGGGCGTCACTGGTAAGGGGACAGGCTGGATCAAATCATTTTCATCATTATTAACAATCGGGTAATTTAACTCTACAGGCTCAGCTGCGGCGCTGGCTGGCACTTCAACTAGCAAGGGACGGTCGGGAAACCTTCCAGATACCTTTCAGCCCTTCTATACAAAGAAGCCACCGTACTCATTGTCCTACAGTTATATATCTTCAAAATAGTATTGAAACAGGACAAAATTATAACGCAGACCCCGGAATACTCGCAGCTTCTCAAACGTCGACGTGTGCTTGGACGAATACAAATCATGCATATAAGTCATCACAATGCAAAAAAGCCGAAAGTATGTGTGGCATCAGCAACTCTAGGAAAAACCAAGTCACAAATATTGTTCGCAAATGGCTGCTAGCCCAATAATGCAGTGAATTAAATCTTATAAAATTATAATTTAATAACACATCAATACATACCAACAAACACATATACATACACTCACACAGACACGCACAGCAAAGCTGTCAGTTATTATCTGTTTTAAGTCAATATTACTAAATCAAATTATTAAATAGGTCTGTAGAATTAATTATAAATTGCAATTTGCGACGTTGGTTTCCAAAATGTTGAATGCTGAAAATGAATAACATTGAAATATAAAAAATCTTACCATTTCCAAGACTTGATTCTTGGACATCCACGAAAACTTTGTAAATTTTTATAATGTATACTTATCCCAAAAACATAAATCAGTCTGATTCTATTTTCTGAAAGTCCAGCAATACTTCTAGACATTTTCATTATAGATCTTATCAAATGGACCTTTAGACCTGAGGGGCAATTCTGCTAATTTTAAAAACGTTCACAGTCTGATCTCAGTGTCAATCTGTCAAAAATTCCTCGAGTTTCCATACATTTCTGACACATTTTTGAAATTCGATTGTCGCTGAGATGACACTGCGAACGTTTTTAATTACGAGAATTGGCCTTCTGAAACTATATTACCGTACTTTAATTACTTACCTCTACTCGTATTCACTTCACTTGCTTTGCACAAAATAGGAAAATCAGAAATTCCATTTATTTACAGGAAATATTTAAAGATGAGTAAAAGGTACTTTATTCCCCAGTACTCTAAAAAGTTTGATTCGCAACAAATATTACATGCCATTTTTTATTAAAGCTCAATTGAAATAGCTGTCTCTCTGCTGTTTTTAGGAAATTTAAAAGCAGGTATTTATTGATTTAATTCGTACTGTCTGATGTAGCAAAATAAGCTACAAAATTCACAGGCTCATATTTACTTAGGGAGAATTTCCCGACAATTCAAAGGTAGCACAACTGAAACTACGACATTTTATTTTCCCGGACGCTTCGACATTTCAAAGGCAAAGTGCCTTTCAACCTCGTGGTATCGTGTGTACATGTAAATATGAATCAACTGTTTGATCAAAGCAAAAGAATCTCCCGATTTGAATAAGTCATAATGAAAAAATACCGCACGATTTCAATTTCGAAAGATTTAACGAAGTGTACAAAAGGGAAAAAAAAACTCCAACATTGCTTTTTCACGTTTCCCAGGCGCATTGTGTGGGGTTCAATAGGACTTTCGAATGCATTAAAGTGTGAGATGGAATGAAATTATCAGACTCAGATGAAATTATCTCTAAAATTGACACCAAGATACAACTTGCATTGTTTTGGCAAAAGGCTGACACAATTTTAAACCATGATATTTTACAAAAGTATATACCCATAATTTTGTTGTTTTTGGAAATATAGTAAGTACAATGATACTTACACAAATATTTCTTCAAACAGCTTTCTTAACCAGTTTTATTCTTACTGCAGATTATTGCAAACAATACACCAGTATTCATTTACCTACTGAATACTGTCCTCAACAAAGACATATGTAATGCCTTTGCAGAAATATACGAGTAGAGAACAATTTATTCACATAATGAGACTGCCATAAACAGTGATTGCTTTCCACCGGCTTCATAAGCTTCATAACACATTTGTTGGGCTTGGTATCTTTTTTTTATAACAAGCTACCATCTCCTTTGCTAGATTTTCCTTTTGATGCGCAAAGCTTAAGTAAAATTATACCTTTGTTTAAAGGCATACGAGTACTATTCCATCAACGACTCTATTTAAATGATATGAATAGCTGGTCTCTAGGGGCCCTCCCCTTTCGCGGTTGTACGACAAGCTTTGCTTTGTTTGGTTGTATGCAGGCTTACCCTGCCGCCTCCTTCAGAGGCAGCAGAGTGACGGGATCTTGAGGGAGAGCGCTGCAGTCGTGAAGATCCTCAAGGCAAGTCTGGTGGATGTACCTTCCCGAGGTTGTCAACCCATTCTTGGTCTAATTCCTTAAGAAATATACGTAACAAAAACCATCAGGCGCAATTCATTCCCTTCCTATTTCCCTTAACCCCTTTCTTTCCGGTATTTTAGCCCTCCTGCCCTAATTCTCACAATACCTCCCCACTCCAACCTACCTACATTCTTTCTTTGGAAGCATGATTCTAGCTCCATTTTAGGATTTTTTTTTCCTTGGTTAGGTGTGAATATTTTAAGTTGTTACAAAATATTTTATGTTGTTATAAATACATTTCTGGACTGACCATTGAACTTGGACACCCATTTAGATCTCCCTTCTTTTGTCGTTGAAGTCAACAACCAAGGCATATACCATAATATTGAACTTGGCTCTCATTTCTCATTTATGTTTTTGATGGGCTTTAGATAATTTTTATCATTACAATTTCTAATTCATATTATAAATTCTAAAATGACTCTTTCTGTCTGTCTATTACGCTTTCACACCTAAACCGCTGAACCAATAGTCATGAAATTTGGAGAGATATAGACTGGTCGCTCACAATGGGGCAGAAGGCTGAAAGTCATCCAAAAGGCAATGGAGAGGGCTATGCTTGGAGTTTCCATACGAGATCGAATCAGAAGTTAACGAGATCCGCAGGAGAAACAAGGTAACCGACATAGCCCAAAGAATTGCTAAAACTTAAGTGGTAGTCAGGCCACATTGCTTGCAGAACAGGCGGCCGATGGGGCCGGAAATTTTTGGAGTAGCGACCGCGTACCGGAAGACGTAGCGTTGGAAGGCCTCCCACACGATGGACCTATGACCTGGAGAAGGCCGCAGAAATCCGCTGGATGCGAGAAGCACAGAACCAGTCGAAATGGCCGTGCTTGGGGAGGCCTATGTCCAGCCGTGGACGTCTTTCGGCTGAAATGATGATGATGATAGCCTGGGACATGGAGAAGGACATATGGTACTTTTTTACGCGATAACCGACATCCACGCGGGCGGAGCCACGGGCAAAAGCTAGTATCTTATAACAATGACGGAACAGTAACTTGGTGCACACTCGTCTATTTGATTACCAGAACAAACTTTCAGGATTGGATTATTCGAAGTTTCATGTTATTCTAGTTCGCGTGGATTTCAAGCTCATGTTTGATTGTTAGCGCAGCCGTTGTTCGTTTCGTTTCGCCGACGGATGGAGATCCAATTAATTCTTTACAAAAACTCTTCAGGGTTATTGAAAACTCTGCTCGTGCCAGCAAAACCTTGCAACTGTTAATTGCTTTTAACTAGATTGGCGTAAAACGAAACAAGAGAAATACCTGATGTTAAAGAGTAAATTAATAAAAAATTAAAATTCCAACCACATCTTCAGGTTGTACGGATTTATTTTTTCTGTTTACCAATTAATCTAGATATTATTTTATCAATTATCTAAATTTCTAACCAAATATGAAGTGGCAATATCTGTTTTTTTTTTATCTTTGAAGTACTAATCTGAATACTTACAAAACTTTTTTCAATGATAAAAAGCTACAGTAAAGTCACTTTTCTACGGACGTAATAAAATCGCAGTCTGATTTTATCGCGCACTAGATCTTCGACGCACTGCTTAGCGCCTAGAATTGCAAACAGAAAACTGTGTTTTCTAAACTATTATTTGTTTTGTAGAATTCAAATTCTCCTTAGTATTCGCAAATTTGTCAATATTAGAGAAATCGGCTAAATATAATTATTGGAAATTAAAATTAACATCAAGTCCTGTCTTATCGACTGTAGAGAAAAATTACAAAAAATTAAAGTTTCTTACCTTATCGACTTAAATTAACAAAAATCATATTTTGCAAATTGAAAAATGGAATAATTTTATCAAATTAGAGTATTGTCATCGGTCCTCGATAAATCTACAAAGTTTGAACGAAATCTGGCCGTTTAAAGTGGGTCTAAATCGCGTCCAAAGAAGTCGGTTACAAACATACATACAGGTGAAGCTAATAAAAGCGTTTAAAAACAAGCGACATTGAAAAAAACACTACAAAGTGAAAAATAACTTTAATATCGGAAAGCGGTAATAAAAAAAAATACATTACCATTGTCACCTTCCGAAATTAAATTTTATTTTCACTTTGTAGTGTTTCTTTGGAAGTCGGTAGTGTTTGTTTTTAGTTTTTATTTTGCACTTTTTAGATATAGTACCTGCTAGTAAAGTTTTTAAGATGTAATACTAACACCATATGGGCCTAGATGCCTGTCAATAAAACTTTTTATTTAGATATTAAAGTATCCTATCCAAGCCACAAACTATCCGTGTGCCAAATTTCATCCAAATCTGTTTGCGTGAATGAGGAAGAAACATCCAAACTTTGACATTTATTATGTTAGTAGGACAGTAGGATGTACCAAGCTGTGGATGTAAACTACTTTAATACTTTAAAACCCTCACACTATCAAGAATTTTAAACAACGTTGTAATACCGACTTACTTTTTCAATTATTCATCGTTCATATATTGATTCGATGGCGTGTGAGCAAGTGAGCAACCAAGGTATAGGTACTTTTTAAAATCTATAACGGATGTAAAAATAATCTTTACAAAGACGAAAGTCACAAGTTCTTTGCGTTATTACGTTTTTCTTTTATACTGGACAAAAACTGGGAATTCTGATTACGGAGATATTGAAAGTCAAAGTTCCAATTTTATAGACGTTTTTTTTTTGGCGAAAACCCGAATTAATGTTATCCCTTTACTTTAAACTCTAATTCCTGTACCGTTGCATACGCTCAAAAGCCTTTTGTCTTTACACTAATTGAAAATGAAATCTGCATGTAAATCTGTTTCGTAGTAAAGAAGAAAAATATAAATAGCTAGGTAGGTGCTTTCTAAGTTTCCACTTAAACATTTAGGTAAAATAATGTAGGTAATGCGCAGATATTAGTATTTAATTAATTTTTCATTAGTCACAAGAAAACACACTTTCACGCACATGTATGCCACAATATTTTATTTATTTATTTTACTTTCTTAATATATTATTAATTTATTACGGACACACACTTCACTATCTGTTTATTTTATTATTCTAGCGTATGGTACTTGTGGGTTGCAGCTGAAAATCAGCGTCAGGTGGTGCATACTATGTACTACTGCCATCTGACAATATGCTGAGCTGAGGCCCTTTTGGCATTATTATCTTTGTTGAGGCCATTGTTTTCGGTTTTTTTATATTTATTTTTTAAATTATTTTAAGGTTTTTATTAGTGATATAATGCCAATAAACGCAATTTTCTTTCTTTCTTTAAAAACATAATGTTTTGCCGGTTTTACATTGCACACTACCCTAAATTGCTACTACCCAAAATAAAAGTAGTTCCAGCATTGAGAACCCAGTTGCGCGAAAAGACATTTCCGCGAATGGACAAGTTCATAAAAGATACTTGTGTGAAAAACAATTGCGCGTATCCATTTACTCGAAATACACTTGCGCTAATCCACATGTGCGAATGGACAGTTTCGTGAAAAACTTGCAGAAATGTAGTTTCTTTGTAACATCGCCTGTATTCTTTCAAAGGGTTAGAGTACTGTGAATAGTACACCCATGATTTGCTTTTTATGTTCAAGTTACCGACAGGCTGGAACTAAAAACTCCAATTAGGCGTCAAAAGTCATTTTGTCGTAGAGATTCTTTTCTTTTATTTGTTTTTGACTTTGGTGTAATTTTCATGGTTTTCGAGGATTCTGTGAAACAGTGGTCAAGATGACCGCAAATGAAAATTCAAGACAGCGCAAATGTATGTGATTATACAAACTACAGGAAATTAAAGAAATGTTCTATGACCAATAATTGCTACCAATGTTATTTTATTTTAAAAATAAGTTTCTTACCTTATCGACTTAAATTAACAAAAATAATATTTTTATGTAATTGTTATCAATGTGGATCCCAAAACATAAAAAAGAAAATAATAATTGCTACCAATGTTATTTTATTTTAAAAATAAGTTTCTTACCTTATCGACTTAAATTAACAAAAATAATATTTTTATGTAATTGTTATCAGTGTGGATCCCAAAACATAAAAAAGAAAATACGTTGGAGCATAGGACCTCCTCCTTTTTTAAGTCGGTTAAATATGATAAAAATGTATACTGCTAACGGTCACCTATTGTCAAACATACATCTTCTAATCTGGCAAAAGACGTATATTCGACCTATCAAACTGTTCAGTCTTCTGGTAAACGCTTCTGGTTCAATCATAGGTCTACAGTAGTCCCATACTATTGCGATAATCTATGAAAGTTAGCCGTCTATCTCTACCATTCTTGTGGTATATTGAATACAAATAACAGAGCCAACTATACAACACGCCATTCTACCTTCATTTTAAACATCAAATCGTAGGTACGCATGGCAGGTTGCAGCTGATGTTCACTTCCGGACGTTGAAATAATGGCAGAAAACCCGCTAATGTTGCTATTTAAGTTATTTATATTTTACTACTCAAATAATCATAGAAACGGAATGCTTGTACTAAGGAGGTAATATAATGTTGTTTTTATTGAAACCAAAAATAAAATATTCACCTTGGTTCATCATTACGAACCAAAGAGATTATTTTCAAATCAAAAGTTGTGAGTCACAATTGTTACCTTCGGCAGTTATTGTGTTTGGTAACAAGTAGTGTTTTTTTTACCTTGCCGAATGTAGGAATACATAACATACCACAGGGTAGTGTACTAGGTTCCTTGTTCTCAATTTACTGACGATAGTACGGTAACAATACTTTGTAATAAACCACAATTTTAAGAATCTGATTGGCCAAATAATAACAATTTAAAAAATTGGGAAAGCCCAAATAATGCACTTTGGCCATAAAAACCTTAGTAAAAAAATTGAGGTTCCATAAGAAAATAACAGAATCCATGATATAGATAGTGCATTACTAGGCTTAATTATTGACAGGTAACTTAACTGGAAGGATAATATTGAAGCGCTATGCAAAAAGAATTGAAGTTCTTCCTATGCCCTGTATAAACTTGGTCCTACTATTAACACAGATGCACTAGTCACAGCGCATCATGGTCTTGTGGCATCGATATTAAGAAACGATATAATATATTGGAGTAACTTTACAAACAAAGAAGCCACTTTTAAAATGCAAAAGCGATCCATCAGAGTCATGTTTGGACTACAAGTAACGGACAGTTGTACACCATATTTCAAAAAACACAAAATTCGCATACTACGGCTTTGTATATATTTAAAACTGCCTTATTTGTAAAATTAAATGAACATTTGTTTCGCCGCCTATCAGATACTGTTAAACGTAACAGGCGGAATGATATGTTACGCGGATGGAGAGCCAAAATAGCTCTAATGTGAAAAAGCATATTCTGCATACCCTGCAAGTCTATAACAAAATTCCAAAACCACTCAAAGAGTTAAATTTAAATGGATTTAAAAAGAAACCCCCCATCCTGGGGGAGGCCTATGTCCAGCAGTGGACGTCTTTCGGCTGAAATGATGATGATGACGATGTCTGAAAAAGGACTGTAGACAAAATAATTTACTAGAGTAGGGATAGAATGTGCATAAGCTCTTTTTTCTAAACTGTACTTGTTGCAAAAGTCTTTAATGTATTGCGTAGGCGCAGCGGCGTTATATAACGCTAGTAAGTTTTGCGCAGCCGAGTGACGTCATCAATGCTTTACGGATCACGTTAGAGAAAGGCTAGGTCCTGTATTTTGAATAGATCACTAGTAGGTAGAATCCGGGATTATGATCATTCGTACCGCACCCAGTACATACATAATTATTGTGTAAATGTGTTTATATGATGACTTGATACTCATACAACTCATTTCAAATAGGCCATAAAACTATGTTTGTGTGGATATTGCAATAGTGTAGGTACCTATTACGGTTAAATTAAACTCAGTTTGGGCCCATTGTCCATTTATTTATTTAAATTTCTTACATTTAATATTTTATTCTATTGAATTCAACATTTATTAATTTTAATGTTTTAATAAAAATCTAGTAATTTATTATGTTGTTATGTTTATTTCATTTCTTATATATTTTTCTACAAAATACACGGCATTTGAAACAGCTACAGCGAACCATGAGTTCTTATTCTCTCAACATTTTTTCGATTTCAAAATTCGAAAGGTTTAGAGGAGAGTAATCTATGATCATTTTTTTTTTAATATACACTTTCGATATTTTGCTCACTAGTTCTGTCGTTGCACACTGTTCTCTACATCAACTGCCTCTTAGATAAGCACTGACAAAACCATTTTAAAGCATTAATAATAACAATCCAGCGTTTAGGTTGAGGTCCTCGGAATGGACCTCGATCGTATTAAACGGACCAGATCTTTAAAATTATTCACGTTTCATGTTTCATACTGTGTTGCATCTTTCCTGAAATACGGGGCTCAGATTCGTAAGTCATCAAAGCTGCAACACAACTTTTTGCATGGTGCGTTTGACAGAACGGGTACATGTATACATTTAAGTTGCATTGTTCTTAGCTAAATAATAAAACTTAGTCGTAGAAATCAATATGATGCATTCCTAATTCGATCGACACAAAAATGTGCACATGTCACAGTTAAACAATGCTATCTAAATGTTCTTCTAGTAAGCAACATGCACACGTCTTTTTGCTGTTTTAGTTGCTCTCTATATATTTTTTTCACATTTAATTAAATTTAATAAATTATCTGACATCGATTTTCATCCCGCAAACATTTGTAATAATGTTTATGTAGATTACAGAAACATTTTATAAACTCTTGAACATCATTAGCTGGCCTGTAGCGAACTGCACGGTTCTTGTATTTTCTTTTACTTCTTTGTTTCCAAGCTAAAACTACTTTTTTTGTGTTATGTTGAATTTTGTTTTCTTTACATTTTTCTTGTTCTTTTTATGTTACACATGGTTCGCTTAGCTGAATTTAGAAAACAAATTGTAACGTGCCAAAATATTGATAGACAATATTTAAAGTCCCTACCTACCTAACAGTACGAGTTTTGCAGGGTCGTTTTTATCGATTAATGCCACATTACTTAATGGTACCTACATATTTACTGCGGCCAAAGGACATAGAGATGTGTTTATTTATCGATAACGGTTAACGAGCAAAACTCGTACAAGAGGTGCAGAAAGTAACATAAAAAATACATAGGTACGAGAGACATGAAGATAAATCGCAGTCAAAGTGTTATTCAAACTGTGGCCAACTAGTTGTATCTACCCTTAATCAATAACGATTTGACCAACAATTAAATGTTTTTTTTTCGATTGTCTGTTTTTGTCTATTTTTTTTTTCTAGTTCTTTTGTCTATCCTTCTCAGTTTGTTTAATCAGTTGGCTGCGATTAGTCTTATCTCACAATCTGCGTAAATTTTGTACTCAACATTCCTTTAATTGCCTACTCAGCACCCGTCAACCTCATGTATTTTTACTAAAAGTGCTTAATATCTATTTTTTATGCTATCTATGTTCTAAGTCCTATTAGATAAAACTTCCTATTCTCTAGAAACGATTACACGATATTTCCTACATCTTATTGAATTTAGAAGCACATGTTTTTTTTTTTTATTCTATTGCCGATTCGATGGGAAGTTGTTAACAATGGTTTTTTTATACTTGTATATTTTTGGTAAGTGCAGGAGTACTAAATATTGTAACTAAGTACACGATTCTGTCTATCACAGCACAGCCATACGATGAAAACCGCTATTCTGATTTGAAAAACGTACATTCAAATATTACTAAAAACTAATTTGATTTAGAATTTCTACGCCTCTTATCTTTCGCTGGTGCAAAATTGAAAAACATTTATTTTTATTTTTATATATATTATAGATTATACCGGTAATGTTTGACTGTGCTATTTCATCGTGATGAAATAGCACCGTCAAAAAGCAGGCGCTTTTGACCCTACTTTACCTCCAAAGGTCAGGAAATGAGAAAAACTAAAACAGATTTCCTAAACGAATTTATTGAATTATGCAATAGTTGTTAGAATAGCTGAATAGCTGGCTGTAAAATATGAATTAAATATTGTCAACCCAAAATGTTAATAATAAAAATCAATCGTACGGTATCTGATGTTGTTGTAAAGTTAGTCTATTTTACTGGTGTTTGGTAGCTAGTTTTGTTTAGGCGATTTTCCTACTTTGATCCGACACCAAGTGATATCAAGTTGTCGGAGTCCAGCAGGCTTAGCACGAGCACCGACTTGTCGACGGAAGAATAGACAACACTATTAAATAAATTATGTACAATAGGATAAGATACCTATGTTTTTCCATTCATTATCACAGTTATGCGTTCTAAACGAATCATGCTTTTGTAGATAATCGTATATACTTTGTGGCCGTCGAGTAGAAAGTTTTGTTGTCAGTGTGATTTTGACAGTTTGGGAAGAAATACTCTTCTGAAATAGTCTACATATAAAAGGACCTAGAGAAATATCGTAAGAAACGAAAGACTAAATGACAGATTGTAGAAGGATATCTACGGTGCGATAACAAAAATGTAGGAACGAAATATCACTTTGTATTGAAAAAACACTGTCTATTCTTCGTAGAAATACAAAGCGTCATGCTAAGCCCGCTAGTAGGGAATCGCCCTAACTGTTAATACGATGGCAACTATTCTATTATACTACGCCCACTAGATGAGCAGCTAAGCTAACCTACGGCAACGGCTTATTTTTAAGTTCTTATGAATGAGTTCTCATACATATTTTTTTTTCTTAAATATAATCTAAATCTACTGTTTATTTAAATTGATTTGATTAAATATGGACCTAGGTTTTTTAAAGTCTTTTTTATAAAAATGGCTCCTGTTCCGATCTATTAAAGTCATTTATTTAATAATCGAGTATTTAATAAACAAATCACTAATAATAAATCATGAAATCTAAGTTACCTTGAGTTAATATTAATTGGATGAAACTACTACCCTTTTCTATTCGTACCATTTGAATATTATAATTTGATTAATTTGGAATATAATATTATAATTTGAATATTAATTAGGAATATAATATTATAATTTAAATATTAATTTGGAATATAATATTATAATTTGATTATACAATTTTAAATAATAATGTAATATCTTCGAATAAAATACAATGCAGCATTATTCACGTTACATATGACTATGAGAATCTTCTTTTGCTCTCATAAAATATGTAAAAATGTCAATTGGCAAAGGGAAAACGATTGTCGAATTCTTCTCCGCCGAAATGGTGTTCAGCGTCTGCAAGAATAATTTATTTTGTTAATAAAATGCACAGTGTATTCTATTTATTGATATTTTTCGTCCTTAACGTTTAAATGTGCATTTTATTAGAGTATGTTGTTAAAATAATTAGACTTTTACTGTATCTACAACAATGACGGTTAAACTATAACTTTTCTGTAAATCAATGAAATTTAAAACCATTTAATTTGGCACAAAACACAAATACACATTACATTTTACGCAAAAAAACATTTAGCTTGTCATCTACTGCCCAATAGATCTAGTTTACTTCACGTTCATAGTGCCAGATACTTGATGTTAGTTTTTTTACTGAATATGCTTAGAAGAGCAGTAATAATCAAAAGAAAACCAAAAAGTAAGAAATTCTAACTATAATGTTTTAATGTAAGAACTGTATTTTTTATTGTCCTGCTCTTGACCTCGATCACGCTCGATTCTTGTTTTCAAGGTAGAGAAAATGGGTTAAATGTGGAAGGGAACACAGACGCTGTCAATAAAATGGTGCAGTACCTGCAGATAGCGTAGTTGTAATGCTGCTGGGCTGTCGCTAATGATCTCCGAGGCCTCTCGGAGGGCACGCGAGGCCTTCTGTTCTCCTTCGGCCGCGATTACTTTGGCACGGGCTTCCCTGGCGGCCTCGGCTTCTGCCGCCATTGCTCTCTGGAGCTGGACCGGTAGACGCACGTCTTTTCTATTAAGGAAGACATGTTTGAGTATCGGACCATTTTGCAATTATTTGACCATTCTATTTTCATTTTATCGAGCGAGTTTCATTCTATATTTCTGGAATTCAGTATATAGGTGAAGTGAGTTTTCTTGAATAGGACTTAAGGTGACTCTAGTTCACATTTTTCCCATACAAACTTCGGAAGACAATGTACATCAAAAATTAAACATGGTATGGGTTTGTCTCATTGTTAATATTGTCTGTACGGAAACAGAATACTGAAATTAAAAACCATTAAAAAGTTAGAAGCCAACGAAAATCCGTTTTTCTTGCTAATTTAACCTAACTTTGGGTGTGTTTAAGCAATAAAGAAGGTTAAAATCTCCAAAACTAAGTTAGTACCGAGAAAGCTCAATTATCGAAAAGTTTAATAATCTTCATTGGTCATTGATTTATGTAGTGGTTTTGTTCATAAAACCCGATCTTCCGAAGGACTTTTCTTAATTTTTTACGCGCATGTTTTACTATAACTGATCCTGGAGCTCACTCAATAACGTTGTGCGTGTAGACTAGCGTCTAACTGCTCATCACGGGTACTACCTCTGTCGGACAGGAAAACTGGTGAGACAGCATGCTTTTCAGCGAGGCCCATCAGTGAGTTCGACTAGGTACCCCTTTTTTTTTAAAGGTTCTATTCGCGAGCCAACCAGAGACCGATTACATTTTCTTCACCACTAATTTATTTACAATGAAAGGTTCAATAAAGTATTCGACCCGGTTAATAAACGCGTCAGTGTGTGTTTTGTGAGATATTGGTCAATATTAAAATTTTGCTTATCCTTTTTAGTAATTCCTAACAGTTTTTATTTCCGAGATCCAACGATACATGAATGCTGGATTTTTTTAAAGGCGGCTGCTCTATCTTTATGTGTTAGATCGACAGAACGGCGAAGTTCCACTTTTCATTTTCACAATATTCCAGATCACGGATAATAATAATATCAGACCGAATCATTTTGAATTTCAGAAGTAAAAGCAGAACTAAGGTGTAAGTGATTGGGCACGCCACGATTGCGGCGGTAAGTCCCCTCTTTGAGGAGTGGTTTGAGAGGCGGCATGGCGTCCTCACCTTCCGCCTGACGCAGGTCCTCACCGGACACGGTTGTTTCGGGAGGTTCCTGTTTCGGATAGGGCGGGAGGAAACGCCCAGGTGTTTCCACTGCGAAGATCGCCCTGAGGACACGGTGGAGCACACGGTGGCGGTCTGCCCAGCTTGGGCGGAGCACCGCCGTTTCCTCGTGGAGGCGATCGGCGGCGGCGATCTCTCGCGTCCGGCCCTGGTCCGAGCCATGGTACGGAGCGAGAGGGCATGGAGAGCCGTCACCTCCTTCAGCGAAGCAGTAATGCTCGCGAAGAGGGAGGCGGCGCACGTGAGGGAGAGGCAGCATATGCGCCCTCGCGACCCCAGCCGCCGCAGGATACGGAGACGCCCTGGGCGTCGGGAATCCCAGGCCGATTTCCGGCCACCGTAGGCATGGGCTTGCGGACGGCGGGTAATGGGTAGCTCGCTGTCCGGTAAGGACCAAGCCCAAGTCGACGGCGCGTTGTGTTCCACGCGCGCCTCAAAGAGATGTCAGCACAAAAAGTGATGGGACCCGCAAGGGTCGATGCCTGCCAGGGGTGCGGGTTTGTTCGAAAGAGACACCACAGCCCCTGGCTTAAGGGCTACTGAAGGAACACGGGTGGGTTTTAGTCAGTAAAAGTCTGACACGCCCTCCTGCTCCACCAAGAGCGGGAGAAGTTATTTGATGATTTCCCACCCAAAAAAAAAAAAAGGTGTAAGTGATTTTTAACGGATTGAATCGGAAGTCTTAGTCCAAATCTCAAAAAAAACCTATATCTAGAACGGGTACGTCCATAACCGTCCCGTCTCATAAATTCACCCTGTATATCAATGATGCGAGTTGTATCGATTATTCTGTACCCTAGACTTATCTTGCAGAAGATCAGCAAAATAAGCTAAAAAAAGGGTCATTTAAAGAAACTCACATTTCGACGCGCTCCACCTTGATACCCCAGGCTTCGGTGGCCTCATCCAGTGACAACTGCATGGTCCCAGAAATTGTCTCTCGTTCGCTGAGTATCTCGTGTAATGGCCGGGTTCCCATAGTATTACGTAGTGTAGTCTGAGCTAGTAGTCTGGTGGAGTGATGAGCGTTTTCAACGTTGGCGATAGAGATGGTTGCATTTTGGACACGGTAGTAAACAACAGCGTCCACTGATACAGTAACCGAATCTTTTGTTAATACCTGTAAGAATTTTCTTGGGTAGTTAAAATGTTTATGTTTTGAGTATAAATCTTAGGCCGCTGCCTCGAATCTTGCGGGCATCGGGGCGGCGGCGGTAGCGGCGCGGGAGCGGCGCGAGCAACGCTGACCCGTTCTCGAAACCAGCGGGCAGATCGCGTGGCACTATAGCGGCGTAGTGTTGTGTTAGTGGTTGTGTCGTTGAGATATTTGTTTTTGACGAAACGAAATGTCTGAACAACGGCGACAACATCTTTTTGATTAAAATTTATTCCTAACGCTCGATTTATTGCGGGCAAAAGAAGAAGGAAATCCCGCGCGCGCGGTCACCGCTTGACTAGAGTGCACCGCTCGCACCGCTCGTTGCCCGCCCCCGCGCCGCTGTTTTCGAGGGCCGGTCCATTTGATTTTATGCATTAGATCCTGCCGCTCCCGCGCCGCTGCCGCTGCCGCTCCACTGCCCGCAAGATTCGAGGCAGAGGCCTTAGAGTTCTTTTGTTGTTTTTCTGGTCTTTCTAACTCCTGGGCAAAAACCTTCATAATTCCTTCCACTTTTCTCAATGTTGTGCCTTCTCTCAACAATTCATGAGACTTTAGTAATTTAGGAATTGTAAATATTTAAAAACATACTACTTCCTGCCAAAAATTATTTATCATAGAATATTTGATTGCGCTTAAAAAAACACAGTACCTCTTGCGGTGGGATGTCGTAGGTTCGGGTTCGTAGGTCTACACGAGCGTAGTTGTCGATACAAGGCAAAATGAAGAAAATTCCTGAAACAATATAACGAAAGTCATGGACGTAGGTACTCCATAAAACCACATAGAGAATTTGTCAAAAAGGCTATAGTTGAACCTGCACCCTAATTGCGTAACTCACGATTGATCATAATTGGTTTCGTCTTCACAGTTAAATAATATTCATTGCGTTATTTATGTTGTCGAACAGACACATTTTTCGAACATATGAAGCAATGGTTTAAAAATCCGTTTCAAAACGATACAGATTATGATGAATCGTGAGTTACGCAATTAGGGTGCTGCTTCGACAATAGTTTGATGTATTTATAATCTAAAGTGCTTCAAGAATATTTTACCGCTCGAATTACTTTTATGACAAGAGGGTACTGTTGGAATAATTGCGCAAATAAAAAATAATTCAATTTTATTGTTATTGGATATATTTTTCATTTAAAAATAAATTATCATAGAGACCATTATTTTAAAATTATTCATTATCATTTGCTCAAACTTTATTTTGGTTGACTGTCGTGTTCGTAAGCCCCAACAACTAGGTACCATAAAAAACTTAAGTATTTTATGGAAATAAAAAAAATCTGTTGTGGACAAATCAAAATCATGGCAAAGGACCGATTTTATAATTTTCAGTTTATTTCATTATTAATGGAGTCCTATTACGAACCTTAAATACCTGTTTTAAAGTCAACCAAGTCTCCACACAACTTGTGCACGACGTTTTTCGAATCTGATCTAGAACCAGGGCAAAAGGACTATTTCTGGTCCTTTGTTGGCTACTGGACTATTTACCAGACCGCGGTTCTATTGTGTTGGTTTTGTCAGCCGCAAAGAATCCCTTAACTTTGAGACCGACATGCCCGCTACGATGAAAGACTTATGGTCGTCGTATCACTTGTGGTTCCTTCGAAGTTGGAGGTTCGCCAGAATCCAGGAAACTACCAATTTTACCTATTATTATCATGAGTTTAGGTATCAGCCTTTAATGTTCTCAATACTGAAACACTGCGACATAGGCCTCCTCTCTTTGAGAGGGAAACGGGCATCTTCTTTATCCGTTCTGCGGGACCCTTTAATGCTAGTCAATTTAGGATGCCCTCATACTAGGTGGAGTGACGATCTTCGGCGGGTGGCTGGTAGCAGCTGGATGAGAGTTGCTGAGACTCGACCTAATAAGCAGGCAATTGGAGAGGCCTATGTCCAACAGTGGACTGCTGTAGGCTGATGAACATAAGATGTTTTTTTGAATTCTTGCGTAATTTAGTAGTAAGGAGCCTGAAAACCGATTGCAATCGATTCCCTAATTTATAACCGAGTAACAAAGAAACGTAAATTTTCTCGAATTGTCATTACATTTTGGCCACTTTTACCTGTTACACCACGGTATTTTTATTATTATTATTGCATTATTTGTAATAATTTTAATTAAATATACGTATTTATGGCGTGGATTTTTTAATTATTTACAAAACATTCAAGATGTATAATTATGTTAAAGAATGTGGTTTGATGCTGTGTATGTATTTACTTAACTGGTATAAATAAATTATATGGTTTTGTGAAATGTATTGAATAAATAAGATGGCGGTTATAGTTCCGATTTTGTTCACCCACCAAAAGATCCTTGTGAAGCTATATCTGCTTGAATACCATGCACTTACCAGGTCCCTTAGCACCTCCAGATAGTAATCTTCCTAAACGGAAAATAACAGCTCTTTCGTATTCTTGCACCACCTATAAAGAGAAGAAAACATACATTTTAATGCAGTTCTACAAGGCAACTATCAATTTTAGATAAATACGGAGGTCACACTGAAAGTTTTTAGAATAGGTCTGTAAGAATAGGAGCCGATGAAAATGAATTCGTAGATATATTACGTACGTCTTCACCTGTTTGTGGAACATTAGCAATTTATGACTCCTGTAACATAGGAACCACCTAGCTCAGCGCATCGTTTTCACATATAATTATTATTTGTAAAATGTTATACAACATTTCAAAAGAGAAACGGTGGAGTTTCTTGCTCGTTCTTATCCTTAAGAAACTACTTTTTGGAAGAGGGTACTAGAATCAATTCTATTTTTAACCGACTTCAAAAAGAAGGAGGTTATCAATTCGACATGTTTATATATTATTATTTTTTATGTATGTTCGGGCATAGAGTCATGTGGGGTAAACGTACGCGGCGAATAAGTGTCCGCAGTGCACATTAAGCAAATGCCACGGAAAACAGCAGGTTGAGACCTGCCGAATTAGGTTCGCGTTTGACCACCGAGCAAGAGTACTGCGTCACAGGTTTGCCGCACAATGCTATGGAAACTTACGCGACAATATTACTTTTGCACGAATTTGTTATTTATTTCTTTGAAATTTATTTGCATACTGAAGGCATATTATTAGTCTGATTGAATAGCAAAGTGACTGGGGATAGGAGAAATTAATCAATATTTTGTGTGAATCTACTAGTTTGTCCAAGGTAAGTCATACTTGGAAATTTTAATATTTTTATTTGCTTTGATGGTATGGGGTATCCGGGGGTAAGTATCCGCAGCAATTAAAATGCAGATATAAACCAACATTTACAAGAGGTACGTTATTATTTACACATCTGATGGCCATGCTTTCCAGGTTATTTTATGAAAGTATCGTCACCATTGTTATACAATCATATTTATTGTTTAACTATTTGAGTATAATTATGATAATATTAAAATGGAATTTTATTGTGTTTTCAGGAATAAATTTATAGCCATTGTAAAGCTAGTAACGAGAGGTTCTACGGTCTCACTTTGAACGCAATTTCGAACAGATTTGATAAAACGACAAAAATGGCTGGAAAAGACTGCTTATAGCAAATTAAGTTTACGTGCGTACAATTTGTCGGCGTTGCGTACAGTTAACCAAAGGCGTGCGAACACTTTCCCACCGATGCGGGTTAAAACCCGCATTTCCCTTGTTGATTAAATGATTAAGTAAAAGTAATAATTATTGTTAGAATTGAAATTTTATGTTTTGTTTTTCTTCACAAATGTTTATAACATTAGAATAAAACGTTTTTTCTTTTAAATTAATAAAATCTTTTATTCTGGAAGCAATTAACTAAAAAATGCGTACGTTTACCCCACATGACTCTAACTCCGTCGTATAAGGACGTATTTGCAAAATTCTTTTTTTTTTCGAAAGGGGTTTACTCCGAAATGGTCCCATTGAAATTTCATATAGATCTGATGGTGCGTTTCGGAGACAGACAACGGAACTCTTCAAAAAATTACAGCAAATCAACCGCGAATGTTGCTATCGCATAAATGTGTATTGTTATGACCCCAAGGATGATGAAATTTCGAATTGGTGTGGGGTAGATAACAAAAAAGTGAAAAATAAAAACTTTTTTCAAAAAAATAACAACCGACTTCCAAAGAAACACTAAAAAGTGCAAAATAACTTTAATTTCGGAAGGCGGTGACAAATAATTAAAATACACATCCAAAGTCACCGACTTCCCAAATTAAAGTTATTTTGCACTTTGTAGTGTTTCTTTGGAAGTCGGTTGTTATTTTTTTGAAAAAGTTTTTATAATGTTAATGTTTCCGTTCAAAAGTGCCTTTTATGTGCCTGTTTAAAATCAATTCTTTGACTTGGTTTTGACTAAGTCTATCGAAAGTGTGGAGTTAGTGAGCCATCCTCCTTAGAGTCCTGACCTAGTACCTTGTGTCTTTTATTTGTTTTCCAAGAATAAAAGATATAAGTACTTAGAGGACTTCTTTTTATGAACCCTGAAGATGCCGTGGCTGCGTTTGCAAAAGGCGCGGAAGAGATCTCTAATGTAGAGTGGGCTGTTTCAGTCAATGATTCCATCGCATGCGGCAGTGCTTAGAAAGGAACGGACACTATTTCGAAAAACAATAAATATCAACAGCTGGCTTCTACATGATTCCGTTTTTTTATGTTCTCAAAACTTTCAGTGTGACCCACGTATCTATACATAATATCAAACTAATGATGATGAACCCAAAATGCAAAAACTTATACAGTTTTTGAGAACAATAAAAAGTTCGCCTTCTTAAATTGCAGATGTACTTAATTCCCATTTATCAATGCATAAATAAAATAAGCTGCAGGATTTTATATTCTAGGCGCTGAGCTTACCGTTGAAAATTGAATAACGCGTTTTACTTTGGCATTATTGTAGGTTTTGCCTAGTGTTCGTGGAAACAATCAACTGACATTTGAATGCTTTATTTGTAGAGCTGGTGTTCGAGACATTTCAGTGTATGACAGTCGTAAGCGCAGTTAAAATCGCGTTACTACGCTAGCGGAGCTACGAATAAAAAGCGGCTTAAAACTTATTTGGTTTATTTCGCTTTTCATTTGTAGCTTATAACCCAATTGGCGCAAATCCGCGCACTATGATGATGTTTAGTAGTCTATTTCGCCGTACTTTCAATAAATTGACAAATATAGCGAAACCAAATACCGCGTTTGAGGCGCTGTCGCTGGTTTATCAGAACCTGTTTTACAAAAATATTAATATTTGCATTAATTTTAATTAAAACCACATCTCATTTAGTACTTCATTATTATTTTGCAAGCGCGTAAGGGTACATTACGGGGTACATTTTTTTTTTTTAACCAGAATCTTTCTTCGCTGCATCGTGTCATATTTTTTCATGACACGAGGTTGCGAAGAAAGATTCTATGAAATGTAGCGTCCCAAAAAATATCGAGTAATGTTAATTACTCGACTTAGCTCGAATTGTGTGCCGAATAAAACATGATTAAACGAGGGTAGATGCCGAACGACATTTGTCGAACGGTTCAAGTCGAATGTAAGCCGAGTATGTGTTGTAATTGTTCCGATCAGCTTTGTTGTTCATAAAATGTTACCCAACAGGACGTGGTAACCCCGTCATGTGTGTGGCCCTTAAGTTGAAGGGTTCGAGTTAGACATAGTGCAATAAGTAGTTTGATATGCGATAAACGACAATAACAAATAACATTTCTTTATACCTGTCTGGATTTTCCCTATTCAATTTTTGAATGTTTCATGTTCTTGTTTCTTCTTCTTCTGAAATTCATCTTGTATTTTTTTTCAAGACTAGCTTTCGCCCGCGGATTCACCCGCATGAATGTCGGAAAAATCCTACGGGAACGTAATACCGGGACTAAAAATACCGTCCAGGTAACGGTCATTCAAAAAAAAATCATTCAAATCCATTCAACTGTCTGTAGGCCGATCCAGGCAAACAGAAAAACGGACTAACATTCTAAAAACTATTTTTCATCATCAGACTCGTTCCCATATCTCGTAGTTTAATTTTTTAATTGAATCTTCAGTTCGGACGACGTTACTGTTTTGTTACATAAATGGGTATAGAAAACGGCTTCATTATAATATTATAATAGTTTAAAATTTTGATATTCAGGGTTCTGAATCTTATACGTCTGTAACGGTAAAAAATGGAGAAACAAAATGTAACAAGAGATCACAATTTTTTTTTTTTGGGTTTTCGCAATCATCAAATAACTTCTCCCGTTCTGGGTGAAGCGGGAGGGCGTGTCAGACTTTTACTGACTAAAACCACCCGTGTTCCTTCAGTTGCCTGTGTACCAGGGGCCACGGTATCTCTTTCGAATAACCCGCACCCCTGGCAGGCGAATCAGCGGTAGATTCCTTATTTAAAATCATAACTAGAGTTGTTAATACACTGTCAAACAGTGGGTTGTAAAGTTCGATCATATCAATGCACCCAACAACAATTAAAATAAAGTGGAGCAGCAATAATTTCTAGGTACAAAGTACATAGTGGCAAGCAAACTTCTGTATATGCACTGACGTGCCTGGACTAGGCTATGCGTTTACCTATTACTCTAATCATTCTAATGGGTACATATTGCTTGAAAACATGTTATGGTTTTGACCGCTTTCGTAAATATTGATTTTTTCGATGCATGGAGTGTTAAAAGTGTAACAGTTTTCATGTCTTTCAGTAGCTTTAAACGGATTTCTCGTTCGTGCTGAATTTGTAATGCATTGGATAACATACGCGTTAAGTGAATAGTATCTGATTCATTGGTCTATTATAGATCATTTACTTATTATAATAAAGGCAATTATTATAAACTAGCTGTGCCCGCGACTTCGTTCGCGTGCATGTCGGAAAACAATAATGTGTCGCTTTGACGGTGTAGGTACCACTCCTCCGATCTTCCGATCTATCCTGGTAGGAATCTACCACAGCTTTCGAATGCAGTCCAGAGCCTAGAGACAAAACACATTACTCTTGGCGTTCACGCTAAACGGTACGCCAAAATGTATGGGAATGACATTACCTGCGGAAAGGACACGGTAATGTCATTCCCATATATTCTGGCGTAGAGTTTAGCGTGAACGTTAACAGAAAGGTGTTTTGTCTAGGCCTGCAGGCGTCTTTAGGGGTTATAATGATATTGCGACGAAGTCTCACTCAGATTTTTAAGAATAAATATAGATCAAAGCGCCTGTGGTCGAGGCTCATTTTATAATAAATGTGCACCTGCCGTAGGTACAGTAAAAGCTCTTTATTCGCGAGGAATACGTTCCGTAAAATACCTACCGCGAATACAGAAACCGTGACTATGAAATGGTAATTTATATGGGATTATAGGGGATACGTTCCTAAGTGACAAAAAAAAAAAAACAATTTAATTGAAGTTTTTGACCATATTGATTAATTGTATGAGCGTGATATGGATGCAAGCGACTCTCCAAGGCGTAAACGATCAAGCATTTCTATGCGTTAAACAGATTTTTTCGCGTCGAAAATCGATTTTAAGTAAAAAAAAAATTTCAACATTTTGCAATAAATGGAAAGATGAAACAATAGGTAAAACACGCAAAGCGGCTCGTACCAAAGGATGGAATGTCTATTAAGTCGCAGCATTTATAAATGTGGGGGAGGCCTATGTCCAGCAGTGGACGTCTTTCAGCTGAAATGATGATGATTATGATATATAAATATACTTTATGGTGATGAGGTTGGTTTCATTATGTTTGTTTACATTCTCAAAAAACTTAAAAAAAAAAAATACCAACCGACTTCCAAAAAAACACTACAAAGTGCAAAATAACTTTAATTTCGGAAGTCGGTGACGTTGGATGTGTATTTTAATTATTTGTCAAAGTTATTTTGCACTTTGTAGTGTTTTTTGGAAGTCGGTTGTTATTTTTTTGAAAAAAGTTTTTATTTTTCACTTTTTTGTTACCTACCACACACCAATTCGAAATTTCATCATCCTTTGGGTCAAAACAATGCATACTTATTTATGTGATAGCAACATTCGCGGTTGGTTTGCTGTAATTTTTTGAAGAGTTCCGTTGTCTGTTTCCGAAACGCATCATCAGATCTATATGCAGGGCCCAATCTAAGGGGGAGGCAAGCCGGTTAAATGCTCAGAGCGGCAAAAATGAGCGGCGGCAAAATGTATACTTACAAACATACCTACTCTCATGAATTTTTGTATACTTGTTCAGAAGCCGTAGTAGACTAACGTATGTGAATATTATATAGTTAAAAGAATATCACATAATTATGGTCATACCATCTTTGATGGTGTTAGTGCAAAGGGCGGCGAATGTTATTTTTGCCCGTAGCGGCTAAATAGCTAGATCGGGCCCTGTCTATATGAAATTTCAATGGGACCATTTCGGAGTAAACCCCTTTCGAAAAAAAAAAGAATTTTGCAAATCCGTCTATATACGACGGAGTTATGCCTGAACATACATTAAAAATATAAACATGTCGAATTGATAACCTCCTTCTTTTTGAAGTCGGTTAAAAACACCGACCGCGGCGAAGGCGGCTATTGTAGATGTCAAAGGCCGAACCAATACAGCGGCGATATCATTTGACAATGTACTTTAGGCGAAGTTGTAATAAGGTCTATTTCACTTTTTTATAGTCCATCTGACGACGCGTTTACAAAGGATATTGGGTTGGATACCTATTGGAATCCTTTTTGTTATTTGTTAATATGTATGTACCGATGTACCGATTAGACCCGCAAATAAATAAATCTTTAGCCGCGGATATAGGAATTGGGTCGCATTTTTTTAATCCGCGAGTAGTGAAAACGCGAATGAAGGAAGCACGAATAAGGAGCTTTTACTGTACTTACTCAATAAATCGACTGCGCGTCTGGTTGAGTGTGCTGAAGCATTATTCCACGCGGGGGCGGGCGCCTATCTCGGCCCGTACAGGCGCGTGTCTTTTAGCTTTGTTTATCAAACGTTGACCACTGAATAAAACCACAGCAGTGGGAATGCTCTGCACGGACTGCGATAGGCCTCGACAGGTAGCAGTGCAGTAACACCTGACGCCACCTGTCAGTTAACGGCCCGTGGGACCATGGCGTTATCACGATGAAGAAAGATCACGCTGTAAAGGTGGATACTGACCGGCGTCACGGGTCAAAATGCACCTAATATGTTACCAAGCAAGTATTCGTGCAGTCAGTAGTACCTACGGCAAAACATGCGAGCGAGCAACACTGATTTTAGCACACGGCGTAAAGACATGCTCGCTGCGAATGTTACCATTACCTACGCCCCGTAACGTCGGTCATTATCCACATTAAAAGCGCTGTTGAAAAAAAAACCAAACCAGGCAAAAAAAACTATTTAATTGTATAGCACGGGTTTTCTATGAACATAGTAAGTACGATGTTGTTGCTACGTAGTGCCATACCGCGCGCGCCCCCACCTCTCTCCCCGCTGCTGACGCAGGCAGCAGGAAGAGAGAGAGCCCGATCCCGAGGATAATGGACGTAACAGAGTGATCCTCCGCGACTCTCAGTTGCGATGCCTTTTTATTGTAAATTGTAATCAAAAATGTTTCTGTGTTTCTTTTGTTCAGCCATACATTTATTTGTAGACCAATAAATAATTATATTTAAAGAAGCGACTTTAAAATTGTCAAAATTTTACTATTGTGATTTCTATTGTTCCTGTGTAGGTAATGTATCCTTTGTTGGAGATGCCAAATGGATAAATAAATACATTTTTAGGGTTCCGTACCTCTAAAGGAAAAAACGGAACCTTTATAAGATCACTTTGTTGTCCGTCCGTCCGTCCGTCCGTCCATCCGTCCGTCCGTCCGTCCGTCTGTCAAGACCGTTTTTCTCAGGAACGCGTGGAGGTATCAAACTGAAATTTCTATATGATACTTAGTTCTACTGTCCCTGGAAGCTGTAGAAAAATCAACCTTCTAAGTCAACGCAATCAAAAGATACAGCCATTTAGGCCGCAAAATTCCGCAAATATTCGAAACTCGCACGGCAATCAAAACCTACAGGGTACTTCCCGTGAACTTAGAATCTTGAAATTTTGTACGAAGTCACGTCTTATAGTACAGATATAGGAAAAATTACGAAAACCGAAAATTTTTAGTTTCGTCATATAAAAAAAAATATTTTTGACAATTTTGAACTTTTACTTATATACCCACAGGTTTGTACGGAACCCTCGGTGCGCGAGTCCAACTCGCACTTGACCGGTTTTTTAAACTTGTTTTAACTAAGAAAATGCTTCTCTGTAAGCGATGTTGCTCGGAAGAGCATCGACATAACTACAGTTGCCCGTGTGAAAACCTATCTATTTACTCAAATCCACCAGTAGTTATGGTCGCAATTTTGGATTTTTTTTTCCTGACTTTCACCATCCGACCTCGCTTGAACCCCTCCCCACCTCGAAAACTAACATCACGAAAATTAGCACATAAGTATTTACAACTCTTTACTCCCAAAACTCCCATTATTTGAATCGAGTAATGCTGTAAACACGCATTTAAATTTAACATTATCAAATTTCGCGCGAAATCAAGTTGTTGTCTTTGCATGTTTGCTATTCAAACCTAGATGGCGTTACTGACGCTAGAGATTAAGAATTTCTATGGAGATGTTCCTCTAGCCGCTCTAATTTTGCTACATTATGCTAGATGGCCCTACTAAGACTTTTATCACAATTAAAAATGAGATTTCTTCCCCTCTATTTGTATTAATTTGATTGATAAAACTAATAAATATTTATCTAACATTGCATTCTAGGTATATGACTCAGAACACCACGTCAGTTAATATTATCACAACTTTTTATTTGAAATTCTTTTAGCTTTTTTGATTCGTGGGAATCAACCACCAAAGGAAAGCGATTTTAGTAATCAGTATCATTACTTTTTGAAATAACACAGACACAGTAAGTAACTTAAATGAGAATGACGTTAGTACCGTTTCACGCCAATAGATGTCGCTAAGTGTTTCAACATTACGTAAATAAATTCTTCTTGAACACTTTAAATTATTTAGATAGGTTGACCGAAGCGATTGCGATGAAACAAAGACTAATATAAACTCTGAGTTATAAACAATATTTGAGTATGAAAGATAACCATATTAGTTTCGTTCTTTTGACGTGATACTTGATCTATTCAACATAGAAACTGAAAAACCGAGCTACAGACAAAAATTTTGATAAGGGTTAAAATGCCATCTGTTGAATATCCCTTACCACCCCAAGCAATTATTTTCGAAAAATTTTAAATGTACAGAAAAAGTTCCTTTACAGATTTATTATATGTATAGATTTAAATAATCTAACATGTAGTACAACCAACCATATTTGCTTTGTTGCCATTTTATTGTTAAAATTTCGAGGGAAACCGAGATACAGGCTTTGCCTAGTTTGATTGCAGTGGCTACATCCATTTATTAGAAATTAATACGGCCAAACTATGTTTCAGTCAAATATTACTAAGCTTTTGGAGAAATGTTACTAACTTAATTTTTTTAAAGTACTGTTGAGCCTCAGATTATAAAACAAAGGCAGATAGACCGCGCGTAACACCAGAGTGAAGCCAAAAAAAACAAATACTAAAGCGTCGCATTGTATATAATGCGAGGCTTTAGTATTTGATTTTTTGACTCTTGGGTGTTCTGCGCGATCTATCTGCCTTTGTTTTATAATCTAAACAAATAAAAAACGACAAATACTAAAGCGTCGCATTTCATGTAACAACATGAAATGCGACGCTTTAGTATTTGGTTTTTTGGCCTCACTCTTGGTGTTATCTGCCTTTGTTTTATAAACTGAGTGTGGAGCATGAGTTTCGGGCAAAGTGTTATTGGGTTCTTCCATCAGAAATATGCCAGTAGCAGCCCGCAGTCGTAGATTTGAATACTCGGACTCACCCCAGTACACACACAAAACATACAGGTGAAGCCAATCCAAGCGTGTTAAAAATATGACGCAAAAGAAGCATTTTGCTTATGAACTCCACACTCCACTAGGTCGAGCCTGTCTCTTGAAGTCCATGGGTGGTATTACCATATAATTCAGTGCGCATTACATTAATACCGATCGATTATCGAGAAGCACTTGAAAAAGTGTTATTATTTTAAAATAATTAAAGCGCTTCGTGCCGTTGGTAATGTTGTGACTAGAGATGGGCCGACTATGACTTTGGCCGACTAGCTGACTAGTCGGCCTATTAGTCGATGTTACACGAACTCAATCGAAAGCAATGATCGGCTATCATTGCTTTCGGATGAGTTAGGGTGACATCGGTAATGTTCGTGACTAAGCTTTCGGCTCTTATGTAGGTGCGTTCGCGGCGCCCGGCGACCGGACGGAATTATCAGGACATGTTTTTATTTTCTTTGCATTTCTTGTATCATTATTTAGTTTTATCACCTAAGTACAAGTTATGATTGTGAGTTAAGTCCCATGTAATACTATATATGGAACTTACAATCATACCGGGTGAAATTAAATATAGGTGAAAGTGAAAGTTGTACACCTCTGCCTAACCTTTCAAGGAAAACAGGCGTGACATTTTTTATTTTGAGTGAATATTAAAAAAGACTGCCCTTTTGAAATGTATTGTGTAAAGTTGCTTTTTGGAATTAAGTCACTTTAGTTAAAAAAATTGCGAAAAGCACTATTAGTATCACCCATAGCTAAATTTAATATCTGTTCCTGTGCCCATGGATAAGAATAGTCTTAAAGAGTCAATAATGTAAATGTGCGGGGTATTTTATTATTAAAAGGTATATTTTGCGAGTTCCGTGACTCTGCACATTCGTAGGCCCACGGGGAATGCAAAGTAATGTCCTATTTCCGGCTACCCAGTTTCCAAAAACCCGCCGGTGCCGCCAGTGCCGTAAATTGGGACTTTCATTAGCTTTATATTAAATTGCTTGGTTCGTATCTGTTTCCAGTTACTCGTTTTGTCATGCATTTTTTGTTTTAGGCACATGCCAGTCTTGAACAGGTACACGAAGTTCTCACTAGCGACTTTCAGAATAAAGTTTGGAATTATGAAAATGTGCTTTTGCGTTGTTTTCTCTTTTTAACCCCCGACGCAAAAAGATGACCGCTATGTGTGTCTGTCTGTCTGTGGCACCGTAGCTCTTAAAAGGGTGATCCGATTTAGGCACCTAAATCAGGTTTTTGTATTTAAAAGTAAGTCTTGTTAGTTCCAAAATTGTAAGCGACTAATTTGTGTGGTAAACTATTTTTAATACGGATTGGTAGATGTCACATATTAAGTCCTTGAATTTTTAGCTATTCAACATGGTTTTCTATCACCGTTTTGAGAGCAGGGTTTTAGTATAATTTATTATTTATTATTTATTATATATATTCTAAAGAAAATAATTATTAATCGGTATCAAAATAATTGTTTTACTTAATGTGAAATGTAACTTTGTGTATTTAACATACACTGATATTTTTCCGGTGTGTACACAGAAACGGTCAATCGTCAGACGCATTATTATGTAAGAAGGGTTTCGGGGTGTTACTAAGCGAACTAAAATAGTGATGTTACCTTAACTGGGCAACCTTCTAATTAACTAATTTGTTTGGATACACGCAGGTCAATATTTTCCCGTCATTATTTGAGGTTCAGCTGCCACCTTAGGCGGAGGTCGCACCGTCGGCTAAAGACAAGCGTGGGTCAGACAGATCGCGCGTAGCGATTATGGCCAGACAGCGAAATTGCTTATAATTATAAGCTTAAGAGTTCTGTTTAAACGTATTTTGCGTTAAGTTTATTGAAAATGATTTTTTTAAATATTTTTATGCGTTGGTGCTTTGTGGACCGATGACCTTATGAGGGCCGCAGGAGTCCGTATAAACGCGTGTATGCAGCAAGCACAGAACCTGTCGAAGTGGTGGAGCTTGGGGGTTGCCTATATCCAGCAGTGGACGTCATCAAAATCCTATCATAATTCATTTACGGAATTAAGTGTGAAAGTAGGTTTAAAAAACATATTGGGCGAAAATACACAATCTTTCCCAGGAGCAACCATTTTTCTACTCGTTGGTTGTTTCAATCCGGATTTATGTTTTATAAATAAATAACAAATAAGTCACTGATTTAGATTTGAAACGCTCATAAGTATTTTGTTATTCTTAAATATTGTTAAACTTGAAGATTGAACTTAAAATGTATGAATTGAAATGTTGATTCACATTTCAATTTAAAACCTGCTTGCCTGCCTGCTAAACTTTTACCCACTTACATAGGTAGGTTTTTTTACATTTATAAAAGTTATAAACCTCAATATTTTATTGGTTAATATTTTCAAACTAGATGGAGCCGGCATTTCTTAACTTACTGGTATCTAATTAGAAAATCCGAAACTAACTCACAGGTCATGGTCTTTTTGAAAGTCCAAACATTTTATAATTAGGATTTATGTGAGCCAATTCAGGACCATATCTGGAAGGGCTTTAAAACTTGGGAATCGGATTATTGTTTAAAATAATAGTAGTAATAGTTTGGTGGCTATAATTCCTCGACATGCCGGTTTCGTCACGATGATTTCCTTCACCGTTATGAGAGCAGTGGTGATTAAATAATTTATACAAAGTATTCGCTGGTCCGGGTTCGAATCTATGACCTCACCACTCATAAATTGCGGTCTTTACCACTAGGCCACCGTGACTACTCACCATTAAAAATAATTACGAATATTATGTTGAATTTTTTTATTCAAACCGCACCCTAATTGCGTAACTCATGATTAATCATAATCGGTTTCGTTTGTCAGTTCAACAATATTCATTGCGTTATTTACGTTGCTGAGCAAACACATTTTTCGAACATATGAAGCAATGGTTTAACAATCCGTTTCAAAACGAAACAGATTATGATGAATCGTGAGTTACGCAGTTAGGATGCTGGTTGTTATAAAAACGATTTCAACAATCGATATCATATTTAATTTCCCACGGAAAAGGTAGAAGGGGTAGAATAATTAAATAAAACTTCATTGATTTAATTTTATCAGTATAAATGAAAAGAAATGTCCTAACTAACTGACTGACTGACTGACTCATCAACGCTCAGCCCAAACCCTTGGACCTAGAAAGCTGAAATTTTGCAAACCTGTATGATGTAGACAAGGAATAAGGAAGGATTTTTCGAAATTCAACCCCTAAGGTAGTTAAATAGGGGATGAAAGTTTCGCGTGGGCGAAGCTGCCTTCAAAAGCTAGTGGTCACATAAAAATATCACTTATATTTCACCTACCTTATATCTTCACGGCGGACATAGCGATAACGGTCTCTGGGGCGAGCAGGATACCTGGGCTGAGCCTGAACACTAGTTTAGGCCCAGCCCTACTATTTCGCAAATGATAACCTCTAGGTCGTTTTTGAACAAAACCGAGGAAAAAGAGAGCGAGCGTGGGACCAGCGAGAGCAAAGTATGCAAGTGGAGTAGGTTGTAGGTACGAAGTGAAACTTGGAACCCGAGTGAACACTAGGACCGACTGTAAGGTACTGCGCTCAGAATCCGCAGCAAGCAAAGACAAATTTCAAGGCCCCGCGCCCCGTCAGTGCACCCGCTTGCATCGACTAATCGCAGGCCCCGTAGCTTGGCGAGGGCGGTCTCTATTGGGTCCCATTCGTTTGTGCGGTTTTAATATTAGTTATAGTTAGGACCATTTTTACTAGGTCAAACAAAGGTCTCTTGACAACGCTTTTGAGGCAACTGTGTATTTCCAAAGATTCATCCTATTTGATTATTCTCGGCAAAAAAGCTAAGTTTTCCCAAAGATTTCGCCTCTCGAGAGGTTCGGGATTCGAATCTGAACTCGTTACACTTGAGAGCTTTGTCACATTGTCCGTCGTAGGTCGTATGAAGGTTACACATAAATATAGATACATATTTAGTAAATCGCAGCAGTGCATTAATAATTAAACGATTATTGATCTAGCTTCAAGGCTTTGTCTGAGCAACCATATTCATATTGGCTCTGGGTTCAATCAACTCATATGTGAACTAGGACAGCTGATATCTGCTGCTCAATTATTCATAAAATGATGACATTTAATGGCGACCAAGTTTCGGACTACTGGGGGACATTTTCTTCAAACGAATTAGAAAATTATAAACCTCGTTTTTAGTTATTGAACTTTATTCGGCCTACCTATATGAAAAATGTCCTAGATTGAATTTCTTTCATTCGCGATAATTAAATAAATAAAAGTTTTTATTCGTTCTCATACAATTGTTTTACAGCACAAAATTGAGGCAGCCCCAGTAAGTTATAAGGATACTTGTGATGGGGTTACCTCGCAACTTCTCATGGGTTACTAACTACATTATTCAGACATAAATGAAAGAGGAAAGAAAAAGCTTAGGTTCTAAGGTGTTGACAAAATTGTTGTAGCATGTTCAGGTATGTGTAGTGTTTGTGTGTGTGTACACGATAAGTCCACAAATACACATTTAACTAGTTAAATACTTTGACGAGTTATCGTGTCTATAGAAAACGTACGTTATAACTCATTGTTTCGATCGATATCACTACGTTTTATTAGGTATGTGGACAGCCACGGTCCGATCAGGTGTTCTAAAAGAGTTTTCTATCAAAAGTCCGATAGTTGCATTGGAATGTAGATTCACCTTTTATTGCAAGATTATTAAATACACATTAAAAATATTTTGAAATCCTTTCCTGCCATAAAGTGCAATTTTCTTATATAAATACTGTACTCATTGTTCAGGAAAATGCTTTTTTTTACTAAGAAGATACCAGATATAATTTCAATCCGTGTATAGAATCCGCAGAGTTTTACATTGAATAATGGCAAGTTTAGTGTTCTAGATGGCAAATAATGAGCTTTTAATCAGCGACTTATTACTTTCTTAACTGAACACACACACACTGTGACACTGAAAGGGACCGTAGGTCGCTGGCTGTACGTTGTAATATGCTGGCCCGCAGGCTTGCACGATGTACGAGGGCAGTTAAAGTAATGCTTTTTAAAGCTTACTGTCAGCCCTTCTACACGTGCAGCCTGTGGGTTAGCTTCACTTAGCGGGCATACATCGACCTACGCATTCAATATAATTGTCCACTGAGGGTACTGACGTGGTGATGTAGTGCATCAGGGATGTTTGCGTATAGCAACATTGATGGGTTTGCCGCCATCATTAGAAAGAGATGTGCATCCCTGACGTTGCGTGTTCGCGGTAGCATCAAGTGTTCTCAGTGTATTCGCAAATAGGTGGGAATCACCGATGTTGCGGAGGTGGATGCAGCTCCACGCTGAATTTTAAGTTTTTAATTGTTTATCTGTATCTGTAGGTAGGTAGTAACACTAGATAATAAACAAAATTTTTACTAATCCTATGACTTGTTCTGAAATAAAAATAGTATATTATATTCTAAAATTTACAAGAACTATTTAGCTTTCATCTAATTTAATATAACTATAAATGAAAAAATATTTTTAATTTATTTATCAAGATCCTCAAAGGTCATTCCTGTAAGCAATTGACCCAGATAACGAGTAGGGACGCAGCGCGTCATCGGATTTAAGGGAATTGGGTTCGATTACAAATATATTATTTAAAAAAAGCTGTAATTTTTTAAGTTCCTGTCTTACTCTATGCACGATGACTGATAGAGAAAGAAAAATATTGTACTTTGTTCTTTAAGTTTCTTTTATTTCAGGAATTTTTAACGTAAAAGGTACAGTTGCTACAGTACAGTACTTTATTTTCCCTTCCAGATTTTTTTATGTGAAAAAAATTGCTTTTGATTTATCCTACTTCCTACTATTAATACATAATATTATATATAAAAGTATATAATATTATAAATGTGAAAGTGTGGATGTTTGTTACTCAATCATGCAAAAACAGATTGACGGAATTGGATGAAATTTGGCACACAGATAGATTATAACTTCGGTATTATTATTATTTAATAAAAGGTATAAAAATATCACATAGCATATTTTTTATACCGGTTATTCGTTTCCGTGGGGTAACAGTTTCGACGCCCACGCAGGCGAAGCCGCTGGCAAAAGCTAGTATTATAATAAAGGTAACACCAGTAAATACTCGGTAATACATTCGCTTGGACAATACAACAGCTTTGCGGGATGAGTATAATTTTAATTTAATGACACAAAAAAAGAAAAAAAAAACTACTTACCTTGAAACAAATGAAAAGTGAGAACGGCATTGTCAAAAAAACGAGGATCCATGACAGTACTACTAAGATCTTCCCGCAAGTTTTTCCTTCAGAATCCGTGTCTTCATTGACTGAAAACCACGAAATTATTTAAAACATTTTTCAACACATTAAAAAAAAACTTTATAACAATATAGTAAGGTATATGTACAAATTGCTGGGTTTAAATTGACTGTTGAAAGCTCACTGCTATTTGTAATAGTCGGATACAATTGCTGTCGACTCGACATTTCCATCATAATTTAAAAAAACAACATTCGAACACGAAACTACCATGCGCTACCGGCAAGCGTTTGATATTTACTGGCCATGCATGCTTACGCTGGCTGATAAAACATTCACGTGGGAACTTAAAGGTGAAAACTACCAGTAGGCTTCATAAAATTATAAACATGAAGAATATAGTTGTCATGAAATAATTCATGAAATAATTTACTTACCACTCTCGTTAATTTCCATAATCGTGGTGGATCCTGAATAGCGCGCCATGTTGTATAGTTTTTATGTACGTGTGAATTGAACTGAAGCAACTCAAGGACTGATGAAAGAGGAATACGGACAATTCAAAGAAGGCGTGGAATAAAATTACAACGCAGTCTTCTGCCATATGCACCTTCGTGGGTTTTATACGATACAATTTGCGTGGGGACTGAGTTACTTTGCTTTTAAAGGTGCACTGAAATTCATTCTACTTTCCTTCCTCTTCATAACTCGAAACCTTATCTCAAGATTTTAGTCACAATACGTGAGTTGAAGTGCGTAGTTCGGGACTCCTAACGACTTCGTGAAATTGTAATAACTGAACAAACAGACTGCCGAATGTTTCTTCGAATAACTGATAAATGTTTCAGATGGTATTTGTCGTCATTCTTCATCGTGTAAATTACACACGGTACACAGACGAAGTTTTTCAGTCATCATCATCATCATTTCAGCCGAAAGACGTCCACTGCCGGACATAGGCCTCCCCCAAGCTCCGCCACTTTGACCGGTTCTGTGCTTCTCGCATCCACCAGACTCCCGCGGCCCTCACAAGGTCATCTGTCCACCTTGTGGTAGGCCTTCCAACTTTACGTCTTCCGGTACGCGGTCGCCACTCCAGAACTTTTCGGCCCCATCGGCCATCTGTTCTGCGAGCAATGTGCCCTGCCCACTGTCACTTAAGTTTGGCAATTCTTCGGGCTATGTCGGTTACCTTGGTTCTCCTGCGGATCTCTTCATTCCTGATTCGCTCACGCAGGGAAACTCCAAGCATAGCCCTTTCCATCGCCCTTTGGGTGACTTTAAGCCTTCTTATGAGGCCCATTGTGAGCGACCACGTTTTAGTTCCATATGTCATCACTGGCAACACGCACTGGTCAAAGACTTTCGTCTTGAGACACTGCGGTATGTGGGACGAAAAGATATTGCGAAGCTTCCCGAACGCTGCCCAGCCGAGTCGGATTCGACGATTGACCTCTTTCTCGAAGTTGGACCTACCTAACTGGACAGTTTGTCCTAGGTAAACGTACTCGTCCACAACTTCGAGTGCAGCGCCTCCGACCGTTACGAGAGTGAGTGTTACACGGGCATTGGACATCACTTTTGTCTTGTCCATGTTCATTTTTAGACCCACTCTTTCGGAAGCTCTACTGAGGCCATCGGGCATTGTACTGAGGTCCTCCATGGTCTCAGCCATGACAACTATATCATCGGCAAACCGAAGGTGAGTGATGTACTCGCCATTGATGTTGATGCCAGCCCCTTTCCAGTCCAGAACCTTGAAGACATTCTCCAGTGCAGCGGTGAAGAGTTTCGGAGAGATAACGTCTCCCTGTCTTACACCTCGCTGCAGAAGGATAGGTTTCGAGGTCTGGTCCTGGAGTCGGACTGACATAGTGGCGTTTTCGTATAGACACTTCAACACCTCGATGTACCGATAGTCGATTTGGCACCGTTGGAGGGACTGCAGAACAGCCCATATCTCGATCGAATCAAAGGCTTTTTCGTAGTCCACAAACGCTAAACAGAGAGGCAGATAATACTCTTCGGTCTTCTGTATAACCTGCCGCAGCGTATGTATGTGGTCTACTGTGCTAAGGCCTTTACGGAACCCGGCTTGTTCGGGAGGCTGGAAGTCGTCAAACCTGCGCGCTAGACGGTTCGTGATGACTCTGGAGAACAGCTTGTAGACATGGCTCAGAAGTGAGATGGGCCTATAATTCTTAAGAAGGGCATTGTCACCCTTCTTAAAGAAAAGTACCACCACACCTCTGTTCCATGCCTGTGGCGTTTTGCCCTCAAGTATGACGGAATCAAACAGCTTCTGGAGGGCCTTAAGAACGGGTTTCCCGCCGGCCTTTAGGAGTTCAGCCGTGATTCCGTCATCATCCGGCGCCTTGTTGTTTTTAAGCTGCTTCAGAGCCATCCTAATCTCGTACAAGCTGACGTCCGGGATGCCTTCAGTATAGTGTCGGGTCAATCTAGCTCTTGGGTCGTTTGCCAGATTCGTAACAGGGTTTCTTGTCGACGTGTATAACTGTCCATAGAAACTCTCAATCTCTCTCAACAGCTCAGGCTTGGTTGATACGATCCTGCCTTCATCGGTCTTCAGTTTCGTAAGCTGACTCTGCCCAATAGACAGATTCCTAGCAAAGACCTTGGAGCCTTTATTCCGCTCTATTGCGTCTTTAATACATTCTGTATTAAAGCGGCGGAGGTCGCTTTTCAAGGATTTAGAGATCTGTCTATTAAGCTCCGCTGTACTCGAGCGCAGCGTCTGAAGACTGCAGGACCAACTCGCGCCTCTGGCTCATGAGCTGCAAGGTAGGATTAGAGAGCTTCTTTTTGCAATTAGTACGACGAGTCTTGAAGAACTTAGATGACCGTATGGACAGTTTCCACGAACCCATCGTTATAATCGTCCACTGAGCTCCCTAGGCACTCAAAACTATTGTGGAGTTCGAGCTGAAAGCTCTCGGGGTTTTGGACTTGGATCGGTGCTGGACGGAGCGTAGACTTCATCAGCCGAGATCTTTCCAGCTTGATATTGAGATTCAATGTGCCTCTTACCAAACGGTGATCACTACCACTTTTCACCGCAGTGATCACAGAGACATCATTGAATACTTGCCTCTTCGTCGACATAATGAAGTCAATCTCATTTTTGGTTGCACCGTCAGGACTCTGCCAGGTCCACTTCCTGTGCTCACGTTTTTTGAAGAAGGAGTTCATCATAAAGAGGCCTTCCTTCTCCATAAAACTAGCCAGTAGGTGACCCCGGTGGTTCCTACGTCCAACTCCAAATTGCCCCACTCGCAACTCATCATCGCTTCGTGTGCCCAGTTTCGCGTTGAAGTACCCCATGACAACGGTGAAGTGAGTTTTGAAACCATGCATGGCTCTGGAAATATCCTCATACATGGTCTCCACCTCATCGTCGGGGTGTGACGAGGTCGGGGCGTAAACCTGTATGACCTTCAGCGAATACCTTGCGGATATTCTGAGTATAAGGAACGCCACCCTGGTGGACACTCTCGATCTTCAGCACGTTGCTTACAAGGGACTTATGGACGATAAACCCGACAACACCTTGAGACTGCTGGTCGCCCTCCCGGAAATAGAGTAAGTTACCGGATTTGAGGATTATCGAGTCCTCCTCCTCTCGTCGGACTTCAGATAACCCTACTATATCCCATCGTAACTTGCTCAATTCTTCCTCGAGTTCGACGATCTTCTCGTCGGTCTGGAGTGTACGCGTGTTGTATGTTGCCAGATCCAGTTTTCGGTAATTTAGGTAGCCGGATCTCTTCCGGGGATTCTTCGCACCCCTTGTCTCACCGTGGCCTTGACCGCTACCGTAGCCAAGGGTAGATGGGCCGCCGGGCACTAGGGGCCATTTATTTATGGTGCTTGTCATTTTTCGGAGGGGGGGGGGGGGGTTGCCATAATCGCCACGCTTGGCAGGCGGGTTGGCGATCGCAGTATCTTTTCTTTTACGCCCGGACACCACACGGGACAAGTTTTTCAGTAAAGTCAAAATTATATTTTATGCGATGATAAAAAAATATCGATTACTTATATTTTACTATAACATGGCGTAGCATGGAATCTAAAAGTCGCGTGATGTACCTACCTTTACCTACATAATTTATACGCACCATCAATATTTTCTATGACTATTCAACACGATTAGCTAATTAGTCTGAAAGGTAAAGCACTATAACAGTAACAGACTGTCATAATGACAATATTTAATTTACGAATTTATTTTTGTTTTTGAAATAAACCATTTCAAATACAGACGAGAGTTTTGTCAAAGTTGGGCTTACATTTTAGGTGTGATAAGGAAACCACCATTTTATTTGTCCCATACGGAAATTGAGGTATGCATGAAATAAGGTTCCATAGGTAAAGGCGGACGCTTTTAGAAAGGCTTTTGATGCGTTGCTATAAGTGGAGGCCTATATAGAAATACATAAAAAAGTTTAAAAATAAAATAAGTTCCAATCAGCTGTTCCCTACATTTATGTTCGCATAACTCGTCAAAATGTAGGGACCACCTGATTTTTTTTTCGCGATTTCGAGCTTGATCCCATAGTAAAAGTTGTTCATAATGATGAGTACAATCATGTGTTAAAATGTCGGTCACTAATTACCAGTCACCAGTCAGTATATATTATATATCAATCATATTTAAGTAAGTACTTGATAATATAGGCAGTTACTGTTCGCGACGATGCGTCACTACATAGTTATTTAGTTTGTTTTTGAAATAAATTTAAATTCATAGTGATAACAGTGATAGTTAAACCAATAGACAGTGGTGAATAAGTGCCTAGTATAGAAAACCGTAAGTACCATCCTAACAAACCTCATTTAAGTGGGCTGTATAGCTGTAATTTATAATATCGAGTGCGTCCAGGTAACCTAAAACCGAGACCTAGCCCTGGGCGTAACTTTCCTTAATGTAAACCTATGATAAACCCACTTAATTGAGGTTTAAAAGTCGTTTTGCTTTAGTTAAGTAATTTTTAAGATTTAAGTTTTGCTAGCTTTCTTTTAGGGCGCGTCACGCCCTGAAAATCATAGTTGTAAGGCTTTAAATATCAGATTGTTTTAGGTCTATAGACCAGCCTGAGATATCTGTAACTAGATTTTAAATCGTAGTTTTCGAGGAAATCAACTTGTAAAGTAGATAATATTTAGTAAAAATTCTCATAATTTTTCGGGTTTCCTCGAAATATTCTTCCAGAACGGGAAGATATATTTGATACAGATATCTCAGGAGATGGGAAATTTCATGCGAAATACAGGGATATGCATGTAACATGTCTCATATACTATAATAAATTGATGTGTTATATGTGAGAAAACGAGAAATTCAAGCAAATTTGTAGTCATCGGCAAGATTATTTTTGCTATTTAAACTTAACACGTAGTCAAAAGTAAAAGTTCTGAAATTGCTTCCTGCAGATAATTTGAAAATGTGTGTTATTTAATCAGGCAAAGTACCCCTACAAAGAGAAATCTCAAAAACAACCCCTTCCTAGACGAAAGTCTGGAAACCGTTTCTTTGTCAGTCGTCAAAAACTTTGGTACATCTGGTAACGTCGTGAAGAACGGAAGATAGTAGCCGCCTTGATGATATCTGGAATCTACAGGTGCAGGACGTCAGCGCCGCGTGGACTGGGAGACCTACACACACACCGGGATAAAACCTGGGTAGGCATACACCCTCCCTACATACCCTTCGTGTCCAGCCGACCACGCCCGTCTGGCATAGTTACCTACATATTTATTAGTGGAAAATAAATTCGCTGAATTTGTAGACACAGGTATATTGTACAGTACAGGTTAATTCGAACGCTTTTCTCATCGTAAAGTAACTCTTTTCGTCGTGCTTAGATTTATTACTAAACTACTACACGGAGATTGCTATCGATTACCTCAGCAAAATTCCCCTTCACCTGGAAGCTTAACATAATTATACCTTATGATTTAAAACTTTATTTGTACCGAATGTATGACAGTAACATTAATTCGTGAATCAATTCACATGGCTATTTCCTTACTGAGGATACATTCAATATTTTCCCTTTCCTTGTTATAAAAGTTATAATTTATGAAAAGCAAAAACACACTCATCAAGTTCTTGATATGTACTTTTGTATTGCTTGTTGTTTTATAAGCGTTATAACGTAAGTTTAACTTTATTCATAATCACGTAGGCGTTCTTAAATTAGTATAAGCAAAAAAAATACACTACCGAATAAAGCAGTCTATTTAATATTACGGGTTTAAAGTTCAGGTAAAAGCCAACTTAAATATTTTAACATTTGCCTTGAAACGTACAAACCTACAATTCTAATTCAACACTTTATTAGTGGTTGTAATAGCGTTAATGTCATTTGTTTTAAAGATTTTTATATTTCATTTTTGTACCGTGTGGTGCTGGACGTAAAATAATAGCACCATTCAATTTCTTCCCGTGGGTGTCGTAGAAGGCGACTAAGGGACTTACTAGAGAATGGGCAGCAGCGTTCTCTATGCATTTTACCACCATACTGCGATCGCCAACTCGCCTGCCAAGCGTGGCGATTATAGCAAAACCCCCTTTTGGGGAAGGCCTATGTCCAGCAGTGGACGTCTTTCAGCTGAAATGATGATGATGATGATATTTTATTTATCTTTTATGAAGACCTTAGTCTAAGTTTCTCGCAAAGAAAAACCAGCTCAAGTATCTCTTAGTGAAAGTTTGCAAAGAAAAACGATGGCTTAAATCTTTGAGTGGATGGTAGACTATTTGTATTCAATATCGGCATTGGTAGCGCTTCGTACTCATTCCTATTCTATAGCGGCCATCTTGATGTCCAAGATTAAAAATCAACTCTCTACAGATGGTTTATATGAAAACTGCAATAAATGAAGTGGATACTCTGAGATCTGAACAGATTGGCTGTAGGGTAGAGATATATAGAGGTATAGAGATTTTATTGAAGTAGTTTGTTTTGTAAATTCGTCATTGTAATTCGAGGATAAGTAGGGTAAATAATTTTATAAATGTGAGAATGTTATAGGGCTTGTGGACAATTTTCTATTTTATTAAGAACCAGGCACTTGTTGACAGGCCTACACTTTCCTCCTATGCCTATTAACACTGTTATTTGAGAACATTGTAAAAGCCAGTTATTTTTAAAATAGTATCTACGCTCGCAACCGTGGACCTCGTATCTGCAGAAAAGACACGACGTAACATTTCCGCAGGTAATGTCATTCCCATACATTTTGGCGTAGCGTTTAGCGTGAACGCTAACAGAAATGTGTTTTGTCTCTAGGCCCTGATGTTTCTTATGTGCCCATGTAGGTTTCTGAGAAATAAAATATTTAGATTTAGATTTTTGATTTTGATAAATACAGTGCGTACAGGGCGTATTGCCAGTGATGACATATGGAACCGAAACGTGGTCGCTCAAAATGGGCCTCATAAGAAGGCTTAAAGTCACCCAAAGGGCGATGGAAAGGGCTATGCTTGGAGTTTCCCTGCGTGATCGAATCAGGAATGAAGAGATCCGCAGGAGAACCAAGGTAACCGACATAGCCCGAAGAATTGCCAAACTTAAGTGGCAGTGGGCAGGGCACATTGCTCGCAGAACAGATGGCCGATGGGGCCGAAAAGTTCTGGAGTGGCGACCGCGTACCGGAAGACGTAAAGTTGGAAGGCCTCCCACAAGGTGGACAGATGACCTTGTGAGGGCCGAGGGAGTCCGCTGGATGCGAGAAGCACAGAACCGGTCAAAGTGGCGGAGCTTGGGGGTGGCCTATGTCCAGCAGTGGACGTCTTTCGGCTGAAATGATGATGATGATGAGTGTCTATTAAAATTTTAAAAAATCAACATTGCTAATAGAATCCTGTGATTAAGTACGTATTTAAATTTTCTTACAAGTCTTCACTATAATAATCAGAAAAGTAAAATAACTCAGGATTATTATATTTCATCTCAGCGTTAATAATTTGTTGTAGTTGCAATTCTTTACGTTGATACGATGTGCTGTAAGTAGGCATCAAGTACCTAATTAATATTTAGATTAATGAGAATATTTCAATCAATTTATCTAAAACAATTTGATTGAACCTGTCATATTAGGTACTTATGTCTTGTGTAAGAGGCAAACAGTTGTACATCTAATGTAGTATAACAGTATTTTATGAGTATCGTAAATTGTTACATGCCTATTTTGGCCCTTCAAAACTTCTTGGAAAATGTTTTAATCACGTTCACTGCCGGGACAGAATAATAGGGCTACCGTAGTTAGGAAGTTATCAAGCTCATGCACGTTTGAGAAGAGCTGCCTTGTCTGAGCAGCCTGTTTTTGTTTGCAAGTACCTATCATTCAACCATAGGTCGTATTTATTCATTAAAACATTTGCTGCACTTTACAAATTATGACTACATAGCATTCATTTGTTTCTTAGGTCATCCAAGGCATAAAACCAAAGGTATTAGAGGGTTTGTCCTGGTAATTAAGGGCTATATTCATAAACGATGACTAAAGGTAAATTATGATTAAATGTCAAAAATGTATGGTTGAATAGACGCTAATCATTACTTAACTTTAAGCAACGTTTTTAAATAAGGGGGTTCATGTTGGCCTATGATTGTTTTCTATGACATTTAGTAATCAATTTAGTAGAAAATTTGGTTGAAATCAAAGTCCACGATGGTGAGAAAATATAATAACTTTTTGCGATAGGTATCATCCACATGGTTTGGTAGAGGGCAACTACGAAAATGATGCCAGAAACAAAACCCGAGGTGACAAAATTAAAATGATTGTAAAATAGTAAACTCACTAATCACCACAATTGACAAATAAACCAGTAATCATATTTCGTTATAGCGACAACTGATATTGGAATTATCACCACTAAGGCGGGATTACCCGAAAAAACGTCGGAAGTTCGTAAATAACACGGATATAAATAAAAAAACATATTTCACACTTTTGTCTAGATATTTTGGCCGTTCGGTACACGGTTGCATTTTTCGTTGTCCAATAGGGTATTTTCCAATTTTTCAAAAACTATTCTAATTTGAAGATTGAAACGAGATATTTAACAGAAAAATAAAAATAAATTTATTTCTGTCCATTTTCTCAATTAAAAACGATTTAAACCAAATTTATTTTTCGTTGTTTTGAATTTACCGCCAAAACGCTTCTTACGATGACTTTATAACACGTGACGTCAACTTTGTGTAAACTAAAGTAGTTAGTAAGTAAATAAGTGAATGTCGAGTTTATAATTAACAAGATTTTTAATGGATATAAAGTGATATTACTGGTGTGCGGTGCCTCTGTGCACAAATACTTCTAAAACGGCGCCAAACTAAGTATTTGTACCGGTGCCGTATAAACAAAGTTGACGTCACATGTCAGGTGATAAAAAGTCATCGTAAGGAGCGTTTTGGCGGTAAACTCAAAACAACGAAAAATAAATTAGATTTTAATCGTTTTTAATTGAGAAAATGTGTATTAATAAATTTATTTTTATTTTTATGTTAAATATATCTTCCCAATCTTCAAATTAAAATAGTTTTTATGAAATCGGAAAATACCCTATTGAATCACAAAGATAAGCCTAAATGATGGTCTAATTCTTATTTAATTTAACTAAAAACTGCACAATACAACTAAAAACATAATAAAACTTACTCGTAAAGGTCATAAAAAATGTGATACAAATCTGCCAACAAAATGTGAAATATCAGAATACCTATATTACTTATTCCAAAATCAAGTGTTTTCATCTGTCTTTTTGATCGGTTGAGAAATAATCAAATGACTTCTCCCGCTGTGGGCGGAGCGGGAGCGCGTGTCAGACTTGTAATGACTAAAACCCACCCGTGTTCATTCAGTTACCTGTGCTAGGGCCACGGTAACATTTTCGAAGAAATGCGCGACCCTAAACAGGAATCGGCTCTAATTTACTACTTCGGGGTACTTCGAAGGCACAAAGCGTTTAAAAGGTGACAAAAAAAAATGTATTGAGAAAACTTTGCCCCCGTTTTTCACACCCTAAAAAAGGGATCGAATTTCGGAAAATCCTTTCTTATCGGATGTCTACGCCATACAAAGAACACACCTTCCAAGTTTCAGGTCTCTACGATCAGCGGTTTAGGCTGTCCGTTGATCCGTCAGTCAGTCAATCAAGACAAAGCATTTTATATGTATAGATAGATATGTCTTTGTTCATTGGTGAGAGCTACTTGACACCAGTTCTGCTAAGGAATTGTCATCGTAACTTGTTTCCTTCAGTTACTTCCGGTTATTGTGTAAGCCTTTAGACTACGACCACGACGTACTGCTGTAGGCTTAGTACTGCAATTGCTAATACAGCTCTCATAGTGTGACTAGATATTCACTGTGGATTTCACCTGTTAGATGTTCATCTATAATGCCAGAAAGCCTTTTTTCCACTTGTCGTTTGTAGTCTTCTGATAGGCTATACCTGTATTTTACCTAAAGACTTAGTGCGTCTGTAATCTAACAGAATGCCAGCATTATAGCATATATATATTTGAAATGGCAACTCGCATAAGGCTGCTTCCTGTAGGGCAGAATCCCAATGTTTGTCGTCCTCTAGTAAGTCCAGTTTCATGAAAACTAATTGAAAAATTGGTTGGAGGACGCCGTTAACATTCTTCAAGTCATCAAAGGATGATGGACCCCTAACCTCGAGCAGAAGTTAGCGAAGATGGTATCACTCTGTATTATTCGGGTGAACCGTGTAGACTCTACCTAAACCGTGTTATTTCATTGTTCCTGGCCAGTCTACACGGATTTTCCTCTTTTCCTTCTTACAAATTTCATCGAATCACAATTTTTTTGCCATACAAAGGCGTATGAAGGCACTTCCGCATATAGAAGGGTTTTAGCAAAATCAGCTGTTTGACATAAACATAAAAAATTTAGGAAAAATACTTTGGAATTTCATCCAGGAGAACAGCAAAAATGGCTCGTCACTTTCTGAGAATGTAGTTAAAGCCTTACGTGTTTCAATGGAAGGTATTTCTGAGATTGAAAGCGGAAATAGCAAAGATTTGTTTGCACTTCGATCTAAATCGGATTGAGTTTTCAAATATGTGTCAAAATAAAAAGTAATTTAAATCAAAATCACTAAAAAGTATTATTTATTTTATTTATTTATTTATTTGCTCTCATGCACATCACACATTTTACAATATTATTGTCGGTTTTTGTACATGAACCCTGTCAGGGCACTGCAAAGCACAATGTTTGTTTGCTGTTGAGTATCTGATTATCATAATTATCACTTTAACGAAAACTAATCTTATTATGACGAATTTAAACACATTATGACACATATCAGTAATAAAAGATTTAAGAAAAAATACATGTCGCAAAGTCATTTCGATGTCACAATTTAACAGTAATAAATAATAAACAATAACACACATAAAGTCACATAAAGTCACATTTAGTCAGATTGCAGTAGTACGAGTAGGTAGGTAGTAAAAACAGTAGAATTAAATATTTAAGGAATAGGTAATACATAGTTATAATCATGTCATGTCAAGTTATTAATTGAATTATGGTGTGTAATTATACAATACAAAATAAATAAAAGACTCGATATAATGTCACTGGAATAAACAAAATGCCTTTGATTAGGCCGGATCTAAAAGAGAAGAGGAAGCTCTGAGTACGTAACTCGTACCTATATCTATAACGTTTTATCCGTCATGTATTCGTCAACTGTGTAATAACATTTATCTATTAAAAATAATCTTAGTTTGCTATAGAATGAATTTGCATTATCGTCATCTTTTATATAATTCGGTAATTTATTATAAATGGTTGCGATTCTATAGTTGGGGCTATTTTTCATAATTTTTAATTTTGGTGTCGGTGTAATCAACTTATTTTTGTTTCTTCGGTTATAATTTTGGTTTGCTTCTATGTTTGATTGAAAGTAATCTCTGTGTTTTTTCACGAAGGTAACTATTTGTAATATGTAAAGGGATTAATATCAACTTCGATGCAAATCACCCCCAAAATAACTTTCTACCCCATTTTAATCCCGTTAGGCGATGAGTTTCAACAAAATACGAAATACGTCTTCCATCAAATCATGGAGAGAGCGATTGTCGCAACCCAGTGCTGGGCACGCCACGATTGCGGCGGTAAGTCCCCTCTTTGAGGAGTGGTTTGAGAGGCGGCATGGCGTCCTCACCTTCCGCCTGACGCAGGTCCTCACCGGACACGGTTGTTTCGGGAGGTTCCTGTTTCGGATAGGGCGGGAGGAAACGCCCGGGTGTTTCCACTGCGAAGATCGCCCTGAGGACACGGTGGAGCACACGGTGGCGCTCCCTGCTTGGGCGGAGCACCGCCGTGTCCTCGTGGAGGCGATCGGCGGCGGCGATCTCTCGCGTCCGGCCCTGGTCCAGGCCATGGTACGGAGCGAGAGGGCATGGGGAGCCGTCACCTCCTTCAGCGAAGCAGTGATGCTCGCGAAGAGGGAGGCGGCGCACGTGAGGGAGAGGCAGCATATGCGCCCTCGCGACCCCAGCCGCCGCAGGATACGGAGACGCCCTGGGCGTCGGGAATCCCAGGCCGATTTCCGGCCACCGTAGGCATGGGCTTGCGGACGGCGAGTAATGGGTAGCTCGCTGTCCGGTAAGGACCAAGCCCAAGTCGACGGCGCGTTGTGTTCCACGCGCGCCTCAAAGAGATGTTAGCACAAATAGTGATGGGACCCGCAAGGGTCGATGCCTGCCAGGGGTGCGGGTTTGTTCGAAAGAGACACCACAGCCCCTGGCTTAAGGGCTACTGAAGGAACACGGGTGGGTTTTAGTCAGTAAAAGTCTGACACGCCCTACTGCTCCACCCAGAGCGGGAGAAGTTATTTGATGATTTCCCACCCAAAAAAAAAAAAAAAAAAAAACAATTCTGTTAAAGAATGTTTATGCAAAATGTGAAATATATTGGACCATATATTTCACATTTTGCTTATACATTCTTTCATCAACGTGATTAAGTTGTCCCATACAAACTTTGCTCCCGTTTTTTATCCCCTTAGGGGTAGAATTTCAGATAAATCCTTTCTTATCGGATGCCTACGTCATACAAAGAACACACCCTCCAAGTTTCAGGTTTCTACGATCATCGGTTTAGGCTGTGCGTTGATCCGTCAGTCAGTCATTCAGGACAAAGCATTTTATATGTATAGATGAAGGAAACGTTCTCAATAATTAAGTATACGACTACTATTTATTGCCTTGGCCTAGTTGACCTTTTTACATCTAATAGCAAATCAATAACATACACTCGTATACCAAGTATTCTTTCCCGCGCTACCTCGCCGCCTACCAGCCGACGGGCGTAAGATTAAATGATTTTATAGTGTTTTATTAGATACAACAAGGTTCTTTAAAAAAATAATTAAGATACGATCCCCGTTTTGTTTTCTTAAGTTAAAAACTTAATTTTGCAGGTTAAGCTCGAAAATTACTTCACCACTTTTCACAAAATTTCCCAGCAAATTGAAACTTCACTAAGATAAGCCATATATACCTTGTTGAATTAAAACATGAACCATTTATTCAAGAAGGTTTATATGTATCTTCGTTGAAACTAACATTTGTAAAATTAATAAATTTCGAGGTTTTGCCAAGTCGGAAACCGTGCGAAACAAGGATGGCTCGCTAGTACCTAATTATATAAAATCCTGTCTTGTATCCGAGCCACCAAGTGGTGTATTGTATCCAGCAGAAGTTTATTTCCATCCTGGTACAAATCCCATAGTCTTGGTTGCTGAGCTGTAGTCCTGAAGTTGGGACATAGTTAAAGGAGCGAAGTTGACCCGATACTTCCGTGTCGTATTGCAGGCAACTTTAGTAGAAAAAAAGACGCTACTGACGATACCTCATTTGTCAAATTATAATAAGCAGATGCTCCCCTTTTTGAGCCAGAAGGCTATATCGTCCAAGCAGGATCGCAGGATTGGAAGGATTTCATTTCAAGATATTTGATTTCGCAAGTCCTTTGCTTCATTTGTTCAAAAAAAAATGTCTCCACAACGTAGATGAATGAATGAATGTTGTTGAACTATCAGAATGACTCAGCAGGCTTAGAACGAGAACCGTAGACAAGCGTTTTGTCGTCGGAAGAGTAGACAAAAATAACGTTTTCGTATAGACAGTTGACATTTTTTCACAGAGAAATTTAGACAAGCGATTTCTATTCTACAGTAGAATAGAAGTAAAAAGCGTCATGTTAAGCCTGCATGCCTCCTTTCAGTGAGAGCGAATGAGCATAACATATCCAGCAGGCTTAGCACGAGCACCGATTTGTCGACGGAAGAATAGACATTTCTATTAACTAAATGATGTACAATAGAATAAGATAGCTATGTTTTTCTATTAATTATCACAGTTATGACATGTTCTAAACGAATCATGATTTTGTAGATAATTCTATATACTTTGTGGCCGTCGAGTAGAAAGTTTGTTGTCAGTGTGATTTTGACAGTTTGGGAAGAAATATTATTCAGAAATAGTCTACATTCATGTCTTCGAATTTTGATTTCTTGAACATTTTATTTTACATCCGGCACCCTAATTGTGTAACTCACGATTAATCATAATCTGTTTCGTATTGAAACATATTGTTAAACAATTGCTTCTTATGTTCGAAAAATGTATCTGCTCAACAACGTAAATAACAGATTAGGTATGATTAAAATTTAGGGTGCTGGTTTCTCACAATTTTTCATTCACCGTCTTGAGAACAGTGGTGATGAAATAATTTACACAAAGTAAAGTGCCCGCTTGGGTTTTGATCCGTGGGTCGTGCGTGTGGTGTTATGAGTTGCAGGTCGTGACCTGCAACTCATAAGTCGCAGCCGTTACCACAGGGCCACCACTGCTCCCCAATGTAGGTCTAGATAAGTCAAAATGGGTGATATTCAACCATAATTATTCAATTAACAGGATTGGTTTATAACATGATTCTAAAAGCATGATAAATTCCTGATTCCATCGTATCCTTTAGACTCAGAAACTAGAGATTAGGGCAGAAACTCTTATTTACGATATTGATTTTGGACTATGACTCTCATCATCGATTGAACATGCTTTAAATCATCATCATCTGCCGAGCCTTTTCCCAACTATGTAGGCGTTGGCTTCCAGTCTAACCGGATGCAGCTGAATACCAGTATTTTACTTGGAGCGTGTGCCTATCTGACCTCCACAACCCAGTTACTGGGTAATACGAAAGCCATTGTTAAGACTAGTTGTCAGTCTTCCAGATTTTTTTTGGTAGCCGGTACCAACGTTTTAACCTGCTTTCCGATTGTACATGCTTTAAATTAAAAAAAATGAAAGGAAAAAAATTAAATAAATCATGGAACGAATGGCCGTTACTCATGATTAGCTCTTATTCTTTCGTGTGATTAAATTAGAAGGTTTAATAAGAGGATAGTATCAAAATATTCAGCAATATAAAAAATTCACAGCAAAATATGAGTAACAAAGTAGATCTAATCTTTTGCGATAGTACAAACGCCAGCACATCAAGCTATCCCAAACTGTCAAATTTTCCCAACTGAACATGAACCTTACTCGTTTGTAATAAAGTTGAAAAACGATCAAAGAAGTTTGACAGATTGGGGTAGCTTGATGTGCTGGCGTCTGTACAACTTGTCCTACCGAAAGGCAATTTCATGTACTAACCTGATTTCTCATAATGATAGGTTCAATCAAAATCTATGTACCTATGTGTGTCGACGGCGCAGCTTATTATCTTCTTCCATTCATCTTTTTCAGTTGAGTCCTCCGTCAATGTCAAAAAAAAAACCTCGGTAAAATATTTCTGTCAATGGAAAATACTCTTAACGTACAGGGCTTTAAGGATATCGACGCGCTACCCAGCACTATAGATTCAGTATATTATTATGATGTGCTCACGTGATCACGTTCAGTCATTGGTGAAATTCACTCCATTTCGTATTAAATTCAATTAAATCGAGTTGATGCATCATTAAGAACTCGTGGAAGCCAAACCAGCTTGACGCTTAATCAAGCAATCCTTTAAATCATAATGCTGCTCAACTTAAATGGCCTTTTTGTTTGGGTGGGAAATCATCAAATAACTTCTGCCGCTCTGGGTGGACGGCAGGGCGTGTCAGACTTTTACTGACTAAAACCCACCCGTGTTCCTTCAGTTGCCTCAAATCTGATGGGCACAAATAGCACAGAATTTGGGCCCCGACACAGTAAAACGGAGTCGCGACAGACCACGTGGGAAATGGTGGGATGAACCCTTATTGCATAACATACTATCAAATATAATCTGAATCATTTTGAAAGGATATTGCTAATTAATTTTGAAGCAATGAATGAGCAATATCCGAATATGTATATTATGTTCGAAAAATTTGTCTGCTGAACGTAAATAATGCAATGAATTTTGTTGAACTGGCAAACTGAAAGTCATTGGTACTGTTAGTGTGTTTTGCAATTACCCCGCCAATACCAGATACCAGTAGTTGCACTAAATTTTTCTTTCAATTTAATAATAAAGTGGTGTAATATTGATTACTATAATAGTACAAGTCTATTTCTGTTTGCATATAAAGGCTACCAATGATTGTGAAAGTATTACCTTTTTTTTCTAGTAGTCAAGTATTCAAGATTGTTTGTTGGCACGTCAATGCCATTTTTTTTTTTTTTTGGAAAAAATCGCTCGTAGAGGTTAAGAGGTTCGTCATCCCTGGGTTACGTCACGAAAGATGGAAGGAGCACAGGGAGGCCTTTGCATACATTATTTACTGTGTTTTTTTTTTCTATTTGTCGATCTTCTAAACCTAGCTAGTTTACCCGCACCTTTACATAACTTCTTTTGTCGTTTCCGTGATTCATATTAACACAGTTTATCTAGTGATAAAAAAAATGTAATTTACTTGAATGTACCGTAGATGATTGTGGTGTAATTACAAACGTCATTGCTTGCTCGTTTTGTACATAACAATGCTTGGACGTCCTAGAGTTTAATGGCTGTGAACACTTGGCCAAAATACTCGTATAAATACATACAGTATTGCATTCAGTTTTGAGCTGAAATTATAGTTTTTTGACGACAGCTTATTTTTCTGTTTATAAAATTATGGTGGTTACCTAAAGGTTATTTGGCTATTACCAAAACGCGATGCTTACTTTTTAATACACCATTTTGTGTCTTTGGTTTTATATAAAAAAATCTGTGACTGCTCAGTTAAGCAGAGACAGACAGAGGAATTTAGACGAAAAAGAGCTCATTACAGAGCTCAACGCCAGCAGTCTATATTCGGTGCGATACGCGGACGATATAGCAATTCTGATCTTGGGGAAATTTGGCATCTTATGCGATCTCGACCTTCAAATTAATCGAGACTTGGTGCACGAAGCACGAACTATTGGTTAACCCCTCTAAAACAGAACTAATTAATTAAGTACGTTGGCAGAGACGATAGAATGTTCTAGATGTGATGAAAATATTTTTATCAAGGCTACTAATATTTCGATGTTAGAAGTATTTCCTTCGTAATAGATAATACAGAAGTGTAACAAGACCGCGGTCAAATCAAGTTGATCATCGACACCGTGACATATTTGCAGCGTATGATAATTATAAATGTATGATGGTAACTTAACAATGTCGACTACTTGCGATCTTGTTCCAAAATAAAAAGCCAAGCGCATATTACTTACGCAACGGACCGTAGCGCAACCCATTTTCATACAAAAAGTGCGGTGCGGTGCGGTGCACCGGTATTTTTTCATAGAAAATGTAGTTGAATACGCACGTACGGTTAAAAACTTGGGGGTCACGATGGATTCCTACTTATCGTGGTCTGCCCACGTCGCTCAAGTCAGTCGGAAAGTGCACTACACGTTCCATTCACTGAAATGCCTCCAAAGTTTCTTGCCCTTGAACACCAAAATCTCTCTTGCTCAAACTCTCATTCAGCCCATCATAGATTACGCCGATGCCTGTTATTTGGATGCCACCGAAGAGCTTTTAAATAAGCTTGAGCGTTTACAGAACATCTGTATTCGTTTTGTCTTTAATCTTAAGAAGTATGATCATGAACTTTCGCAAGAGACTCAAATGGCTCCCTATTCGCCTTCGCAGGAACTCTCGGATATTGTGTTTGCTGTTCAACCTTCTTCACAATCCTAAAACCCCTTCCTATCTGCGGGACCGTTTTTCCTACGCCCGTCCTTCAGATGCGCCTTGCAGGTCGCATCTTCGAAACCTCCTTAAGTCCCCTCCCCACTCCACTGACTTCTACTCCTACTCCTTCACAGTGCACGCGGTGAGGTTGTGGAATGCACTTCCACCCGACATTAGGGACTGCCAAACTGTTGCAGTTTTTAAAAGAAGAGTGAAAGAACATTATCTGTCCACATCGTCATAGTTGTGTATGTATTATTTTATTTACAGCATTATTATTAATATTATAGTGATATTTATTTTAGGTGTATGTATATAAGTAAGTATGTATGGTCCAAGTATGTATGTTAGTATATTATTATTTGTTTAATTAATTTAGTGAATTATTGGTTTTGGTTATAAATGTAGTTTATTTTCCCTTTTACTCTTACACACGTTGTCTACATCTCTATATGTTTTCTCCTATCGCAGGTATGCTGGAAGAGATTTCTTTAGAAATAAGCATCACCTCTGTACCTATTTTTCTGTTCTAATCTTCTTGTCTGTTTATTTAGTGTGTACATAAATGGTTAAATAAATAAAAATAAAATTAATAAAGTGATTGAAAAGGATTTTACAAAGCATTGCATTTCAACACGCCCTATACAGCACCCTAATTGCGTAACTCACGATCAATCATAATCTGTTTCATTTTAACAGTTCAATAATTTTCATTGCGTTATTAACGTTGTTGAGCAGACACATGTTTCGAACATATGTAACAATGGATTAGCAATCTGTTTCAAAATGATTCAGATTATGATTGATCGTGCGTTACGCAGTTAGGGTGCAGTTTTAACATTAAACATCAAATGTCAACACACTTCATTTTTACTCATTTTTAGGGTTCCGTACCTCGAAAGGAAAAACTGAACCTTTATAGGATCACTTTGTTGTCCGTCCGTCCGTCTGTATGTCAAGACCCTTTTTCTCAGGAACGTGTGGAGGTGTCAAGCTGGATTTTTTATCAAATACTCTAGTGTACTGTCCCTTGGAGCTGTGAAAAAGTCAAACTTCTAAGCCAACGCTATCAAACGATAAAAAATCCCGCACTTCCGACTCATGTGTTCGTCCCATTGCCAACGATTAGCGAAAATTGAACAAAGCTAGCAACCAGAAACGAGTTGGGTTCTGAACAAGTGTGTGAAGACAAAGAATGCTCACTCACTTGCAAGTATGCGAGAGAGATCTTGCACATTGTTTGAACACTGCGCTATCAACAATTTATTTAAATGTATCTATCTCTTTTACTGACACGGGACCTACATCTGTTGTGCGTTTCTTCAGCGAGGAAACAGACGATAGTTAGTCGTTTTCTCGTCCTCCTCCCACCATGAGGCAAGTTTAGCACTTGGTGGTGCCACATGTGCCTTATAGTAGGAGAAACACTGAGTGGCACCCTAATTGCGTAACGCACGTTTAATCATAATCTGAATCATTTTGAAACTTGCTTATCCATTGATTCATCTGTTCGAAAAATGTGTCTGCTCAACAACGCAATCAATATTGTTGAACTGTCAAAATGAAACAGATATGGTGCTGTTTAGTTAATAAGTATATAAATGATATAAGTTTGCCTCTGTTCTCTGACAGTGGCCATCAAACCATTGGCCATCTTCACTATTATCCAGATATCGATCAACACGCACCTGAATTTTATCGCCCTCTCACTGACGTCGCAGAGAATCGAGGATTTCCGCTCGTAAAAAATAAAACAGTGTACTAATAATATATAAACACCCGTAGAAGAATCCATACTATTATTTTATTCCGAAACCTTCTACTTAAAATATTTTATTAAATAAATAATCAACGATTTTGCAATTACGTATTTAATGCAATAAAAATATTATAAAATTTACTTTAAAACATTTTAGTGTGACAGCAGAAATCTAAAAATTAAACCTATTTATATCTTAAAACGTATGTATACCGCTTACAAAAGACCGCCATTATACTAATTTTAAAGAAAAATAAATTAAAAAGCTTACACGGTGTTTTCAGGCGACACGAGGGTTTTTCACTGAAAATAAAAGAATATTATTTAGAACCGTTAAATTCTAGGTAATGTTAGAGGAGCATCCATACCTCGTACAGTTATTAAAATTAATTACTATTCGCAGTCTTCTATAAGCAATGCATCGAAACTGTTCTTTTGTACTTCAGATGATTTTTTTTTTTTAACTTAATCCCCTTATTAAAAAACAATGTTTTTCTTTAGAGTTTAAACAGTCGAGGCTGTTTTTGAAATAAGAACCTACTCGTAACTAAAAGACAAATACAGCTTTTATAAAACTGACAACTTAGTCGAACTGTAAATTGACATTCTTGTATTATCCAAATAGAAAAAAAGTTGGTAATGCTTAAGAGTTTTAGGCTAGAACTAAAGTTTGATCGCGTTTTGTAAAACGGTAACCAACCATAATTAAACGCATATAACAACAATAACAGCTCCAGAACCTGTTTTGACGCAAGACTAAGACAAGTTTGCACCGTAGAAATTATCATTTGCTCGTAAATGTTCTGTGTAATCTTAAATTAAATAAATATAGTCGGTTTTTGAAACGGATGGTTTTTTTTGGAATTTACCTGAAAACCAATTTAACCATTTTTTCTTCTTTTACAGCTAAATTGTTTGCTTTGCACTTCCATCCCACATATTATATGACTCTACTTACTGTGAATAGATCAAGAAGAATAAGTGGTAATTCCAAATACCAAACTAGTACGGTGACGGCGACCGCCAGTACTAGAGCACACGTAACCACTGTGTAATCTTTTCGCCAGTTATTACACTTTAATGTTTTGACGAACTTTAATTGGTTTAGTGATTCAGCGCGGCTGGAAAATAAAACAAAATTATTTACATTATGTTGCACGGAGAAAAAATGGTTAAAAGAAAGGTTGTAACTTTTTTATCGACATACGATCAGAATTTATGCATGATATCGTAAAAATAAAAAAAAAAGAATAGAGTGTTTGCCTGTTTTTAGAAAACCGTCTCAAATGGTCTAGAATGTTATCATCATCTGCCTAGCGTTTTGCTAACTAGGTTTTTTTTTTATTTTGGTTGAGAAATGTTCATAAACTTTTCCCGCTCTGAGTGGAGCAGGAGGCGGCCATTACTCGCCGTCCGCAAGCCCACGCCTACGGAGGCCGGGACTCAGCCTGGGATTCTCGACGCCCAGGGCATCTCCTGCAGCGACTAAGGCCGTGAGGGCGCATATACTGCCTCTCCCTCTTCGCGAGCATCACTGCTTCGCAGAATGAGGTGGCGGCTACCCATGCACTCTCGCTCCTTACCATCTCCATACCATGGCTTGGACCAGGGCGGACGCGAGAAATCGCCGCCACCGATCGCCTCCACGAGGACACGGTGGTGCTCCACTCAAGCCGGGCAGACCTCCACCGTTTGCTCCACCGTGCCCTCAGGGTGATCTTCGCAGTGGAAACACCCGGGCGTTTCCTTCCGCCTTATGCGAAACAGGAATCTCCCGAAACAGCCGTGTCCAGTGAAGACCTGCGTCAGGCGAAAGGTGAGGACGCCATGCCGCCTCTCAAGCCACTCCTCAAAGAGGGGGCTTACCGCCGCAATCGTGGCGTGCCCAAAGTATGACATGGGTTATTGGCCTTGTTTTAATGCAAACCAGCTCCTTATATTTTTGTTACGTTGTTATGTACTTTCCATCAGCATGCTACATGTAATTTTTTTTTAATCATTTAAATTGGCCGAACTTTTCCTTATCATTTTGTGCGGGGTACTACACATCTCTTTTATGGCCTCATCATTAGGACCAAGCGTAAGACGGTGAATGGGAAATTGATTTTTCACTGATGCCATATCGCTGGTACCGGAGACCAAGATCTGCGAGATGCCTCAGTTTTGGGTGTCATGTCATGATTGACTGCATAGCTTTTAAAGGTTTTGGGGGATGAAAAGAATTAAATGGTTAAATCTGCAACAATTTTCCATGTTCGTTCTATATTCAGTCGAGTGAAGTAATGCAATAATTGGAGTCTTGTCATACACTGGAATATTTCCCTTTAATTTGAAATTTTGCCTAAAGATAAGATTACTTAACTTTAGGCAAATTTTGAAAATAAGATTATTGTTCGAGAGTTATTTTATTAATCGTTGCCAAAACGTTGCCTTAGCGGGATATAAATCTGTTCCATTTTCTCCTGGCTCTGGTGTTCCACAGGACTCGTAGTTTGGCCCTGTGTTTTTTTTTAATATTCATAACGATCTTTTAGATTTAATTAATTGCAATTATCTGGCCTACGCTGATGATTTAAAAATATTCAGCAGGATATTGGACCCGAGTGATTATATGAGGCTTCAAAGAGATCTTGATGTCCTTCAACAGTGGTGTTTCAACACTAGAATGACGCTCAATCTAAAAAAATACCCGACTAATAAATAAATGTATAAACATTCACGGATAAAAGCAATTAAATTAAATTTAAAATCATATAGATGGATCACTATTGAGCAGAGAGAGCAGTCATCCGTGATCAAAGTGTACTCTTTGATACATCTCTGTCCTTCCGTGATCATATAGAATTTATAGTTGCTAAGGCTAAAATAATACTTAGCTTTATAATCCGTATGTCAAAACCTTTCCGTAATTATAGTAAAATTATTCTACTCAACGAACTGTATCGGGTATTCGCTGGATGTGGGAAGCACAAGACCGGTCGAAATGGAGGAGCCTGGGGGAGGGATGTCCAGCAGTGGACGTCTTTCGGCTGAAATGATGATGATGACGATGATAACGAACTGGTAAGGAGCTCCGTGGAGTATTGTTCCACTATTTCGTCTCCCTTTTACTCAAATTTTACTAATAAAGTTGAATCTGTTCAGGCCCGTTTTGTTAGGTACCTTTGTATGAAGAATGGGATCCGAAAAGCTATACCTGATTACAATGATAGGTTAAGGCACTATAAGATAAGAGAGAAGAGAAAAAAAAACCCTATCGAAGTTTTCTCTATGAGTTTCGTTTTATACAGACGTTACCAATATAAACAAACAAAAACAAACAATGTACGCCTACATAGCTCAAATTGTTTAGTATTTTTTAGTGTTCTGGATTTATGGTTACTGGGCACACTTTTATTTTATTTTTCTTGTCGCTGATTTTCATTATGTTAATGTAATCCATTCCTGTTATTTGCAAGGTTACTGAAAAGCTGATTTTAGATGTTATTTTATTTGGACTGCAAGTGATAGTGCTGTTGTTTTTTTTATAAATTGTTAAATTCGTTATTTTTAGGGTGATGTTGGAACATACATTCTGCCAAACAGAGAGACCGATCAACAGACAATTATTCTAAATAGTTTTTTTTTTTTCGGAATTGGAATCGGTCTCAGCTGGGAAAAAAAAACAATAAACAGATTGTACAGTCTGTAATTCGCTACGATTTAATTATATTTAAAGCTTTAGTTATGAATAAGCTAGGTCTGTATTAACTCGATCCATATATTTAAAACAGTCAAACCAACACTATTCCGAGGACAGGTTTAGCGCGTTCGACATAAAGATTAGAATATAAAAATGGTAAAATTATGTTTCTTACATTGGGTCAGGCAAAGCTACTGGCGGTTCCCTGCCAATTCCCACCGGCATCAGTAATGCCTTCTCTTTCGGTAGCAATGTCATATCCAAGTCGATTACTCCCTGAAACCAAAAAAAAAAAAATTACACATTATTAATTTCTAGTCACAAATAACAGGTTTAAGTTGAATTATTTGTACTAGAGCGACGTTATTATAACTGATTAAATATTATGTAGACAAAACCTCACTAAAAAATATTTTAAGAATAGCAAAGTTTGCTGATTACAAAACGTTCTGTTATTTCTACCTACCCCGTGGAAAGAGGCTTCAATTAATGTTAAGCTAGGCTGAGGCTCTCTGAACATTGATTAAAATTTTATAGCCTCCTGTAGTCATATATGTAGGTATTTTCTTGTACCATTCTAATACGCAGATTTAAGATCAAAGTATATTTTTTGTATCATTATACCGCTATCGAGATTTTAACCGGTTGAATGCCGTAATTACAAAAACAATTGAAAAGTCATTGTGTCTCGCGTGGATCCACGTTACATACATACAAAGGGTTAGTGGTCAAAAGTTATGTTTGTACACACGGTGACATATCAAGTTGTACATTTCCAGTTTTAGCTGAACTAGCACTGTATAGGCTTTTCGTAAAGTGAGAAGTCAGTTTCTACTTGCAAATAAAACTGGTTTCCCAACAATAAAGACAGCTATCAGATTTCATGGATTTTGGCTTCGAGATGGCTTTGTGTGACTGGAGAGCAGTGGTGGCCCAGTGTTATCGACCCTGAATTACGAGTAGGTCGTAAGTTCGGACCCCTTCAGGCACTTTACTTTGTTACTTAATTTTATCACTACTCCTCTCAAACGGTTTTTTTTTTTTTGGAGTTGGAAATCTTCAAATAACTTCTCCCGGTCTGGGTGGAGCAGGAGAGCGTGTCAGACTTTTACTGACGAAAACCCACCCGTGTTCCGTCAGTAGCCCGTATGCCAGGGGCTGTGGTATCTCTTTCGAACAAACCCGCACCCCCGGCAGGCATCGGCCCTTGCAGGCCCCATCATTTTTGTGCTGACATCTCTTTGAGGTGCGCGTGGAACACAACGCGCCGTCGACTTGGGCTTGGTCCTTACCGGACAGCATTACTCGCCGTCCGCAAGCTCATGCCTACGGTGGCCGGAAATCGGCCTGGGATTCCCGACGCCCAGGGTGTCTCCGTATCCTGCGGCGGCTAGGGTTGCGAGAGCGCATAGACTGCCTCTCCCTCACGTGCGCCGCCTCCCTCTTCGTGAGCATCACTGCTTGGCTAAAGAAGGTGACAACTACCCATGCCCTCTCGCTCCGTACCATGACATGGACCAGGGCCGGACCCGAGAGATCGCCGCCGCCGATCGCCTCCACGAGGACACGGCGGTACTCCACCCAAGCTGGGCAGACCACCACTGTGTTCCTCTCAAACGGTGAAGGAATACATCGTGAGGAAACCGACACGTCTTAACACCTAAAATTCGGTATCATCACGTCATGTGGCAGCAGCCAAATCGAACTGGGCCCGCGTGGTGGATTAGGCCCACTCACTCTCATAGAGAGAAGGCCTGTGTCCCAGCAGTGGGAACATTATAGGCTGAATATAACTTTAAATCAAATGGGTTTTTTACACCCTGTTCTCTAACTACTGTTTAAAACTATAGAAAATACTAACAGCAGCCGAAGGAATTCCCGTATTCCGGTTGGTGAAAATGAGAGGCCACCAGGCTCTGATCTTCATAGTTGAGAAGAGATTAATTTTCATCTGTTTCTCCATTTCTGCTGCATTACATTTGTTAGCGCTCTTCGCTCCTCTGGACATTGAATTCAAATTGAAGGATGCTGATGCTGAAAATTGCAAATAAAAGTTTCAAAATGTTACTTTTACTATTTACTAGGTTTTGCCAGCGGCCTGGAGGTCGGTGTACTATACATACGTCGGACACTCAGAATGTTTTGTGAAGATAAAAATATAAATATAGGTAAATATTGTTTTATTAAATCTTTACAAAGTACTCTCCACTAGTTTTCGAAACACTTTTTCCAATCCGTCACAGACACCTCGTTTACAGCCTGCTTGACCGCTGACAGCGCAACTTCCGGCGACGAAAATTGTATCCCTTTGATTTGATTTTTTATTTTCGGGAATAAAAAGAAATCACGCGTTGCTAGGTCAGGGCTGTAAGGAGGCGACTCAGGAGTTTGACCGGCGTGCTGTCCAGGAAGTCCCTCGTTTTGAGCGTGGTGTGCGATGGCGCGTTGTCGTGGTGGCGGGTATCTGGTCTAAAAGCATTATGATATCGGACACCGAAGTTTTTGACTAGACCCAGATTACAGTACAGTAGAAAACAAACCTGAACTTACTTTGAAGTAGCTTGATACGTCATCAAGAGTAATTTGACTTCGGTACATACCTAAAAAATCATCTTGAGATGCAGCATCGCTGTCCAAAACTTGTACTACGAATATTGGTGTCATATGTTCCTCCACTTCTGTAAACGGACCTTTCTCTTTTCTCACCAACTGAAAAATGCGAAATATATACTAAATAAAAAGTGTGTCAGACAAAAGTATGTTAGAATAAGTGCAAAACTACAGCACGTCCCTTTGTCCGCAATAACAAATTATTGCGGTGTCACAAATCGGTCAGAAATTGTTCAGCGTCCAGTTATGTTATAGTCCAGTCATTTAAGCTTAAATTAGGTAAGAATCTCGGAATTCGAGATACCCAGCTGTAAGTCTGTAAATACTTGTATATTGACACCCTAAAAGTTGTCTCAAAACCTACATATGGTAGGGTGTAAGCAACTATTAAATTTCAAGGTCAAAGGTCACAAAAATCGGTTTTTTGCGCTTTTTTTTGGAAATATCTCATTTCCTATGGATTTTTTGCTATTTGCACTTATGATCAATATTGTAGAATACAAAATTATCTACAAATTTTGCTAACGTTTTTTTTTTATACGGTGAATCGTTTTCGAGATAGAGGGCGGAGAGCGCGAGGTCACATCATCACTTCAGTTCAACCGGTGCCTCCGGTCGAAAACGCGCCATATATAGTTGATGAACTATCGATAAATCAATGATTATAAATATTTGTAAATTTATAGTAACTATTATTTTATATTTTATCATTTTCTTCATGCATTAAATCTATATCTATTCAATAATACTGTTAACCGTTTACTAAAATTAAGTGGAGATATACTCAATCAAAAGTTTTGATAATTATCCTCATTCCAAAACACATATTTTATTTCTGATTTGGACAAATTTCTGACAAATTTGGATGAACTAGCTGCAGCATTTGAGGAAGAAAATTGTTCGGCAGAGAGATTATTAGAGAGTGGAACTCAAACCTTATTGGCAGTCTATAATGCTCCAAAATCTGTGAAAAGTCTCGATCATCTTCGTTATATGCATTACGTCAAGTATACAAAACTTAATAAACCTGTGCAGCTTTCAAATATTCCACCAACAAGTGCAGCTGCTCATCAACATTTCAACCGTGTATATTATCAAGTTCAAACTTGGTTAGGACATAATTTGGAACCCCAAGTATGGGGTTGGGCAATGCGAAACGATTTTCTGGAGCCTATCATGACAATTTTACCACCTGCTCCAGAAGATTTGCTAAATACAATTTTCTGCAACTGCAAGAGTGGTTGTGGTTCGCGATGCGGATGCAGGAAAGCGGACTTGCAATGCTTTTTAGCTTGTGGCCAATGTAATGGGCAAGCTTGTCTCAATGCTCTACCATATCAGAGCGACATTAACGAAGATGGAACCTTTGACCCCGAAATCATGGAAGAACTTGAGACAAATGTCGTTAAAGACGATAATGAAGACCAGTTTGAAATTTACCAGCAGCCAGAAGACGACGATGAAGAGGAAGAAGATGGTATTGAATGATATTTTTTAGTAAAAAGATTAATTCATAATTTATTTGTTTTTTTTTTTTCATCATGTAAGAAGTTATTAATATTAATTAGGTTAAAATTCAAATATAATTCCTATATTTTCATTAAAAATTTTGCAATTACATGGGCAGTTAAGTGTTGTTAAATAAATTAATATGATAAAATATAATATAATAGTTAATAAAAATTGACAAATATTTATAATCATTGATTTATCGATAGTTCATCAACTACATATGGCGCGTTTTCGACCGGAGGCACCGGTTGACCTGAAGTGATGCTGTGGCCGCGCGTTCTCCGCCCTCTATCTCGAAAACGGTTCACCGTATAAAAAAAAAATGTTGGCAAAATTTGTAGATAATTTTGTATTCTACAATATTGATCATAAATGCAAATAGCAAAAAACCCATAGGAAATGAGATATTTCCAAAAAAAGCGCAAGAAACAGATTTGTGTGACCTTTGACCTTGAAATTTAATAGTTGCTTACACCCATACCATACCCATACCATATGTAGGTTTTGAGACAACTTTTAGGGTGTCAATATACAAGTATTTACAGACTTACAGCTGGGTATCTCGAATTCCGAGGTGAACTTACTATAATGACTGGACTATTATGAATTCTAATGAAAATGTATCGACTATCTGAATGCTTCGAATTTCGAAAAATTAAAATGTTTAACAATTAAGGTGGCATTACTTATAGTTATTACTGAAGTGAATTGTTAAAATTGAAAAAGTTAATTACTGTCCAGATCGTACTATTTACGAGCACATCTTCATTAACCAGCTGCTGACGTTTAAGTTTCAATTAAAGTGAAGTGTCATCCGCAAACAACACTATGTCATGTCCACGATCTTTCGGTGTGATAAACCTACAGATTTCCTGTGTACAAGCTCCTACAGTACCGCCTGTCATTTTCTCTACCACGACTCTTACCTAACTAGCCGTAAAATGTACAGACGACTCATCACGTAGGTATAGTTTGTGAAGTAAGGCAATTCATTAAAATAATTAAGAAACAAGAAAGGATCAAGAATTGATCAACAATTAACGTCAACCCTCTGAATCCTATCACTCAATTATGAAGTGAGAAAGGTTAAAATTATATCTCTCTTTAGTAAAATATTCCCAAATGCAATTCCGAATTCTATGGAATCTGTTTCAAAACATTGACGTTTTCCTCAAGCAAAGACTCGGCAACAGATGGCGATGTCTTTAGGAATTTTGAATTTTTTTAAAGGCCGCGGCTACTTGTGATTCTGATTTTATTATGATATCACTAAGGGGACCTTAGGGGATCACAGGCGTGATTTTAAGATGTTATAATAATCATAATCACCTTTTTCTCAGCATGGTGATATTGGAAGTGAAATATCATACGCCAGTTGAATCTTCCTTCACCTGAAGAGCTGCTGTAGTGAACATCCGTGTACTGCGCCTGTTCCACAGTGTCTATCCAGCTGCCAAATAAAGATGTTATTAACTAATGAGTCACTCCTGCTTCGCAAATGCTTTGCAACCTACTGATACGACATCATGTTAAAAAATATATGACATTTTTGTGCTTTAACTAAATTAAAATAAAATCAATCAATAAAGGTGGAAACCCCAAGCTAGCTAGCGAAATTCAAATTTTCGTTCCATTTTCGATATAATATTAAAGATATGGATCCGGATTATGGAAAAGATAACTCTAACCATCGCACAAATTTATGTTCCTGCATATCAGCCCATCCAGACGAGGAATGGAAGAGTTTAATGCCAAACTGGGCAGTGGAGAACAGTGTTTACCAAACCATTTTAGAGCCCTAGGTTTGGGAAGTAGGAATAACGCGGCGAGCGTTTACTGCAATTTGCCTTAAAAAAAAATTTCAGCATTAGCTGAAATGTTATTACTATAATGAAAAAATAGTTCCTCCCTCTTCCCAATCACACAAAGATCTTTCCTTTTTACAACAAACACATCAGATATCTCGCCAGATATCAGGTTTTGAAGTCCATTCCCCTTTGCGCAGCCTCAAATATTGTAAATACGCCCGGAGAAGATAGCATTTCCACGGAAGCACCTCAAATCGGAGAGCTCGTGATCTCAAGCTCGACCTTTTGATAATTTAACATTACGATTTCAAAACTACTATTAAAATGTCTTATTCATTCGGCCAGGTCAAGCTACGCTTGCCGCGGTTGGTCCGTGGATGGGTGACCATCTTTACATACCAAGACCCCTCCGTGCCTCGGAAAGCACGTTAAGCCGTTGGTCCTGGCTGTCATTTGTGGATCTTTGACAGTCGTTACGGGTCGTCCAAAGCCCGAAAGTCTGACAACCAGTCATACCAAGGGGTATCGTATTACCCAGTAACTGGGTTGTGGAGGTCAGATAGGCAGTCGCTCCTTGTAAAATACTGGTATTCAGCTGCATCCGGTTAGACTGGAAGCCGACCGCAACATAGTTGGGAAAAGGCTAGGCAGATGATGATTCATTAATACCATTTTGGAGGCTTTCATAAAATAAAAAGCGAAACAGAAATTCAGTCGGAATGTTAATGTTGGTTCTTTAATTATTTTTCCTAGGCTAGCCCATATACTGCCTGAGGCGCGAGCGCTTCACGCACGATATAAATAGAACAAAAGTTATCATATGAATTACGTGTCATTAAAATATTATTAAAATCTCGATTACATATTTAAATAATGTAAAACTTGGTCAATCTCTAGCGTCAGGTGGGATGACACTGACAGCTCAGTAAACCTAAAGTTCACGGTGACATTGTTACAGAATCGACATCCTGTATGTCGATTCTGTAACCATCTCAACGCGTGAAGTGAGCGTGGAGTGAGCTGTCAGTGTCATTCCACCTAATGCTTGGTCAATCCCTAGCATCAGTGGGATGACACTGACAGGTCACTCCACGCTCACTTCACGCGGTGAGATGGTTATAGAATAGCAATGCTGGTGCTAAGGATAGACACAATTGAAGTCTTACTTCACCTTTGCTTAGTGGTAGTGTGTTAATAAAAAATACGTAATTAAAAGAATACGAATACGATATCAGGACGGCCACCAGTCGGTATGCACTTAAGACGAAATTGCACACTTACTTTCAAAACAATTAGAGTAGAGTCATCTAATCACCTCTCCCTTTAATCAGTATTTAATGTAAATATATAACATATATTATAAATATATATTATAGTACTGATGACATAGAGCACGTTTCCTGATGACAGCGATGCGGACGAATACTTCGACGCCTAAGTGTCCTTTTGTTTTTGTATTAATTTGTTTAGTTAGTTTACATTTTTGTGATAAGCTTATGTATTATTATAGTACTTAAATATTGATGTATGTATATTATAAGTTTATAATCTATCTATACTTTAATGAATCCTGTTATGTATAATTCATTATGATGATAGTATTTTGTATCATTATTCCTCTTAACCAAAGCAGCTGCTACCTAATCTCTTCACCACCCTTGGTTGACTGGTAGAGAATGCATACGGCATTAAGTCCGCCTTTGTAGCTTTTTTTTTTTGTCTGAGAAAAGTTGAAATTAATAAATAAATACTAACGCTCTGACGTAAATATCCGAAACTTTTTTTCCATGGACTGCGAGCTTCAGTCCCTGTACATCCCACACGACTACGCGAAGTTCGTAGTCCTCTATCTTCCGAGGGGTAATGTTCACTCCCGGCGGTATGTACACCTCAGCATCTAGAGGAAAGATGTCCACCCACATTTGTAGTTTACCCTGAAATGTAAAATGAATGGTTTTGTTTAATACTGGTTTTACTTTCCATATACATTCAATTATATTTCATTATTTCTTTCTAGAAAATTACTGCCGCTTTAGAATTATATTATACTCGCTCCTGCCTGTGGCTTCGCCCGCGTGTAATTCAGAATTGTTAAATATATTTCGATACACTAGACTATCGACTACCCAAAAGGTTGCTCAAGACAAATGCAAACCCACAACTTTCGATTGCCCTTATTATAGAAGCAAAAACTAGCCTTTAGCTTTCTGCAGGGTGCTTTGAATTAGCTGGCGGTAGAATGAAATGGACCTTCAGGTTGTAATTTGGCCCTGTAACGCTCAGAGACAGAGCTGGGAGCATTGCAATGTATACCTTATTTTAACTGAAATACTCGTATTATAAAATATGGTATAATTTCTTTGTTATAAGATTTACATAATATATGGGTTGAGAAATTTAGATCAGCCTTCCGGTCGCGTAGAGAGTCGACCAGCCTTCCGGTCGCGTAGAGAGTCGACCAACCACTTGGCGAAGTCTCGAAAAACCAAGTGGGCACTTGTACCTCATGATCTTGAACCCCAAATGGTTTGAATATATAACTCCCAATAAGATTGAAATATTTTCGCCGTTTGAAGTTTTCCGCACCAGCAACAGCCGGCCCAGCACAGCCTGCCATGCTAGGAAATTGGGATGATGCAAGGGCGTCAAATGCTGCGTCCTAAACCAAAGGCCTGCCTAATTCCAGTGCAATAGGGTAATTCCGGGTGGTATCTTCCCATCGTCGCTTGCCAAGTAATTGGGTTTTAAGTACTACGGATGATGTAATTAATCCTGGCGTGCCGAGCCATTCGGCCTGCGCTCTTACTGCAAGATAGACCATGGTGTCCAAAGCAATTGACAGCTTCACCACACTGGCAGCGATGCGGAACCTCACATGCGTAAAATATACTCGGACATTGATAAAAAAGTAAATTTTAGTATAAGTCATCTGCCGTCTCTTTCGCCGACTTGTGTTGACCCTAGAACTTATAAAAACTATCAAAGTATTTAGGAATCCCTCATTTTAAAATGAATTACCTGCTCCAGATCATTCTTCCCGGAATTCGTCAGAGGACGAGTCTCCACGTGTTCGGGCACTAAGTGGTACCCACATATTGGTAGTGTATACCAACTGCGCAGAAGGCTGAGGCAAATGTTCTCTTTACGATCTGCCGCCGAACGGTAACACCTGACTGTGAAAAGATAAAGTTTTTCTATAGCCACACGATCACTACATAATTATAGTATGTTAAATAGAAGAAAAGAAGCTAATCTGAACAGACTAATGTGCCAGCACAGTCTAACTGGGTGTCTACAAATCATGAATGTTGAGACGTAAAGTTGGAAAGCGTCCCACAAGGTGGACCGATTACCTTGTGAGGGCCGCCGGAGTCCGCGGTTGCGGGAAGCACAGAACCGGTCGAAGTGGCGGAGCTTGGGGGAGGCCTATGTCCAGCAGTGGACGTATTTCGGCTGAAATGATGATGATGATGATGATGAGACTGTATAGTAGTGACCGCCGTTTTATTTGTCGGAAACACGATAAACGTATCATATATCATCATTTGAGCCGAAAGACGTCCACTGCTGGACATAGGCCTCCCCCAAAAAGGGGTTTTGCCATAATCGCTACGTTTGGTAGGCGGGTTGGCGATCGCAGTACGGTGGCAAAATGCATAGAGAATACTGCTGGCCGTTCTCTAGTAAATCCCTTAGTCGCCTTCTACGACACCCATGGGAAGAAATGGAATGGTGCATAGAATCAAACACACGTTAGCTCTAGAAATCTAATATTTAGTAAATATAAAAACTTTTTTCAAAAAAATAACAACCGACTTCCAAAGAAACACTACAAAGTGCAAAATAACTTTAATTTGGGAAGTCGGTGACTTTGGATGTGTATTTTAATTATCTGTCACCGCCTTGCGAAATTAAAGTTATTTTGCACTTTGTAGTGTTTCTTTGGAAGTCGGTTGTTATTTTTTTGAAAAAAGTTTTTATTTTTCACTTTTTAGTTATCTACCCCACACCAATTCGAAATTTTATCATCCTTGGGATCAAAACAATACACATTTATGCGATAGCAACATTCGCGGTTGATTTGCGGTAATTTTTTGAAGAGTTCCGTTGTCTGTCTCCGAAACGCATCATCAGATCTACATGAAATTTCAATGGGACCATTTCGGGGTAAATCCCTTTCGAACAAAAAAAGAACTTTGCAAATCCGTTTATATACGACGGAGATATGCCCGAACATACATAAAAAAATATATATATATAAACATGTCGAATTGAGAACCTCCTTCTTTTTGAAGTCGGTTAAAAACAGCTTTAATCTAATATTGAAAGAAAAAACAATTCTCGTGCATTACGCATACATTACGCAACAAATAACCACACACGCGCATCACGCACTCTATAAATCCATTAATGAAATTATACATTTTACACACAAAACCCCTAAAACAAAAGCGTTGTTGCCATGGGATATACAAAAACTACAGAACACCACCCAGAATGCTATGATCCTTACATACTCCTTATACCTCGTTTACGTACTTCTAGATGTACCAGGTGGTAGCCAGGTGGTCATACAAGCATGCCGGTTGCGAGTACCTACAACGTACCTGACCTTTTATTATTTATTTTATTATACTAAAAATAGCTTGTCAAGAAACATAGTCCGCTAAGACGAACGCGCTCAGTCTAAAAATACAAGAACGACATTGTCTTTCCACGAGATTGAATCTTGAAAAAATGCTCAATGTCTCGCGATATCGAGATTGTATACCTAATCTAACAGCACTAATACTTTCACCAGGTCATTGATCCATCTTGGGAGGCCTACGATGTGAGGAGCACATATTCGGTAATGCAACGCTAAATGGAAGGCCCTTTCCAACAGTCGGCAGACATCTTTCGGTTGAAATAGTGATCATGATGATATTATCGGTGTGTAGCAGTGGATAGATAAAACAGCAAACAAACAGATCTCTGCCGAGATGGATAGCAAAAGTGTCGGAATTTTTAATTTTCAAAATTTTTGATCCTAAAGTGAAGGGTGGTAAAAGGCGCTTTCGTAAATAACTCCCTATCTTCTATTATGTTGTAATGAATGTAAAACTAGAACATAAATCCTTAAGTAGTAAGTTAACTGAGCAATAACCTGCTACAACTTCTTTGCGGCCATTTTTGTCTGTTGATAAAAAACTGATTCACGATAGTGTGTGACCCCCCCAGTAGGTTCCCGCATTGTCGCTGCGGGGTAGCTCAGTGGCCGTGGGCTCCCAGCCACGGTGAAGCGAAGAAGAACCCCAAGGTGGGGCCGCTCGTCAGGGCTTTTGGCTCTAAGCCGACGACGTAGCGGCCAAAAAGTAGATTGCGGTGAGGTGCACCGCAACTGAGGCGGGCCGCGATGTCGAATAGGAGGCATCGCGGCTGAGGGTTACGGGCTGCGGCGGAGGAGGAGTGCCGGCACTTCTGAGTAGCGCTCTTCACTTCCGTGGCCTGGACGGGGCCGACATCGTTTGATGGCGGACGCGGTGGGGCCGCAGGGGAGGAGGAGTTTCGGTATAGCGTTGGCCGCTCTCCCTATCCACTGCGGCCGAAAAGTGGTAGGCGACGGGGCCACTAAAAAAAAGAAATGCCTGGTGCGACGGCGCGTTGTGTTCCACGCGCGCCGTCAGAATTGTCAGCAACAACTAGTGGGGTCCGTAAGGGCCGACGCCTGCCAGGGGTACGGGTTATTCGAAAGAGATACCGTTGCCCCTGGCACACAAACAACTGAGAAAACACGGGTGGGTTTTAGTCGGTAAAAGTCTGACAAGCTCTTCTGCTCCACCCAGAGCGGGAGAAGTTATTTGACGATTTCGCATGCCAAAAAAAAAAAATCGATCGTGTGTGAAGGATGATGGTGTAGATTTTGATAAAATTATGGCATCAGTGTTTCATTAACCTAAGTTCATCTCACTCTTACCATTACTGTCGTTATCTCTATATTCGACACCGTTTACGACCACTGTAGCGTTGTCTGGGAAACATGGCGAATCCAAATGGTTTTTCGCACATAGTTCTTCTAGAATTACTGAAGGCTTTTGACAATCACGCCATTTGTTAGGGCCGATCCTGAAAATTGGGTGAGATAGCATGAATGAAATATAACGTACGTGCAAGTGCAAACGCGCGCTCGCGTTTGCGTAAAGGCATAGTGCCAACGAAACAAAAGAAACATAAAGCTTTGATAAGCAAAAAGGCTAAGGAGATTTTTCTAAACTGGTTGGATGCCTAATAAACACGCTGAAATTTTTATGGTTGTTTTCCCGAGGCAGAACGATTTGGCCTCAGTAGTACTTTATATTCATAGAGTTAAACTTAAAATTAAACATTTTTTTATTTTATTGTAATGATAAAATAAAAACAAAATAATGTTTAATTTTAAGTAGTAGTTAATTAACTTCAGATTTTATTCTATCAAAACAAAAAACTTTAAATATCGCACTGAATTTTAGCGGAGCGTATCATGTGTATCACAATGTTCACTGCTAATAGTTTTGTTGCCCGTGTCATCGCTGATGATAATGGTTTAAGAATGGCCAAAAAATTATAATAACGTACTCACTTTTATGTAACAAATTAGTGTGATGAATAAATAAATAGGCTTTGCGTTCCTACCCTAGTACAAGCACCACCAACTGCAAGTGTGTATCTCGTTAGTACGCGTGTATCTCGTTAGTACGCGTGTATCTCGTTAGTACGCGTGTATCTCGTTAGTACGCTAGAATCAACGAGGATACACCTTGCATGATTGTAGTCAGTTCAATGCATTGAGTACCTACTGCGGTGTCCCTGTACGAGTATATTGAGATAAATTATTCATAAGTTAGTGTGATTTATACATAAGTAGGTACTTTGAATAGGTATGCAACTATATATAGTACACGTGTGCATCTCGGTGGTTGGTTACAAAATACGGTCAGTGGATACTCTATATGGACAAGCTATAAGTTTGTAACCAGTCTCCTCCTGACGTGACCAGTTGATCACTTTTTTTTTTTTCTAGCCTATACTGTCCCACAGCTGGGCAAAGGCCTCCCCCAAATCCTTCCAGGAACTCTTTTCCCGCGCCACTTCGAACCAGCCCTCGCAGTACGCATCCAGGTCATCTCGCCACCGCTTTCATGGTTGATCACTTATGGTTTTAAAATCACTTTAGTATTCTAAGGGCTTGTGTTTCACTGTTAGGGGCTTGTGGCTCAGTAACAACATGCACACGGGTCGATCGATCAGGTTAAGCTACGCTTGACGCGGTTGGTCCGAGGATGGGTGACCATCTTTATATACCAAGAACCCTCCGTGCCTCGGAAAGCACGTTAAACCGAAGGTCCTGGCTATCATTCGTGGATCTTTGACAGTCGTTACGGGTCGTCAGAAGCCCGAAAGGTGACAACCAGTCTTACCAAGGGGTATCGGATTACCCAGTTATTGGGTTGTGGAGGTCAGATAGGCAGTCGCTCCTTATAAAATACTGGTATTTAACTGCATTCGGTTAGACTGGGAGCTGACCCCAACGTAGTTGGGAAAGGGCTAGGCAGCTGATGACGATGTGTTTCACTGATAGAAGTGTGGTGTGGAGTGTGTGCAAAAAAGTAATTGTATTGTTTTATGAGTGAAATGTATTGTCTGGATGCATAAATGAAATAATTATGTAATAGCAGGCACCCTATGGTCGAAATACAACCATAAGTCATTCAAATAGAAACACTTATAACACTTTATGATATAAAATATTAGCTTTCTGCACTCCTTCTCCACATTACCTTTAACTGTGCCAAACATACGCTTCTGTCAGCGTTAATTTTCATAAAAGGGTATAAAGTGTTTAGCATAATCAGCCTATACTGTTCCCACTGCTGGGACACAGGCCTCCACTCTGTGAGAGGGAATAGACCGTTATCTACCACGCTGGCCCAGTGCGGGTTGGTAGATGTCACATGGCTTCGAACTTTTGGTTCCAGGTCATGCCGGTTTCCACACGAGGTTCTCTTACATCCTTTTTGAGAGCATTGGTGAATGATTTACACAAGGTAAAGCTCCGGTCTGGGTACAAACCTATGATTTACAACTCGTACGTCGCGGTCGTTATCATTTGGCCACCACTGTTCTCTCAAGTGTTTGCTTCACTTCAAAGATGACATGGTATTGACTTAAGTGATAGGACCGTAACTATTGTCTGTTTACAAAACATTAACAAACCACATATATGTACTCGTATGTTATGTTTCATACATAGGTATAGGTGCTTGAGTATTATGCGTTGCGTTGTCCAGACAGAGGTGGTTGTAGCGGTGGTTGGGTTGGCGTACAGTCTTGCAGTAATGAAATACTCATCTGGCATAATATCAGATTAAATGCAAATTACTGTCAAACTGTCCACCACCGCCTCTGCTTCTGTCCTCTGTCTATTCTTCACAATTTTTACCAAATTTTTTGGTGTTTCATATATTTAACCATCTAGATTTGTTGGAAGGGTAACCATACATATCATTTAGCAAGCCACTGTGTCTGGATTCTTTTAGTTACAAAAACATTCAAGTTTAACTCACGTGGTATATTCTGTAGCTAAGCCGACCCTTGCCCTGTGCTTGGAATATATCCTGTCTTCTAAGTCGATGGTTGTAGAGCCAATCAGCTCATCAGGAGGCATGGCATCGTAGTCATACAGGGACACCGTCAGGAGATAGTCGTCTGGTAATGTGCATCGGAATTCGTACATTCTAAAATTAGTGAGCAAAAGTTCTAATGAGTCATCTATAATAGTATTCGTCGAACGTGTCAAGCATTGCTGATGGGAGAAAAAGTCTGTTTCACTGAGATCATATTGATAGAATCCATCAGAACAGGTAGGCTGGGCAGTGTGTCCTCGAAAGCGGGTTATTTTCGTGGTAACCCGAGTAAATGCTGACACGAGCATTGTTTACATATAATGTGTTTAAATAGTGAAATTAGATTCAGCTGTAAATAATAAATAAATAATGAACTGGTTCATGCTTTCAATTTGCAATAATAGATGAATGTGAAATAAATATAAACGTCTACTTACTTGCCAAAAATTGGATTTTGGGTATTTTTTACATGGTTCTTCCTATCTCCAAGGTGTTTGTTACCGCAGGTGATAGCTACGTATGGATCCAGTTTTCCGGTGAACGCTTTTGGTATCAGGTTCACCCCTTTGACAACGTATACACGAACCAGAAACTTTGATGGCTCGTTATCAGGATAGTCGTTGAAGAAACTGAAAAGATATTTGAAACATTCAAGTGCGTTTCTCGCAAGAGGAGAGCTGTGTCAATCAGCAACTTATCAATCAATCAAGACTGGTGCTGTCCATTACTTGTCACATGCCTCTCTCTTGTTTCAGCTGTGTCATAACATTACATTCTTTGCCTTTCACATTTGTCTGTTCTGGATGCCCCGGTCCATCTAGCTTACGTACTAAGGTTTCGACTTATGAAGTCGAAAAACCGTTCGAAGCTAATAAAGTTATTGTATATAATGTTGTACATACCGACCGCGAACGCATGTGCATGTTCGTCAAGAATTTCAGCGCAGTCGATGCATGTGGTACAATTTTGATAGCCAGTGACGGTCAGTCCGTACAAAATGACGTTTGAAAGCTGAAGCAGATTTGGACAAACCACAGCGCATTGCAAAATTTGGTCTACATTACTTTCGTAAATTTCTTAAGAACTATTATGTACTGCAAGCAGGTCGCACAGCACTGTTTTGTACTGAAATGCGACGTGCTGCAGCTAATTGTGGCTTAAATGTGTGATTCATCATCATCATCATCATTTCAGCCAATAGACGTCCAATGCTGGACATAGGCCTCCCCCAAAAAAAATATGGAGTCACGCTTGGCAGGCGGGTTGGCGATCGCAGTATGGTGGTAAAATGCATAGAGAAGGCTGCTGCCCATTCTCTAGTAAGTCTCTTAGTCGTCTTCTACGATATCCACGGGAAAAAATGGGATGGTGCTATTCTTTACGTCCGGCACCACACGGAACAATGTGAAACGGAAATCGATAAGCTTAGATGAAAAATTGTTCACCCACCCATAATTCAGTTCAACACCAGTGCTGCTAACAGCAATAGTTTCTTCAGGTGGAGGCCACTTATATATAGCGATGCCAGCCTTTAGGAAGCCACAGTATAGCTGTTCGTCTTTCTCAGGTATGCCAGTCTTGTTGCCGCTGTAAAGCTTTAGAGTCGTGCACCAGTCTTTGAATTTGGAAAATTCTGGCTGAGCTTCTAATTCACCTCCGTACACCTGGAACCAGATTTTTACAAACTTATATGTTGAGTTACAAAATTCTGGCAAGGGAAAGCATTCTCTTAGCCCATCTAGTTTAATCATCATAACATATAGTTTCTTATTATTTTTTCATGTTCATTGTTGTATAAGTTACCGGAAATGTATGAAACCTAGGAATTGTGCACAATTCCTAGGAAAAATATGAACTTCCGAGCCTACTACAGAAACGTGTGAAGTAATGTTTCAAAGTATTTCCTAGGAACTGTGTGCAATTCCGAGATGATACTAGGAAATATATAAAAAGTAATTATTTCCAGAATTGTTGGTTTCTGGTGGTTTCTGTCACGGCTCCGGCGCTGTGGGTCTCTGGCGATCCCACGCGAGCTAATCGTCGCAGATGGTATTCACGCTCACCACCTGCTCCTCAGCATGCGGGCCGCCTCGCCTCTCCGCGCCTACGCGGGTTTAAATTACACTCTAGGGGTAAGGCAAACAACACTACGTAGAGTCGGGTTTGCAGTGATTCGTTTCAGTCACTAACGTTTAATACATTTCAGATTGCTATTTAGGAAATGTATAGATTTCCTAGGAAAAGTGCATATTACAAAATATATCATACATTTCCTATCTATTTTAGGAACTGTACACATTTCCTAGGAATTGTATACAATGACGGTTTACACACTTTTCCGTTAACATAATTATATGAAACATGAAACAAAAAATTAAAATATGCATGTAAGTGTGTTTTGTATTAATTGTTTACTAGCTGACCCGACACGACAGACTGTCCTGTCTTAACTATGAATATATGTTACGCACACGTTCTTATTTTTTTTTATAAGAACCTTCTCCTGACAGTAACAAACACAACAAAAAAATAATTAGCAAAATTGGTCCAGTGTTTACGTGTGATGCCGTGACTGAAGGAAATAGGGATTTATTTTCATATTTATAGATGTAGATTTACATTTACATGTAAATCGCTGACTCCCAGCACAATTACTGCAATATTGTCGTTCTTTCTCCCTTTAAACCATCCAAAGGTCATCGCTGTTAGTGAAAATACCGCCCATTGTGTCACCATAATATAAAATTTCTAAATTTTTATCTCTAGCTTTTATTGTGTATATACTGAGATTTCTATCTTTGTCCATTGGACAGCAAAACATTTGATTTCGCCAATAGATGATAAAGTTAGAATATTTGACGCCTTCTTTGCTACGTATGCTATCTTTAAATGTATATCGAAGTTTGATTCGAAACCTGTTTTTTTTTACTACTTTAGGCAAGTAAAATAATATCAGTGTAAGGCTGACTTCGTTAAGCAGGACAACACCAATAGAACCAAGTGGCGCCATAAACTGACTTACTTTGAAAGGGATCAGCAAAGTAGAGTATTTACCTGATCATGCTTTGTCTTCTTTGCATCGTTTTCACACATAATTATAATGAAAGAATTTTAAAATATTGTAATTAAAACATTTTGGAAGGGGCGACTAGAATCTATACCATTTTAATGTAAATGTTGACGTTCAAAAGTGCCTTTTAGCATAAGTGCATATTTGAAATAAATGCTTTGACTTTGACTCTTAACGTAAGGTATTTTTAATAAAACTTACAGTGAGTTTTTCGGAATTTGATAAGTCTTCATCCGTATCTTCCTAAAATCAGAAAAAAAATAAAGGTAAACATTTTATAATTTTATTTTACTATCACAACTGAGGGATGATTTCGAGAAGTATATTAAGGCTAAGCACATGCTTAGCCACAATCACGTTAAAATAAACGTGAATTTCAGTGAAAATTGCTAAGGGTGTGTCCAGACCTGGCAAGTACGCCGCTCGCGAGCCGCTTGCGAACTGCGCGCGTGCATTTCATGTTCGTACGCAGACCCCGCGCCGTTCACGAGCCGCTCGCGCGCAAGTTACGCGCCGTATTCGAGCGGCGCAGGAGGTGCGCGCGTGCCGCTTGCGGTGCACCTCCCTCGCCCACATATTTAGTTCAACGCGAAGGAAGCTATGTGCGCACAAGATGCGCGCGCGCTGCACGCGTGCTGCACGCGCGTCTCACTCGAGCCTTGCCGGAGTTGTACTAGAGCGGCGCACCAAACGTTAGCTATAACCGCACACGAGCAACACGCGCACAGTTCGCAAGCGGCTCGCGAGCGGCACATTCGCCAGGTCTGGACACACCCTTAGACGCTTTATTTGAAATGTGCACGGTTATTTTCCAAAGAGACTATCTCAGACGTTTACATGCATGGTTCTTCCAAAATCCAAATGTGATATGGTACAGAAAACATCGCTTTGACCTAATTGTTTGTTTAGGTCTTACTTCATGGTGGTAGTAAGATAGAAAACAATGACCTCTACACGAAAATACATTTTTTTTTTTTGTATCATGAGGTTGGAGGAATGTAGGTTTTATGAAATACTTCATACAAGAACGTACCGCTAGCGTAGAAAAATATCTCATCCACCAATCTCTCTGTTCAGAACTTTCTAAGGAATTTTGCTTTGCCAGTTTTGGATTCTTATCTTTAGAGAACATTGGAAGAAGAACGTATTTTTCTTCGTCTGCCTCTTTTGTGCCAAAGACACGACTCCATCGTGACTTCTTAGTTTTCTGGACGCCATGTAGAGAAATTTTGCTGCCTATATCTTCAATCGATGGGGGACAACTCTTTCGTATGTACAAGACTTGATTGACTGCAAATTTTAATAGGTAATCACTTAGATGTAGACAAAATAAAGATAATTTAGTCGATTTCGCAAAAAAAATCGCTTATCCTTTTTGGCTATTAGACAATGATATAATATTATCACTACACTTGAAAGCTGTAGCATAACTTAACAATTATTCAATAAAGATGCGATTCTTAAATTGCTACCCATTTTAGATACAGTACAAAAAGTGAACTAACCTTGAAAAAAATTTGATGCTGTTATTGACACACTCCTCAAAGACGCCTCTCTTTCTCTTTGGGGCAGCCAACTAACAATGTACTTATTCGGGTTCTTCACTATATTTGTGCCCAAGAAAAGGGTTCTTCCAAAAGTGCTGCTATCATAAAGTCTGATACTCAAAGGAGGGCAGTAGACCTCATTCAACGGAGCTTGAAAGATCTGCGAAGATCTTCCATTCGGGAAGTTGCAGTTGGATTTCTTGTCACATACGACGTCGGACTTTATCGTTAGCTCGTCTATTTCAAGGACCACGCAGGGTTTCCTCGTGGTTGTGACGTCACGTAGCCCCCACCAGTAGACGTCAACCCTGATGAAATTTCGTGTTACAGTAGTTATCGTGATGTGTTCAAAATAAAGTTTCTACAGCAAGTAAGTATTTCATAAATTAATTTTCATTATAATAGAATACAGGCTTTGAAATATCGTTTAGGCAAACATTGAAGTCGTCTGACAATTCGATGTCACTGCTGATACTGTTCATATGTTCGAGTTCTAGTTTAGGCTAATTTAGACCTGAATATTAGAATCATCGACATGATGACGAAAATATTTTCACTATTTTAAAGCCGTTGTAGGTGGTTATTTGAATTGCAAATAATTTATAATAGAACATTGATAAGGACAGCACTATGCTGCTAAAGGGTTCGTACTCTTGATGATAAATATTAAAATGAAAATCACTTGTACGTAGTCGACTTCGGTATTAGATTGGGTGGCAAACTTTCCAGGTCATCAAATTCTTGATCTGTATCCTTCACTCCTGCCGCAATAAATGTGGCTTCAACCGGACTGTACACTGTGCTTCTCATTAAAGTTTCTGGTATCTTGAAAAACAGGAAAGGAAAAAATTATCGTCATTTCCCGTTCAAGTAGTTAAAACCGTAATGGCTGAAATGTGAGAATTCGTTTCCATATTTCTGTTGTTGAAGCCTAACACTACTAAAATATACAGTTGTAACTTAGTTTGAAAAAGGAGTATAAAAGGATTGTAGCAGATGGAGTTCTGTAGTAGTCTTCCTACCCCCATGTAAAAAAAAACATGTGATTTTATGTACAAACGCCAGCACATCAAGCTACCCCAAACTGTCAAATTATCCCAATTGAACATGAACCTTAAACGTATGTTATAAAGTTCAAAATCTACCAAAGAAATTTGACAGATTGAGGTAGCTTGATGTGCTGGCGTTTGTACGTGGTTTGGAATTACAGAAAACATTAAGTATAGTGAAGAGAGTGACTTTATAAATAGTGAATATTATAAATGTGAAAGTTTGTATGTTTAAATATTTGGATGTTTCTTACTCAATCACGCAAAAACAGCTGAATGGATTTGGATGAAATTTGGCACATAGATAGATTACAACCCGTATTAACACATAGGATAGCAATCACTTTGTGAAGTATGCAACCACTACGTACAAGCCTGCATCTCCGGAGTTCGAAGCAAAAAACGAGAATACAGTTTGCGGAATGCAAAACCAATCCCCTCTTGAAGTGACCTCAAGTGGTTTTAAGAACACCTAAAGATTCAAAAAGCTTGGAAGGAAAAGGTAGTTCATAACCAATCTCCTTCTGAGATGACCTCAAGTGGTAAAGTAAAAAGTGGAAAAAAGGAAAAGAAGGAAGGAATGGCGGATTTGGGATAAGTCAGATAGTCATTGATGGGTCGATTTGAAGTGTGGTGTGGTGTTAATTTGATAATGTGTACTGTAAGCGTCTCTGTATTTTGTGACTATTACATTGTTTGGACCTACCAAATTCGAGAAAGAGGTCAATCGTCGAATCCGACTCGGCTGGGCAGCGTTCGGGAAGCTTCGCAATATCTTCTCGTCCCACATACCGCAGTGTCTCAAGACGAAAGTCTTTGACCAGTGCGTGTTGCCAGTGATGACATATGGAACCGAAACGTGGTCGCTTACAATGGGCCTCTTAAGAAAGCTTAAAGTCACCCAAAGGGCGATGGAAAGGGCTATGCTTGGAGTTTCCCTGCTTGATCGAATCAGGAATGAAGAGATCCGCAGGAGAACCAAGGTAACCGACATAGCCCGAAGAATTGCGAAACTTCAGTGGCAGTGCGCAGGGCACATTGCTCGCAGAACAGATGGCCGATGGGGCCGAAAAGTTCTGGAGTGGCGACCGCGTACCGGAAGACGTAAAGTTGGAAGGCCTCCCTCAAGGTGGACAGATGACCTTGTGAGGGCCGCGGGAGTCCACTGGATGCGAGAAGCACAGAACCGGGCGAAGTGGTAGAGCTTGGGGGAGGCCTATGTCCAGCAGTGGACGTCTTTTGGCTGAAATGATGACATTGTTTGGTTGGTTGGAAGTGTGGTGTTGTATTTATGTCTGTGAAGTATTGTAGGTGTCACTTTATTATGTGTATTTGATAAAATACTACAGAGTCACCGTATTGTTTGTATATTGTTAATAATTTTGATTCATAAATAAATAATTTATAGAGTATACAACTACCTGGCACAAGTGTGTGCGTTCTATAAGCTCGTGGAACTATATTGTATCGATAATATAAATATATCTCGGTATTAACAACAACGATAAATATCTCTACATATAGGTAAATGATTAGCTTCAATTTTCTCGCGGCATCACCCTCGTGAAGTTTAGATATTATCCGACGTACTGCCGCGACAAAATATATATACATACACACTTAAAGACACTCATGTCTTTAAAAAAAAAATGTTCTTGCCAAGGTTTCATGGTCAGGTCTACTTTCGTGCCAAAGTACAACGATTTCAGTTAAGTTGTTAGGGCGCAGTGTTGCCATGTCCAAAATCTGGTCGGTGGTAAATCCATTATAAAAATACGGTAGATTTTATAAAACTACGGTGATTAAAACTTTTTTTTTAATCAGACAAAAATACAAGTAAAATTACAAAAATGAGGAGAGGAATGGAAATAAATACCATAATTATTCTGAACGCGACACCAAAATCTCCGTGTCTTTTATTAGACTGCTGCGTCAAAATATTCCCTTTTCTAGAGCGAGTTTATTCCGTCTTTTTTTTCTTTATATAGTCTAATAATCGAAAGTTAAACAAAGAAACTGTAAAAATTTAACGACTTGACAAGTTACCAAAAAACAGACTAAATTCGAGGAATGCTATGTTACTAAATAAAACGATCTTAATATTACTCGAAATTAATATCTATGAACGTCAACTCAATTTGTTAGCATTATAGAGGGCCCGAAACAGGGGGAATCCCTGAACTTGTCTGCTGGTGTGACCATTGTAGTGTCGGACAAAAATATTATATTAGGGATCGGAGTGCGTTCTTAATACATAATAATTGTGTTTTGATTTAGTTAATTTTTTACAACAGGAATCTTTATCCTTCCAGATTACGGTAGATTTTGTCACCGTTGTCATGCGTCGACGGTAGGTGGTAATTTTTTGCTGAATACGGTGCATTTACCGTAATTACGGTGTACATGGCAACACTGTTAGGGCGTGAAAACATTACAGACAGAGAATAGTAGTAGGTACTTATAGATAAATCACATGATACTCGTATTTACTCACGTGACAGGGAAAGTTGTTTGTTATGATGAGTACAATCATGTGTTTAAATATCGGTCACTAAATTACCAATCACCCTCTATATAGATAAGTAATGAAAGAAATTGATGGAGAAGTATCACTTTGTCACAAGCTTCAAAATCTCGCAACACACCAGCAGTAACTAACCCTAAGTCATCGCAAAGGGTCACAGATGTATATTAGAACCACTAAACATCAGTGGGCTGCCCGATTCTTCATTTTTACATTTTTATTTAAAACAAAGTAAAGTAGTATCTGCCTCACTTGTCTATTGTTATTAGGGTTAATAGTTATTCGGTTTTTCCCAGTAGCACCCCAGAGTCTAGATGTGTGCCCTTCTGATGGCAATAGGCGTGCCACCGCTCTTAAATGGGTCTTAAATATAACTGAAGACATAAGGCCAAAATTCTACCTCTGACCAACTCTTCGGGAATACTGTCACAATTTTATATTTTAAAGATACCTAGCCCCAATAACATCGCAATAAAACACTGCGACATAGCATTGGCCATCATGTAAATATACTGAATCCAACACATTACAATTTGCAAAGTACAGTGAGATCCACATCAAACCTTTGGAATACAAAGCAGAGTATATTCTTCATTCTTCTAAAATACTGATATGGGTTTAAAAAGTTCATCGTTACCTGGCACAGCTGCACAGACAAAAGTATTTGTCCACAATACTCCTGCCCTTTGTGAAGATCGTACCATTGCAGCATGGGAGCATACTCATAGTCTTGCTTATCATCCACCACGGGCTCGACTTCTAACCGCCCGATGAGCTCGCTTTTACCCTGTAATTTGTGAAAGAAAATATGATCATGTGCCATTTGTTTCACTTTAGGCTATACATCAGTCCGGACTGATTTGTTACATCTCAAATTTTTTGGTTCATTATCTCGGGGGAATGTCAGATTGGTTTCAAATAGGTAGTAATTATCAGGACATACAAAAATCCCCCCATTCATCACTAACCTGTGAGAAGCTTTTTTAACCGAATTTGAATAGGTTCCTGTCCTTCTGTGATATATTTTGCGTATAGTAGGTATGCGCCACGGTAATTGTGAATCGATTACTAATTTTTGGGTTTGGATAAACCTCAGAGGTAGTCCCAGATTTTTTTATTATTTTGCTAGCGTAGTTGTTGCGTATCTTGATGGTGGCCTAATAATTCCTGTCACGTAGCAAGTAGTGGTATACGAATTGGTGTGCGGTAGGTCGCATAAGTAAAAAGTGACAAATGTAAAAAAGTTTTCTTTTTATAATGCAAAAATGGTTTTAAAATAGACCCTATTTCGGATTTCTTTTTCAACGAACCAATAACAATGTTTCGTGTTTTGAACCATTCATTTCCCTCCAACAAGGATTTATCTATGACACGTAATATTTTTGTAGGATCTTAATACTTTAATTTGACCATTTTAAATTGTTTAAAGGCAAAGGATAACTTTTTCTAACTGACTATACCATACATTTTTTGCAATGTGTGTATGCAATTACTCAAGAAGTCTCAGCAGTCTCCTAAGGTAGCATCCTTTACTGCCTTGTCTCAACTTCCACCCAGTATTACTCAGATCGGACAAGGAATTAAGACAAGGGTCATTTAAATTGTTGTATTAAATCAATATTGTATCATTTATTCGTATTGGAGTGGGTACTAGCTCCATACATTTTTTGGCATCATCCTTTGTCTATTTAAGGTGGAAACGCCGCAAAATTAAATCGTGGTGTGGTTGTTGATACAGGTGTTAATTGATATCAAGTAAATTATATTACGATAATCATTAATACAACTCTCTAAGGTCAATTAATTTCATTGAATGTTTTGTTTTCATGTAATAAGTCATTCAGCGGGATATATTTATTATTTATTAAAACTTAATACACAAGTAAAAAATACTGTACAAAGGCGGACTTAATGCCTGAGGCATTAATATATATATACATTGAACTATTGGTGATTTATATGATTATAATTATGTAAAATCATAGTTGTTGCAGTCGCGAATTATATTTTAATCAACACACAACTTGACACTAACTTAAAATTGCTAAACATGTAAGAAAATTTTAATTTCGCGGAATACCTTAGCGCATCCACCTTAAATAATGTGATTGAGATACTATAATAATGGTGAATAATTAAACAAATAGTAACACAATTACTTTTCTAGTCTTATCAGACTCAATGAGCTTACCTAACAGGCGTGACTGGTAACTTGCATGAACTATCTCTAATATTGAAATGGCGTGGTTAGCACTTCATTTTATCATTATACCTATGATAATATGACTTACGACATTACTGTGTAATTTTTTTTCATTTAGAATCAAGTGGAAGTCGAGGAAGTCACCCACAAAACGAGGATTGGGGACTGAACAGCATTTCCGTAAATCCTCATATAACAAAAGCTCCCGCTAAAAGAAATGTGTACTACGTGTACTGATCTGTGAAATATCTTTTATTGGTAGAGTGAGCGTTATAGCTCCGGTATACGTCGTGTTTAAAGATTTATTAATAAGGATAAGGTTTAAAAGATCTTAGAAGAAAAAGAATGTACTTACATTTTGTTCACTGTCCAGGACCTCAACCATAACTAAGGGTGGACTGGTTTGTATTCTGTCGTGGGTAGCAGACACGAGCTTATGTATCTTCAGGACTTGATTCCAGATTGGTGTCAGTGTCCTCGACTGTACCTGAAATGGAGAAATGAATCATGTTCAATGGTAGTAGATAAATGAGAGGTAAGAATCAAACTCATTGCGGTACTATAGGAGAGGCATTTTAAACACATCCTCAGTGTTTCATTTGTTGAATCGACTCGCACAACACGAGTACATAAATCGTATATGATACCGAAACCTGGGATGGAAACTGAATTGAATACTACTATTATATGGAAAATAGGATACCTTCGTTTCCTTGACTGCGTTTAGTGTATTTATCCTTACGAATGGATGTGCATAATTCTTGCAATCACCTGTATTTGTGTTTAATTTTGCTCTGTACACAAAAACCCGACATTCCAGCATCTGGAAACATCGAAAATGAAATTGAAATGTTGTTTGAATAATCATAATTCTTTATTGTGGTATTAATTTCACGTGACTGTGAAGCATGGTAAACAACTCAAATCTCTGGGAAGAAAAGCGGTTAAATTCTTAAGGTGAAGGCAAAGTATTATATGGCGTTGTAAAGAATAGAGGTGTAGAGGGTTGGAGATTTTATAAACCTTAAATAATAGTTCGTACATATGGATGCAATAAAAACTGCACTTACCATCGTAGAAGTCTTAAGACACATGTCATAGTCATTGACCTTTAACTTGTATCCTTTAGGTAAGCAGGCTTCGAACGACTGGATCTGACGGTAGAGCCCCATCCATAGCAGGAGCTCCACCTTTCCAGCAATACAGCAGCAACCAGTTGCAAGAGTGTTTATGTGCTTCGGACATTTCAATGGCTGAAATATTTTAGCAAAATAGGGAATAAGCATATATCAGGGCAAGGCTCAAAAGTTCAGATTAGTAGCAATGGAATTTTGTGAAGGAATGGACCACCTTAATGCGACAAGTCTATTTTAGTCAGAGGATATCAGAGGGGCAATTCTACTAATTTTAAGAACGTTCACAGTCTGATCTCAGTGTCAATCTGTCAAAAATTCCTATACATTTTTGTCAAATTTTTGAAATTCGATTGTCACCGAGATGACACTGCGAACGTTTTTAATTAGTAGAATTGGCCTTCAGGACACTTGCGCGAAAGACACTTGTGCGAACCCACATGCGCGACAAGACATTTCCGCGAATGGACGTTTGCGTGACTGGACTTTTGCGCGACTGTACATTTGCGCGAACGGACATATGCGCGAAAGACACTTGCGCGAACGACAGTTGCGCGAAGGAAACATGTGCGAAGCTGCTTGCGCATGTGGGTTCGCGCAAGTGTCTTTTGCGCAAATTTCTTTCGCGCAAGTGTCCCAGCTCCTAGTCAGAGTAGTCTAAAGTAATATGTATCAGGTTGGTAAGAAAACAGCTACGTATCTATTACTATTTTAAGGTGCATCGTAATTAACACAGAAATGCAAACACTTAATCGTAGGCTTTTACGAGTAATTAGCCTTTTAGGAAAAGTACAAACAAAGAAAGAAATAGAATAGTGACATAAACGCAACCACGGTCTTACTAACCTTCTGTTAGTGATCAAGGCTGTGTTATACACCAAATAACTTTAACACTGGGTAGCCAAAATAAAATATTAATTGAATTCATTAGACGTAATCGCTTAACGTATATGTGGTTCTGACTGCTATATCGAGATTGTTCAAAATAATTCACTGTTTCAAATAAATTGAAGTAATCGCACACAGCACAGACCAACACTTCGATCTACAGAATAATCCCAAACTGACAAAAGTAGGGCTGGTCAGCACTGAATTGCAATTTCCGCTGGTCCAACGGGCACACGCGCTGTCCTTGAATCTTATAGCTGCGTATATTTCTTTGTGATGCTGATCCTATCATGTCGATCACAATGAATTTAGCAAGGGGCCTACCTTTTGTTCCTTTATTTGTACTTATACTGAACAACATTATAAGCCACCCTCTCCCTCAGAAACCAATGAGATCAGATCGGACTGCCAGACTTCGCCGTTACAGAAACGAGTTTTCACAAAAGAACAAAATTGCTCAAGGGGAAAGCCGTTGCTAATATTATTATTATTTTTGTTGATTATTTGGCTTCCTTAGCCTAGCCAGTTAGAATTGACGGCACGGGCCCAAGCCAAGTGTCCAGCAGTAGGGTTTCGTGTGGGAGTAATATTAGAAGAAGTCGAAACTATATTTGCGTGGGAGTGTTGGTGCAAGGTGTCCGACTCACACTGAATAAATTTTCTAAGTAGCCTGCATGTGTTAAGAAGCACTGCCTTCTGCAGCAGGAGGTAGGTATGCAAGTTGAGGGAACTAAGGGACTGATGAAACTGTTTTAGGAATGACTCCTGTTGTAGATAGCACCATGGGCACTATTGTGACGTTTTCAAGATGCCTGAGTCGAGTTATTTCTTCTTTTAGTTTGGTGTATTTGGATATTGTTTGGGCTATTTTAGTTTAGTGAATGGTGCGGTCTGTGAGTATGGCTCGGTCGAAGTACAGTTTTGTTGTGGTGTTTTCCAATACTGTTTTAGTGTTGTATTTATAAGGTACTACAGTATCTATATGTTTGTATTTATGAGCTGGTTTTCGGTGTATGTACGTTGGCTTCTTGATCGTGTCGATGTTTGTAGTCGGTCTGGGCTATTGATTTGCAGGCACCGGTAATATGTTGGATTTTCTCTGGAGAACTATTGCATTGTCTACGAGTATCGGTTGTTAAATTTTTCATTATGTAGTTTTTGGTGTCAATTACTAAATCCTTAGAATGACGGTATCTACTGGCGAACCACGCCCGCTTCGCATGGTTTACAAAACATCGAGATTTCTGCATTAGTACGCAAATTGTAATATTAATGTATTATGCACAAACCTTTCGAAAAACTCGTACTAGTGGTGATAAATCCATGGCAAAGTTTAGAAAAACAACGCGGTCATAGACAGCGACAAGCACACGAAAAGCGACTTTAATTTTTAATATACAGCCAGGCACATCGACACGCAAACTGAAACCATGAATTCAATACATGATTCTCTAGAATACGTTACGCTTAGGGGTGACGGGTCGGTTATCAAAAACAGTGCAATAAACAGCACATTTTTTTCTTCATCATGATTGTGGCAAATGGTTACAGTTTGTGCATCGATATCCTTGCTAACCAGTATACTTATAGATACAGACGTACATTGCAATAATTTTACTGTGTACAGTACGTGTCCGTTAACAAGGCACAAGAAACAGCTATTTTAGTGACTGAATCGAAGTTTTGCCATGTATAAATTTTTCTTAAACTTCGTATGGCTTTGGCTACGTATTCAAGTATTTAAACGATGTTAATATGATTATTTTTACGTACCTACGCGAGAGTCGAAATGAGAACGGGACGAACGTGTGGTGGGTAGCAGGCGGAGGGTTTGTACTGACACAAAACGAAGCTGCAAAGTTTGGTGGGGCCGCAAGCGATAACAAACGTGACCGGAAACGCACGTGGCGGCCGCCCGCCCGTGCTTTTTCCGATCGCATTTGTTTTCCAATTTCCTCTGTTTTATCTTACACGTGACATTGAACGCGACGGTAAGTGTAAACTACTTTTAGGATCTACATACAAGGTGTAAGGGGAACGCTTCCGAAGCCAGAACGTAGGTAATAAACAACCTAAATGCAAACGGATACCAATAAATAACCTTACGCCTTAAATTGATTATTTTGCATCAATTTAAAACGTTTGACGATTCTGTAATGTTTCTAGTTTTTTTTATTTCGGCGGCGGTTTGCAAAAGATTCCCAAACCGAAAGTCGCCGGCTCGACTTGGGGTCGTTTATATATCTGTTTAAACTCAAATAATGGTTCATTTAACTGTTCTCACAGCATAGTGCACAAAAAATGCAAATCAAATTACTTAATTTTTTAATGGGACTGTATCGAGAATCACTAGCCCTATCACTTGTCTTCGTTTTCGGAAACGTTTCCTTTACACCCTGTATACATTAATATTAAACTAACATTTAAAAAATCTCAAAGTTTTGTCAAGTTGTAGAAACCATGCGAAACTGGGGCTGATCGCTATTATAGAACCAAATGTATAATAAAGCTTTTAGGCTCAATTATTAACGGCACAACAGTCGGGCTGTGGGGCCCGACTGTTGTGCCTTGGGGTTCTACAATAGTGCTTCGTCGTTGCATGTGACTTTCGATGGACTTATTGTATTGTAGCATGTGGTCTAATTTGGGTTGGTAGACATTAAGACTTTGAGGTTGTCCACTGCTCTTTCTGCTGCATCATCACTTTTTCTTAGTTGGGGTTCTTTTTTTGGGTAGGAAATCATCAAATAACTTCTCCTACTCGTTTGGTTGGAGTTGTTGGAGGGTTGGTGGGGAGCGGGGCATGTCAGACTTTTACTGACTAAAACCTACCCGTGTTCCTTCAAATAAGGGTTGAATTAAGAACTTTAAGTAAAAAAACATGTTAAACCTTTAAGTATACGCTTTGTATTCGTCCACATTGTCTTCCATTCTGTTCAGGAATCACTGAGAACACTATATCAGCTATTGACAGTTTGTAGAAGGCAACTCTTGATCCTCCATTGAGAAGCCATACCACTACGTCGGGCCATCCTTCGGATGTCTAAATTAAGATCAAAATATTAGCAAGTATTTTTTTTTTACATTGGTATAGATAGGTAGCTATACTACACACTAAAAGAGGGATGTGTAAGTGAAAAAATATAAAACTTACATCTAAACTAATATTATAAAGCAGAAGAGTTGGTTTGTTTGAACGCGCTAATCTCAGGAACTACTGGTTCGAATTTAAAAAATATTTTAGAGTTAGATAGCCCATTTATCGAGGAAGGCTATAGGCTATATAACATCACGCTAGGGCCCTTAGGAGCCGAGCAAAAAGAAAAAAGTCACGAATACGAAGTACTCGCACGGCCAAGCGATTCGATGCAACGGGGTGGGTCGGGGAAGCAAGAAATTTGACGCAGACGAAGATGCGGGAAAAAACCAGTTTATGATATTTGATTACTTTTCCTACAACTCCACAGCCTATTGAACCTACTCAATAGGTTGTTTATTAGTTAAAATTGTGGAAGCGAGCGCGCAATGTGAGCGAACAGCGGGCGATGACTATTTGATGAAATTGTATTTACCATTTTAAATATCACTAATTTATGTTAGTAACCTAAATTCTAGCATTCAATGATAACTAGAGTACAGATATTTTTGTAATAATCTAGTGAATACGATGCTTTTAGATGTATAAACTATTTCGTTGTAAAATCTAAATTCACAAGAACCTTGTAGATGAGATTCTTCAGGTTTTCAGCAATCATTTTAATGTCGGCCAGCATCATTTTGACGTCTTTCTTCGTACAGTGCATCTCAGATTTAGTCAAAGACTGAATGAGGCTTATGGTTGAAGAGCATCGCTGCGATCTCTTTGTTATTTGTTGGTAGATTTTTTCCTGAACATTAAATGAAGTTTAAAGGAAATAAAAAAAATTGTAGTACCTGGGGCAGAAACTTATTAATTGTAGGTACTTCATCCATATTACTATGAGTAAAACTTGACAACAATAGATTTTTTCGTGAATTTATTTTTAGCCTCATCATAAATGCTTTCCGTTCATGATAAGTACAATGACCCATTTTCTGGTCAAATACCTTTTCAATTACACCTCGTTTAAGCCATTACTTTGTCACATGATATAAATAACGTACCCGAACCAAAACTATATTGTTAGATGATATAATAATGTTAGTGTGAAAGCCTTAGCAGATTTACCTAAGTATATCATATGATTTTCGGTAAAACCTGACATTTACCATCTCTTTATCTGAAAAGTCTTAAGTGTTCTGTGATCATCATTCTGTTCAAAGTTTTATCATTCACGCGCTAATGGCAGATTCCTATTATTTACCGACTGTTATTAGTTAAAATTAAGGTTCTTGTATCTTTATCAATAAAGAAGCAAATACCTCATAGTTTTGTATAGTAGACCTTCCCATATATTATAGAAGTAGCTACCAGAAGTAAAATTAGCTTAAAAATCTATTTATATGCAGTTTGGCAATTAAAAATGCTACCATTGCAGCATTGGTAAGCAAAACGACACGTTTTTGTATATAGGGAACGAACATAAATTTTCGGTCATCAGAGACACGGTAAATGTTCAAAATTAGACAAATCGAGACGTGTTCGGCCCATAATCTTGTACAAGTGGGCAGTGTGCAGTCATCAGCAGTAATCAGCGCCCTTGTTGCAACACAGTTTCAATCAAAATCCGAGTATTTTGAAGGATTTCAGAAGTATTTTGTCCTAACAAAAGACACTACATTTCGGAGGTATGTTCCCATGGGATCATTTTGAATCTCCACGGGGGCCAAACCACGGGCAAAAATTTATATCTAACTAAAAATCTAAACTTACAATTTCTTCCTTCTGCAAAGCAAGCTGTTTGATGTCCAGCTCGGTGCTGTACTTGACCATTGTGTTCTCAACGCTGCTGTTAGGGCAGGAGTACTGAATGATGTCCAGGAACTTGAGGATATTACCCGCTGCATCATCGACCGCCTTGTTCATGTCGTCTGTCAGGTCTCTTAACGAACTATACCCCGAATTTTTGAGACGACGTTCTACTTCCGATAAGGCTTGCTCCTGTAAATGATTTAAACAAAATAAAAAATGGGTTTGTCCCTTGCGAAATGGATAACGAAATAACCATAAAGAAACCAAAACATAAGTTCTATCTACCCCTAAATGAAATATAGACGTACCTTCCTAACGTTATACAGTTGATGCGCATACGGTTGCCATGGATTCAATTTCAAAATTCATTTTTCATTATATTTTCTCAGTGTCAGATTCAGACTGTTGATTGAATACGAGTAAGCTCGCCTCTAAAACCTTAAATACATCTGCCAAAATCTGGGTGTACCTATTTACCCCTCTACAAAAAAACTGTAAGAAATACAGGCGAAAAAAAATATACGCTGCATAATCTTACCAAATCTGTAACGATGCCGTAAACCATATTATTCCTGTACATCCTAAATCTGAAGTCTGGCAGCCTGGTAGCTAGTTGGAGCACAGGAAAGGTATTCTCGAAGTCAAGGTAGCCGTGCACTGGACGAGTCTTCAACACGTCCATTGAGCCAGTGTAGTACAGCTTTCTTTGCTCTATTTCAAAGTGGAGAAGGAGAAGTGTCAAAGAGATTACGACCTTAGACCTTATATTACAGTGCCTATATTTTAAATACGGACACAGATTTATGCGAAGATCTGCTCAAAGGTATTAAAAATATACTTTTTAGATGGCAGTGCGTTATAGGAAACATATATATGAATATGTATATTATCAAATTTGTGAACTAAACTTATTTTATGTAGTGGTACCGAGTTGCCGTGTCTCGATGGTTTGTGTGGTATGCTTTTAACACGTATCTAAATGTATAGGGTGCCATAAAAGTATAGGGTGCTATTTTTCGGATTTTAGTCAGTTCGATTCTTGGGTGTGGCAAGCGTATTTTCAAAAATCTTTAAATGTAGTTTTGTTTCTTTTTTTAAATGAAGGAGTGTGTGTGTTTCCTTTGAGTAAAATTTGCTGTCTTCAGTATTTAGAGTACTTTCCCTCCAGGTACGCTTCGAAAATTCCACCCTGTTTAAGCAGCTGTTTGTAGGAAAAAATAGAGTGTTGTTATAATTATTACCATAACATAGGCATAATCATTCAATAAGGTTCTCATAGGTCTACTCTCGGTGAGAAAGTGGGCCGTAACCGCACCACTCGGGCCCAGTGCCAGTTGGTAGATTGCTAGTTGGAGTCTTCAAATTTTCGGTTCTAGGACATGCCGGTTTCGTCGCAGTATTTTCCTTCACCGTTTTGAGAGCAGTGGTGGCAATAATTAACACAAAGTAAATCGACTGTCCGGGTTCGAAACTAAGACCAGCAGGTCATGGCAGTTACCACTGGGCCACCATCGCAATCAATAATTATTATATAGTATTACTAGCTATTAATTGCTAGCGGCTTCGCCAGCGTGGAAGTCGGAAATTACCCGCGGAAACGTACTACCGGGATAAAAATTATTTATCTGTGTGCCAAATTTCATCCAAATTCATTCAGCTGTTTCTACGCAATTCAGTAACAAACATCCAAACATCTTCACAAACACATTTATTAGTAGGATTAACGGCGTTATTATAAAATTATAAAAATAGATAAATTAGCTGTTTCATACATTTTGACCGCGTAGGTATAGCACTTTTTTATAAAACAGTGTTTCTTTTTTTGTATAACCGACGAAAAATTTCTACGCTGGGGGTCTAGAATGATAATATGCTGAATTCATGGTTACAGTTTGCGCACTGGTAAAAAATGTATCGTGTATACAGATAGTGTTAATCCCAATAAAACATTACAAAATAGAGGTCACAACCGCTACTGCTTGGTATAAGGCCCTGGCGTTCGATTCAACAGTTTTCCGAAATGTTATTGGGTTTTCCATCCGGATTCTCGGAGGACATCTATCAACCCACACAAGGCCCGCGTGGTAGACTTTAACCCACTCCCTCTCAAAAATAAGCGGCCTGTGTTCCAGCAGTGGCAACATTATAAGTTAATTATGCTATTCGGAATATTTTACAATAAGATTATATCATAGCGTAAAATGTGGTCATTCATATAATAGATACCTAATAATCCAATTCAAGTAGGTTCGTAATGATCCAATACAGAAAAAATCATTTCATTTTAATTATATAACAATCTATTACTAGATCAGGATTTCGGTAGGTAACGAGAAAATCTTAATATTTGGCCTTTGGCATTCAATCGGGCGATGATTACTTGTACTCTAGGGTGTTTGAATAATGTATGTAGTAAAACAATGTTATAAAATACTTACTTATTTCTGACATCATTGCGACAAAATCTGCAACAAAAAACATGTTTTTATTTTTTATTAAATTAAACAACATACTATAGTATAAATTTACTTAGGCTCACACTCGCGACCTTGCCGTGAATAACTTTAAGAAAGCCAAACCTTAGTATAAATGTACTTAGGGTGGCACTCGCGACCTTACCGCGAGTAACTTTAAGAAAGCGAAACCTTAGTATAAATGTACTTAGGGTCGCACTCGCGACCTTACTGCGAATAACTTTAAGAAAGCCAAACCTTAGTATAAATGTACTTATGGTCGCACTCGCGACCTTGCCGCGAATAACTTTAAGAAAGCCAAACCTTAGTATAAATGTACTTAGGGTCGCACTCGCGACCTTGCCGCGAATAACTTCAAGAAAGCCAAACCTAGCAAAGAAAACTGAATGTCAATTTGCTGGGAGTTCTCAAAATCAATATAATGAGGACAACTATTCCACGGCGTCCAACCTCGGGTAAGAAAAACTAAATTATATCCCACGTACCCTCGTCACCTTGGTCATCGGTGGGAAGCTCACCCACAGTTATAGCAATACCACTCATCTTTCCAGAAATGCGTCTGTCCAACATGGAAACTTCGAGAATAGGGCAGAAGATGCAGAAATCCTCCATCAGCCATAAGTTTTCCTGAAAATTACGTTGACGGCATTATGTTTAGATATAGAGGCATTATTTATATCTGAAGCCCCAGAGCTAAAAAGTAAAGTAGGTACGTTGTATTAAATATTTATCTATGAGAGAAACCAAGCATCATCATGCAAACTTGGACGATATTGTTTGTACCTATGTAAACGAAGCGTTTCATTAAGGTTCCTCCCACAATGCACACACATACATACTCAGCCTATAAACGTTCCCACTGTTGGACACAGGCCTCCTCTCCATGAGAGGGAGTGGGCCGGAATCTACCACGCGGGCCCACAATGCGATTTAGTTCAAATACTGTAGTGAGTACCTATTACTGACACCACCTTTTTATGAATGGTGAACGAAACTGAATAGAAGAACAGATACATTGTCATCAATTTTGTACGAATAAAATATCAATTACAGATACCGAGTCCAGGAGCGATCCCCAGCATGACGTCAACGTAGAAATAAAATCTCTAGAAATCATCTAATTATTAACTCTGTATGATGTTCGGGTCACCAATATGTATTTTGGAGACCAAGACCAAAACCAGTGGATCCCAAACTAAATACGAGTAGTTTGACCCGCTGTTAAATCTGTATGTCTTCTGTTTAAGGTGTAGTAGTGAGGTAGAATTTTATGCTATGTTAATAAGTATGTTTGTGAACTCTGTGAAAGTTTAATAAATTAATTTGAATTTGAATAATAAGGCTAAGTTTTGTAAATGACTTTCCTAATCTTATTTACTACACAGAAATGTGGGTGTACCTATAGGTGCACTTCTGCCAAACCCCTCAAGGAATAAAGGCGTTATGTTAAGTTAAATTGATCACCAACTAGCTGCTGCCCGCGTTTCCGCCCGCGTCATTGTTGCAAACTGTCCAAAAGGAACCATGTTCCAGGATGAAAAGTATCCTATGTACTATTGCGTGGCCTAAGGCATACAAAAAAAAAACACACAAACATCCACCCCCTATTTCACCACTTTGCGGGGAGAGTTTCCATAAATGCTTTCTTAGCGGACATCTCCTACTCATAATCTACGTTTGTACCAAATTTCATCTTCGACCAGGAGTTTTTTAGAATTCGTGATTAATCAGTGAGTGAAGACTGAGTGCAGGTTAGCGTTGGTTTCTCGCCGCTTCAACCGAACTAGCTCTAAACTTTACCCTAAGAAGAAAGATGCGTTTATTGGCATTACAGCTTACAAAACCTTAGAACTATAAATAAAATACAAAATGTTAATAATGCCAAAAGGGCCTCAGCTCAGCATAATGTCAGATGGCAACACAGAATGCACCACCTGACGCTGATTTTGATGACTAAAAGTGAGAAAATTAACTTACTGGCTATCATTGTCTTGTCACACACACACACACACACACACAAACACACACACACTCATACATACACACTTCATCCCACCTCGACTCTACACATAAGCTACTCGTACATAGTAACCTCCAAATAAAGTATTTTCGGTTTTTTATTCCCTTTAAAAAAAAATCAGAAAAAAAAATCCTCAGTTAATAAGCTTTTTCTCTTTTCTGGAACAATGCCTTTGTATTTTTTTTTTGGATTGGGCATTGATAGCTGCACCACAATATTTTAGTTTTGTGGCCATCTTCGTTTTCCATTGTAAATTGTAAACATAAATGGTTTAAAAAAAGTTTAAAAAAAACAAATACTTAAGTACTTATATGGTTATGTGGGTAGATTTATCCCTAGCCGTCCGCTCGAGGCTAGTGATGAACCTACCCTGACGGAAGCGACGCGTCGAGACGCATCGCCGCCGCGTCACCTCGACGCGCGGCAGGCGCCTCTATGTCCGTCATCGCGCATGCGCCATGTATTCACCCAGAGGTGAAATGAAGGGAACAACGTTATGCATAACCAATCGACATCATTTATTTAAAAATAAACTGCAATTTAAATTTTGTATTGTCAGCACATAAAAAATCTATAATAAATCACCACCATGCATTCGTTTTTACAGGCTAATTAAGCAGTCACTAGTAATAAATAACGCAAATTCCACAACAGTTATTATAAGAATATGAGTTTTCATAGTGATTTATTCAGCCGCTAAACACGACCCATAATTATGGATTTTCATACTAACATTGCCAGCCACTTGTTCGCATTTATTTGCCAAGTATAGAATTGTCGATTTATCTCGAAGATGAAGAAGAGAAAAAAATTGTCATAATAACGCTCGAATTACAAAGCGTCAGAGAAAAAAAGGCATAAAGTTTTTATAATAAGAGTCAATATACAAGAAACGTGTTTTTTTTTTTAAATCTTATGTAGGTATGTCTTATTGCAAACTACAGAATTTCAAATTTACGAGTATCTCGAAAAAGAAGAAGAGAAAGAAGGATGTCAAAATAACGCTCGAATAACTAAGGGTTAGAGAACAAAAAGTATTTAAAAAAAATAAGGAGTCCATTATTATATAAGAAACGTGTTTTTTTTTTTTAATCAAAAGATCCTTTCGTGTTCGAGTCCGATGTTAAATCTTAAAACTTTTGTAAAAGGAAATGTGAATATTACGACCTCATAGTTGTTTTAATGCATCCTTTAAAAGCACGATTACACGAGGCCAGTTCGAAATGGTGTGACGGTAAGTAATGTGGGCGTTTCAATAAAATATGTACTGAAACTTTCAATATTACCTAATGGTGCGGCCTGCAGCCGGCCGGCTTCATTCGAATCGCCGCCACCGCCGCCTCCACCGTTCTTGCCGCTCTTGCCGCGTCCGTGGTGTGATCTATTCTGACGGGGATATTTCGATTCCCAACTGCGCTCACTGACTACCCTTGCAGTGCAGTCAGCATCGTGGTGATTTACGGCGTTATCAGTCGTCGTATAAGCGACCACCGTGTGTATGATACGGATATAATTTACTTTTTGTACTTTTCGTGGAACACATTGGACTTATCATCGAAAATCACTAACCAACGGTGAGTTACCCTTGATCTGGACGTTTACCAATTCCCTCTTGCAAGTGACCTTCATCATGATCGACAAAAACAATTTCGTTTGTAAACAGCAAGCAGGGTGCTTTTTCTTGTGTACATTCAATGCTTACAAATATGTGACGTCAGAGATTTCCAGATTACCAGTAGAAAGTGATACAAGGCAAGATAAGTAAATAGGTATTTGAATCATACAATGAAAATATTTTGTTCTAATATTTAAGTTCTCTTGTCAGGGCAAAGAGCGAATGTTAAAAAAATATCCCAAATAAATTCGCTATCTTCATAGACGATTCATGCCCCCCTTTTAAACTATTATTTTCTATCAGAATGTTGACAATACGTCGGAATTTAAATAATAAAGTGCAACTAAACATTAGGGTAACAAATATATTTTGACATTTACATTCGTTGAATGTACCTTTATCTATTTTCTATCAGAATGTTGACAATACGTGGTCGGAATTTAAATAATAAAGTGCAACTAAACATAAGGGTACCTAATATTTTTTGACATTTACATTAGTTGAATGTACCTTTTTCTGAATTCGTTGAATGTAACGTCATCATATGGTCAACGTGACCTGCAGGCCTAGACAAAACACATTTCTGTTAGCGTTCTCGCCAAACGCTACGCCAAAATGTATGGGAATGACATTACCTGCGGAAAGGTTACGTCGTGTCCTTGCCGCAGGTAATGTCATTCCCATACATTTTGGCGTAGCGTTTGGCGTGACCGCTAACAGAAATGTATTTTGTCTTTATGCCCTGAGCTGTGGTCGCACCTCAAATCTTATAGACTAGTTATATAATTATCAATATCTGGTGTCGTCACATACCTTTTAATGACGAATATCTGAATAAGCCTGGGTAAAATATGATTATGATCTGAATTATGACCGCTGTTGTTATGTGAACTGATTTCCACTGAATAACTGTTACTGAATGATCATCGCAATGATATTGGGGGGTGTCCCCCCAAAGTGGCCTCCAACCTCCCCTTATAGCCACCCCGAGCCTCTCATCTGAATACTGGTCTGATTTGGTATCATTTCTGAATCTGATCGCTGTTGGAATAAATACACACACACACGAATTGATAACATTGAAAGACATTAGTAAAATGAATATCTGGTAAATCTGAAGACACATGCACTGAGTAATGATAAGGTCACTCACCAATATACTGACTGCTAGCTCCGACCATCAGGCCCAAGTGAAGCGGGCGCGCGCGCCGTCTATTCCCGCGCGCCACCCCCTCTTTTCCCCCACCTCACGGCAGGTCTTAACTAGTTATTATCTGTACCTATAGGGTATATTACTTCGCATTCGCGACACTCCCGCCCAAGGGAAGAGATAATTAAAAAATTGTTTCTATTGAAATAACTGTATAATTAAAATCATAGTAGAATAACAACTGATACAACTTAAGAGTGATAACGGGTTTTAATTGCGTTCTGATTACCAGGATTATTGAATACAACTGATTACAACTGACTATTGTCCCTTAATTTTGAATCAACACTGATTATCACTGATTATTGAAATAATCTGCTCATCAACTGAGATGTCCACTGTTTAACTCTCTCTTTCGCCTTGGCTGCTGATGCCCTGATTGGTCGTCTACTGGTGTCCGGTACTGACTGAATTATGGGTGCATCATTGATAACTGGTTCATCGTCTTGAGTACTTCGAGACTCTCGGTTAAAAACTGACTGGATGGTCGCGTTGTACTGATTGTTCCTTCTGAATAGCTTCTGAATTTGGACTGATTCTGACTGGCGAAACATTCTGATCTGGAGACGATTCTATACTTTGCTCGTCAATCTCCAACGGGAACAGATGGCCTACTGAACGGGTAAGTGTTTCTCCTGATGATAATTTAACTTTGGCTACTCTAATTTGCCCATCCGATCCTTTAATCAACTCTGCTATTTTGCCAACTTTCCAATGTGCCCTATTACTATCTGACTTAATTTGAACTATCTCTGCTAACTTTGGTGGCCTATTAACCACAACTCTAGGTTGTTTGTGTTTGTCACTTCGTTCGCGGAGGCTAGTCAAGTATTGATTAGTAAACATTTTGGCGAATTCTGAGATGATGATTTGACCACGTTTCCATCCGTCAATAAGATTCGTCTTGGTTACTGTAGCTGATTCTAAAAACTCTCGATCTGCAACTTCAGTGGTCAAAGTTCCGCCCACACGTAGAAAATCTGAAGGAGTCAATATATGCTCTAACTCTGCGCCTACAGTAGTCAGTGGCCTTGTATTCGTTACAGCCTCAAGTTCCTTCATTATTGTGCATAACTGGTTATGGTTTATGAGATGTTTGTCTAAAGTTCTCTTAATACTGTGTTTGACCAACCTACAAGTCGTTCATAAAATCCTCCGAACCATGGCGCCAACTCTGGGATAAATTTCCACCGCAAGTGATTCTGAATGCAATAATCTGAAGTTAATACTTCTGCTGTAAGCTTGAATTGCATAGCATTGTCTGACACGAATAACTGAGGTAAACCTCTTGTAGCGACAAATCTCCTAATGGCTAGTAAACATTCTTCTGCTGTTAAATCTTTAACGACCTCCAAATGTATAGCCCTAATTGTAAGACATGTAAACAGGCATACCCAGCGTTTTTCCTTACTACCCTCATCCACAAGCAGTGGACCGAAATAATCCAGGCCAGTAAAGGTGAACGGAAGACTAAGATTGACTCTTTCTGCTGGTAGATCAGGCATGGGTGGTAATTTAAATGGACCACCTCCGTACTTTATACACTGCGGACACTTTCTGATGACTCTTTGAACTGTTGAGCGTCCATGTGGCACCCAAAACTTTTGTCTAAGTAGAGCTAAGGTATGAGAGACACCTACATGATAGTTTTTCTGATGCAGTTCGATTATAATTTTATGCGTAAAATCTGAATCTTTTGGGAGTAGTATAGGCTCTTTTTGATTATATGACAAATTCGTGTATCTGAATCTACCTTTACATCTAATAAGTCCTTCCTCGTCTTTATATAATTTCAGTGATCTCGATAAGTTAGTTGTGATACCCTCAACTTCTTTAGGAAAATGTTTAGCCTGAATTTCTGATGTTTTACTCTTTCTTTTGTCTGAATCATCTACTATCATCGGTTCTGGAATATCTGGACTTGGTCTATTATTATCTAAATGTATTGAATTCGAAAGTCCCTCCCCGGCAATTGAAATTTGTGTATCTATTTGAACTGTAGGCCACTGATTTGAGTTACTCCTTAAAAAGTCAGGTCCTATTAGCCATCTGTTGTAATAATCTACCCGTTCCGCTCTAGTGCCTACATCAGATGGATTTAATTCAGTTGGTACATATCTGATTTGTAAAGTCTTGTTCTGTTTTATTTCATTGATTCTACGTGCCACAAATGGCGGAAGTAATTTATCTGATTTGAGCCAGCTTATTACTATTTGACTATCAGTCCACAAAAATTGTGCTTTGATTTTTATTCGTAAAATTTTTGTTACGTAACCTATAAGTCTACATCCGATAAGTACTCCCAGCAATTCTAATTTTGGAATCTGTAAATCATTTTGGTCCTTAAACGGCACTAATCTAGACTTGCCAATAACAAAACTGACAATATTATTAGTGCGTAAAGTACCGCGTAGATAAATTACTGCTGCATAAGCATGCATAGATGAATCCGTAAAACAATGTAGTTCATAGTCAATTTGCTCCAGGATTAGGCTTTTATTTAAACCTTGCGCAAAATAACGATCAATATGAATATTCTTTAGACATACTAAATTTGATGCTATTTTCTGCCATTCTATAAGTAGACTGTCGCTCAATTTGGTATCCCATTTAACTTTTTCTTTCCATAACTTTTGAAAGAATAGTTTTGCTGGGAGAACTATCGGAACTGCGAGACTACACGGATCATAAATTGAAGCAATGACCCTTAACACGTCTCTTTTTGATAGAACTGTACCTGATTCTGTATTGAAGTTAGATTTCAAATATAACTGATCTTTTTGTATGTTCCATAGTAAACCGAGAACTTTTATGTGTTCACGGTCTTTTGCTCTAAATTTATCTGGTATGGAAGATACTAGTTCCTTTGAATTTGAATTCCATTCACGCAAATTCATGGACAAGCCATCAAATGAATCTTTAGCAGCACAGTACAGTTTATTTGCGTCTAAAATTGTCTGTGCACCGGTTATAATATTGTCTACATAGATGTCGTCCGCAATTTGTTTCAGAAATATGTTGTTTGATTTGTTTAAGTGATATCTGATCGTAGCATTTAGTAGAAATGGACTTGATATGACACCGAATGGGACACGACAAAAACGTAAGTGCACCACATTATCTGGGTGGACTGTACTATTTACGTCTTTGAACCAAAGAAATCGTGTTACATCCCTATCTAAATCTTGAAGACCTAATTGTAAAAAAGCTTTCTCTACATCTGCAACTATTCCTATAGGATGTTCTCTAAACTTAATTAGCAATCCTGTAAGATCCTCCAACATAAGTGGACCCCTATATAGGCATTCGTTTAAACTTCGATTGTCTGCAGTTTTAGCTGAGGCGTCATAAACAATACGGAGCGTTTTGGGCTTATCACGACTACGAACACAATGGTGAGGAAGATAGTGAACTGGATGTTTCTGTGCAATCTTTGGATCTGGTACAATCTCGATTATTTTAGTCTGTAGCTGTTCCTGAATGACCTGGTCATATGCCTTTAAATCTGAATCATCTAATCGTTTCATTAAACTATTGAGCCGACCCCAAGCTAAGCCAAGATTGTTAGGAAGATTCGGGGGTAATTCAGTCCATGGCCATTGAACGTGGTATCTGTTGTTTTGGTACTGAACTGTTTCATTGAACTGCTTAATCGCTTCCTCATCGCGAGTGGTTTTTGGGGAATCTGTGATGCCTATTGATTCAAGGTCCCATAACTGTTTTACATCATCGAGTTTTAGGGGGAGATCGGGTTCGTTTAATTTGGTATCAAATGACCCATCTGATTGAAAGTAAGTTAATACAGTTAACTGATCGGAATTATCAATACTCTCACTAATTCTTCCAGACCATACCCAACCAAAATCTGAATTAACTAAGAACAGATCTTGAGTGACCGATATCTTTTCTTGCGACATGAATGAGTGATAATAATCGTTTCCGATTAAAATATCTATTTTTTCGCCACAAGACCCATCATCAGCCATTATTCGATCGTTAATTCCGATTTTGTCTAAATCATAAAACATTGGTACTTTTATACTCTGAGTAATATGAGGTACTACATTTGCATGAATAAGACGAGAAAATCCTGTTCGCGTCGTAATACTAAACTGTACTATAGGACTTTTAATAAGATGTGGTGATTTGTTTCCAAATGTAAATATTCATAAATTAATTTGCTCAGTAATAGGTAGTTTAAGTAAATTAGTATTGTGTTGCGTTATATATGAGCGCTGGCTACCACAATCGAGCAACACCCTACATTTTAGTTTTGTTTTAGTTTCTAAATTGTCTACAATTACTAGGGCTGTCTGCAACAGCGTAGTGCTATATGCATGATTAGTATGTAAGGTGTCAGTTGGTACGGACTTCACTGGCTGTGTTAGCTTAGTTGGACATAATGCTCGATTATGATTGCCGAACTTATTACAATGTCGACATTTCCGTTTGGCACGGCAATTGTCAGCCCTATGGCCTTCACCGAAACAATTATAACAACGGATTCCTAACTGAGCTTTTCTTTCTTGTAAAGTTTTGTACACCCTACACTCATCATTTTTTTTTTTTTGTTTTTTTTTTAAAAACGTTGCCCCACACTAGGAATTTCTCCTGTATCGTGGGTGCGTTTACAAACATTTAAACTCACATACACAAACGGCCAGACCCGGAACAACTACTTGTAGGTCATACAAATATTTGTTCCGTGCGGGAATCGAACCCGCGACACGCAGCGCAGCAGTCAATCGCTTAACCACTGCGCCAACCGTGCCGTCGAGCCGTGTCGTCGTTAAAATGATCCTGCTTACAAAATATACATTTAATTGATTTCTTTTTAGGTGGCTCATCGGACCTGACACCGTCATGTGGTCTTTTCCGTGGGGGCAGTTTATGTTTAATATGCTGTCTATTTTCATACCTAAATTTTTCCTTTCTAAAGTTTGATGTAATTCTACGCCTTTTATTATCACTTGTCTCTTCCGATCTAACATGTAATGATCCTATTGTAATATTATCAGAAGCGTGTTTGTCCTCGCTAGTTGTTTTATTTGTATTAATTTCTGCAGTTTTCTTTAATCTATTTGATGTTTCCCTAGCCGATATGATATACTCTAAGAATTTTCTAATATTATCAATAGACTCATCTTCGTCAGTTATCTTCATTCTTAATTCGTAAATGAGGTCCTCAGGGAACTTTTCTAAAATCATTACTCTAAGATGATTGTGATTTACATCTTCGCCTAAAGATCTTAATACTCTAAGATGTCTCTCAATTTCATTTAGGACGTGTCTACAATCTTTGACCTGATTAGATTCCGCTGCTTTAATTCTATAAAGTGCTACATAATGAGCATCAATAATTACACTAGGTTTTCCATACCGTTCCTTTAATGTGTCGACAGCAATACGATAATTTTTATCTGTTGTGTCCAACCCATCAATTGCCTGTTTCGCGTCACCCTCAAGAACCGATTGAAGGTACAACAGCTTATCGACATCGTTGATATTTCTCTTATCAACGTTTGATGAAAACTGATCCCAAAATTGGTACCACTTTAGAACATCACCATCAACTTGCCTAACTCCATTTTTGGTAATTTACTAATTGTGTTAACATTGTGGTCATTGTTTGTAAAAACAAGTGCGCGGTTTCGGTTATTCTGTATTATATTTACATCTATTTCTGCTATTAACTCTTCGGCCTGAATCTGTGTGGACGTATACTGACTAATTTCCTCAACGTTGATTTCTTTTATCAATTTACAATAATTATGAATTTCCGAAACAAACATCTCATTTATACCCTTTAGTTTAGCACCACTTAGTTCTAATCCTTTATAGTTGGGATCTTCTTCTGATAATTCCGTTAGGGCACACCGAGCAGATCCCATGTTTGATTGAAGGGATTCATAAATACATTTTAAACGAGATCGGATAGCGTCTTCCATTTTAAATAGAGTATCAGCAACATAAAATCAAATTCATAGACCGTTCTCTTAGTAAATGAATATCCCGAGTATCTAAAACAACGTAACTTTGTATGAGATTCTTACGAAACTGAATATACTAGTAAACCGCACACATCTAAGGCCATTAAACGAAATCATAAAACATTATAATTGGTTCACTTAATAAAGTCTATTTACTTAGTACGAATACTCCTTTGATTACTAGGATTTCATATAAAACATGTAATATAATTAATTAATGAACGTTTACTAATATCCTTGGTTACTGCGCAACGTAAAAATTGTAATTATATTTAAGTACTAGACTTCATTCGCACGTTATTGTGCAGTCGGATTTACTAAATAAATGTTTAATCAAGTCGTGACTGAATACTTTCCATCGCTTAAAGTATTATTTCTTAGAATCGACTTGACGTAGGGTAGACTGATATTGGTGGTACCCCAGTGTAGGATGTGTAACCTGTCAATTAACAACTATGAATTCAAACTTCACTGGAGTATTTTTATTTAAAAACTTACTCTAAAACTCAAAGTTCCTATCCGACACAGTTTTTGGGTAGGTTAATAATGTATAAGTCATGTGTAGGCCAATAATGTATCAAGATAACGTCATAATAATAACATGGAACGAAATTACTCAACACTCGCAACAGATTCGAACATTATGGTTTTGTTTTTTGTTGATAACATTTCGTGTAAATTATCTGGCAGTCAACTTCATACAAATTCGTTCCAATTTTGAATTTATTTGTTGGGAGGTAGGTATAGCGGCTATTCGGGCACTATGTGACACAAGCGCGATTCTTTTAAATGTAGAACAAACCATCTACCCACATATTTTATTTACAGAACTAAACAAAAAATATTTTTAAAACTACAATTATCATATCCCAGCATCTCCACCATGTCGTCACATACCTTTTAATGACGAATATCTGAATAAGCCTGGGTAAAATATGATTATGATCTGAATTATGACCGCTGTTGTTATGTGAACTGATTTCCACTGAATAACTGTTACTGAATGATCATCGCAATGATATTGGGGGGTGTCCCCCCAAAGTGGCCTCCAACCTCCCCTTATAGCCACCCCGAGCCTCTCATCTGAATACTGGTCTGATTTGGTATCATTTCTGAATCTGATCGCTGTTGGAATAAATACACACACACACGAATTGATAACATTGAAAGACATTAGTAAAATGAATATCTGGTAAATCTGAAGACACATGCACTGAGTAATGATAAGGTCACTCACCAATATACTGACTGCTAGCTCCGACCATCAGGCCCAAGTGAAGCGGGCGCGCGCGCCGTCTATTCCCGCGCGCCACCCCCTCTTTTCCCCCACCTCACGGCAGGTCTTAACTAGTTATTATCTGTACCTATAGGGTATATTACTTCGCATTCGCGACATCTGGTGTTACCGAGCTTTCCTCGGATTGTATTTGTTAGTTTGACATTTATTAAAAATAAAACCTAGCTAGATTGATTTATCGCCCCCGAAACCCCCCCCCCCATACTAAATTTCATGAAAATTGTTTTAGCTGTTTCCGAGATTCAAATTATATATATACAAGAATTGCTCGTTTAAAGGTATTAGATTTATAGTCATTGTTATCAACCCTTATTTAAAATTGACGATGCACAAGTACCGAAGCGGCAGGGCGGAACCACTTCCGAACTCAACACATCGATATAAATTCTCCGTACTGCGCCGATGCGCCGAGTCTATTAATAACGAACTAATTAAATCACCATGAAGGTTATACAGATACACGTACTAAAATGAAAATCTAGTCATTTTAAACAGTTTGTAAAGGTAGGAAAATTTGAGTTTCCTTAGGTTTATAAGTTATTTTAGATTTTGTTAAGTTTTTCAACGCAGAGAGTAATTTTTAAATTTGTTATGTTCAGCTTTATTCGTATTCAGCCCAATTATATAATACTAGCTGACCCGGTGAACTTCGTGCCGCCTCAGAAGCAATAAATATTGTGTTTACTTATTGTTAGCAGAATTAAATTTAGTTTTTATTAATATTTCACATATCCCCACAAAGTCGATGATTTGAGGCAAGTTGCCAGACAGTAGAATCAATGCGCCTCCTCAACATCTTGAGTCATTGCGCATGATGTCCTACTAAGTGATGACAACCTAGTACTTCGAAGGAATAAAGCGTTTTCTTGCTGAAACACCTATGTTAGGTGAACTCCTACCAAGCCATAACATGTACTACTTCGAAGGCATAAAGCGTTTTCGAGCTGACATACCTATATGTTAGGTTAGTTCCTACTAACTTATGACAATCTGATACTTCGATGGCATAATTATAGCGTTTTCTGGCTGACAAACCTATAGAGGTATGAGGAACAGGGTGTAAAGTTCACTTTATGGAAAAGGGAGGATACCCGTTGAAGCCGTGGGTGCTGGCTGGCTGTGTGACTCGCCGCTCGAAAGCTAAAGGAAGTGATGATGGTGACGTCACGCTGAAGTAGTTGCACGAAAGCTGCGCTGACGTTCATTCTCGGGGTCATCAGTATAGAGGTATGAGGAACAGAGTGTAAAGTACACTCATACTTTATGGAAAAGGGAGGATCCTCCGACCAGACGGGTGTTGTGTCTGGTGGGCAATTGCCCAATAGTTGATGTCGGGATATTGTATATATTCGAGTTTCGTGGTAAACTCTGACTGCGCATGTAGGATTTATTTGCGTAGTTCGCATATGGTATTGTACATGGCGCCACTTCTCTGTTTGTGTTTCAAGATTTTGTTGCGGAGTATTTTTATGTAATGCTGCTACAAACCTATGTTAGGTTAGTTCCTACCAAGTTATGACACCCTGGTACTTCGAAAGTATACAACGTTTTCTAACTGACACACCTGTGTTAGATGAGCTCTTACTAAGTTATGACAACCTGGTACTTCGAAGGCATACAGCGTCTTGTAGCTGACACACCTGTTAGGTGAGCTCTTACTAAGTTATGACAACTTGGTACTTCGAAGGCATAGCGTCTCCTAGCAGACACACCTGTTAGGTAAGCTCCTACTAAGTTATGACATTCTGGTTTTCTAAGGCATAAAACGTTTTCTAGCTAACACACCAACCTAAGTCAGGAAAGCTCCTGCTAAGGTTATGACATCCTGGTACTTCTAAGGCATATGACGCTTTCTAGCTGAAAACTATGTTACTTATGCTGTAACCTGTATGTGGAAGGTTACGATACGTTCGAAGCTGAGAATACGTACTTGTTTTTTGCTCCGTGATAAAAATATCTTTTTTGTAGTAATTAGTGAAGTTTGTACTGTGGAAAGTCACATACGCCGTGATTGTGGCCATAAATTTAATTTTTTCAAATAAAACGACGAAAACAAACAGTGCTAATCATCAAAACATAAAAACAAATAATAAAATATCATTATTAGTGTCGGCATAGTGTGGGGTGTTTGTGTATTTCGAACTAAAAAATATAATCACACCCTCGCTAATTTTTGGATAACCCATTTATCTGCTATATGGTCAAGCTATTAAACGACAGTTATAAGTGTTTAAACGGCGCGTGCAGTTAAAGCCGTACCTCAACCGTAGCAGTCGCACGGTCCGGGTTCAAATCCATGATAAGCAAACAGGCTCTTTTTGTAATCGTCATAATTTGTTGATTGTTTTAATCTAGTGATTTTGAAAATCGAGAATGCCGAAGTGCGGAGCTTGTGGAAGATTTTTGGCAGTAAATGACGGCACAAAATGCTCGAAATGTCCGTGTTTTTATCACCGAGTCTGCGTCAACCTTGCTCCCACAGCAACATTCTCGGCAAACTGGATATGCCCTGGATGTAAAGCAAAGGTGCCTCGGGAAGACAACTCTCAAACTCCTGTGAAGGGAGCAGAGGGGTCCAGCTCATCCACCAGTCTAGTAGCGGTCAGCCCCACTGTTAATGCTGAAATCATTTCACCTGAAATAAAAAGTAGCACACCGGATATTCAAGAGGTCAGTCTAGCGATGGAAATCCGTAGTCTCCGCAGTGATGTTAACGCTTTGAGAGATGAAATCCGTCAGTTTCGAGATGAGTTCTCAGGTCTTGATGATAAGGTGAACAAGTGCTACAATCGTGTGGACACCCTGGAATGCCGTGTTAAAGAACTCGAAGAGAATACCGAGCAAACGAATTCCCCTCGTTTAATTAAACTTGAGGAGACAATTGGGGAACTCCAGCAACAGCTGAATGAGCGTGACCAAGAGTCACTACTTAACGATGTTCAACTGTCTGGCGTTACGGAGTTTAGTGGAGAAAACCCGGTTCAGTTAATAAACACCCTTGCACTCAAACTAGCGATTAACCTCGAAAAACAGGACATCATATTTGTTAAACGTGTTGGAAACGTTCGACGTGACCACACCGAAGGCGAAGTGACGCGCCCTCGAATCGTCGTTGTCCGACTAGCAAGACGCGAGACGCGTGATAATTTGCTAAGTGCAGCGCGCGTCCGTCGCAACCTCACAACTGCTGACATCGAAGTGCCGGGAGCGCCACAGCGCATCTACCTCAATGAGCGCCTGACTAAAACTAACAGGCAATTATTCTACGAGACACGTCAAGCAGCTAGTCGCCTGGAATGGAAGTACACCTGGACTAAAGATGGCCGTATACTTGCGCGCAAAGAAGAGGGAAAGTCGGCTGTGCACATCCGAATGGAAAAGGACATCTCGCGTTTTTTCGTCACTCAGTAGGTTTGTTCTTGTCTACAGTAACAATAGCTATCAACGTGTATGTTATATGGTCGAATTATGCGGTGCCACGTGAGAATGATCAATTTAATCCATTGTTTTGTTCACTGTCTAGCCTATTCTTGTTTTATTGTGCCATGTCGTTTTTAAATACATGCTTATTCATCTTCACTATTATTCAGATAAATTGTACAATACATTTTATATGTTCCTGCCAGAGTAATTCTATTAGTCTCTTAAGTTATTTAGGTTGCTATGTACTTATCATCTACCCTGCCTACGGTGCCCGAACATTTTCATTATATATTTTTTCTATGCCCCTTATAATAATTCACTTACACTACACTTTACTTATTAACCACAACACTCTTGTTTACACACATTTTTTATCAACCCGTAAGTTCTTCTACGTAGTATATTCTGTGACAAGTATAGTTATCGTTTGTAAATTATTTTTTCAATGATGTCTACTACTTACCTTAAAGTTGGTTTTTGGAACGCGGGCTCTTTAGGCACAAAACACGACGAGTTTATAGCGGCATTAATGGGTTTGGACGTTGATATTATGGCCATTAATGAGACGTGGCTGCGAACAGGCGAAGAAGACCGCGCGCCCTCCGTACCTGGATATAGGCTACGGCATATACCGCGCCCATTAGCTGTCAAGAAGGGACGTGGTGGTGGTGTTGGTTTTTATATCAAACACGGAATTAACGTTCGAAGCCACTTGTACTCTGCTAGCCCATTGCACACCACAGTCGAGCAGATGTGGGTTACAATTTCTGTTCGCGGCGTTAAGCTTGCAATAGGAACCGCCTACCGCCCGCCCTGGCAAGATGTTGATCTTTTCCTAGACGCTGTATCTGGATCATTAAATTCCCTGACTCAATGTGAGTACACGATATTGATGGGTGATTTTAACATAAACATGCTTAATGACTCGGACTCAAAGACGGACAAATTGGTCTCATTTTTGGACTGCCTAGGTTATAAACAGTTGGTGCAGTCACCCACGCATTTTACTACGCATGGCAACTCTCTGATAGACATCATCTGTACTAATGTTAAACCACGCTCTGTATCAGTTGATGTAATACCGGATCTAGGTGCGCACGCGTTGATTTCCGGCGAATTTAGTTTTAAATGTCCTAAAATCCCGTCGCGAACCATAACTTATCGACCGCTAAAGGACATTATTAAGGATTATTTCGATCAGGATCTCAAGTTACTTAACTGGAAAGCGTTAACCAACCTGCAAGATGTTAATACTATGGTCAATGAATTTAACTCGAACATTCTTTCCCTATTTGAAATCCATGCACCTTTAAAAACTAGTGTTATTAAGGAGTATTGTTATCCTTGGATTACAGACAATGTTAAATTTATGATGCATTTGAGGAATAAAGCACATGCAGTGTTTTTAAAAAACAAAAAATCTGATTCTAAAAAGTTATATTACAAAGAATTGAAGTCACTTGTCTCTAGGTCTCTATTTTACGAAAAGTCAGCGTACTATAAACACAAAATCAACAGTCAAGTAAATGACCCCAGAGCGCTTTGGAAAAATTTAAAATCTGTCTTGCTCCCATCTAAACATAAAGAATTACCTCTGCACTTTAACGATCCTGACAAAATTTGTGACCATTTTTTAAACGTGCCAGGTAAGGATACGGTTAGTAATTCATTGCTTTCATATTTTGAATCCACACGAAATAACAGTTCCACGTTTACTTTAAAACCTACAACCCGCAAAGAAATCGCGAACATTTTGACTACTATTAAATCAAACGCTGAAGGTTGCGATGGCTTTACCATAAATATGATTTTACTAACACTTCCTGTAACTTTGGACGCCGTGACTGCTGTAGTAAATACATCGGTTATATCCTCATCTTTTCCTGAGTTATGGAAAATTGCCAAAGTGCACCCATTGCCGAAAACTCTTAATGCATTGGATATGAAGGATCTTAGACCTATTAGTATACTGCCGGTACTCTCTAAAGTTTTAGAGAAAGTGGTTTGTGCGCAATTGGTTAATTTTTTAGAGACTAATAAAATCCTCCCTGATGTTCAATCGGGGTTTAGAAAGGGCCGTAGTACAACCACGGCACTGTTGGATGTAACAGACAATATCTTGTCAGCTCGAGATAATGGGATGTGCACTCTTTTGGTGCTGCTTGATTTTTCGCGCGCGTTTGACAGTATTAACGTTCCTCTATTGTTATCAAAGATGGCTTTTTATGGATTCGATGTGGACACCATAAAATGGTTTGAGAGCTATCTTAGCGATCGTTCGCAAATTGTTGAAATACGACGGGCGGATGGCTCAACAGTTGTCTCTAGACAGCGTTCAGTAAGAAGGGGAGTTCCACAGGGCTCGATTCTTGGCCCAGTTTTGTTTATTTTGTATTGCGCTGATATTATAAGAAATATAAATAAATGCAAATACCATATTTATGCCGATGATACACAAGTTTATATATCATTTAAGCCGGAAGACCATGAACAAGCATTAAATGATCTTAATAAAGATCTTGAAAACATCGTTCAGTGGTCGAATGCCAACACGCTTGCCTTGAATCCAACAAAAACCAAGTATATGCTTTTTGGAACCGAAAACCAGTTACGTAAAATTAAACCCTGTGCAAGCTGTGTGACTGTTATGGGGGAGCCTATTGAACGGGTCTACGAAGCACGTAACCTCGGTCTTATCATGGACACGGAACTTCGTTTTCACAAGCACGTGTCCGAGTCTATTCGTAATTGCTATTATAGACTTAAGGTTTTATACAAAGCCCGTCCCTATCTTAGTGAAGAATTGCGAGTCTTGCTGGTGGAGTCTTTGGTTTTATCAAAGTTAAATTATGCGGACACAGTGTATGGCCAACTACTGCTGTCAAAAACTGAAAGAATGATACAAAGACTTCAAAACGCCTGTGCACGGTTTTGTTTTAAAGTTCCCTTTAGAGGACATGTTACACCTTTCTTAAATGAGCACAACATTTTAAAAATGAAAGCTAGACGTAAATTCCACTTGGCGAGCCTACTTTTTGGTGTTATTAAGTCTCACTCCCCGTCTTATTTATATGAAAGACTATCGTGGACAAGAAGACACAGAATCGGTGAGGGAAGAAAATGTTCCCAACAACTTTCCATTCCACAGCACAAGTCGGCGGCTTTTAGAGGTAGTTTCCGTTACGCAGCTACCAAATGCTGGAACAACATCCCCCCTCCCATAAAGTTTAGTAAAAGTAGCTCGACTTTCAAATTGAAATTAAAAATATTTCTACTAAACCATCAAAAAGATCACGAAAATGTTCGAGCCGACATATCTGCCATTTAAAATAATTTATTCCTTTCTTTATTATTCCTGTTATTACCAGTCGATTTAATTTTTCTTTAATTTCAAATCTTATTTATTTTTATTTGTCAATTGTTATTATATGAAAACCGCATGAAAATCTGTTTCGTAGTTAAGAAGAACAACGCAGTCAAAGGATTTTGCCTTATAGGTAGGTTTTCTAGTTATTATCATTTAGATGACATTTCATTGCAAATAATAAGCAAATATTGGGTTTTTACTCTAGTTGTTCAATCATCTCAACACAACACCGACTCTAAAACACATGTATGCCACAACATTTTATTTAAATTTATTTGTAACTCTATTAATTTATTAAGGTTGTATTACTAACACTAGGTATAAGTTATTGTACTACTAACTAACTGCATCTTAGTTTTCATATTTTTTTTTGTTATATAATAATATTATTTTCGGATACACACTTCACTAAGTATTTATTATTCGAGCGTATGGTACTCGTGGGTTGCAGCTGAAAATCAGCGTCAGGTGGTGCATTCTGTGTTGCCATCTGACATTATGCTGAGCTGAGGCCCTTTTGGCATTAATAACATTTTGTGTTTTATTTATAGTTCTAAGGTTATGTAAGCTGTAATGCCAATAAACGCATCTTTCTTTCTTTCTTCTAACCGAGTTATGACAACCTGGTACTTCGAAGGCATAAAGCGGTTAAAAAGCTGACTAACAACATTTATTTACCTACTTTGTTATACCGTGTTTTATGTCACGTTCCACGGGAACGGGATAAAAGGATACTTCACTTCTTATTCATTTATTTACGAGTAGCTATTAGTCCTTGCTACCCTACCGACCATCTAAATAAATTATTAATAATATTCCGTTTGAACATTAGCTATATCTCGTATTAACTGATTTGTAATAATTTGTGAATTAATGTCATACATCGTAGGGATAATTTTTGAATGGTCAGATAACTTTTATCTGAGGAATAAATATGTCGGTTTGACAGCTTTCGTATAGAAAATATGCCAAACTGTCAGATTTATTGTTCAAATATAAGTTTTCCGACTGTTAAGTAATAGTTTAAACCATACATATTATGTACTATCGAGAAAACTTACATCTGACCAATTTGAAAATAAAATTCCGTGCACACAATGACAACATATGTTAGCAAGCGTTACTATAGCAGCTGAGCGCTGCAAGCAATATTAGTCCTTACGGTGTATAGATGTTAGTTTCCTCGATAGTAGTAGTTTTTGACCATCCCTATGGGAAGAAGGCCTTCCCATAGGGATGGTCAAAAACTACTGAACGCCATTTACTGAGATCCTTACACATTCCTTTTTCTTCGTTTACGTTCACATATTTGGTGCTAAACGTACGCCGGTTGCGATTACAACTCACCAGAACTTTCTAACCATCCCCAAACGTTATTACTGTCTGCATAAACTATGGGTTTGAAATAAAAGTTCATTTTGATCTTTTAGCCAGTCAGTAGGTGAGTAACCGAGGCCCCGATATGCTCTACTGAACTATCATTTACAATACAACGTGTAACATGTATAGTAAAAGCAATTTTATTTGTCACAGTGTACAACAGCAGTCAGAGTTAGCCATAAAAGGGGATGTATTTGGACTAACAAAGAGGCTGTTTCCTCTGTGTGGCGGACCGCGAGGAGAGTCAGGCCGACCGCGGCGATGCTAAGACGGAGGTCTAGAATCTGCAGCCATGGGGCAGTAAGAACAGACAGGTCTCCAACATCTTTATCGTGCACTGTTACCAGCTCTTAAAGGTAAAGAAACAACACTGATGATGCGTTTACTTAGACAGCCAAAGTTGTTTGCACAAATCTTGACAGTTCTTACACAATCTTGTTATTTCTGTCTAATACGTCTAACCGCAACTGTCAAGAATTGCGCAATGAATTGCCCGAGTAAGCGCATCTTGATTAAAACATTTACATACGTTTTAATAAAGTAAATAAGAGGGGGGGCTTTGAAAAATATTGCCATATTAGTCCAGTCGTCAATGATGCACAGCGGACCGAATTTCATTATAAAATGTGTAGTCAATCAATTATTGTAGTTAGTTGGAAATAGTAGGACAACTAATTATAGATTTTTTGTATATAATAGGTCTTTACCTATGAAATTGCCGTTTTGTATGAAAAAATTTAAACGAATTTTTTTCATGAATTTTTTATTTGTATTAATCGAAGTAATCACCCATGCAATCAATGCATCTTTGCCATCGCAGTGGCAGTTTATTGATGCCCTTCTTAAAGAAATCAGCTGGACGGGAGGTAACAAATTCTTCAAAGGCATTTTGTACTGCCTCTCGGGTATTAAATTTTTTTCCCGCCAAGAAGTTATCCAAATTCTGGAAAAAGTAGTAGTCTGTAGGCGCAAGGTCTGGTGAGTAGGGCGGATGACGGAGAGCTTCCAACCCCAGTTCTTGCAACTTGGAGACCGTCTGCTGTGCAGTATGAGGTCGCGCGTTGTCGTGCAGGAGCAGCGGAGACGAGCGATTGACCAATGCTGGTTGGAGATGCGCCAGCTTCTCCATCATTGTGTTCAGTTCTTCACAGTACACATCTGCAGTAATGCTCACCCCGTTTGGTAAGAAGCTGTGATGAATCACACCGGCGCTAGACCACCAAACAGTGACCATCACTTTTCTAGGGGTAAGTTTTCGTTTAGGGCATTGTTTAGGTGCTGAACCAGGATCCAACCAACTTGCTGAGCGCTTACGGTTATCAAACAATCCATTTTTCATCGCAGGTAACAATGCGGTTCAAAATTCCTTCATTTGTGTGTCTGTTGAGCAGTGCAAGGCACGTCTCGACGCGTACTTCGCGCTGGCGATCATTGAGTTCGTGGGGCACCCATTTGTCAAGCTTTTTTACCTTGCCAATTTGACGCAAATGGACCAATATTGTTTTGACGCTAACGTCGAAAGCTGCTGCTAATTCAGCCGTAGATTGTGTATCATCAGCTTCCACAATCGCCTTTAATTCGTCATTGTCGACCAAAGTCTTCGGACGACCGCGAGGTTCATTTTTCAGGTCGAAATTTCCAGAACGGAAGCGAGCAAACCAATAACAGGTGGTGCGTTGGTTTGTAGTGTTAGCTCCGTAAACGTCGTTGATGTTGCGTGCCGCTTGTGCCGCGTTGCTGCCACGACGGTACTCATATTCCATAATTACTCGAATTTTTAACGTATCCATGATGACGAAAAAGATTGAAATGCGATGAAAATGTAACACTAATCAATAAAGAAATGACTACTTTTAGAAAAAAAAATCCATGTTTTTAAAATAAAATTAATTTGAAATTAGAATTCTTAGCCAAACAAAAATTATTTTGATTTGAAATGGCCAGTACTGCAGAACGGCAATTTCATAGGTAAAGACCAATATTTTGTCTAGCATTTTCGTGTTTTCGTTAGAATGAATAATTATAATAACTTTTATTTCTGCTCCACCTCAGAAAAACCAAGGCTTTTGTTTTATAATCTGAGTGCTCCTCCATCAAGTCACTTTAATTACCAAATATCTGGATGATCGAGCTTCGCTCGGTTTCTTTTTCTGTTTGAAGTTTTCTAAAAATGAAACCCATCGATTTATCGCCCATAAAACCCCCTGCATACTAAATTTCATGAAAATTGTTGGAGTCGTTTCCGAGATTCAGATTATATCTATACAAGAATTGTTCGTTTTTAGTTATTAGATTTGTAAATCTAAATAATTGATGATTGAAATGAATGGCATGGCCAAGGACACGCAAAAATTCTACCATTAGAAAACTTTTACTTAACGTGACGGTATTCTTCGTAAAAAAACGTGGACAAACTGATTATCGGCTTTCATCATCTTATTAAATTAAAATTGAAAAATCCTAAGAATCATTGAAATATATATTATATAGATAGATAGATAGGTAGATCTTACCTATCTATCTATCTATATAAATAAAAAGAAAGGTCCTGACTGACTGACTGACTGACTCATTAACGCCCAGCCCAAACCCTTGGACCCAGATAGCTGAAATTTGGCACAGAGGTTACCTTTATAATGTAGGCAAGGAATAAGGAAGGATTTTTCGAAATTCAACCCTAAGGGAGTTAAATAGGTGATGAAAGTTCCGCGCGGGCGAAGCCGCTGTCAAAAGCTAGTTCTGTACAAATAACTCAACGAACAGTTAAAATACGAATGTCGTTAAAACACAGAAGTTAAAAATAACATAGTTGAAGAGGCATCTGAAAGAAGCCTCACGGTATGAGAGTTCTGCCGATGGGTTTCTGTCAATGTTGGACATATTATAACCTTGAACGTGTAAGAGAGATAGTTGATCAAAAAAGCTGTGAGCTAGGACATTGGTAGTTGTGTTAGTAGGCTATAAAACCTAAAATTGCATACAAAGTTCATCAGTGACGTAGTACTAACAGCCTCCCCGACTATGTCGCTGCGATCGCCGAGCCTCGGATTGGCTGCAGCTAGGACGAGGAAAGCGGAAATTCGATAAGCAAATACAAGACAGAAATATTGTTAATAAATACAGTTTTACATAGTAACTTTAAATAATTCATGAAAACGTTTATAATTAACATTTTTTTTAAATCATATTTCAATGTGAACTATGATTAAAAAAAGAAAAGTCTTTGAAGAAAAGTCTTTGTTACGACTAGTGGCCTTCCCGCCCTGTGGAAGCTCGTCCGAACTGTAGAATGTATTGATTCATAACCCCCACGCGCGGGGTAACTTAGGGTTGTCACTCAGCAGTTTTCATTTACTTTGACCAAAATAATTTTGCTCGTGGTTTTGTTTGAATACGAGTACGTAATATCCAGTTTTTCAGCATGAATTTGAATCGAGTAAACACTTTAGTAGCCTGCAGTTAGGTATAGTAACTTAATTTGACCTTACCGGTAGCAAAGGCGATACAGGTTCTACGGTGGTGCTTCTGAGTCCCTGTTGATAGTAAGGTACTATGGTTCTCAAAGAAACTAGCATCGCCCCACGGTGGTAAGGTCCATCTTCACCTGTTGCGGCTAAAGTACCCGAAGTTGTTGTTCCGTACATTTGAAGGAGTGAAGGCCCAAATGTGGGAAGAAATCCTAGGAAATAAATAAACAAGTCTAAAAATGAACAAGAATTTAAAAGACGATGTTCTTTATGCGGTTGAGTTTCTATAGGATTGAAATCATAATCTCACATGTAATTAGATACATAATAAATTCGTTTCTATTTACATCGGATCTTTACGGAATACGATGTTTAGTTCTGAATTAAATTAGAGGACACATACCGTTTTCTCCATCGTGTGAAATCTGGCCAAGTTTCAAATGTGCAGTGGCCATCACTCTGTTGAAGCATCCATCTCCGGAACACACCTCTAAACGGATCATCTCGCTCATACTTGGAAACATCTCGACTATCGATATCTGCTCGCAGTAAGTTGGATGGTTGTTGCGCATCTGCACTGCAGTTTTAGCCTACAAATTGAAAAAAAAACATCTCATCGCTGATGTTCATTAGCCTTTAGCAGTATAGTTCTGGAAATATCCTACTAATGTTATACAATTTTAAAGTTTGGATGTTTGTTTCTCAATTACGCAGAAACAGCTGAACGGGGATGAAAAAACAAAACGTTTATAACCTGGATTAACATATAGGATACTTTTTCTCCCGGTAGTACGTTCCCGTGGGATAATTTCCGAACCCCTCGTGGGCGAAGCCGCTGGCAAAAGCTAGTTCTACATAAAACTACATTTACATTTTACTTTGCATTAGATTTTGCTTTCTGACTTTTTCTGGTCATAAATCCAATCCAAACCCATCCCATCCCATCCATGGAGTGACTGCTTATCTGACCTCTACGACCCAGTAACTGGGTAACACGATATCCTTTGGTAAGACAGTAAGACTGGTTGTCAGATTTTCGGGAAAAGGTTAGGCAGATGATAATGATTTCAAAATTACCGAAAGTCCACAAAAAGACACTTTGACGAAAGAACTGGGTAGTTTTCCGAAGCGCCGATCGCCTTGTCCATGACCATTAGGCAAATTGAAAGCTCCGTATATTGTGATCACATAGTTAGCTGGCTGTTGCTCCGATCCAGTAGGTAAGAGCAGATTGCTGCATCAAAAATAAATGATAATAAGTATTTGTACATTTCCTGGGTAAAAACTTCCATAAAAAAAACCAAGAAAGAAATATTCTTATGTTAAACGGTTTTAACTAAAAGCTAAAAAATTATTCGTTAAAATAAAATCATGGAGCGTAGCGTAACCTGAGTAAATATGTTTCACGCGCGTCACGATTTTATTTTACCGAATATTTTTTTAGCTTTTAGTTAAAACCGTTTAACATATAATTATTTTTTTTAGTTAATCCATTTTCAAGATTTTATTTCCGCACTATTTCTCATTCTATTTATTTACTTTTTTTATTCTTAAATTGTATTATTATCAAAACTAAAGGTGTGTACCAAATATCAGATCAATCTGCCGACAGGCAAGCTAAATAAAACCGTTTAAAAGTAGGCTAGTCAATAGTTTTTGAGAAACCATATATGTTCGTTTGAGATTATTGCCCTCAATATAATGAATTTTTAAGTAATATTCCATTTTTTTTTTTCATTTTTAACCACATAGCTTATGCCCGCGACTTCGTACGCTTGAGATTTCCTCTTCCCTCGACCCATCCCATATCGTTCTTTCTTACTTTTAAATTTTTGCTCAACTCCTAAAGGTGCTAGGGTAAAATTTAATAGCCTATAAGCCTTCCTCTAGAATTAGGCTATCAAATGCAATTCGCCTTCGCCGGGATGCTCATATTCCGTTCTGTTTGTATGATATTTTACTTTATTTACTAAAACTTAATGCACAAGGAAAAATACTGTGCAAAGGCGAATTTAATGCCTGAAGCTTTTTTGACTGGACAACCTTATAAAAAAAAAGGGTGACATAGGGACAAAACATGTCAGGTAATATTCTCCTTTTCCCTTCTACCCTTCTCTATCTCTAGAAACGTTTCCAGTTTCTTTGCGACTGCCACACTAAAGTTTAAGGTCATCAGATAACTTGAAGCTTTAAATGCATATGCATTCAATAACTTTTTGGCGCAGCCGTGAGGCACACACTGTAGTACCTAGTTATTTATTTTTTATTTTTTTTGTTATTTATTTTGTGTTACACGAACTGTGTCCAAATAAACGGTATTCTTTCTTTCTTAAATCATTTACCATCCAGGCCGCTCGTTTGTGGAATGCATTGCCAGTTAGTATAAAATGCGCGCAGTCATTTCATGTGTTTAATTATAAAACAAAGGGAGATATACCGCGCGGTACACCAAGAGTGAGGCCAAAAAAGCAAATACTGATTAAAAACTGAATACTATATATACGCCATGAAGCGTCGCATTGTATGTACATATCATGCGACGCTTCAGTATTTGGTTTTTTGGCCTCACTTTTGATGTTCCGCGCGGTCTATCTGCGTTTGTTTTATAATCTGAGTGTTTAAACTTTTAAAGAAAAAATTACTACTCGTTGTGATCCTGTTGTCGTAACTGTAAAAATGTTGTTTGAAAAAGATCTTAGAAAGCCATAAGGCCGCCCATTGCATATTTTTTAGTGTTTGTTTTATTTTTCGCTATGTATTTTTGTGATGAACAATTAGGTTCGTGGATGAAAACACACCTTATTTCACCGAAGGGTTGAAAAGATGTATACCTTTAGTACACACGGCTACACAACAAGCTAGACATTTCCAGTTTACGCTGATCTCGCACTGTACGGAAATCAAATACAATGCGAGATTAGCTTATACTGGAAATGTATAGCTTACACACATTTCACCAGCTACATTTAAGTCCCATGTATAATAGGGGTGAGCAGATTGCATCAACCAGGGACAAATCTAAACACCGAGCTGCTACTGAAAAAATCCAGATAGAAAAAAGCAATAATACTTTACCTGACCTGCGAATCGAACCCACGACCTCGTACTATCCAACCGCCTAACGAGAGCCTCGAGAGATGTTGATCGATGCTTTCGGCCATCAGGCTGATACGACAATAGAAACAATGACAGCCGAGCTCAAATTTAACATGACAACCTTTTGAGCTAAGTTGAAGTATTTAGTTTGTTTTTCATTTCTTTTTAACCCCCGACGCAAAAACGATGGGGTGTTATGAGTTTGACGTGTCTGTGTATTTGTGTGTCTGTCTGAGGCAACATAGTTCCCGAACGGATCAACCGATTTTAGAGAATAATATTTATTGGCCTTTTAACTAAATGAGTTCGGCGGTTCCTACCTGACTACTGCGAAGAAAGGCCGAAAGAAACCCAGAAGTCTAAGTATATTTTAAAGTCCAGATATAACCTTGGTCAGGTCATGTGAAGACCATGTAGGTTGATATCTGAAATAGTCTTTTGAGAAAACACAATTGGCCTCACAATTTGAGTGAATCTCCAAACAGTGCACGTAATTATCAGTAATCGTGCAGCACATCTTGATACTTAAGGTGAACCTAGTCCACATTTTTCCCATACAAACTTCGGGAGTGTATACTCCACTGTTTGACAATGTACAACATCAACTTTTTGACATGGTATGGTTTTCTCCTATTATTAATATTGTGTGTACGGAAACAGAATACTAAAACTAAAAATCATTAAAAAGTTAGAAGCCAACAAAGATTCGTTTTTCTTGCTAATTTAACCTAACTTTGGGCGTGTTTAAGTAATAAAGCAAGTGTAAAATCTCGAAAACTAAGTCGGTACCGACAAAGCTCAATCATCGAAAAGATCAATAAACTTTATTGGTCATTGATTTATGTAGTGGTTTTTTCAGAAAACCCGATCTTCCGAAAGCGCCTGTTTTACTATAAGTGATCCTGCAGCTCACTCAATAATGTTGTGCGTGTGACTAGCGTCTAACTGCTCATCACGGGTACTACCTCTGTTGGACACGATGCCTGGTGAAACAGCGTGATTTTTAGCCAGGGTCATCAGTGAGTTCGAGCCCGCGACTAGATTCCCCTTAAAGGAGCTCAATTATTTGACAAACAATAACAAAGAGAGGATATTTAGGTAGGCTGCATAAATTACTCAAACTGCCCGATCATCATTAATACTGAGAAACAACAATTAAAATTATACTTACTCTTCAACCCTCTCATCGTTTACAACAACAGGCAAAACTTGAATATCTCCTCTGAATATGATGGAAATGTCCACCTTCAAAAAACCTACGGTTCCAGCAGCAGGGTTCCGTGGCAAGCTCAATTGCGCCCACTTGTGGAAAACCTGATGTTCTGAAAATGAAAAGATTAGGTAGGAATAACAGTCAAATTCAGATTTTTATTGATTTTTGAGAAACTTAGATATCTACAAGAACGCAATACAATTATAATGAAAATGACATCAACTACACTCAACATAAACAGTTTAACAAACTAGTTTTGCCAGCGGCTCCGCTAGCGTGATCCTCAAAAATTATCCCACTGGATCGTAGGTACTACTTACCGGGATAAAAGTATCGTATGTGATAATCCGAGTTATAAACTATATGTATGCCAAATTTCAACCAAATCCGTTAGACCCCTTGTGCGTGATTGAGTACCAAACTTCAAACATCCAAACATACAAACTTTCACATTAATAATATTAGCAGTCTAACGGGGTCTTTAGAGCTGATAATAATTTACAACTATATTAGATACTTTTGTTTGGGTGGGAAATCATCAAATAACTTCTCCTGCTCTGGGTGGAGCAGGAGGGCGTGTCAGACTTTTACTGATTAAAACCCACCAGTGTTCGCTCAGTAGCCGTATGCCCGGGGCGGCGCGGCGGTATCTATTTCGAACAGCCCGCACCGCTGGCAAGCATCGGCCCTTGCGGACCCCACCAAATGTTGCTGACATCTCTGACGGCGCGCGTGGAACACAACGCGCCGTCGTCGACCCGGGTATTTTTTTTTTACAACGTGGAGAAATGCCTACTATTGCGCTACCACGGGGAGATAGCGCAGTTATGTGGAACTGTAACCCACTAAAACTCCACGGTGCTGCTTAAGGCAGGAACACGGAAACGCGCAAGCCATCCGCAAACCCGCCGCGGCTGTCCGTCACCGGACCCTCCTCTGAGGGGAATAACCCCTATCACCGGCGCATCAGGACACATGGTACGCCGTGACCAATCACTGTGTTCTGACATCCCTTTAAGGCGCGCGTGGAACACAACGCGCCGTCGACCTGGGCCTGCTCCTTACCGGACAGCGAGCTACCCATTACTCGCCGACCACAAGCCCACGCCTACGGTGCCGGGAATCAGCCTGGGATTCCCGACGCCTTTGTTAGATACTTGCAATTCATTTTAGTATAAATAAAAAAATAACTACACTTTCGATCGAGAATAATCTGAAACAAAAACCATCGCTCATTTACGCAGCTAAGTAATTTCGGTTAGAAAACTGCGCAGTTTATGTGGCAACCCTGTCTTGTATTCGAGCGAGCCAGACGAGGCAGTCGCAACGAAGGCTATTCGCAGTTCTCCCTTGATTGTGTTCGGACGTTTATAGCTGGGTGGATCTTTTCTCGGGTTCGGGCTACCGGGTAACCGGCACCGCGCACCTGACAGTGAGTGTATAAATCGAGTGCAAACCAACGTGTGAACAACCTAAGCGTGAAATCGGAAATAAAAAAATATTCTTCCTACGTGTGAAATCGGACATAACTATTAATTCTACGTGTGAAATTGGACATAACTATTAATTCTACGTGTGAAATTGGACATCACTATTAATCCAAACCAGACTGCTAGCCCTATAATAATCCGACGCCTGCCAGGAACCAGATAACATCTTAAACGTGTGAAAAGAGCCTGAACTGATTTTGTTTCTGAAGTGAATAAATAACATTAGAAAGACATGTTTAATGAAAATAGACACTGTCTTATAATGATTTTTGTGAATTATTTACCAGATAGCTGGACTCAGGTACGGACAATGGTATTGTGACATATACAATTATGTACTAATAGGCACTTTTAACAAATCTGGAATACTTTCGGTTTATTTTGGTATGTGATATATATCTTCAACCCAATTCTGTTCCATTTCAGGATTTATCTGGTGGAACCTATCCAGACATGGAGGGTGACTAATTCATTTCCCACAATACCGCAGGTAATAATGAATAAGAAATTGATTACTTGATAGATATGCACTTCTGGATATATATAAAGGAATGTAAAAAAGGAGCATGTAAAAAAATAATGTTTTAGTTTTGTATTTTCGAGTTTAATTTGTTTTTTTTTTTTCGGTTCTTTGTTGATGGGCTATGAAGTCAAAAGTATTAGGTGCGCGTATTAGATTCAGGCAGAGAACAGATGATAGAAGCGTAGATTTGGTCAATTTCAAGGAGTTTAAAGAAACCTGAAAGTTTAAAACGTTATTACACAAAAATACAGTGATAAAGTGTCCGTTTATTCTATAACTATTTTGTAAAGAAGTAATTTTTCGTCAAGACAAGAAAGTAAACACTACTACGTATTATGTTTTACCCAGTAACTGGGTTGTGGAGATCAGATAGGCAGTCGCTCCATGTAAAAGATAGGTATTCAGATGCATCCGGTTAAACTGGAAACCGATTCGAATATAGTTGGGAAATGGCTAAGCAGATGATGATGATTAGTTTTTGTGTTGCCAGCCCAAGGGCTTTACTTTGTGTAAATAACTTCACCATTACTGCTCTTAAAACGGTGACGGAAAACATCGTGAGGAAACCGGCATGTCCTAGAACCAAATAATACTCGAAGACACGTGACATCTACCAACCCGCCCTTAGCCTGCGTGGTGGATTAGGGCCCACTCCGTTCACGGCCTGTGCCCCAACAGTGGGTACGTTATCCGCTCCTCTTAGGCAGACTCATTGAGTCTGATAACAATAGAAAAGTAATTGTGTTAATTACTTGACACTTGCCAGTATATAGGCTTAGTGATGGGTATGTGAAGAATATTTTAAAACATCCAAACATATTTGGCCCAATCCAAAATTATATTTATTTTATAATTATATATTTGTTCCGTGTGGTGCCGGACGTAAAAGAATAGCAACATCCCATTTCTTCCCGTGGGTGTCGTAGAAGGCGACTAAGGGACTTACTAGAGAATGGGCAGCACCGTTCTCTATGCATTTTACCACCATTCTGCGATCGCCAACCCGCCTGCAAAGCAAGGCGATTATGGCAAAACCCACGGAGGGAGGTTTTGGGGAGGGTTTGGGGGAGGCCTATGTCCAGCAGTGGACGTCTTTCGGCTGAAATGATGATGGTGATGATGAAAATTATATTTTATACAGTACTCTGTGCCAGCTTGCTTCGAGATAGTGGTCTAACTTTTTAACGGCTCTGAAGCTGGAAAACATAAGATTGGAACTTGTCATTGCATCTTGCAATGTTCAACGATAATCATCTATCAATATACTATCAATAACTAACAAAACCGCTTACGTACGGTAGCTTCACACCCAAATTTTTCATGAGTATTTCTACTCTTTAACATACATAACGCAAACCTCATGTTTGGCAAGTGAACGTTTAACTTTTTAACCGCTTACGTCGGATCAATCCAACAAATATTTTCAGGGTCAACTTATCGATGGAAAGTTTAAAACTCACATCAAACGTGTCCCTAACAAAAAAGCATATTAAAAGATAAAAGACTACGTTGAAGACGAAAGTTTGGCATTAATTCCTTCTGCACATGTGGCTTCCCTGGTACCTCATTAACAGCATAACTATGTGAAAGTCTAATAGCTGTTCCCAAATTACATAGTTCTTTTTTATTCTTTTTATTTTTAAATGCTGACATATTCTCGTCATTATTTGACAGTATACATCAATTTTAATATCGACTATGTTTGTGATTGTCATAGAAATCATGTCACTTAGCTTATATAGCTTCATTTTATTTATGTAGATTATTTTACATATTGTGAATGAAAGAACGTTATAGGCCTGTAGACGATTTCCAATTCTGTACTTTCATTCCTCTAAGTACCTGGTACTTATTGACAGGCCTGCACTGTCCTCCCATACCTATTATCACTGTAATTTGAAAACATTGTTAAAGCCAATTATTTTTAAAAGAGTAACCGTGGCGTTTCTTGTCGGCTCTTTTCCATAGGAAGTGACAATTTGGAACCGTGCACCTAGCTTCTGATGTTTCATAAGTGCCCATGCAGGTTTATATGAAATAAAAATATAATGATTTTGATTTTCGAGTCCATTTTGCCAGGGTCGTATATTTACGACCAAAATACCGCAGTTCGTTTAATATTATTTTTATTTAATTACGCTGTATTCTATCAAAGAGATGTTTAGATTAGATAAATAGTAGTAAGTAATCATTTACAATTTATTACACTTTAGTCTCTTAAATTAGAAGTCTAGTAATTATAGCACATCCCTGTTTGTTGTAAGTATTTATTTTTCGATTCACTGTGTTGGGCGCCACTATAACTGATATGAAGTCGGTCGGTTAAAAGGTTAAACAATAACTTTCTTACCAACTAGTACTTTTACCAATTTTAATGTAGTCAAATTTTTCAGTTAGTGTAACATATTTTACGCAAAATAAAGTAATAATTTAATATTATTAATATTAAGATTCTGGTAGTAGTTTCTGGTTTTACTGTGTATCTTGGGTTTTTTTTTGTAAATCAACGGATAAGGCCTGTTTGAATTTAACCTTATTTGTATTAAATTTTGGTGAACACAGATCATAGGGTACTACCACCGAATAAGTTCCCGTTACATTACATATCATCATCATCATCATCTGCCTAGCCTTTTCTCAATCACGTTGGGGTCGGCTTCCAGTCTAACCGGATGCAGCTGAATACTAGTTTTTTACATGGAGCGACTGCCTATTACTGCCGTTACATTACTTATCATACATAAATAATCAACTTATATTGTTCTTAATGCTGGGACACAGGCCTCCTATCGATGAGAGGGAGTGGGCTATAACCCACCAGTCGTGCCCAGTGTGGGTTGTTAGATGGGACATGTCGGTTTCCTCAAGATCATTTCCTTCACCATTTTGAGAGCAGTGATGATGATGAAATAATTTACACCAAGTAAAGCGCCTTTTGTGGGTTCAAACCTACGACCTACAACTCGTAAGTCATTACATTGCCAGTCAAGTACTTTCAGAAAATATTTCAAAGTCGTAGCATACCTATTTATCATAGCGTATATGATGTGCCCCATTGTTAAGTGCCTGCCCGAAAATAAAAAAAAACTGTTACGGAAAATTACATTCTGAACAACTTTACCAGGTACTATTTACCAGATAGTTAATACCTACTTTGCGAAGGATTGCGTTCCTTGCGAAGCATGTGTAGCGTAACTTTCAATAATAGGTTGAGGAATGACATAATGTTGGCCACGTTGCAGTTTTAAATAAGAATATCTGGATGACCGAGCTTCGCTCGGTACTGTACGGAAATCCTATGCAATGCGAGATCAGCTTATACTTGACTTCATGATGTTTAGCTGTATGTACAACTTGACTGGTGTTCTTTTTTGTTTAATTTATGGTTTTTACAATCTCATCCTCACACAGTTTTTTTTTTTCCAGATTCAATATGTAAATATAGAAGTTATAAGCACCGGTTTTTTTTTACAATAGTCAAAATGCATTTAACCACTAACCAAGGCAGTTTAGACTGTGGTGAATCAAATGAAGTTGATCGTGATGCCCCAAGCAGTACAGATTCAGACGACGGAGTTGAGCGAAATGGCTTCCATGAAGAATCTGATAGCGCTGACAATGAACTATCGGATGATGAAGCAGAGCCCCCTTACAACGTTGAGGCATTCTTTAATCCAGTGTTTAATATAGCGGATCTAAATATCGACCCACATACTGATGATGAACAACCATCTGAAGGCCATGATTATTATTTCATGATTGAACATAACTTTGAAGACATTTCGAGTTCAAGTGAACTGAGCGACGAAACTCAAGAAGACCAACAGGAAATAGTTGAACCCGAGAATGAACAACGAGAAACTTCAAAAAACCCTGAAGGAGATAATTTAAACGGTACCCAACTAAACTCAGAAAGTAAAGACGATTTAAAAAACGCCCAACCAAGTGAGACAAATAACACAGAAAATAGTAGCACGAATGATATAAATCCAAACTCGTTTAACTATGATCATTCTGAATACATTATGGTTGATTGCGATGATGAGCGCATTGAGCCAATCGCTATAACAACTCCTTGCTTCGGAACCTTCTACTCACCTAACATCCATGGTCCTCACAACTCTGATTACCCACTATTTAACTACCACGGTTCCAATAACTCTGGATATCCATCGACTTACCCACCGTACGCTCCAGTTGATGCTGGCAACATACAGAGATCGAGATACTTTACCCCGCCTTTGTTCAACACCACGTTTTCGTCTCAGCATCATGCCGCAAGTAACCCTGGCTATGCAACTCTGCATTTATTGCCAATTTTAAGATATAACTTCCACAACAACCCTAGATTACCGACCTCCCATTACCATTTCCAAGGCCACGACCCAAGACCTTGCTCAACCATTTTTACCACCACAAATCACCGGACCAACCCATTATGTTACTCGACGAACTACAACGCCCCAGACCACACTGGTTACACAGGCCCTCGTTGGATAAACAACCATGGCTACGTACCGCCAAGTCCACGTTACGACCCATCACGTAACAACGGTTATCTATCTTCATCTGGACATAGCAGTTTTGTACCGCCAGCCTACCTTGACCCGCGTTTTTATGGTTACGGCAACCCGTACTCGCCTTACTACGCTCCGGCATATTCCAGCGGTAGCACGTACTATCCTCAGTACAGCGTCCCGTATTCTGATTACTCTGCTCCTCAGTACCTAGACACTCAAGATTTATCTGAAAACGTCGCTTCACAATCCCCAGTCACTCAAGTATTATCTAATGACGAGGCTTCTGGAGCTTCAGCGTCAAATAATTACGGTAGTGCAGGTACATCTGGCTACAGCGGCCCGTCTTCTGGTTGCCCTGATACTCTAGACGTATCTAAGAACGTTGCTTCACAATCACCACTCATACAAGTACTTTCTAATGACGACGCTTCTGGCTCAACAGCGTCAAATAATGACGAGACTTCTAGCTCTACAACAGCATATAATGTCGAGGCTTCTGGCTCCACAGCGTCATATAATTACGATGGTCTAAGTACATCTGGCTACACCGCCCCAGTTGCACCTCGCTATGGCTTGCCAGGATGGTTTTTTTTCTATTCCGGTTACGGCAACCCAGACTTCACCATCCACAGCGGCCCAGACTCAATTAGTAACGGTTCCCTAAACTCTACAGGAAATGACGCATCGAGCATGTCTGGAGATGCTGAGCCTGGACCTTCTGGTGAACAAAGAGAAAAGCGATCTCCTTTTAATTCAGATTCCCAGTCCAGATCCTTACCCAATTCCACACGTCGACATGATCGTAATCGTGGAGATACCCACAGGCAGTAACTTTTGTAATTAGATGGAAAAACATATGTTTACCAATTATATTTTAATGAAAAAGAAAACTTAATATTTTTTGCCAAATGTATTACTTTTTTTCAATGTTAAAGCCTTGTTTGCATGAGGACAGCTTTTCAGTAAGGAGCAGACGAGAATCGCCAAGTGATTTCATACTAATAGTAGTGTTTACACTGATTGTGTAAATGATACAACAAATTATATCGTTTGATATAAACTCTTTGTGTTAACACTCACCGTGTCAACAATGCTTAATTAAATACACATGTTATGAATGCGACAACACGTCGATAATGTCCATACGACACTCGAATGCGATATAAAATTAAGCCAATTCTCGCCTCAGCCAGCGGTGCGGGTTGGCTGCCAGGGGTGCGGGTTGTTCAAAAGAGATACTAATGGAACACGAGTGGGTTTTAATCAGTAAAAATCTGACACACCTTCCTGCTACACCTAGAGCGGGAGAAGTTATTTGATGATTTCCCACCCAAAAAACTCTTCGTGTAAACGAGGCTTAATGCTCGATTTGAACTAGACCGATTTTACATTCATGTATTAGTTGGGTAAGAACGGTAAACATTGTAGTAGATACATTGTTTTAAATGTTTTAGAATTTGTAAATATTATGGTTCATTTTCATAACGAAAACGAGCTCACGAACTAATTCTAGTTTTAATAGCCAAAGGCAATTTGTATAATCTAATATGTATTAAATTCATTTTGAGATAGGATTAACGCGAATTCAATGAATATATTATTTAAATTCAAAGTACCTATAGACGCCTCCATTGATTGTGATCCTCCTCTATTGATCATACTTTCTTACATTCAATCATTTATCAAGTCAAAATTATAAGCTTACGTACAAAAAATAACGCAAAAAAGAAAATCTGCGAAAGCACCTGTTTATTTTTGCTTTAAACACTTAAGCCAAAGGAAATAATGAGTTATTTAACGCACATCTTGTTATTGAAGATGTACTACTTTTTTAAGACCCTTAAATTGTTGTTGTTAAATTGTTGTCCGTAAATAACGAACAAAAAAACTGTTAAACCGTTGCATGCATGATAGATGTGAGAAATGTGACTTTAAAGTCGTAATGACTGTATGTTTTAAACATAATATTCTCATTTATGAACATATCGGAATTAAACATAATTATAATACATTGTCACCTAGATTGGCATGTCAATTATTATTTCGACGGGCAAGATATGTTCTGTCATTAGTATTAGAAACATTAAGAGTCTTCAGAACTTTAGTACAAATTTCATTGCTTTATGTTGCAGTTAAAGGTAAAATCACTGAAATAACTGTACAGTGTACACCCAACTCGGGTTACATTAGAAAAATATTGATAATCTATCTTTGAACCGTTTATGATTACCGTATGTTTCAGGTTAAGTGCTTTTGTTTGACAGAATGTCCATTATCAACCCTGAAAGTTATTTAGCCTAGATTTTGACATAATAATGAGATGGCGCGAATGTTGTAAAAAATTTAAGTCTTTTTGCTGATGTTACTGAAGGTACAAAATTATCCGTGTTGATTAGTCCGACAGAAGGCTTGCGCGAGATGAGCCTGCACACTAATTGCGTAACTCACGATTAATCATAATCTGTTTCGCCTTGAAACAGATTTCCATTGCTTCATATGTTCGAAAAATGTGTCTGCTCAACAACGTAAATAACGCAATGAATATTGTTGAACTGTCAAAATGAAACGGATTATGATTAATCGTGATTTACGCAATTAGGGTGCTGATCTTGTGTGCAGTAGGGCTGCTTGCTGACCAGTGCCACTTGACAGAGCCACTGGCGCTTGCCAATCGTAGTATAGAATGTATTATTTGTCACCGATACCAATTTATTCAATAATTCATGTCAAGTCATTTAAAAGTGAACGTAACTTAATAATAATATATCGATCTACTAATGTCTGTGAATTATTTTATTTTAACCACATCCGTAACCATTCATAACCAGTCAAGTTCATTAATACACATATAAGGAATTTGACTAGGGTACTTTTCCTAACCTAACAAGCAAATCTTTCAAAATATCATCGTCAGTGGTTTAAGCTTTGCGTTGATTTAGTAAGATGAATTGCGTCGTGATGTGGATACGTTTGTAAGTATGGTCTCTCACCCAGAAACTGCCGAATGGATTTGGATGAAATTTGGCGCACATATAGATTATAGCCTAGATTAACACATAGGATACTTTTTATTGCGGTATTACCTTCCCGCGAGTTAATTTCCGACATCCACGCGGGCGAAGCCGCGCGCGGAACTTAGTAATATTATGAATGTTATTATTTTTAGATGTTTGGATGTTGTTACTCAATCACCGAAAACGGCTGAACGGACTTGGATAAAATCAGTACACTGATAGTTTGTAACCGGGAATCACACATAGGATACTTTCTATCTCGTTAGTACCTACGTTCCCGTGAGATAACTCAGAACAACTTACGCCTGGCAAAAAAAGTGCTGAAAAAGAGTGCTGCTGGCAAAAAAAATCCCCTACCGGTATCCTATTTGGCGTTTTTGAGACCCAGACCCGGCAGAAAATGTACTTAATTTTCTTAAATCTCGAAATTGACATCTATTTATTATTGATGACGTAAACTTCGTTTCTGTACGTAATTGTTACTTTATAAAACTCTCTTAAAAACAGGTCAGGAGTTTGTATGTAAGATAATTCCAACTGCAAGACCTTCAAAGCGAGAAAAGGGTTATTATTTGCTCGGGGTTGCTGGATCAGAGAGAGCTTTAAAGGTAGCAAGATAATAAATGCAGTTATAGTTACGTATATTGTAGACCAATACACACTTATGCACTGATTTGAACTTGGAACTCTGTGAGTGTGTGAGTGATGCGATATTGATGTTTTGGTGAGATAGTGCTATGTATCGTGTAAGAGGTCCTTTTCCCTCTGACGGTAACCTTCACCTGAATGTATAAATGAGCAGACATAGTACCTATATACCCACCCTTCAACCTGGCGGAGCCTAGATGACATCTATTACCTATAAAGGGTTTTTTTTAACCAGTGCGCAAAAGTCAGCTGTTTACTATGAAAAAGCTGATTTTTTAAATGTATAACCGACGAAAAATTTATACGCTACGCGGTCTAGAATGATTGGCTGAATTCATGGTTACAGTTTGCGCACTGGTTAAAAATGTACCCTGTTAAAAATGTAACTGGTTAAAAATGTACCTAGATATTATGATTGTAAATCACAGTTTGCTTCCATAAAATCAAAGGCTTGAACATGAGAGTTGCGTGGCACGGCAAACTATAAGCAAGTATGTTAACTATCTATTTAAAGAAAAACTTTAACTTTTTTTTGGCTATGGCATCTCGCAGGCCAGCCTTGGAGGTTGTCAGCTGTCAACTGCTCAACCGAACAGTCGCTAGCTCCATAAAACCTGCCCTCCAGCCAGGTCTTAAAAACTTAAAACTAAGTGACTACCTAAGGACACCTCCTGTGGGTTATGGACCTCGGGTTAGGGCGCCGCTAAAAGAGGGCAGCAAGGAACGGCCAGCCCGGAATGATTATTACTTAGGGACGAATTTAAACCTACAGGTTCAGCGCGTGGGCTGGCGCGAGCATGAGTCGAGGCGGACATAGATTGAGACATCGCGGCGGGCTGCGGCGGCTACAATGGAAGAATGGCGGTCTGTATCGATGTATTTTGAGCGTGCTGCGGGCTTAGCACGAGCACCGATTTGTCGACGGAAGAATAGACATTACTATTACCACTATTAACAAAATTATGTACAATAGGAGAAGATAGCCATGTTTTTCTATCAATTATCACAATTATGCGTTCTAAACGAATCATTATTTTGTAGATAATCGTATACACTTTGTGGCCATCAAATAGATTTTTTTGGTGTCAGTGTGATTTTGACAATTTGAGAAGAAATATTCTTCTGAAATAGTCTACATTTAGGACCTAGACAAATATCGTTAGAAACGAAAGACTAAATGACAGATTGTAGAAGGATATCTACGGTGCAATAACAAAAATGTAGGAAAGAAATGTCAATTTGTATTGAAAAAGCACTGTCTATTCTTCGAAGAAATACAAAGCGTCATGCTAAGCCCGCTGGTGAGCTTGCTACTCTCCTGGAGAAAGGTTGTTGCGTCGTCGGGCATGCCTAGTGTAATAATGCCTGAGTCGGCAAATCTTACTAATGCGGAAGAGAGTGTAGCGGAAGGCTGCAGCAATCAGGGATTAGAGTGTTTTATAGCCGAGTGAAATTACTTTCACTTGCCTTACGGCTTGAAAGGGCGTTTCAAGAACTCCTGGATAGTAGATAGGTAAGTTAGGTTTTTAATGGTTCCCTACGTAGACGTAAATTCATAACATCACTCCAAGTTACTCAGAAGGGAAGGCAATGCTGCACTTCTAAACTACAATTATTATTAGTATATTTGCTTGTATTTTCCTCCACATTATAAACAGTCTCAGATCACATGTATTAGTGATATTAGTCTGCATTCATAATATTACACCTGTATTCCACTAACGGGGACTTACCGCTCTATTTTATAAGACAACAAACAATAAACTTATTCTGAAACTCAAAAAAAACATCATCATCATTTCAGCCGAAAGACGTCCACTGTTAGACATAGGCCTCCCCCAAGCTTCGCCACTTCGACCGGTTCTGTGCTTCTCGCATCCAGCGGAGTCCAAAAAAACATGCACACCAAATAATATCACACTTACAAAACACGAAACATAACATCATGCATATATTTCCACGAAGAGATAGGCAGAGGCTAACCTATATAAATCCACATTTCGACAGTTTTGTTAAATTCCCTAGTAATCGGAAGACATGTCCAAACAAAATGCAGGAGACTGTCGAAAAGCTATCTAGCAAGGGCCAGCACTGTACGTGAAACAGATTGAAAATAACGATAATAATGAACAGCTAAGTGTGTCAGGTAAGATTGATAAACTTTTTACAAGCAACCAGGGCCTCAAGTCTACTATTAAAATAGTGTCAGAATAGTCTATCATTGATTTCATAATTGTTGATTTTGACAAGTTTGATAATCTACTAATATAATGGCGTCATTATGACTTTACAATGGTCAGCCACTGAAACTCCATTGAAAGAAATGGCATTTATTGGTAATCTCGTACATAATGAAAAATGAATGACGGACTTGGCGGTAATTTTAGGCAGTTCCTAAAATAATGTTTAAAAATAATATGTGAAAATATATACTTATAAATGAAATCTGGCATGAATAAATGTTAAAATTTAGTGGTATTTTTTCGAAAATAATTTCTACTAACGGGTTTTATAATAATGGCAATACGACAATGCCATTATAACAAAATTCTATTACGAGACCATTGACCGACCACTGATCGACCATTATGAATTTAGCAGATTACGAACTTTAAGCAAAATCACGATGAGATCGTGTTGGAATGACGAATTTATGAAAATAGCAGACTAAGGCCCCAGGAACATTCGCAATGTCAATTTCAATAAAGTGATCTGGAATGTATTCAAAGTGGACCGGAGACCGCTTGTATTACCTGCAAGTGTAGGCAGAGACTTTATGACGTGTTAAATAGGTACTTCATATAAAATAAAGTAAAATAACGTATTCTATTTTAATTTTTTGGGGTTCCGTACCTCAGAATGCAAAACGAAACCCTGATAGGATCACTTTGTTGTCCGTCTGTCTGTTAAGGTTGATGAAATTCGGGATCATGTAGTGAACATGGATAAAAAAATTACATTCAAGCAACATGTAAACAGTTGCGTTAAAAAAGCTGCTCAATTTTTAGGTTTTCAAATGTAATACGTGAGAATTTAGATCTGTTAAAACAATATGGTCCTATACCGACAATGCCTTAGTGCGTAGCAGGCAGGAACCTGCCAGTGTTGCCTGGGACCCATTTTATGCAATACATTCTCAGCGTCTGGAGAGCGTGCAACGGGTTTTCACCAAACACCTCGCATTTATATCCCCTGACTTATCTCGTAGATATCCCTATCAACAGCGACTTACCTTTTCTAAGATGATCTCACTACGGCAACGGAGAGTTATACATAGCCGTATGTTCCTTCACAAACTAGTTAACAGTTGCATAGATTGTTTTGAACTGCTATGGCGCATTTCGTTAAAAGTTCCGCTTAGAACTCCACGCTTTCCCATAATATATTTCCTAGAACATTACAGCGCCCTACTACCTCTACAAACATAGGTCTCAACTCACCACTCATTATGATGTGTGACAACCTTAATTCATTCAATAAGGCCGTACCTGAAGCACATTTACATAATGACCCTAAGGTGAAATCTTGGCTTCTCTACACACCAATGAACCGTAGTCGAAATTTCTGATTAATAGTGCAATTAATAGTACGGCTATGCATAAATCCAACCCAATCTAATTGCTCACTGTTCTTTTATTTTACATATTTTATAACTGTTGTTTTTTATTTTGTTTCTCATATTCTTAAACAATTTTATTGTACACCTAGACTTAAGTTAGCAACTAAGCGGTAATCAGAGGGGCAATTCTACTAATTTTAAGGCGACGATAGCTGACAGCTACCTACAGCGATGCACTGCCGCCCGTCGCTCGCAAGAGACCCCGCCTGAACGCGCAACCCATGTTGATTTATCAAACACATATCAAAGAAAAACCGTATACTAAATGTTGGGTGTATAAATTGTCTTTTAGATGGTGAAAGTTTCATGGAAATACACTCGATAGTTTTTGCGTGATTATCGTTTTTATGTGCGCGATAGACATTACTTTACCAATTAATTACATTATGTTATAAAAATATTATTTAAAATGTTCACATATCAAATGACGAAGAAAATTGTCTAGTTTCACATATAATTTTTTCAAATACATAAGACAAGCCGTTTAGGCGTGATCTTCAATAAAAAGTCCTTAAAAGTCGGCTGTCTGCGCCTTAAGAACGTTCACAGTCTGATCTCTGTGTCAATCTGTCAAAAATACCTCGATTTTTCATACATTTTTGACATTTGCTTGTCCCTGAGATAACACTGCGACTAGATTTAGAACGGTTTTAATTACGAGAATTGGCCTTCTGGTATCTTCTGTTGTCAATGTTGTGTTTGCCTATAATTGGCATTTATATTAGAATATTTAAACCGTATAATTTAATATTTGTATGTACATATAAGTATGTGCTGTGGGTGAACCTTTAAGTAAATAAATCAATAAATGATGATGACGTTATGTACTACTTGTCTGGTAATTGCGCTACAGAATCTGCTTTAATGACTCAGCATTAAATATTGCGTCGTAATTCGCTACTTTGATCTCTTAATATCAAGCGATAAAATATACATGCACCGACATGAATATGGAAAGAAATTGAAAACTGACGAAGATGTAAAAGGTTCGTTTAAAGTTTTCGTGGGATTTAATAAAAAGATTACTAACGAGGTTGTGACCAAATGGCTCCGAGGTCTATGCTTGCTTCGCCCATGAGGCGAGGGGGAGCGCAGCACCGGGGCTCCATCACCGCCAGCCATATGCTTGACCTCTGGATGTCTCGGATACTGACGTACAACTCGAATGTAAAGTACTGTAACAAAGAGATGATTAGGTAATTCGACATTATCAAGGGTTTATTTTCGAATTGTTTAATTAGGTTGTTTTATTCATTGTTCTCACATATTTATAGAAGCAACACGAATAATGTAAGAACCCAAGATTTTGAAATATCTTATCTATCGATTAAAAAGTTAACACTTTAACCATCCATGCATGTAATGCACTAAAGACTTCTTGATACGTTCGTGCATGACATATAAAGCACCATTATGGTTATCGTGTTGTAAATAATACCTCAACGGAGTTAAGACATAGTAAGATACTGAATTAGAACGGATACATAACGTAGCTAAAAAAACAATGGAATGCTGAAGAAATTGCATATTTATTCCCACAAACATCACATTTGAACGTAACCTTTAATCCTTCGTTGTGTAAGGATATTGTCTCCTTTGGTAGAATTTTAAATAATACATCTTTCGAAATCGTTCACAGAAAGCCAAGATAAAATAGAAGGCTACAAAATGAAACTTAAACGTGAATTGACCATGATTTCTCAAGTGTTTTTCAACGTTTTTGAATAACACTATACATATACATGGCGTCCCACGGATATGCCACATGGAAAGTACCTGTAGGTACCTGTAAGTATAGTAGATGGAACATTTTACTAAAAGAAGATTTTATTTGAATTAAAAAAAAAACATTTTAAACTGCATTCATAGATAGTTAAATAATTACATAGTTGAACTGGGAATCCAACCCGTTACATGAGAAAAATAATCACCCTGTAGCTTTATCATACCGATCGAAAGGTTCCGTCATAAGGGTTATTTTTTGTTTAGTAACATAGTGTCACAAATGAAAGGAAGATCATGAATTTTAACATTTGATGTGAAATTTTGTTCAGAAAAATTAAAAGCTGACATTACCGTAAGGACATACAACTGACATTATCATAAGTACGTATTACTAATAAATGTCCCCACTTGAGAAGCACGCATGATTTCCGGTTGCAGAAAGACAAAACCTTACTTTTCAGCAAAATAGGTTTCCGGCTCATAACAGTCACAGAACAAGGGACTATCTCAATGAACACTTTCATCCCTGGATCGGGACAAATGGACAAATTAAATGGCCCATCCCATCCCCAGATCTAACCCCGTAACATTTTTTTTAAGGGGTTATGTAAAAAAAATAGTTTACAAGAACCAGTATGAAAGTGTCCATGAGCTACAAGCAAAAATTAGACGACGTATTATTCTAAATATCCACCACAACAAGATCAAAAAATCGACAGGGAGCGAAATAATCAAAAGAGTGCGACTTTGTATTCAACAGGATTAGATTATTTTTTATTAAATTTTTTAAAATTCATGGTCTTCCTTTTATTTTTGACACTGTATTATTTAGCAAAAAATAATCCTTATGATGAAGCCTTTCGATAGGTATGATAAAGCTACAGGGTAATTATTTTTCTCATGTAATGGGTTTGATTCCCGGTTCAACCATGTAATTATTTAAATATCTATGAATGCAGTTTAATTTGTTCCCCACCCGATTCGCGCCGGCGTCCCCCAGGGCGCCGTGCTGTCCCCTCTCATATTCACGCTGTTCACGAGCGATATCCCCAAGAGTAGAAGGGCACAGTTGGCACTGTTCGCAGACGACACAGCCATCTACCACTCTGGGCGTAGCGATAAAGCGATAGCCTCCTCCCTCCAAACCGCAGTCAACGTGCTTGGCGCGTGGTTTAGGAAGTGGCGAATCGAATTAAATCCGGACAAAAGTCAGGGGGGTTCTCTTTTCGAAACCGCGATTCAACCCCCCTCCCCCCCGGCCCATCTCCATATTCGGCAAGCCGATCCCTTGGGAAAAGCGAGCCAAATATCTCGGAGTGATTCTAGATCAGCACCTCTCCTTCTCTGAGCATATCAAGAAGGCGCGCTCGCGCGCCGCCTTCGCTCTCGGAAGACTGCACTCTGTTCTGAACGCACGTAGCAAATTGTCACTCAAGTGCAAATTGCGGATTTACACGGCGTGCATAAGGCCCATCATGACGTATGCATGTGCAGACTTTGCACACACGCACCCCCGACACCTCCATAGGATGCAGACCCTCCAAAACCGTTTCCTTCACCAAGCCACACGCTCCCCTTGGTTCGTTCGGAACGAGATCCTCCATCTCGATCTGAAAATGCCCACTATTGCTCAATTTCTGAAACGCAACTCGAAGCGTTTCTTCGATAAAGCCGAGTTACATCGCAATCCCTTGATTGTGAAGGCCGCTAGCTATGTCCCCAGTAGAATCAGTAGAATCCGCCGGCCGAGACATGTCCTTTCCGACCCAGACGACCCCATCACTGTTCTGCAAGAAAAGAATAGGGGCCACCAGCACAGCACAAAAACACAAACGACCGTCCTTCCGACCTCGCCGCCGAGGTCCTCGCGCCCCGCGAAGACCCCCTCCGAGTAACGATCAGACCCCCGACCGTCCCTTGCTCGTTGATGCGCCAGCCCGCGCCGCAGCTGAGCCAGTAGCTTTAAATTCCCCGTTTAATAATAATGAAAATATCTTGATCCAACCTGTCCCTGATAGTACTAGCTGCCCCCCCCCCCCCCCCGCCAGCGACTCCCTGAGCCGAGGTTCGTACCCCACAGGGGGTGCCCTCAGTGCGCAGTCGTTTTAGGTTTAAGTAGGTTTTACGCCCTGGCTGGTGGCTTTTAGATTCCTAAAAACCTTCACAGGAAAGTCCGGTTGAGCAGTCACGGCCTCTCAAGGTCAACTGCGAGATGCCATACAAAAAAAAAAAAAAAAAATGTTTTTTAAATTCAAATAATGTCTTCTCTCAGTAAAATGTTCCATCTACAATATTCATGGTACTTTTCCTCCATGTGGCATATCCGTGGGACGCCCTGTATAGTCCGTGCATTAGGTTGTCATAACAGTTAAGACACACTAGTTGAAGACGTCTTCAGGCTCTGCGGAATACGCGACGAGAAAACTCGACAAAGCTTCCCAAATAAAAATAGTATATTTCATTACAAGTGCGGAAAGGCCGTCATTGCAAAGAGTTCCGATAAATGTCTACCCGAGCCGAGGCGCAGCCGAAGGCGAGGGTTGACAGTCGGAACAAGTTGCAATGACGGTTCCGCAAGTGTACTGAACGACTATTTTTAATACAGTTGCGAAAAAATGAAGCAATTTAATAAAATCACAATAAACTCAACTAAGTAATCATTTATTTCTTATAAAAGTTATAGTACACATGTACATTGAAATTGGTACAGTTTTTTATCCTAACTGGGGAAGTTTTAGGTTGCATATTTACTGTTTGAGACAAAATATTATTAATATCGTATGATTGTTCATGTATATTTGTCATACAATAGCGTTTGCTAGTTGATGGAATTGGATCTGATGAATTATCATTATCAACGAAGGTAGATGGACGAACTACGGCTAAATAACGATCATCGGGAGCTTCGTTCAATCACTTCATTGGATGTTAATATTTTCGACTTTTTACTTGTAAAACCGTCTGATTGTCGTTTTAAGAAAGCATTTAATTTTGGGTATTCACTCATATCCACGTTATTCCTTATTTTCAGCATACTTTTTACCATCGAAAACCTCGACCATAACGTAGATGGTTTTAATTTTGCTGAGAGTTTGGAGAAGTATGCCAACATAACATTTTCTGAAAAACTATTTGCTTTTTTCTCTTCTCTCCACGCAATAAATTCGTCGTATGTAGATATGTAACGACTTTTTGACTTTTCCGGTAAAATGTTCTCCGAAGCATTTTGTGCAATTATACTGAGTTCCGGTGGTGTTAATTCAAAAAAAAAATAGGTTCGAAATTACTCATTTTGTGCAACAAACAACTAAACTCGCAAAGAAAATTTCTGGAAAATGGCGCCAACCGTAGAATATAAGCAGAGATTTTTTTGTTCTTCACCCATTTTGGTAGGCAAAGGGAACTATGCCCATACAGCTTAATCTTCAGTAGATTTTTTTTATTGATATGAAATGAAAATGAAATTTAATGAGATGACATTAAATGAAACCTAACCTAACCCATTCAATTAAATCATTAAATTTGATATTGAAATAAATTAGCAGCTCCTTTTTAGAAATATACGTATTTGTACGAATCACAAAAACTCTTTAGTAAAAACTTCATGGTTGGTTTTTCTTTTTAATAGACATTTTGTTGACAGTTGGGAAAGAGAACGCACGAGTTCGGGAAAGGTAAAAAAAAAGCACTAGTATGCCTGTCCCTGCAATACGCCACTTTTTGAGCAACTGTATTAAAAATACTGTTCAACAATTTCTACAGCATGTATTAGAAAGGTAACCTCAAATTTAAAGGAGGGGTAGTGGGGTAGGGGGGATTGTGTTGTGGCGCAGCCTGGGAGAAGCCTACGTCCAGGAGTGGAGTGCGATAGGCTGAGTCGATTGATTGTAAAGAACATCCAACTGAACCACTTTCTTCATGGGAGAAATATCGTAATCGCGAATAAGTAATAAAATGAGCAGTCGCATTCGGGTCGAGTAGGGGAAACCGGGGCATTGCGGGCCCCCGGGGTAAAATGGACACACCATCTCCCCCGCAGGATAATAAATCGAGACGCTCGGAACTAGTCGAATCGCGTTAAGGTCGACCTCACGCTAGCGAGACAAGTGGTTGTGTGTGTGTAGCTGCGCGTCGTTCGTCGACAGAACGAAAATACGTAAGTTGATGCATTTGATATTATTTTTCATTTTTAAGTCTGCGTTGTAGCTAATTCGTGAATGTGTTAAATGCTCAGTTAATAAGTAAATTCTTACGTTCAATTATGTTACTAAATAACTAGAAAGAATTGTGAACTAACTACCGGATATTCGTCTGATTAGGTTAATATTTATTTTATTCGACCTCGGGGGCATTTTGAGCGGGGCAAAATGGGCAAGGTGCCCGTTTTGCCTCGGATAATTGTATTGAGTGTATGTTTTTTTCTGCAGATACAATTATGGTTCGCCACTACCAAAGGAAGACAGAACGTGCCAAATGGAGCTTGGAGGAGATGGAAGCAGCAGTAAGGGATGTGGCAAGCAGAAGGTTAAGCTGTAAACGGGCCGCTCTTGAGTAAAATATGCCACGATCAACTTTGCAAAGAAAACTCGAAGAATACAAACAAAAAAACAATAAATATTTATCACCAAGAAAACTAGGTAGCTTTAGCGACCGGTATTCACAACAGCTCAAGAAGAAGATTTAGCTTCATATATTAAAGACATGGAAGGTAGATTGTTTGGTGTGTATCCAAAAGAAGTTCGTCAGCGGGCCTATCAATTGGCCAGCTATGTACAACTCCACCACCTGGAACATCTTTTAATGGCATGTCGCCAGTAGATATCATGCCAAAACCCAAAGCACGAGTCCAAAAACGAGTCACTAGGAAACGCGGAAATACCGCATTAATAACCAGTTCACCTTATAAGAAGGATATGGAAGAAGTCCAGACACGGAAACCAGTTGCTTGTGAGAAGAAAAAGATGAAGAATAAAAAAAATAAAGAAAACGAATCGGAGGGAGAAGATGTAGAGTGTTTGTACTGTGGATATTGGTACTCGGAGTCTAATGAAGGTTGGGTCACTTGCCGTGCATGCCACAGATGTGCCCACTGTTCTTGCGCCGGCAAAGAGGATAATGACGACGAGTCCCTTCATATTTGTACATTTCGTGCACGGTTCCATACTTATATAAGTGAATATGCCTATGTATGCCTATTATGCCCCGCATATGACCATTTTACCCCGGACACGGGGCAAAACAGGCAGTTTCTTATTTTTTTTTTAATTTGATTAGCACCAAAGACTGGTAGACTAAGATAATTATTTTGCGTTAATTTTAAAGAACATTAATGAGACTAATAAATGGCTGTTGATTTTTTTCAATATCTTGTTTTTCTAAGGTTTTATTCAAGATTTTCCTTAAGGGGCCCGCATTGCCCCGGCTTCCCCTAGGTATTAAAGTTTTGGATATGACAGTTGTTTTTTTTTTTTTCGATATCAGTGTTAATCACAAGAAGAAATTTGTTCAGCTTGATGGTCTCACTTACATTTGGCCACAACTTTCTGATACACCCAGTAAGTATGTATATCCGTCAGATGAAATTGATAAAAGTCCATGTCTTCATGACATTGATATCTGCCTAGCCTTTTCCCAACTATGTTGGGGTTGGCTTCCAGTCTAACCGGATGCAGCTAAATACCAGTATTTGACATGGAGCGACTGCCTATATGACCTCCACAACCAAGTAACTGGGTAATAGATACTATGCCCCACGGTAAGTCCATGTCTTTATGAACGGGTTCGAATTACCTACGTATTCTTGAATGATTCTAAAACTGATAAAGCATGTTATATTTTCGTTCATTGACATTGTATGCAAATTTTTGCCCAATTACTAACATCTTTGTTCATGGTTGGCCCTGAACTATTTATCACTTACCCTACCAGCTAGCAAATTTTCTACTTGCTTGATTATACTTGAGTGAAAGCAGGAAATAAAACGTAAATTTAAAATTTATAAACCCCCTACCCGACGAAACTTTTTAGTATAAAATGCTAAACGTTGATTATTTTCTGTCTAATACGGCCTTGCTGTATACGCGGCGGCGGCGGCGTGTGTGAGCTTCGCAAATAACATACTCAACTGTAACGAATGAACTGACATTTTTCAGTAACAAGTTGTTATTCTAATTGGTAAATTGCAAGGAGAGGCCCTGCAGTTAGTAAAGTGTTGGTCGACATCCTGCGCGGCTGCGAGTTCTGCGAAATCTAGAGCCGTGGGATATTTTTGTCTCCCGATCCCTAGCCTCCGCAGGAGACACCCTGGGCGTCGGGAATCCCAGGCCGATTTCCGGCCACCGTAGGCATGAGCTTGCGAACGGCGAGTAATGCTGTCCGGGCTTGGTCCCTGCAAGCCCAAGTCGACGGCGCGTTGTGTTCCACGCGCGCCTCAAAGAGATGTCAGCACAAAAATGATGGGGCCTGCAAGGGCCGATGTCTGCCAAGGGTGCGGGTTGTTCGAAAGAGATACCGTCACCACACAGGCAACTGAGGGAACACGGGTGGGTTCTAGTCAGTAAAAGTCTAACACCCCCTCCTGCTCCACCCAGAGCGGGAGATGTTATTTAATGATTTCCCACCTAAAAAAAAAGGTATCTTGATGCTCATTCTTTTTTTTACGCTTCTAACTAAAGTTTCATCAACACTCATACACTTTTAATCAGGTTAGCATCCCTGACCGTACATAGTCCTCACTAATATTATATATAATATTATAAAGCAGAAAGTTTGTTTTTATGGATGTTTGTTACTCTTTCACGCAAAAACTACTGAATGGATTTGAATGAAATTTGGCACACAGATCGATTATAACTTAGATTAACACATACGATACTTTTTATCCTGGTTGTACGTTCCCGCGGGATAATTTCAGATTTCCACGTGGGCGAAGCCGCGGGCGGAAGCTAGTATGTAAATGTGTCGCATGAATGGCCGTATTTTTTTTAGGCGTAGGGCGTAGTTTCAGAGCTCCAAGAGACTGTAGACCTGCGCATTTGATATTCACTTTAACTTGAAACATCTATGTGTTTCCGACAAATAGAGTCTTGTCAGACGACAGACAGAATTTATAATATTTCTAACCTTTTTTACCCCTTTAGGGGTAGATTTTCTAAAAATCCTGATACACGTTATTCTTTACTTTTGGTTTCAGGTATACTCGTAAATACTGAGATTCGAGTTAATCAGACCGCGCTTTAAAATTCTTCCATACAAACTTTGACACCCCCAATCCCCTTTTAGGGGGTAGTTTAGAAAAACAATAAATTACCAACTTTATAATTTACTTAGACAAGTATTTGTGCCAAGTTTCAAGTTTATTATCTCAAGGAATAAGATTTTTCATACAAATAAAATCCCTCCTTGTCACCCCCTTAAAGGTCGAATTTTGAAAAACCCCTTCTTAGTGCTCCCCTACATTATAAAAGGAAGCCGTGTGCAAAATTTCAAGTTCCTAGTCCTAGTAGTTTCGGCTGTGCGTCGATTGATCAGTCAGTCAGTTTCTCCTTTTACATATATAGATAGACTAGCTTCCGCCCGCAGCTTCGCCCTCGTGGAAGTCGGAAATTATCCCGCAGGAATGTACTACCGGGATAAAAAGTATTCTATATGTTAATTTAGGTTATAATCTGTCTGTGTGTCAAATTTCATCCAAATCCGTTTAGCCGTTTTTGCGTGATTGAGTAACAAACATCCAATCATCTTCACAAACTTTTACATTTCTAATATTACGGACTACCCTTTTTTACTTTTAGGGATGGATTTTCGAGAAACCCTGATACATGTTTTTCTTTATTTTTGGTTTAAGGTATAAATACTGAGTTTGGAGTTAATCAGACCGCGCGTTAAAATTCTTCCATACAAACTTTGACACCCCCCAATCCCCCTTTAGGGGGTAGTTTAGAAAAACAATAAATGGCCAACCTCATAATTTACTTAACTTAGTATTTGTGCCAAGTTTCAAGTTTATTATCTCAAGGAATAAGATTTTTCATACAAATAAAATCCCTCCTTGTCACCCCCTTAAAGGTCGAATTTTAAAAAACCCCTTCTTAGTGCTCCCCTACATTATAAAAGGAAGCCGTGTGCAAAATTTCACGTTCCTAGTCCTAGTAGTTTCGGCTGTGCGTTGATTGATCAGTCAGTCAGTTTCTCCTTTTACATATATAGATAGATATAAATATTAATAAATATTGCATAAAGAATCAATTGTAAACACGCTCCACAGGTACCTCGTCCTAATGCGCATGTCTCATTGTATTGATCTGAAAAAAAAAAAAACATTCGCTGCATTCGTCTGGCAGTGCTCATTCCCTCTTCAAAGCATCTGAACGTCGGAGATAATTATTATGCTTCGTGAATAATAAAACCGTTAAAAATCTGCCCAAGGCGCGTCTAGATATAACAAGTAAGTTACAAAGAACGGCCTCCAAAGATACCCTTGATACCTCTACACTAATTTAAAACTAATGTTTATCGCAATTTTCCAGATACGCTAGGTCCTGACTGACTGACTCATCAACGCCCAGCCCAAACCATTGGACCTAGAAAGCTGAAAACACAAAGTTTCCCTTTATAATGTAGACAAGGAATAAGGAAGGATTTTTCGAAATTCAACTCCGAAAGGAGTTAAATAGGGAATGAAAGCTCAGCGCGGGCGAAGCCGCTGGCAAAAGCTAGTTAACTCATATTTATAGACAAAATAGTTTTTAATGGTTTGAGTTACTAAGTATACTGTTTACCCCTTTCTGTTATAAACGAAAGTCTTTCAGCGCCACATGTATGTATTTCAATTTCTCTGAACAGCACCTTAATTGCGTAACTCACGATAGGGTATTTTCCGATTTCATAAAAAACTATTTTAATTTGAAGATTGGGACGATATATTTAACTTATACTCTTTTAGACTAACACTGACGCAAGAGTAGAAGAGGCATGATTAATGAAGGGCCCAAAGAGGCCAAGTCCGTAGAGCACAGTGCTGTTTGGGAGGATGGAGCCCGCTAGACATTGTGCGCTAAAGACACGTATAACTAGAAAGCTAGCTAAAGCACTAGGAATTGATGAAGGACTGTCTTAAATTACCTGTTAGTGCTGGCATCAGCCTAGATGACTTTAAATTTTAGTTTTGAAAGGCCTTAGGGCGGTGAAGAAAACGACATGCGGCGTAACTAACACAGTCTTAAATGTTAATAGAAGAAGCAATACTTGCGCAAGGAAAAAATATTGGGCACAGAAAGAAATCTTGAAAGGAAAATACAGTATAAAAAGATTATAATGGATGGATGTATCCTGCCGTGCCAAGTCACACTTGGACGTTCAATAACAGGATTAAAAACAAAATCCTGTCATGCCAGCATGCCATGGAAAGAAGTATCCTGAAACTGAGGATAATTGACAAAACTGGAAATGCTGACATACGCAATAGAACTAAATTCACAGATGCACTGCAGCAATACTTGCACACAATATTAATGAAGACACTCAAGACGCAACGCGCGTAGAACAATGCGCTGACTAGGGGGATCAAGACAATGGAGTCCGCTAGCCATGGGGGGCAAAAACAGGCATAATAAAAAAGGTGCAACTAAAACTCCTAAAGGGTTGTGCGCTTAGAACATTACGCTGGTTGGGAGGACGAAGAGTCGTAGGACTTAACTCGTAATATAACAAGGAGCCCTAACAGTGGCGAAAAGGAGACTGAAGTGACAACGCCTGTCAGTAGAACATAACGCTTTAATACCGCCTCTGGGTCGAAGGCACTCGGATTTTTTACATGATTTGGTGGAGCTTACTAGCCACGGACTTAAATGGTTTTGTACACCTTGAAAAGATAGCTGAGATAGCAGGGTATTGTAGCGCAGTCTGAGAGAAGCCTATGTCAAGCAATATACTTTGCTAGGGTTGTCATGATCGATATTCAAAAAGTGCTGATTCCCAGCCTAGTTTGCATTTATGATTTTTGATTTTGATTTTTCATGTCATGATTGCCCAACCATGGGCCTTAACCATTCGAGGGTATTGAGCGCTTCGAATATTACGCTGGTTAGGAGGATGAGGAGTCGTCGGACTTGCTCCTCGTGATATAACAAGGAGCCCGACGAGTGGCGAAAAGGAGACTGAAGTGACAACGCCTGTAGAACGCAACGCTTTGATACCCCTCTGGGTCGGAGGCACTCGGATGATCTACATTATTTGGTGGAGCTTACCAGCCATGGACTTAAATGGTTTTGTGGACCTTGAAAAGGTAGCTGAGACAGCAGGGGGTTGTAGCGCAGCGTGATGGGAGAAGCCTACGTCAAGAAATAAACTGAGATAGGCTTGTGATTATTGATGATTGCCTAGCCACGGGCTTAAACGAGTTGAGGGTACGCGCAAATGTACTAATAGATCACAGGCCCCCAAGAAAGTTACAAAAAAACCCGGCCAAATGTGAGATACACTCGCGTACTAAAAGTTCCCAGTCAGTGACACCAAGTAAGAAAAAAGTAAGTCCCATTGAGCCACAAGTCCAGCTAAAAATTAAGAAGTCTCTCTTCTAGAATCTCTCAGAAGAATATTACCCTGGTACAGATTTTGTGTAAGTTAGTATAAAACAGTCAAATTTTCCCAATTGAACATGAACCTTATGCTTACGCAATAAAGTTGAAAATCTATCACAGAAATTTGACTGATTGGGGTAGCTTGATGTCTGTACTTTCTATGAATAAAAATGAAAAAATGATTTAATATTTTATTTGTGACCCCATGTCAATAGCCAGTTATTGGGTTGTGGAGGTCAATAAGCAATGGCTCCACGTAAAATTCTGATAATCAGCTGCATCCGGTTAGACTAGAAGCCAACCCCAACGTAGTTGGGAAAAGGCTAGGCAGATGATGATGATGATCTGACACCCCATGTTAATTAATACGTTGTAGAAATCCACTGAATAAAAACATAAAATGATTTCACTGACAGACAAAGCATAGCTTAAACCGTCGGGTCTGCAAGCATAACATTATGCATTTGCATTCCTTTTTAACCGACTTCAAAAAGAAGGAGGTTATCAATTCGACAAGTTTTTTTTTTTTATGTATGTTCGGGCTTAACTCCGTCGTATATAGACGGATTTGCAAAATTATTTTCTTCTTCGAAAGGAGTTTACTCCGAAATGGTCCCATTAAAATTTCATATAGATCTGGTGATGCGTTTAGGAGACAGACGACGGAACTCTTCAAAAAATTACAGCAAATCAACCGCGAATGTTGCTATCGCATAAATATGCATTTTTTTGACCCCAAGGATGATGAAATTTCGAATTGGTGTGGGGTAGGTAACTAAAAAGTGAAAAATAAAAACTTTTTTCAAAATAATAACAACCGACTCCCAAAAAAACACTACAAAGTACAAAATAACTTAATTTCGGATGGCGGTGACATATAATTAAAATACACATCCATTTGCTGATGGAAAATCCCATCGGGTACACGGTCTGGTTTATAAAGGTAGGTACTGAAAAATAACTTATTTTAGCTGTAAATTACAACGTAGGAACTATCTATTCTAAACCAATTTTTTATAAATATTTTGAGCAAATTGGCCTAAAACAAAACTTTAAAGATTCTTTATCATCTGTCTAGCCTTTTCCCAACTATTTTGCGGTCGGCTCCCAGTCAAACCACATGCAGCTGAATACCAGTATTTTACATACAGCGACTGCCTATCTGACCTCCACAACCCAGTTACTGGGTAAAAGATACCCCTTGGTACGACTGGCTATCTTTGACGACCCTTATCGACTGTCAAAGATCCACAAATGACAGCTGGGAACAACGGCTTAACGTGGTTTCCGAGGCACGGTAAAGATGGTTACCCATCCACGGACCAAACGTGCCAAGTGTAGCTTAACCTGATCGATCGACCCGTGCGGCTAATATTAATTAGCCTAAAACCAAGCTAGATTATGGCTCTTATTGTACCTACCTGTGCCAGAAGTCTAGAACTAAGCTATCTTTTCTCATTCCATAAAGAAATTTCAAGCAAATAAAGACAGAATAGGACATACGATTAGTAGCCCGGTATAAAACCACATGCTAGTAATAATCAGGGGCCCAAAAATCTCATAAATAGAATAGCTGTGAAAAGTGCCATCTATTATAAAAGTTGGAAGCTAGTGGTCACCACTTTTAGAGATCATGATTTGCATTGACCATGGGAAAGAGTGGCACAATTAAGTACAAAACATAAATCATAGAGGGCGTGCGCAACGTTAATTTTAATGTTTTATGCACGTAACGCAAGATACGTGCTTAACATTAAAATTAACGTTGCGCACGCCCTCTATGATTTATGTTTTGTACAACAAAAAGTGTAAAATTAAAAACAGAAAATGTCACGCTTGTGTAAAAAGTTACTGTAACATAAGGTGGATACGACAAGGTAGCCCACAAAATACTTACGGTATTTTCAATTTGCTGGTCAAAATCAGGTTGTATGTTGATTAGAATAATGATGGGTGACCGTATAAAAAATCAAACATGGCTTCACAGAATTATAATCATTAGAATCAGCAGTACAACTAACTAAGTTAGAATTTGCCTCAAATGTCTTGATTTCATGAAATAGTCATTCTGTAGGTACAGTAATATGAACTTAGAGAGATTTTTTAATTATTTTCATGGTAAAAATTTAATAAATAATTATTTGTTACTGCCGGGAATCATATTTATATCAACCCGGTATTGCCCTGCGTTTTGCAAGAAAATTATAATTTTGCAAATTTTTAAGGCGATAGCATCAGGAGCGTAGCCACATGACGCTTTTGTCTTGTTTCGCCTTAATAATGTTGGTCCTATCCAACTCAACTTTATATAAATATAGCCAAGTTGACCTAAAATAAACCACATTATCATTTGGTTTAATGATGGCCATAATATTAAGTCCTTAAAGTGCCTACCAAGTCCAAAACTATGCTAGCTTTCCGCGTTAGTTAAGTAATTTCAACCGAATAAGACGGACTTGGCCACACAATGTAAAGATAAAATCAATGTTACTAAATTTTTATGTAACTAGCTGACCCGACCGACGACGGTATCCTGTCCTAATTAAGAATGTTGAATTTTAAACAACTTTTTTTTTTTTTCATAAGAACTTTCTCCTGACATTAACAAACACAACAAAAAAATATTAGCAAAATTGGGGCAGCCAGGGAAATAGAGATTCATTCTTTTAGAGATTAATAAATAATTCGTTTCACTAGTTTACACACAAAATTATAGTTGTGAAAAGTGCCATCTATCTCCAAAGTTGGAAACTATTGGGCACCCGTTTCAAAGAGCGCGACGTTCATGAAAGTGAAAAAGAGTGGCACGATTCAGTACAAATCATAAATCATAGAGGGCGTTTGAGACGCGAATTCTAGGGTTTTGTGCATGTTGTCTTGTAATTTTTAGCTTCTCAATTGATTAAGGGGACACTTTGCGCGGGCTCGAACTTACTGGTGGGCCTGGCTAAAAATCACGTTGTCTCACCAGGCTTCGTATCCGACAGAGATGTGTATCAGTGGTGAGCAGTTAGACACTAGTCTACATGCACAACGTTATTGAGTGAGATGCAGGAGCATTTTTGGAAAAAAATTTCGCGAAAAAATTCAGAAAAGTCCTTCAGAAGATCGGGTTTTATGAAAAAACACCTGCATAAATCAATGACGAATAAAGTTTATTGAATTTATTGTTAATTGAACTTTGTCGGTACCGTCTTGGTTTTCGAGATTTTACACTCCTTTTATTGCTTAAACACGCTCAAAGTTAGGTTAAATTAGCAAGAAAAACGAATCTTTGTTAGCTCATAACTTTTTAATGGCTTTTTATTTTAGTATTCTGTTTCCGTACAGACAATAATAATAACGAGAAAAAACCATACCATGTTTTAGTTTTGATGTACATAGTCAAACAGTGGAGTAAAACCCTCCCGAAGTTTGTATGGAAAAAATGTGGACAAGTGTCACCTTAAATCCTGTTATTTTTCAGATATTGACTTACCTGTGTCTAGAATAATCATGTTTACCCTAACAAAGAATTACATACTTAATACTCAAAAAACGTAGGTATCTACGTATTTTCTGCCAGTAAGTTCAGATTTAGCGCAAATTTATAAGTAGTCTAAACTTTTAAAAGTTACCAAACCGAGCCGCCATAAGGAAAAGGGATTTTAGGTAAAAAATTACGAAGTTCCCGTTCTTTGTATCTGCTCGACTTTTCGTACTCGACCAATAGTTTACTCTTAATGTGCCGTGATTCACATGTTCTTTCATTGAAGATGCCATATCCAGGTATTTTTTACAATGCATGTTAAGTTCAGGTTAAACAGTGAAAAATAAACGCGCTTGCTTCAGTTCTCTTCAAATTCCTTTTATCTAAGCTAAGCGCACATTACATCACATCAGCCCATAGCATAGAAATAAAATACATGGGCTGCAGCGTATCTAATGCATTTCAATTTTTATAACGTAGTGAGGACCGCCACTAGTGTGTGATAGTTCAAAGTCGCAAACATGATGTACGAAACGTCCGTGCTTGATGTAGTAGATTTGTTGTTCGTATTAGGTACCTAATGTACGAACGTGATGTAGAAAATTGTATGCAATACAGTGCAGGCTGCACAGACACGTACCTTCCACCCACTAAAGTGCGCTAGATGTTCTGTTTTCGCATTTTAGGTGTAAGTAGGAAGTATGAAGTCGCGGGCACAGTGCTATTATACCATTGATTTAAATAGTAAAGATACGGTCGTCCGAACATTTGACGGACGCGGTCACCCTACAAAAAACACTAACGCCATCTATTAGAACTACGATGTCAATCGGCGTGTCTGCTCCTCGACGTAACCTTGTAAGAGCAGGGTGTGGTGTGGTGTTCTTCGAGGTACCAAGAAATAAAATAAAAACCTTATATTTTTCAAAATTTATATTTGTTGCAGTTTTTTTGTGTTATTAAGTTTTCATTGGCCTTCGAATAAAACAATTTTGTAAAAATCTTGTTTTTTTGGTAATTGGAGATATTTTCCATTTTGGATTCGTAGTTTTTTCTGACGTTGGACATTTTAATTTGCTTTTAATTAATAAACAATAAAAAATATTTTTTGTATAAAATTTAATCATAGAGTAATATTACTAAATCTTTTCATTTCATCGGCTAAAACGAGCGCCGCTGCAAAGTTATGTCGCGCTTTTACGCGGCTTCGCGTCATCTTTGCCAAAGGTTGAGACAAATAAGAAAGAAAATTGTTTTAAATAATGTTAGAAGTCGATTTAATGACATATTTTTAACTTACCGGGGATATGAAATGTTATCATTTTTTTTAATGTGCTTTTTGTCGTAGTTCACGCAACCGTTCACGGCACAATTTGGCATTTTTGCTTGCAAATATTTACGACCGCTCCGATGACAGCCGATCGCGTTCTAGTTCACTTCGCTATAGGGAAGACCATTTTGGGACCAAGTTCGTGGCGTCATTGTAACGTGCGGTCCGCCCAGTCCTTTTATATATGTCTATGTATTATACTCATGAAAGTTTCGACCGTTAGTTATTAATGTCACCTTTTGGGAGCAGCAATAGGTAAGGCATTGTGAACGAGTCCAAAGTAATTTTAATATTTCGTCATCTAGACTCCGGTTGTTCGCAGCATTTTTGGCTTACTGACGAATTATAAAAGCTTTTTCAGCGCGACGCGACTGCGGGACGCGACAGCGATACGCGACAGCGGTACACGACAGCGATACGCGACACTTGTAGAACAATTTCCATGAAGTGTTCGTTGAAATTGTTCTACGAGAGACACGTCGCGCCTAAATACTGTTGTAGGCTCCTATCAGCAACGGCTGTGCACTTATCCGTGATAGGCGACCACCGCGACGGCCAACACTCGGCTCATTACCTCTGCTCACCCCGCAGAGTAAACAAACGTGATGGCTAATAACATAATTTCATACACACATTTTATTACACCCGTATGGTTATTTTTACGGTGACATTAATGTAATAAAGTAATTATATACACTGGGAAGCCAGTGCGGAGGAACTTTATATTTTACCGACACGATGGTGCAATCACATATTTTTTTAATACACATTACACATACATTACAAAACACTATCGAAAATCAAGATTATTTATTTATTTATGTACACACAACATAATATTGACGGAAAAAGTGTCAAAAGGTCTACTCCTTTTGACACTTTTTCCGTCAATATTTTGTTACACAATATTATTAAAATAGAAGATGTCACCAGCATTGCCGAGCTGACTGTTCCATAAGAAGAAAAAGACCAAAAAAATGATGTTGATTTATGGTAACATTCCATTTCAACATTATTTAATCATTCTATTCTCAATGAAAACTTCTTGAATTTATATTTAATAAACATTTAATTTATGTTAATAAATCAAGTCTTTTGAGCCACAATACAATATTGTTACTCAGAAGGACAAGATTCCAAAAACTAAAATTACGAACATTTTGTCGTTTTTTATAATCAAAATAAATGTTAATTAATTATAATATAGCAAATTGATAGTGTAATAATGAATGATAGGATGTTGCTTAAATGTTTCTTAGATTTTTTACCGACGAAAAAACGGAAGAGGTTATCAAGTCGACGCGTATATTTTATTTTTTATGTATTACCACGCATGATTTTTTTCAGAGTTGTCTGATTTTGATAATGATTCTTTTATTGGAAAGAGTACCTCGAAATTGGTCCCATATAAATTTCGAAAAAAAAAGTCAACCTTAGGGTTGGTTTACTCACAGATTTTAATACTGAGTTGTGTACCTATTACAAAAAGTAATCAAAAATATAGCATGTAGTAATTAGTAGATTAAACCGAAAAAAAAAACTTGTCAACAAAAAAAAAAATACATATCCACAGTCACCGACTTCCAAACTTAGTTATTAAGGTTAAACAAAGCAGGTTTATTATATTTTGCATTTCAGTTGTTTCGGCGGTACGTTGTAATTTCTACTTATCAAACCTTGCGTTTAACATTATAAATATAGGTACACTAGCTTATTGCTAAACTATCCCATTAAGTTTTAAAGTATTTTCAATACTTAAGTCTTGTTTATTAATAAGCTATTATATTAGATATCCAAAATTGTATGACGCTCTGTGATTGGTCTAAAATGACAGGTTGAGTTTGAAACTTGTGAAGTTTATAAAAGGGCTTGTAACCAATGGCGCCGCGGCGCGGCGGACTCTTTATGCTACGTAGCTGTCGAACGGTAAAGACCCTCTGGTGTCCGCTTAAAGAGTCCCACCGCCAAAGGGAGATATTACACTAAAGTGGAAACTCCGGCTGGTAAGCCAAAGAGAGATGGTACGCGGCAACGCGGAAGTTCTGGCCAAATCATCTTAGAACCTTCTGAACTGTTCGGCGGTGCAGACCCTAACCAGGTCCTATGTCCGTCATTATTAAGTTGCCTTAAAGTATCTTGCTATTTCATCATCATCAGCCTATAATGTTCCCACTACTGGAACACAGGCCTCCTTTCTGTGAGAGGGATTGGGCCGTAATCCACCACGCGGGCCCAGTGTGGGTTGGTAGATGTCACATGTCTTCGAATTTTTGGTTCTAGAACATGCCAGTTTCCTCACGATGTTTTCCTTCACCGTTTTGAGAGCAGTGGTGATGAAATAATTAACACAAAGTAAAGCGCCTGGCTGGGTTCGAACTCACGACCTACAACTCGTAAGTCGCGGCCGTTACCACTTGGCCACCACCGCTCTCCTATTTATTACCATTGAATCCTGAAAATACTGAATTCTGAAGCAGAAGGTCTGCACCAACTTTTTAAAAATGAGTATTGTGTTTTTTAACCCCCGACGCAAAAACGACGTGGTGTTATAAGTTTGACGTGTCTGTGTGTGTGTGTGTGTGTGTGTGTGTGTGTGTGTGTGTGTCTGTCTGAGGCAACGTAGCTCCCGAACGGATGAACCGATTTTGATTTAGTTTTTTTTGTTTGAAAGGTGTATTAGTCGGGAGTGTTCTTAGACATGTTTCATCAAAATCGGTTCAGCCGTTTGAAGATTATCAGCTGTTTTCTGATTGAAAAAGGGATTTTAGCCTCTGATCAACTCAAAATTTGGGATTCTATTACTTCAATGATATTAGATGAATAAAATAACCTTTAAATAATGCTGGAGCAACACCTGGAATTTCCAGGAAACCCAAGTTATTCACCAACAAACAGCAGAAGTATCGTGTTTGGGCTTATTGAAAAGGTCTCAATGAATAGATTATAGATAAATGGTGATTTAAGGGAGACATTAAGTTTAAAAAGCAAGAAATAAAAATTAAATTTAAAATTAAAAAAACCCCCGACCCAAACAAAAACTCAAAAAAGTAAAAAATAATATTTATAGGCCTTTTAATTTTAACGTAATATTTTGATCAGGGCATTGTCAAGTCGGGGGACGGTCAATGAAAACGCCAAACAGAGGCCTAGCCGTCCCCCGACTTGACAATGCCCTGATCAAAATATTACGTTAAAATTAAAAGGCCTATAAATATTATTTTTTACTTTTTTGAGTTTTTGTTTGGGTCGGGGGTTTTTTAAATTTTAAATTTAATTTTTTTAAACTATATATTTTCTTAGTTTAGTTTGTAATTTCTGTGTTAAAAGTATGTAACGTGGGTATCACCCGTGTTTCAGGTACCTACTGATCTTATTTGGCTAAGTTTTATTAAAGTGTGTGAAAACAGAATAACGTACTTCTATGACTCTGTCCTAAAATCATGTTAAAAAGTATATTTCGTGACTTGAATAACAATATGAAAGTTCAAATAATACTCAAGTATTTTATTGATTTGATACAATTATTCCCTATAAGTATTAGGTCTCATTGAAATGCTAAAAAATTGGTTCAATCTCTATTTCTAATATTTAATTACTGTGCATTTGAGACATTCGATTCATTCTAGTTTCCATTTCTCTTTTACATGCATCAGTCATCGTGTAGCTCAACCCTATTTTAGGGAGCTCAACGACCCGTCACAAGACTGTACCAGTTCTGCAGGACATTTGCGTAGGCAATAGACAAAATACTCAAAACTGCCAGACGTGGATGAATGTGTGGATTTATGGTATTTTATTTATGTTTGCGTGTATTTTATTTTCAAATGTGTTGTTCTGTGTGTTTGCATTGTATTATATGTGTGAGTTGTTTTTTTTGTATTTTTTATGATATTTTTGTCTTTCATTCAATTGCAATGTTAATTTTATGTATTCTTGATTTTATTAAGTATTCATAAGATGTGTACCTGCTCGATAATGTATCAGATGTGGTTATCATTGAGTTTGCATTATAGGATAACGTATACCTATGGTCCAAGTTTTAAAAATAAATGTAATTTATTACATAACGGTACCTAATCTCTATATAAATAAATCGTTGGGATTAAAAGATCTGTTTTCAATGATAATGAGTTTTGTGATACCTTCCTATGCGGTGCAAAATATCAAGCCTATCTGCTGCACCACGAATGGACTGAAACACCCTAAAATTTATGTTTGAGCTTAGATCAGATTGGTTATGAGTAAAAATCAGAAGTCAACTATATATTTATTAACTTACCTCTCTGTAATACGGTTCCTCCATATTCCTTCTGATGCTTGTCCTATGTTTCTTCTTTCCAAGCACTACGATAACGTAAGAATTGAAGGAGTGCGGATTCATCCATATCAGTTTGCGGCCGTCCAGAACATTTACTGATATCTGTAAAATAAAACATCTTTAAGAATGTGATCCACAACAACAAAAAAGAAAGTGCCTTAAAAAATATCCTTTTTATACTGACATCTGCTCCCATAAGCGGAAAAGCCGCTGTTTCATAAAAAGCCGCAGCGGTAAAGCGGCTGAAGTTACAATTGTCGGCAAGTTTCTCGGTCGACATGTGAAAAGCCAGCATTGTCTTTAGCAAAAACGTAACAACTACCAATAAAGGACTACACGTGGTGTCACCAGGTAATAGTGAAAGGTAGGACGGATAGCTCAAGATTTTGACGATCGATGGATAAATAAATGTTTAGGCTGTAAAAGGAATGTAATATGGATTTGGTGGGACAGATAGGTAAATATCTTGACGATGGAAAAATAAATGTGTAGGCTGTAAAAGGAATGTCATATGGATTCTGGTGTGACGTATAGGTAAAGATCTTGACGATGAAAAATAAATGTGTAGGCTGTAAAAGGAATGTAATATGGATTCTGGTGGGACGGATAGGTAAAGATCTTGACGATGGAAAAATAAATGTGTAGGCTGTAAAAGGAATATTACGGACTTTGGTGTTGATGTTCTCCTGACAGTAAATAATCCTACCATATACTGAAAGGTACATGACCAATTTCAGCTCAAATGATTTAAGAATTTCAGAAAATGTTTTTTTGATTTGCTTTTCACATAATTTAATGAGTTACTGCCAAGTTTGAACGACAAACAAAGCTCTAACACTGCTAATGGATGTCACCCTTGTTCTACTTCCAATTACTACATTTACTGCGAAAAAATCCAAACTGCTAAGATTAGGATTGTGCCAAGAGAATTCCGAGTATTTTCTCAAGAAGCATGGTCTCACTGACCTCTCGATAAATAATTTATAACGCGACCGGTACCTGAAAATATTGCGGTGTGGTTTCCGGGTTCCTATCGTTGTCGACCCTGTAAGTTGGCTGCCTCGCAGGTTTTTGTCGAGATCTCTTCTCTGGCGATTTTGTCCGCATTACGTGTAATGATTTGTTGTGCGTTTTGTAGCGATGCAATTATAATGACACGTGCTATGACAGTATATGCGTTCCGGTAGTCTATTATAGAATTGTAACTGTCGTTTTTACTGGAAGTAGATTTGACTTTGTCTATAGATTTTGTGTGAAGGTTTAGGTATTCATTATGTATTAGTCGGTATAAGGTAGTGCATAGAGCACACAGAAGGCTCGGCAGTCGCTGTTAAAGGCGGTATTTTCAACAATTTCCATATAAACAAAGCTGTCAACATTAACTCGCACTACGATACAGATGTTGTATAGAAGCTGACGGGTTTGCTTTGAAGAAGGTCCGTGATAGAAGTAGTGTCTCCAACGCAGGATTTATCATAGACTACTATGAGATATTAGTATTTGTTTACAACTCCTTTATCCCTTTACAAAGCGACTATTTCTTTATGAATAAAACTTTTTTCAAAAAAATAACAACCGACTTCCAAAAAAACACTACAAAGTGCAAAATAACTTTAATTTCGGAAGGCGGTGACTTTGAATGTGTATTTTAATTATTCGTCACCGCCTTCCGAAATTAAAGTTATTTTGCACTTTGCCTAGTGTTTTTTTGGAAGTTGGTTGTTATTTTTTTGAAAAAAGTTTTTATTTTTCAGTTTTTAGTTACCTACCCCACACCAATTCGAAATTTCATCATCCTTGGCGTCAAAACAATGCATATTTATGCGATAGCAACATTCGCGGTTGATTTGCTGTAATTTTTTGAAGAGTTCCGTTGTCTGTCTCCGAAACGCATCATCAGATCTATATGAAATTTCAATGGGACCATTTCGGAGTAAACCCCTTTCGAACAAAAAAATAATACTATATAAGCATGTCGAATTGATAACCTCCTTCTTTTTGAAGTCGGTTAAAAATCAGCAAAATTCTTAAGCAGACACCGACAGTTTGATTTATAAACATCATTAGCGTCGCTAAACTTAAAACTAGAAGTTGTTAAAATATTTTCTAGCCCACTATATAGATTTATAACAAGGGATCTTCTTTTAATGATGTCTGTCTGAGATACAAAGCTGTCATCTACCTATATTATATAGCAGTAAAGTTGTATTCGGAGAAAAATAATCCGAACGAAAAAAGCATTTAAAAGCATGTTTTATATTGAACCTCAAATAGATCCCATTTTAGTTTCCTAAAAATACGAATGGACACTCTAATTTAATACATGAGCCTCAAACAATTCGTATTCGATGTTGTAAACATACTAAACAGCATTATCATCATCATCATCACCATCATCATCATCATTTCAGCCGAAAGACGTTCACTGCTGGACATAGGCCTCCCCCAAGCTCTACCACTTCGACCTGTTGTCTCTGTGCTTCCCTGCGGCCCTCACTAGGTCATCGGTCAGCATTATAACTGCGACCAACTCGGATGAAGCTCACCGGCCACTGCCGAGACACTGACTTCTCGCTTCAGATATAAGCCTACGGTACTAAGATAATACTTTTATTAAAAAAAAAAACTCTTTCTGCATTTCTATCGATTACTTGTTATCTATTTATAAACACGTGTCTCTCACACTAATATTTTGCCTATATCCAGCTATGGACTACGATTGGTTGAGTTGATTGAGCGGTTGTGGACATAACTGACAAACTGTGGGTGTAGTTACTATTACACCTCTGTCTAATGTGCAACGATCTACCTGCCTGTATACCCCAACGCGTAGGTAGATTGATTGCTGTAAAAGTCTAGGACAGGGACAAACCACCTCTACGACTGACGTACTCGCGGCATGCAGCTTTTCTGCAAACCCGTCTTACAGGCTAATCTTTTGATCACGATCTTTACTTCAGATAGGTACTGATACTTCGTATCAGGTACTTACTACCAATATCTTGCATGATACGTATGTTTCAAGCAATTTGACACCCTACATTAATTTGCCATGTTATAGCGTTGCCGTACAACTCTCGAGAGCCATGGTGACCTAGAGGTAACCCGACTTATGAGATTTAGTTCGTGGATTCCGACCCAGACAGGCGCCTTACTATGAGTAAATGTTTTCATCACCGCTGCTCTCAAAACGGTGAAGAAAAATATTGGTAGGAAATCGGCATGTCCTAGAACCAAAAAAATCGAAGACCCGCCCGCGTGGCAGATTCCCTACAGCCCTTCCCTTCTCGGCCTGGTTCTTCCTCTCAAAGAGAGCAGGCCAGTGTCCCATCAGTGGGATCATTATATACTGATTATACATAACAACTCTCAAAAAATGACAGTTGTGATAAGAATTTGCAGACAATTCAAGTTGGAAGTAAATTTGCTTAATTATTTCCCTGACTTTACATAGGTAAACCAAACCAACACAAGACGTCGTTCACTATTTCTTACGTCGAATCAATAATAACCCTGAATAAATAAAATGAAATAAATCAAAACTCTGGCTTTCCTACCACTTCTGGGATCAAATTGACGTACCTAATATCGAAGCGTTACATAATTTCCACTTTATTCAATTTATTAGTTTCACTCAATCCATGCGCTTGATTGTTTTTGTATGGACTCCGTTTCTCACATTTTGCTCATAAAAGTTAAGTATGGAACAGAATACTTAGACAAAAGGAAAAATAAAATCGCCGATTTCTCATCTGTCATCTGAAAATTTCCCTTCAGCCAGTGTCAACCTTGTTAGAATAACCATGGTCAACAATTTCGAACTGTTTTTAGGGAAGTATGGGTAGTGGCAATTGGAAAAAATATTCTCGATTCTTCAGCAGTCAAAGTTTAGCATTCATGGTTGGTATGATTGATCAAACCCGATGGATGTTAAGACATCACTACTCTCAGGATAAACTTAACAATGCCTTTCGAGCTATATATAAATCATAAGTGTTCATATACATACTTATTATCTACTTCTTACTGCCTCCTTGCTCTAGTGGTCGCAAGATCTACTGCTGCAGTCTCGAGTTCGATTCCCAGTCGGGCAAAGCGTTATTGGATTTTCCCATCAGAATTTTCTCAGTAACAGGCTGAAGTCAGGATTTGTGCCTAATACTGATGAAATGCGGGTCTATTCTAGGTACGAGTACACCTCTGCCTAACTCATCAGGAATTCAAGGCGTGATGCTAGGTATTCTGTGGGTTCTATATTCGATAGTATATAATTCTGAATTCCGTTTTGATTTAATAACCCATTGCAAAAATGTTTTATTGTTTTTATGTTCCATTTTTAAAAGTGAAAACGTCTTTAGTTGCAACTGTATAGGAGTGATTTTTTGTAGAAGCAAAATATATGGGTTCGCTTCACCGACATGCTAATGTGACGTCTGTTCTTTTTTCTAAAATTTCTAGTTTTAAGACATATTAGGAAATATTGTAAACTACGTGATTTCAAAACCTCTTGTTGCACTGTCAAGGATTGTAAGGAGGGGTGAAAGTAAAAATAAAACCTATAATATGATGTCAATATATTATGTCATTTTCGTGTATAAATATGTTTCTCTAAGTCTAAATTCTACACACTAACTCTACAACTTATTGTGAAAATCAACTACTTACAATACAATAATAATAATAATTTGCAACATATATGTATAATGTACAAGCTTTTTCAAAGTATACATTGATCTGTTGATCCAGAACTATTAAAAAGGCTACCGGAGCAAATTGATAATGTACATATGTTAAGCACTCATATAATATTTCATCTTTGTAGAGTTTCTTGATGATGATGATTATTTACATACGATATAAAAATTACAGTGCAGTGAGTTGTGAATTGACACAAGCATTGCTATTCTGTAATCATCTCACTGCGTGAAGAGAGCGTGGAGTGTGCTGTCAGTGTCATTTCACCTGATGCTTGGTCAATCCCTAGCAGCAGTGGGATGACACTGACAGGACACTCCACGCTCACTTCACGCGGTGAAATGGTCTCAGAATCGGCATGCAGATCACAAAAATACATTGCGGTCTTATTGCACTTACTCATGTGCTTATTGTATTAATTAAAATCGTGCTGAGGATAAATTAACAACTAGTTATGATTCTAAATAAGAAGTTGCGTAAAGGAAAAATAAAAAGCTATGTGCGACATAGATAGGATAACAGAATCTTAAGATACGCTTACAATTTTGGCAGTAACATATTTCAACCGGCTTTAGCCTAGCATCTAAAATTACACATCTAAATACCCATAAACTTACTATATACATAGCTCTTATAATTATATACCTGGAATATATTCTAGTGTAGATAAAATCGTAGTAATAGTTATATGATTATCATAATTTACAACTTACAACTATTTCTTACTTCACACACAGAACAGGTGAAAAAAAATTGTTTATTTCGTTATAGCTTCAATTCAAGGGTTTTACAACTGTTATAATTAGAGTGTACACTCTTTATTACGAGTACACGAGCAATCAAGGGATTGTGGAGTTTGTTTACAGGTTTACTCATTTAAAACGGTTTTCTAACGGTCTTTGCGATATAATGATGTACTTGTAGTTTTTATCGTAAAAAAAGTCTCGGATTGTAGAACAACAATTGGGAAAATCATTTTTTTATATCTTATTTTAAAGGCCGTTAACTTGTTGTCGGCATATGTAATGTGATTTGGTTCTTACTACACAATCTTCAGTAATAGAAAATAAACAAACAAATTCAGAAACGCATATTTAAACTGTTTTGAATTCCAGAATTGAACCGCCCTCTCTTTTCAAATCGTGACAAAATTTACGCCTATTTTAGAAAACATTAGTTCGAGTGTCGTTACGGGTCGTCAGAAGTCCGAAAGTATGACAACCCTTACTGGGTAATACCCCTTGGTAAGCCCTAGGGGTATTACCAAGTAAGGGTTGTGGAGGTCAGATAGGCAGTCGCTTCATGTAAAATATTGTTATTCAATTGCGTCAGGTTATACTGGAAGCTGTCTCCAACATCGTTCAGAAAAGGCTTATTGGTTGTTTAAAGACATTCCTTCATATTTTCTTATGCATGTATCAACAATTTATGGTATATATTTTTTACTAACATTACAGATTTCAACATTGCGAAAACACGCTGCACCACTTGTGAACTTGGGTTTTCATGTAGCAGCGGGCAAATAAAACGTTTCATTTTGACAGTTCAGCCACGTTCATTGCGTTATTCACGTTGTAGACCAGAATATTTTATAAAACCTATGAAGCAATGGATGTCAAAGGAAAACCACTGCGACCGATTGTAATTTTATGTGTGTTACGCAATCACGTCATTGGATCTAGCGTGCTGAAAACTCAACGAATGCATTGGTATTATAAATTAGAATTTCCGGCAATATTTACCAAGCTTGTGACGTAATACTTTGTATGCATTATAATCAGGGGCGTACCAATAGAAAATGGCGCCTATATCTCAAATCATGTTTGCGCCCCCTTCGTAAATTATCTTCTTAGTCTATACTAAGCAAAGTTAGGTCGCATAACCTTTCTGGACCAATTATAGCCTTCAATAACGAACGTCCTAATTTAAACTTACTAAAAAATCACTCACAACTTGCTACGCTGCAATTTTAAGCGGAATTTGAATAGAAATGGGCAGATTTGGAATACGCTTTCATTTCCATACTAGACAACAAATTCAAGTAGCTTTTTAAATTTCCTAGATATAACAGAAGGAATGGTTTATTGAATTATATCTATATTTTTATTGGCGACGTTTCGCCGCTCCCTTTGATAGGCGCCCTGGGCTTGTGCCCTGCCTGCACCACCCTAGTTACGCCACTGATTATAATTGTCGAATAAGGTAGTTTGTAAAAAATATTTTATGCTCAAATGGTGCAATGCTTTCATGGATTCAATTCCCTTGTAAGTATAGAACAGTAAAAACTTCAAAGGTACATTTTATTCAATTATTCGTATACCATGGAATTATTATTAAAGCATATAGAAAGAGTGGATCTGGATGTGGCTATTCCAGTAGAGGCTAACCGTAATTATGAATTATTCATGTTGATAAACCCCACGACTTGTTTCCTAAATAATTACTATCATTACACTATTATCCGTGTGTTGACTAGTAAATTACTTCATTAGGCATGACTACAATCCTATTGAGTAAAATAAACTCATAGATAATTATCGTTATTGCGACACTCGGAAAATACTATGACACTCGTTTGGTACTTACTGAGAAAAACAATGATACAATTTCTGATGGTTTCCTTCACGTAGGTTGCACGTCGCTAGTCACTTTGATCTTGAGCTGGTCTAGCGTAGTATGGTATTTCAATAGACCAAGATGCCAGGTTTTACTGGTTTTGTTACAACTGACGGAAAAAGTGAATCACAATCAGATTTTAATATTCCAACTGCTGGACACAAGGCTCCTCTCTGTTACAGGGAGGAGGCTATAATCCACCACGTGGGCCCAGGAGGTGGATGTCACATGTGTTCTAATTGTTTGTTGGAGTAAATGCTGGTTTCTGAGAATATCTACTGGTTGGCAGTGGTGAACATGGACGTTGCTAGACAAACTAACAACAAATTGTGAAGTCGTCAAAGACTAAGAGAGCACTGTCCTAAGGGTGAAATAAGAGTCGACAATGACTCATGTTTTATATTTATGGTAATAGCACCCCAGAACATGTTTGTGTAACAAGCTACGGGGGAGAGTTTCCGTCAGCGAATCTGCATGGAAATGTGAACCAACTATGTATGTAGGTAAGCACCCAAATCATTTGAAGCCGATGTCTAGATTTAGCAGTCATGGTATGTATGTCTCTGGCATAGGTAAAATGAATTTTTCTTTAGATGTTTTATTCAGTAAGCAAAACCAGATCAGTGGTGATTCTAACCATAATATGTACTACACACGGCTGCACGTCAAGCTATTATATTTCCAGTTTATGCTGATCTCGCACTGTAAGGAAATCCTAATCAATGCGAGATCAGCTTATACTGTAAATGTATAGCTTGATGTGTAGCCGTGTATACCTGTTCCTTAACTACTAAGATATATTGACTTAAACATAACTAGCGACAGGTGCGTGTACTAAAGGAACAGAAGCCAGCACATCGTTCTGTCCCAAACTGTCAAATTTTCCCAATTAAATATGAACCTTATTCTTTTGGAATAAAGTTGATCAAAGAAATTTGACAGATTGGGGTAGCTTGATGTGCTGGCCTCTGTACTCCTCTGCCGAACCCTTCCGGAAATACATTCGTGGTTTAATGTAATGTTAGGAGAGATAATATTGTTATGATATAGCTTCCCACAAGGTGGAAGGATAGCCTTGTGAAGGTCACAGGAATCCGCTCTATGCGAGAAGCACAGAACCGGTCTGTGTAGCGATATTTGGGGGACCGGTCTATCTCCAGCAAAGAACGCATTTCGGCTGAAATGACGAAGGTACCGAACTAACTATACACTAATATTTACAAAAATATTAATATCGGAATGGTTTACATGATTAATAAATAAATATCACGAGAGCGAACTACCTAGGCTTTAAAATTTTAATAGAAAAGGTACCTATTACAAAATATATTAGGAACTATATTATGTTAAAGTAAATACTCTTAAATTATTCGGTATTGGAACCGTGTCCTCTAAATACGGGTAAGACTGAAAAGATTTTGTTACTTGTAAGTACCTACATTTGTAGTTGAGAATTAATTGAATGTATGCTGGCAAATTTTTACCAGTAGATTTAAGAAAGATCTAAGTAAACATTATACACATCAAATGGATACTTCGTCTTTAAGTAAACTGTAAATAAGTACTGAGTATGAGTTTGTAAACCCTTACTAGATTTAGTTTATGTAGTTTCGATCTGTGAAACAGTAAGTATCAGTTAATTTATTGTTGTTACTCGTAATATGTAGCCTGTAAATTCGTACAAAGATATTATGAATACCTATTGTTAGTTCTTAGTAACTATTTTTTTTTCGATGTGGCCTATTATGGCAGAAAAAATACACAGCATCCTTAAAAATGACAAAAACTTCGTAAGTAATTCTTCTTTTCCGTTGATTTAACCCTATTTCTAACAGCCAGTCATGATTCTTCACTCTCCCTCAATTACTGCATTCTTGCCCATTTCATCAAAACTTCTTTTAAATTCTAACCAGCTCCAAAAGTTGGGCTCCCAACCGGGGGACCCATCGGAAAATAATCTTTCTGCATGTGTCAATAGAGCTCATTAAAGCTAAGCGGGTGTGGATGAGGAGTGTGGACCCGCATATCTTCCATGTTCTGCATGGGTTCTGATAGCAGCATGGTACTGGATGCAACACTGGGCGGTGGCACTGATCCAGGAATGATGGACCCGTTGGAGTGTCCAAGACCGTTGCTGGATTCTTGCCGCATCATGTTACGACGCCATTTTGCGCGGGCGTTTTGGAACCATACCTAAGAAAAGAAAAAAGTTGGCATGAAATAAGTTGTTTTGAAGTGTCACTTAAAGTGGATAGATTCTTTATGTGAAATTAATAATGCAAGTAGCTTTCAAAGAGTTTTACTTCTAGTGGCTACCTGGCTTTCATCCAGGAGGTTCGGGTTCAATTCTAGGTAGGGGAAAATAATTTTTAAGTTGTTTAGTTATGGTTTTGGGAAGTTAAAGCGTGCTGAAAAGTTTTAGTATTAGACTGTACCATAAAACATACTTGCAAAACTCGTTTCGACAGTCCAGTCTTCTGCGCCAGTTGCTTCAAGTCCTTAGCATCAGGGTTCTGATTGATTGCGAAGTAGGACTTCATGGTCCTGAGTTGATGATGCTTGAAGCTGGTGCGCATGCGCTTTGTGCGTTGTGTGTGGCTTGACACGCTGCCCGGAGAGGCGACTGACGAGTCGTAAGCCAAGGATTCCATTGATGATGACAGATCGCCTCGGTGGAGTATTTCTGAAACAATTGAAGAATGTTAATTTTGGAACTGGAAATTGTAGGCTGGAATCTCTACAGGATAGGTGTGCTTTTAAATTACCTATGACACATGAGGCCAAAATTACGTCGCGAGCCTCTTCTTGGTTCCGTTAAGGTGAATTTAGACGTAATTTTTTCCATACATACTTCGGAAGTATATTACTCCACTGTTCGACAAAGTATATCAAAAATTATACATGATATGGTTTTATCTTATTATCAATATTGTCTGTGCAGTAACACAAAAAGGATTTTTTGTTTTTGGTAATTTAACCTAACTTTGAGCGTGTAGAAGTGTAAAATCTCCAAAACCAAGTCAGTACCGACAAAGCACAAATATCGAAAATATCAATAAACTTTATTGGTTATTGATTTATGCAGTGATTCTTTCATGAGACCCGATCTTCCGAAGGACTTTTCTTAATTTTTTACGCGCCTATTTCGATATAAATGATCCTGCATCTCACGCTTTAACTTTGTGTGTGTAGATTAGCACCTTACTGTACTTACTACCTTGTACCTTACTATACTAACTCTGACGGACATGATGCCTGGTGACACAGCGTGCTTTTTAGCCAGGCCCATCAGTGAGTTCGAGCCCGCGACAAGGTTCCCCTTAAGTTAATATAGCAAGAGTCTATGGTTGAAACGAAATCGTAAGTACTACAAGAATACGTGTTTATAGGTAAGGCCTGCCTGCATCAACAAATTGCATAAAACTCACAACGATACCAAAATAACGAGCGTGTCATTTCAAACAGCGACACTTCCAATTTCAAGGTGCAGCATCTCGAACCCACATCCTAGAGTTTTTAGGCCAAATGAGAGGAAGCAGGGATTGTAGACGACTGCGGTTACAACCGGCGGACCACGACAATACCCTTTTGCTAATAGAGGAAGCTAAGTTCCGGGGCCTGGGAAATGAAGCATGCATAGAGTTAAACATTCAAGAATCTGTGACGTCTGTAGACGACCTAGCAGAAAGATATAACAAGAAAAGTAATTTGTTAACCCGATACAATATGCGATATAATGCATAGAAATTACACGCAACCGCTTTTTCTAGGATGTCACTTGTAATAAAGACAGTTGTGATGATTAGTTATATATCTATGCATAATGATGAGAACCAAACTTGTCAACATAGAAAAAGAATTTAAAAAATGTATGACCTGTAATCTGTAGACAACCTGTGATTACATGGTGTGAACAACATTTTAAAACTATTTCATGCGTTACAGGTAGCTGCAACTTCAATAACAAAGTCTCATATCAGTTTAAAAATAACGTAAAGCCTGTCAAATTTTACCTAATTCAACATTTTTAAACAAAAGTAAAGGGACCCCCCTATTAATTGATAAGCAAAGCAATCGTTAATACTCATTAGTAGGAACGGAAATGGAAAGCAGCCGACATAGGCACCCGGTGACTTGTGCGTCAAAACAAATAACGTGGAATGATGTATGTCCCGATAATTGGGCAGGTTTTGATCTAATAGATAGTACGGAATAAGTAGAGAGTGTCTGTGTTTGTGGAGGTGTGGATCTGTCCCTATTTTTAGGGTTCCGTACCTCTAAAGGAAAAAACGGAACCCTTATAAGATCACTTTGTTGTCCGTCCGTCTGTCCGTCCGTCTGTCAAGACCGTTTTTCTCAGGAACGCGTGGAGGTATCAATCTGAAATTTCTATATGATACTTAGTTCTACTGTCCCTGGAAGCTGTAGAAAAATCAACCTTCTAAGTCAACGCAATCAAAAGATACAGCCATTTAGGCCGCAGATTTCCGCAAATTTTCGAAACTCGCACGGGAATCAAAACCTACAGGGTACTTCCCGTGAACTTAGAATCTTGAAATTTTGTACGAAGTCACGTCTTATAGTACAGATATAGGAAAAATTACGAAAACCGTAAATTTTTAGTTTCGTCATATAAAAAAAAATATTTTTGACAATTTTGAACTTTTACTTATATACCCACAGGTTTGTACGGAACCCTCGGTGCGCGAGTCCAACTCGCACTTGACCGGTTTTTTTAAATTGACGTACAGTCTCTAAAAGAGACTAACCAAGGTCACCGTGTATAATTGAAGCTTACTAAGAAATCGATCGATGTTTTCGAATTAAATTTAATGGGATAAATGAACTGTTTGTTTTCTATTAATTAAATTAAATTTCATTTGAAAACATCCATCGGTTTCTTACTAAACTTCAACTATATCCGACGACCCTGGTTGCTTATCTCTTTTGGAGACCGTTCATTATTGTGTATTGTGTATTAAACTTAGTAGTCATGTGTGATTTTAGGTGAGTGGTGAGACAGTACTTATTTAAGACATAATGTTATTGCATATTTTGCAGATGCTAACACGGAGCAGAAAAATAAACTTAACAATAAAAAATAAAACGTTTCTGATCAAACTGAATTGGAGGAAAGTTTAGATAGGCACATGTTTTCGGAATATAATACTTTAACTATGACAATATAGTCTCGTTATAATTCTGTTACCTCCGTATAATTCGAGACAACTTCAAATAAAACTGTCCTGAAGTGTCCCGAATTATGAACTTCACGCATACTGCCCCTAATAATAATGGGTCTTAGTTATAAAAAGTCAGTGGTTTTTATTAATATCTCGCTACAACACTTGGGTGGTTGGTTGCGTTATATGTAACGAAATCGCCGATGCGCAACTAGCTAATTATTAAATTTATAATTAAATATATTAGACGGGTTTGTGTGATTCAGGCTTGGGGTCGGACAGTTGCGTCCATTTTTATGACGCCGTTTTTAAGTTTACGATGGTTGGAACAAAAAACAATTAGGTTATAAAAAAAGAATATTATCGCCTTGTGGTCTTGGTGAAGCCGAATTAATTACTGTGCTTAGCACTTGGCGTGATGTGTTGAAGTAGTTCATGTTCATTTTATTGGTCAAACAGCGTTATTTTTTATTTAAATTATGAAAAGGTCGAAATTATTAAGCTGCAATTTAGGAGGAAATAATAAATAATATTTATATAGGAAATAGCCCAGGCTACAGCACTAAATATTTATATCGAAAGCCGTATGTGAAACGTTTCATACCTCGTCGATACGTAAAGATTTATGAACGAAAATCTGCTGTTCCATACACTTTGACCGCGTAGTTATTGCACTTTTGTTTGAAGCAGCTGATGTCTTTTTGGATAACCCATGAAAAATGTCTACCCTTGGGGGTCTGGAATGTTAAGATATGTGGAATTCATGGTTACAGTTTGCGCACTGGTTAAAATTTTATCCTGTTTAATAGACAAGCGTTAACGACAGTACCTATTGAGATCGACCTATAATTTCCTGCCCTAGGTTTACCTTCTTTCAATGCAAATATTATTTTCAGATAAATTTCTCTCAAAACTTATACCTACCAATTTATTTTTAAAAGTCAGTGCACATTATAATAATTTTGATAGTACCTTGTATTATTTAAAACGTATTCATACCATAATTGGGTTAGCGACCGATAACGAACCTTCTAGCTAATGGCCACTGTTTCTAAATAGTAAATATTCCCATATTATATTCCATGTTGCTCCCGAGAATGCCGGTTAATGAGGGATGTAACCTAAAACAACCCCATTATATTTCGTTATCAGTTTGTGGAATAAATTATTTTGTGACTAGCTTTTGCCCGCGGCTTCACTCGCATGGAAGTCTGAAATTATCCTACGGCAGTGTACTACCGGGATTCAAATGATCCTATATGTTTATACAGATCATAAACTATGTATGTGCAAAATTTCATCCAAAGCCGTTAAGCTGTTTTTGCGTGGTTGAGTAATAATCATTCAAATATTTATATATCCAAACATCACCAGCTTTCACATCTATAAAATTATTAGGTAGAATATCACAAACGGGCACGAACTTAAAATAATATTTTATTGGAGTACGTAACTTCTTGGTGATGTTCAGGATCTCGTATATCGGATAGGATATCGTCCGTAAGAATAAAAATAATGTTTTTTATTTATTTATTTAATTTATGTATTAATTTCAATAATTCATGCTCTTTTGTTGCTTACTTTGTTTCCTTGAAATGAGACTGCGTATTTATTATTTGCACTAATTGAAGTAGATAATAACGATGACTTACCTCCAGGGATTAAAATAACATTCAAGTATGTAAAATAAAAATCTAAAAAAGAATCATTTACTCACTGACAGACAACTCACAGCCCTTTAGCCAGTCAGCCAGTCTAGAAGCATATTTTGCTTAAAAGTAAGTTCACGATCAAATAATATCAACCCCTTTCAAGCCAGAAAAAGGGGATAAGGCAGAAGTATGTTATTTGTCCTATTCTCATTAATATTATAATGAAACTATATGAGGAAACCCTTAGAAGAATGGAAGGAACGCGTCTCTATCGGGGAACGAAAATCAGCAATCTAAGTTATGTGGACTATGCAGACACTAAACTCTTTGTATCTTCAGAAAAGGAGCTAGGTGATCTGTTTTGCAGAGTAGAACACGAGAGTGGACTGGTTGGATTCACAATCAATAAGTCGAAGACAAAAGCATGCTCATCGACAGAACTTGTCAACTCTCCAGAACGGGACAACTCGCAGATCTAGAATTTGTCAATGAGAAAGCGAAAACGAGATCGAAAGACGGAATCATTTGGCCAAAGCTATGATCAGTAAGTTGGCACGTATTTGACAAGACAGTAAGGTCAGCAATGATACCAAGATAAGGAAATACATATTCCTTAATTATATTCTTTTACGGCTCAGAGTTGTAGACAATTCCGGCAATAAAACGGAGAAGATTAAGAAGAATAAGAGAGGTTTTGCGTTGTAGTGTTGGCGGAACGTGTTCCGCATACCATGGACCACCAAGAGAGCGAAGATGTGTATCTCTATCTAACTATATTACACGATCTGTAACCAAAGTACTCTTGGATACTTGGGTCGCATTGTCCGTCAGGAACAAGATAACCTTGAAAAGTTTGTGGTGATGGGCAAAGTAGATGGGAAAACACGTCGCGGCCGGTCACCTAACCGCTGATCCGACCAAGTAACCTCCCCTCACTGGACTCTGTTACGTCCGCTATGAGAGAAACCGAGAACCGAACGAAATGAAAGAACATCGTTCATAAAGGTGCCTTTCGGACACACGACCTTCACCTTGAAGTACGCGACCAAGAAGAAATCACGATGGTCAGTAAGGAAAGGGAAATTCATCACTCCACTTTTAAAACTAAATGGTCATTTTTGTTGAAAGGAAAACTCTAGGGTTTTTGCGTGTCTTAGAAACTTCGTAAGCACACGGAAGTCAAGCAAATACTGTATTTTTCCCAGTTCCCAGATCGTCATGGAAATAAAAGTGATTTCTTCCACAATAAACACACCGTACACACATAATGTTTTATTTTTATAGTCGAAATTAACATGTTACCGAATTTGAGAAAAAGAGAAGTACTACATTTTTTTAAAGTCGGTAATAAAGCATCGTGGCTGTAAAAGCCTCGATATTAACGATAGGTTATAAAAAAAATAAAGAAGCTCCGATTCAGTGTATGGTTTATTACACAGATAGGCGCCGCTCTTTGGACTGTGGCGCAAGTTAAATTCAGCAGCGAAAATCGTGTAATTACTATCTTAAAACTAAATCGCTACACAAAATTTAGATCACTTCATATTAGAATAATAGAGCGAAACATATGTATGTATTTTTTGGGATTCTACCAGTAACTCTCGATTTATTTATTGTCTATCACAAATCATCGACTTAATACTATTTAGTTAATTATAATATTTATAACAATTCAGGAAATCAGGCATGAAGAATAAAACATACGTTTAAATCCTTTGAAACATCGATCTGTCAGATTGCCAAGAACTTTCTCGCTGCGGCGTATACCTTGCAACAAACCCACAATAAAATTTCGGACCTTGTAAAATGATACTGATGTGAAACGAAAGCTGCTATGCTGGTAGGTAGTCGTATATTTGTCGTAATCAAGTCAGGTCCATCCGACACCTACATACATCTATGTAGACAATCATACATAGATGTTAGCTGGATGACTCATGAAAATCTCTTTAAATACCGTGTATCACAAATTAGTGAGTGTTTGCATAGTAGTCGCAACCAGCGCGGCAGCGTGAGTGTATGACGAGATACGAACGTAAAGAGAGCTGTGGTGGCCAAGTGGTAACGGCTGCGACTTACGAGTTGTTGGTCGTGAGTTCGAACCCACACAGGCGCTTTACTTTGTGTAAATTATTTCATCACCACTGCTCTCAAAACGGTGAAGGAAAAACATCGTGAGGAAACCGGCATGTCCTAGAACCGAAAATTCGAAGACATGTGACATCTACCAACTCGCACTGGGCCCGCGTTTTGGATTACGGTCCAATCCCTCTCACCGAGAGGAGGCCTGTGTCCCAGCAGTGGGAACATTATAGGCTGATGATGAAACGAACGAAAAAGGCGGTCCAGTGAATCTGCCAACCGCCGTGCCGTGGGAAGAAGGCGTGAAATTATGTATAAATTCAGAAAGGGCCAATTTATGTAGTGATGGCCACACACATATGTCATCCTAAGGGCAATAGAAAGGGCCAAGCTTAGAGGTTACCTACGCGATCGAATCAGAATTAAATAAATCCGTAGGAGAACCAAGGTAACCGACATAGCCCGAAGAATTGCCAAACTTAAGTAGCAGCGGGCAGGGCACATTGGTCCCAGAATAGATGGCCGGTGGGGGCTGGAAAGTCCAGTAGTGGCATCCACGTACTGGAAGCCGTAGCGTTGGAAGCGTCCCACAACGTGGACCGATGACTTAGTGAAGGCCGCAGGAATCCGCTGTATGCGAGCAACGCAAAACCGGTCGAAAAGACGGAGCTTTGTGGAAATCTATGTACAGCAGTGGACGTTCTGCTGCATGACGTATCAGAAAGGCGTACAGCCCATCAAACTATAAAACTTTCTTTTTCCACCAACATCGCAATCACGAAAAAAATATCAACTACCTCATCCCTTCTAAATTCAATAGGATTTCGACCCAAATTAACCAAAGCAAAAATCATCAGCCGGTCCATACGGACAGATGATAATTCCATGATGGACGGATGATGGTCACATGGCAATAGTTGTTCAATTTGATGATCTGTCATCATCATCGTCATCATCATCAGCCTATAATGTTCCCACTGCTGGGACGCAGGCCTCCTCTCGGTGAGAGGGATTGGGCAGTAATCCACCACGCGGGCCCAGTGCGGGTTGGTAGATGTCACATGTCTTCGAATTTTATTTTTTTGGTTCTAGGACATGCCGGTTTCCTCACGATGTTTTCCTTCACCGTTTTGAGAGCAGTGGTGATGAAATAATTTACACAAAGTAAAGCGCCTGTCTGGGTTCGAACTCACGACCTACAACTCGTGAGTCGCGGCCGTTACCACTTGGCCACCACTGCTCTCTGATTGATGATCTGTACCACATCTAAATAGGACCATAACTTTCTGATGCATGCTGTAGACCCAACTTGTGGCTAATTAATAACAGTAGCACGGGTCGATCGATCAGGTTAAGCTACGTTTGCCGCGGTTGGTCCGTGGATGGGTTACCATCTATACATACAAGACACCTCCGTGCCTCGGAAAGCACGTTAAGCCGTTCGTCTCGGCTGTCATCTGTGGATCTTTGACAGTTGTTTTGGGTCGTCAGTCGAAAGTCTGGCAACCAGTCTTACCAAGGGGTATCTGATTACCCAGTTAATGGGTTGTGGAGGTCACATAGGCAGTAAACTCAGCTGCCTCCGGTTAGACTGGCAGACGACCCCAATGTAGTTGGGAAAAAGCTAGGCAGATGATGATGCATGATACATGCTGTACACCCAACGCTAAGAAATAATCATAGCGTCACCCAATGGTATTATAAGTGTAAAAAGGATCATTGCCGTCACCTTTGTTACCCTGACGTTTTGAACCTACCTCTTGATCGATGTAGGTAATATGTTTGTAATCTTTAGATACATATTTTTTTGCATTCTTAAATAGAGTTTATACCTAAACGTTACGGTACCAGATGAATGAAAGTTTAAATAGGGGATGAGAGTTCCGCGTGGGTGAAGCCGCTGGCAATATTAGAAATTGCCAACCAGAAGTTTCCAAAAGGGAAGATAAAAGAAATCTTGGGTAAAAGTTATCTGATGTTCGAAAAATCGACTCTTATACATTTCTTAAGTAAACGAAAGAAAGTATTGAAATTATGACAGTTGGTAAGTATATTACCAACCAATGAAACTATCGTCCGCCGTTATATACAGTGTGATTCTTTATAATGTGCACATATCAAAAGAGGGAAACTATGCTTAATTTTATCGCCAGAAAAAATATTTAAAAAAATCGAAAGTTTTTTTTTAACTTAAAAAAAAATGGTTCGCTACTTTGATCCCAGTGTAAACAAAACGTTGTAACTTTTAAACTAAATGATCTATCGTGATGAAACACCACTCCATAATGATTGGAAGTAATTAGGCGTGCACATAAAAAAAAATCCCTGCTGCAGTTTATCAAAAAATATTCAATGGCGATGGTGCACGGTTAGCTATCCAGTGGTATAATTTAATTTTGGATGTAGAGGATAGATTCAAAACTACAACGCCAAACTTTATCCCCCGATTTTGTTATCATTAGGTTTTTTGAATTGCCCCGTATGGTAGCAAATTTAAAGACGTATTCACCTCAAAAGGTTCTCCATATAACCGTCTCGTATCACAATGACCACTTTTAAAGACAGGTGATGGAATCATGTAAACGAATTTTTTCGTCTGTGGTCAGCGGTTGTTTAAAGCATTGTTTATTGTTAATTGTTTTAATCGGAAGGGAGTCCGCTTAATATTTTTTTGTGCCATTAGTTTTTAATTAGGGAGTATAAATTGTAGGTATAATACTAATGGAAGGGTATCCGTTTTGGCTTTTATTCGGTTATGGTGGCATTCTTTTCGAGAACACAGGAATGGTTATTATTTGCTTGTTAATCAGTAATTATTTATTTTATGTGTGTGCACACTTTTTATTCCGAATTGCATAAGTTTAGTTCATTTTCAACAGATGTTGTCCCCATGGAAACAGACGTTTGTAATAATAAGTTTACCGTGTGTATCTGTGGGTTTGTCTGTGCCATCGTAGTTTCCAAACAGCTGAACCGATTTGTTTTTTTTTTAACCTTTTGTGGACAAAAAACATTGATCTAATGCCATAAGTACGAGTATTTACGTTACCTTTGCAAAATATTATAATTATGTGACCACTATTGCATGTCATACTTCGCAAGTTATACAGAATGAGTTTTTAACCAGCGCGCAAACTGTAACGATGATTCAGCATTTCATTCTAGAACCCCCGACGCAGAAATTTTTCGTCGGTTATACAAAAAGAAATCAGCTATTCCATACATTTTGACTGCGTATGTATTGCACTTTTCTATATTTTTTTTTTTGTATAACCGACGAAAAATTTCTGCGCTGGCGGGTCTAGAATGAGTTGTATTTGTTAAATATAATAGCGGGAAGCGATGATTGAAACGATTCCGAGTGACAACTGGTTTATTTTTACATACCCACATAAAATACTTTTTAACATATCCTACGCCTCCCGCTTTAAAATTTAGTTTAGTTTGCAAATAAACTACCTATTTTATAATTCAGTTTCTTATAAAAAATATAAACAAAACAATGATGATCTTTAACAATACATCTTAAGATATAAGCCTATGATGCCCTTTGACAATGTCGTTCACAATCATTTCGTTTAGCACCGTTTGTAGTGTGCCTCATGGTGATTTGTTTATAGTGATGACACTTACGTTTTTTTAACTTTACCAACAGTTGAAAAAATATATAAGTAAATGAAATAACCACCAACTTTGTGCTATTATCTTACGTTTATTCTACGAGTAGTATACCGTGTATATCTAATGTTACAATGTGGTATTTTTAATAATTTATGAACATAGCAATTACTTTGCATGTTTGTCTCGGTATGTATACCTATGCATTTACGCCTAAGTTTAACACTTTCTTTATCAGAAATCGGAACTAGTTCTGCTGTCAAATTTTTGGGGCTTGCAGCCGTGTTAATGTCTAGTTGTAGTTGATTGTAGATATTCACTGAACGATTAACCCGTCTTTGTCTGAACACATGACGTTCCGTAATTTCGGAGCGTTTTGGTTCAAGATGATCACCCACTATTTCTACTAATTCAAGCTAAAATATTTTCTTTCTGGATGATTATTTTCACATAAATCACACAGTGGCCGCTCCGACCAACGTCACCAACGTTGCTACTTGTAACTCTGGTTTTATTTCATTTAAGGTTATGAATTGTTCCACGCGTCTGATATACGCCAACCACTTTTTGCTTGATAGGTCAAATTCTTACATTTTTCCGACAGGCATCTTGTAGTCCCACACTTAAATGATGTATACACCACACAAATTTAACTGTTTTCCTCGTCACCAGTTGTATTTCACAACTGGTTTATTTTTACATACCCACATTAAATACTTATTAACATACCCTAAAGAATGATTACGCTGAATTCATGGTTACAGTTTGCGAACTGTTTAAAAACTTGTCCTGTAGTGTCGCCCCAATCGCCCAACATCAGATGCCAAGATAACAAGCGTGATGGAGAAATAGAATACGAACTAGAACAGGTTATGTTTCAGAACAATGAATGACCTACCCATTCACTGATTTGCCTCCATCTCTTGGAAAATGTAGTGGCCGACGATCTATAGGCAACCAGAGAGGCTTGTTTCTCAACCGGATACAAAGCTGTTAGCTTAGTGTGTGCCACATTGATGGATGCCATTTCATGGTTCGTCCATCTCTAAAGTCTCGCTTTAGAACATTATTGTACAGTTTTTAGTGTAGAGTAGATCTTAGGAGTAATCCTGCCAAGCGAAATATGTAGTACCTATTATAAATGTGAAAGTTTGTGTTTAGATATTTGGATGTTTGTTATTAAATCACGCAAAAACGGCTTAACGGATTTGGATGAAATTTGGCACACATATTTTTCACATAGTTTTTAACCTGGTTTTAAATTGGGTACTTTTCATCCCGGAAGTACGTTCCCGTGGGATAATTTCCGACCTCCACGCGGGCGTAGCCGCTAGCAAAAGCTAGTATTATAAATGTAAAAGTTTGTGTTTGGATTTTTAGATGTTTGTTACTCAATCACGCAAAAACGGCTGAACAGATTTGGATGAAATTCACCCTATAATTATTAACCTTGATTAACATATAGGATACTTTTGCTCCCTGTAGAAAATTCTCATGGGATAATTTTTGACCTCCACGCGGGCGAAGCCGATGACAAAAGCTAGTCATCAATAATGTTTTCCTTTTTCCACACAGCTTACTAAATGGCACTTTAAAATTGTGTCAATACACGCGCAGGTGTAGATATTAGTAAAAATTAAAATCGCCAACATTCCTTGAAATACGAATAGTTTTCTAAAACCCTAATCTAACCTAAGTAACACTAACATGACCTTTAGCAACTGCCTTGTGGTTCACATGGATACAATAAGCTGCACAAACATGCTGTATAGTAGAAGTATAACCGACCATACAGCTGATATGCTGGTAATTTGGGCACAAAGTAAAGAGCCTTAAGGGCACACTTTGCGCGGGCTCGAACTCACTGGTGGGCCTGGCTAAAAATCAAGCTGTCTCACCAGGCTTCGTACCCGACGGAGATAGTATCAGTGGTGAGCAGTTAGACTCTAGTCTACACGTACAACGTTATTGAGTGAGATGCAGGAGCGTTTTTGGCAAAAAAATCGCGAAAAAATTAAGAAAAGCCCTTCAGAAGATCGGGTTTTATGAAAAAACCACTGCATAAATCAATGACCAATAAAGTTTATTGAACTTATTGTTAATTGAACTTTGTCGGTACCGTCTTGGTTTTCGAGATTTTATACTTCTTTTATTACTTAAACACGCTCAAAGTTAGGTTAAATTAGCAAGAAAAACGAATCTTTGTTGGCTCATAACTTTTTAATAGCTTTTTATTTTAGTACTCTGTTTCCGTACAGACAATAATAATAACGAGACAAAACCATACCATGTTTAATTTTTGATGTACATAGTCGACCAGTGGAGTAAAACCCTCCCGAAGTTTGTATGGAAAAAATGTGAACAAGTGTCACCTTAAGTTCACATAGTATTTTTAATAGCATAACTACTATCCATATAAACTTAACCTAAACCTAACCCTACTAACTTATTTTGTATAACCCTCCCAAGCCTGGTAAACTAGGGTGAGTTTACCATAACACACAAAAAATGTTTATAGTCTTCACACCCTAAACCGACCTATTTAATAACATATCCTTTATAATATTATCGATAAAAAAACTATGAACCGCTGGTTGCTCCTTGACCGCAAACGACAACCACAATTTGATAGGTACTTAAAAAGTAAACTCCAAAAGAAACTGAACCTTATGTAGATTAAAATGAAGTTGATTTAGATTAGTTACGTGGTTTTGCTAAAAGTTCATTCAATTTAATTTTCATAGATAAAAATCAATGTGTCATTTAAAAAGATGCCTAAAGGATTTTTTCACCGAATTTTGTTAATTAAAAATATTTCATTGGGCCTATTCGTTGGTGGCAAACGTTTGAACATCTGCTTTATTTTTGTTAAACTGTATAAAGTAGGTTATGTTCGATTTATCTGTCTTAACCAATCTAGCCAACATTTTTTCCATACAAACTTCGGGAGTGTGTTACTCCACTGTTCGACAATGTACATCAAAAATAAAACATGATATGGTTTTTTCACATTATTATTATCGTCTGTACGGAAACAGAATACTAAAATAAAAAAGCCATTAAAAAGTTAGGAGTTAACAAAGATTCGTTTTTCTTGTTAATTTAACCTAACTTTGGGCGTGTTTAAGTAGTAAAATCTCCAAAACCAAGTCGGTACCGACTAAGCTTAAATATCTAAAAGTCTAATAAGCTATATTGGTCATCGATTTATGCAGTGTATTTCATGAAACCCGATCTTCCGAAGGACTTTTCTTAATTTTTTTACGTGCCTGTTTTACTAATGATCCTGCATCTCACTCAATAACGTTGTGCGTTTAGACTACCGTCTAGACTAGTGCCTAACTACTCATCACTTATACTACCTCTATCAGAAACGATGCCTGTTAAGACAGTGTACATTTTAGCCAGGTCCACCAGTGAGTTCGACCCCGCGCGCGACTCGATTACAAATACAAAACTGATTTAATAAAAACTGAAAAATTCTGTAGAGGTTAATTACGTAAATTAATTAGTTCCCATATTTACTCATAAACGCTTTATTTTTAAACAAGCTTTAAATGTACTAAGTTAGGAAAATAAAGTAAACATCGAGCTTTAATCTCAAAAGCTTGAGACTTATCTTTAAGGGTAAGAACGATGTTCACGCCTCAAGCTTTCAAGAAAATATGAAAATTCTGTGCTTACGTAAGTTTAACTTTGCACATTTTAGGTCATTAAAAACTGTACTTTTTAGTATTTATGATGTCTAGTCATTTGTATCTAATTGTTTTCATGTCCATGTTTTTTTTATTTGTAAGTTTCGGGATAATCGATTTTAGCCCTTTGGAAAAAGGGGTAAGAGAAATCAACTCCAGATGTCCTTTATACGTTTGGAATTGAACCGACGGTTATCCCTGAATGCACTACACAAGTGCTCCCATGGACTACTCCCTGTTGGTGCAGGATTATTGCAGAACATGGAAACAAAACATATTAGGCTATGTGTGTGGGTGGCTAAAGTTCATCTTACCTTCAACTGTGGAAGAACTATGTATGTGCCCTGCCTGACCAATGTTATATTACGTATATACATGGATAAAATGGCAGGGGGTGACTTGCACACCCAATAATGGGCCCCACGAAACTGTCGCCATTACATAGCGACATAGGGACACGAGGACAACATGTTATGAGCTGCTTGTAGATTGGAGAGGTATTTCATGGCTATCAGAACAGTCCCAGCCTGGATGATGGTAAAGATCCTTCCCAACCCTCCACATATTTGAATACTTCCTGCCTTCTAGCACGTTTGGTCTTGCGAACCTCCATTCAGGCTGGCCAATAAAAGCAAGAAAGAGGTGAGAGGGCTGCTCCTCATCAGGAAGACAGGTGAGGACCAAGGCTGGCTGTGGGGTAGCTCGGCTTTTATTATTTTGGACCAGAATCCTTGTCAAGTCAAATCAAACGCGCCCAAACTTGCGTCGGTTTATTACAGCATTCCTATAGCCACTTGCCAGGTTTCTACTTTCAGGCACCAGCATCAGACCCTAAATATCATTTAAGACCTTGTCAAGAGTCCTTGTCAAGATGAATCAAAAGAGCCTAAAATTCAAAGGGGTCGCGTCGTTTTACCATGGCCGACTTCCAGCTCCATTATCAGATCATCTACAAGTCATAATAATGTTACTTTCGCATTCGATTTACATGTATATACATGCTAAATATCAGCTCAATTGGAAACCAGGGAGTGTGTCAGATTTGACTTGCAAGAGACAGACAGACACCGGGACAGGTGAAACTAAGTAATCATCAAAATAATCAAAAAAGCTTGTTAGAAGGACAAAATGCCTCTGATTAAAAAAATTAGCATCCTTTAGGATAAACTGGTTTCCAAGCCCAACTGAAAAGCAGTTAACAATGCGTAGTATCACGTATTGACCACCTTGCGCTTGACTATTTATTTATCAATCGTAGTTTGTTGGCTGTACTCATTCTGCATGGACATGAATGAGGCATCCGCAGGTATATAGAAGTATTTTGACATTCTAGAGGTGTATCTTCGGTTTATCGCCGGTGGAGACCAGCACGATTTTTCACGTCACAATGTAGCGTCGCGCCTGTCTACGGGACCCTTTATCGTGTAAATCAAGAAGGCAAATCTTTAAGTGACACCCTAGAACTATCATCAAAATCCAGAATGCTAATTTTATCCCACTATATTGCATACAGCCAGCAACCGCCGCAATATTCTTCATCGATTCTTCGATTCTCGATAAGGCACGTCACTATCTCAAGCGCCCTCATAGTTCTCATTATCGGCGTCACGCGCGCTACTCGAATGGTGCTGTTGTGCCAACATGGCTGCCGTTTCGGCGGGAAAACTGAGTGTGAGTGCGTGTGACTCTATCAAGATATAGCGGCAATTATAATTTGTTAGGGCGTACGCTGTAATGATGATGAAATTTACTGAAAGTCTACGGTCGGAATTTCTCTTCTTCTTTTCTATTCGATCTTTTCAAATGGAATCAAACAGATTTTTTTTAGTAGGAAACGAATGCGTTTAAGTTAAGTATTACTGAGGAAAATTTTAACTTCTCTGGTTTCACCACCTCCGATTCCTAGATTGGGGAGTTTAATGATTGAATCTGTAAGGAAATCTAGCTACTTATTCTACTACTAATCTAGGGTGTTATGCAACCAGCCCACAGTTATTTTTTTCACTGTATGCAATTTCAAAGTAAACGTAGTTTTACCTGTCAGCTAAAGTAGGTATGCATCAACATTGGTGAATTAAAATATACCTGAGCAGAACACAGGAATAAAGCTATAGGTAATAATACAGATATTTCACTGAATTAAACTTCAGTACTGCCATGTAATTGCGACCAAGTTGGATGGAGCTAACGCCGCTGGTTCAGCAGTGGTGGCCCAGTGGTGATGGCTGCAACTTGTTTTAGGTCGTAGGTTCGAACCCAGACAGGCGCTTTTGTGTAAATTACGTCATCACCATTGCTCTCACAACAGTGAAGGAAAACAATGTGAGGAAACGGGCATGTCCTAGAACCAAAAATTTAAGACGTGTCACATTTACCAAACCGCACTGGGCCCAATTGGTGGAATACGTCCCACTCTCTCTCACCGAGAGGAGGCCTGGAACCCAACATTATAGGCTGATTATGCATCCAAATTGGCCAATTAAAATATACCTAAGCAAAATACAGGGAAAAAGTTATACTACTGCAGATATTTGACTGAAGTTTAAACAACAGTGTAAAATGCCAAATCATATTTAGGTATACTAACATGACGACGTTAAATTATTTAGGACTTCACTTTTTTTCAATATTTTAAAGTGCATGTTCTTAATCCTAATAATAGCAGCTGCACGTGTCGGTCGATCAGATTAAACTACGCTTGCCGCGGTGGGTCTGAGGATGGGTGACCATCTTTACATACCAAGACGCCGTTGGTCCCGGCTGTCACTCTTGGGTTTTTGACAGTCGTTACGGGTCGTCGGAAGCCCGAAAGCCTGACAACCAGTCTTACCAAGAGGTATCGTATTATCCAGTAACTGGGGTGTGCAGGTCAGATAGGCAGTCGCTCCATGTAAGATATTCACCTGCACCCGGTTTGACTGGAAACCGACTCAAACATGGTTGGTAAAGGGTTAGACAAATGTGAAGTTTTTAGTACTAACTCAAAGGTTGCACATACAAAGTTTATACTTACTAAAAAGATTTTTGAAAAAATTTACTACAAATCATCACTATCGAAAATATAGCAGTATTTTTAGGGTTGACTTGAAACCGAAAACCATATTATAAGGCTTATCGATTGCTACAAATAGTAATGTGCTCTGCTGGGCGGAATCAAGCGGGGTGTGCAATTCACACTTGACTGTTTTTCAGTCTGATGACGTCAGTTCGCGGTACTTTTTATATGTTGGAGTAATTTTTATTTATTTTTTATATTTTTATTTAAGTTGGAGTTTTTTGAAGACCTATATTGAAAGTAAAGTAGTTTCTGGCAGTTAAGACTTTTAGCTATTTAGGTGTGGGTTCAACTGTTTGCTAGGTGAATCATTTAGTTTCTACTAGTGTACTGCGCTCCACATTAAGCATCACTTTGCTTGTGCAGTTGTGATAGGTACATGCATATTTACGTACATACATAAGTACATATTTTCTGAAAAAAAAAAACCCCTAAGCTAAAGCTTTGGCATTCGTTTATTTATAGCAACAATTGGAAATAGGAAATATTTTATTTTCCAGGTTATAATACAGTAAGCAGGTCGTAAGGTTAACAGAGAGTTGAGACGATATGGGTACAGCTATGTTACAATATTATCTGTCAGTAAGACTAGACAATAAAGGCTCTCCCCGCAAACAGGCACGATGACGCGACTTTATTAGTACAAATTTTCGTAAAGTTTTTTAGGCAACTCTTCTACGGGAGTCGTGTCACGCGGTTGCATTGCGTCTGTCTGCCAGTCTTTGGTCGGTATCATTGGGCCCGGGGTACGAATTTTAGAGTGAAACGAAAGAGGTGTTTTCCGTCATGGTAGGTTACGTGTGTACAAGTATGTGTAAAGTTTGTGTGGTTGGAGTGTGGTGTCTGTAAGTGTGCGCGTTAAATTGTGAAGACAATTGTGTTATTTCTCAATTTTCGTTTTCTGAAAATTATATTTATAGGCTCACCATCTTATTCTGGTTATATTATATTCTAGCTTGCCAGAAATACTCCAAATCTCAGAATCAAATAAGAGTTTTAAAAATATCCAATTAAATGTCCCGTATAATTTCATAGTTCAACTAGAAGATCTTGTTGATGTTATGACCGTCTTGGATAAAGTTTTCCATGTATACTGTCAAGTGAACAGTGTCTAGTAATATTTTCCAACACTAAAATAAATTCGTTTGTCCTGTGACCCGTTCAACCTTACGCCATTATTAATCGGGTCGACAAGTCAACACAACCTGAATTCACCTCAATAAATGCCTCACATTTCGACGATAGAAAGAATAATCCAAAACAACCCTGACAGACGACCCAACCCACGTAAACACACACTTCTCCTTCTAACTTACCGACAAACAACAGGGGAGAAAAGGACAGAAACAGTTTTGACAGTACATCTTCTATTCATTAGTCGTGATTATGGCACGGGATGAATTGACATCTGGGACATCGGGGTAGGCGCTCGGATTTCCCTGCTGAGGTCTTTGCTAAAAATTTGAGCGCGCGAATTCTATGAAATATGTATAGCGTCTGGGGCCGGATCGTCTGTGTCTCGACGCGAATGTATATATACATACTTACATATTTTCTTACAAGTAACGCTGAGTTCAAAGAGAAACGCGGGGCACCTTTTTCAAAGCTTCTTTTTAAGTCGACTTACAGATAATTAAAGTCACGAAGTTTTTTAATTACACGATAGAAATTTAATTCGCATTTGATGCAATTCGCTAGGCTGAGGGAAAGTAACGATCTTGAACTCACCTAGAGCGGTGCTGGCCATCCTCATTGTCTGGACCTGCATATTCTCCGGGGAGCCTTGAGTGAGCTTCCTCTTCCGTGGTCGTCCTTTTTGGATAGGTCCGCCGTTGTAATACTGTGTCGGTGAGTCACCTTCACTGTGCAAATCTTGACACCTGGTAACAAAAATAAATGTTTGTTTTGATTTAATATTTATGTATTCACAGTGGAATTTTGATTGAATTTTCTCGGATTTGTATTTAAAGAATTTATGATACAAATTCTTCGGGCCTATTAGTAGCAGATCCGAATTAATTGGCGAAATATTCGGAAGCTCGCTTGGAGGGTTAAGTTGACAGGCATGATGGTACGTATCTATCCTCTTTTTTGATTTACCATGTTATTTTTATTTTTATGAGAACAAACATAAAACTAGTTTTAAGATCTTACAATTTAATCTGCATTACAAGCAATTAATAAAATGCCAATTAATTAAAACCCATTGAAATTTTACTCTACTCCAAAAAATATCGTTTCATTTTATCACATCGTTTCTTTCAGAAGTCCTTTTTTTTTTAATTACTCGACTCCTGAGGGTTTTAGCGTGATGTTAAGTAGCCTACAGTCTCATGAATGTGGCTATCATCAAAAAAATTCGAAAGTTCAAGAAATACGCGCGTTCAAACAAAGACACAAACTCGTCAGCTTGATAAAAAAAAATTAGCGGGCGGTATTTGCGGGCGATGTATATACGCATATTCGGAACGAGAAAAGAAGGAAATGGGATGCAAAGAGTCAAAAAGGAACATTTGTTGGGTATGAAAAACACACAAAAGGATACAGAGTCTGGTACCCTTACACAAAGGAGATCAGTATCCATAGAGATATTAGTGTAGATTCGCCATAATCCACAACTGATTCTAAGAATGTGAGCAGCATCAATCTGGTTTAATCCAGTTACTTACCGCATGGAATCCTCATTTAACGAGATAACTACTAACCTGCACCCTAATTGGGTAACACAGTAAATCGAAATCATTTGAAAGGTTTATTGCAAATCCATTCAGTCATAATTATGTTCGAGAAAATTGTCTGCTTACCAACGTAAACAACGCCTTAAATGTTATGGAACTGTCAAAATGAAACAGAATCCTACTGATAGTGTATACCGAAACTACCCTGGATTCTAATTTTGACTTCCCTTTCCAATTCCTGAGCACCTTTCTCACTATAAGTTTTTAAGTCATTAGAATCCGAAATTATTTGTATAAATTACTTATGCGTAAGCCCAAGGCCCAAAACGTAGAACAGTATAATTTAGAATCTGATTGTCAAAAAGGCTTGACCGACATACAGATTTAAAAAGAAAACCTGCTTACTTCATCAAGAGATATGACAAGCTACTCTAATGAGTACCTACGCGATGACGTAATGGGGTTGGCAGCAGTCGAGATCGCGTGCTCGCATCACGAGCTCAATCGCGATGATCCCTTCCCGTCCAAAAGGACTAAAGTTACCAAAGTATATATACTCAAACACACACACCTCTCTTACACCTCTCACCACCAAACACCTTTTCGCTTGTTTTTTGGCTTTGGTTTACTCCTCGTTGATTTCAATTTACTCAATTTTCATGTAACATTTGTGACCATTTTTTGCTTTTATTGTATCTTTGCAATGCCTTTAAATATATGACCAATGGTTGGGACCTGTGCCCTTAATACAAGTTATCCCCATAACTTATCAAGGGTGCAAGTTACGACAACTTATAGTGCTATACTTACAATTAATTCATAAGTACCTATGTAACGTTAAATATCTGTATTTGATGATTCGAATAAATACTATTATTATTATAAAGTAAAAAAATAATAAAAAATACTCACCTATAGACACTAGTCATATCTTCATCACAGTAGTCATCAAGGCAGGCGCTGTCATAATGTGGTCGGCAGTAGACGAGGCCATCTCTCATGCCGAAAACATCGCCCTTCGACAGCTGGGTGCCACAGGCGACGCACGTGAAGCAAGTGAGGTGGTAGACAAGATCCCGTGCTCGCATCACGAGCTCATTCGCAGTGATCCCGTTTCCGCAGCGAGCACAACGTTTTACGCAGAATAATCTGGAACAAGGAGACTTGTATTTGCTCTGCGACTTTGAAGCAGAGCTCACTTCCGGGAGTTAAGAAATATATTTTTCGAAAGAAAACAAGTTTCGTTACGTTTACGGTATTTTTCATCGAATCGTTGAACTCCTTAAGTTCTGAGTTATTTCTTCAAAAAACCATTGCCTCCAGTATATTTCAGACACCAATCTATATAATCTTCACACGATCTGACCAAAATTATGTCTGAACTTTAAAAGAGACAGTGACCTCTTGGATGGTTTCGAATTTTCTTCACAGAGTAGTCTGATAGGAAACGCCGTCCTCATCGACTTTTAAAAAATTTCGTTGACGTGTATTTGTAGATACCTACATACAGAAGTAATTTGTTATTATTATCAGTAACGTTGTCTGAGTTTTAATGTGGCATGTGAGATTACCCCTACACATTTGACAAAAAGACTAGGCTGATCAATCTGATGATAGATGCCGTTAGTCTATGAAATATAATATATTCGATTTTAGCACATCTATCCACATAAATATTGGATACCGATACACGCCGGTCTCGTTTTAAATCACTGAAAAACACGTGAAAGTCATAGCATTTATTTCAAATAGGCACATAAAAGGCACTTATGAACGTCATTTACATTAAAATAGAATTGATTCTAGTCGCCCCTTCCAAAATGTAGTTTCGTATGGAGAAGAATGGGCAAGAAACTTCATCGTTACTCTTTTAAAATGTTTTAAGTACAACATTTAATATACATTCATTATATAATTATGTGTGAAAACGATGCACTCAGAATAAAATTACCATATCAAAATAGGTAAAAGAATGAAATTGAAGCAATTACAGATAAATAAATTTTAGGATAGTTATGTACATGGTGCTCACATATTTACAAACATTGTAAAAGTAAGTATACGGTTTTCCTAGAATATTAACAAGTAATCAGTCAGTGTGTGAGTTAAAACAAAGTCATAAGTGCAATAATTTATACAATTTCATTAGCAACCAGTTTGATTTTGTCATCATCTGCTTAGCCCTTTCCCAACTATTTTGGGGTCAGCTTCCAGTCTAACCGGGTGCAGGTGAATACCAGTATTTTACATGGAGCTACTGCCTATTTGACCTCCACAATCCAGTTACTGGGTAATACGATACCCTTTGGTAAGACTGGTTGTCAGACTTTTGAAGTCTCAATAAATTTAAATCATTCACGTAAGTTGTGCCTGAAAAACTTTTATACCGTTAAAGATTATATTGAGGACAAAAATGCTTGGGATTGACCTGCTGCAATTTTGTATACTGAATGTTGTTTTTTTTTTTTGGTTTTTGACATTTGATTATTATTAAGTATGTACACTTTGACATGAAAATTTACTTTGAGAAGCATAATAAAATTATTGTTTTAATTATTGTGAATGTGAGGACTATGTGGTTTTTTATTTTTTGTTTTACGTCTCTTTCTCAGTTCGTTTTAAATGTTAATCTGGCAGTTTGAGTACTTTATGCGGCATACCCAAATGTTCTTTCTTTGGTTTTGTTCGTCAAATCGTTGAGCTGTTCTGAGTTGAGCTATATGATTACTGATAAATGCGTGCACTGAATGGACAGGTCCTAGTGGACCTGTCCATTCAGTCAATGGTCTTTTGAGCAAAAGAACCACACAGACTTAGTAGTCTGTGTGGTTCTTTTGCTCAAAAGACCATTTCAGACACCAATCCACATGGTCTTCACATGATCTGACAAAGACTATGTCTGGACTTTAAAAGAGACTGTGACCTCTGAGTTTTTTTCGGCCTTTCTTCTCAGTGTAGTCAGATAGGAAACGCCGACCTCATCTAGTTTAACTAAATGTGATTGACGTGTGAAAGTGTTTGTACAAACTTACTTACAGAAATAAACTCATTTATCAAAACCCCCCTTTTGAGGGAGGCCTATGTCCAGCAGTGGACGTCTTTCGGCTAAAATGATGATGATTATGACAATGATGAAGCCCCTATACTAATACTATACTTTAATCAACAAAATCATTTTTGTTCCGTTTCACCAATATTATTTACAAAGGTGTTTACTATTAATGATTTAACCAATATTTTGTAACGAGAGTTCGGTCAACCATTTAACAATTCCAAACTGCCAGTAGTTGGTTTATTTTAAATAAATGCTGTGAATTTGAGTATTCTATTTCGTTCATAATCAGTGATAGGAATAGGTAGGGCCTATTTGCCTAAACTTCGAAGAACAGAGACAAGAAACGGAGACTTCCTTAGGACAAATTTTTTTTTCCGGGATTTGGGAAAAATCTTCAGTAAGTTAAAATTTGCGCACTGGATAAAAACTTATCCTGTATAAGATGTGTAAAAACAATTTTTAACAAAACTTGCAATTATCAAATTTTCGGTATTTTCAAGTAAAATCCCGAAATAAATAATCTAACTTTAATTCATGTATTCGAGTTATATTTACGATCCAACTAACCGTTGTATCAAATCATGAATGAAAGTTAGATTATTTATTTCGGGATTTTACGTGAAAATCCTGAAAATTTGGTAGTTGCAAGTTTAGTTAAATATAGCTTTTACACATCTTAAATAAAGCTTATTTTCAACTTACTGAAGATTTTTCCCGAACCCCGGGAAAAAAAATTTAGTCCTGAGGAAGTCTCCGTTTCTTGTCAAATATTCAAGGGTTTTCTTCAAAACAATTAAAAATTGAATTATTTTTAGAAAAAACAATGTTTGATATTATTTGTATAACTGAACACTGGTTGAAAGATTATGAAATGTTAATTAATTATGAGAACTATAGTGTGGGCAGTTGCTTTAACCGACATTCCATGCTTCGTGGAGGTTCGCTTATCTTAATTAAAAATTGTCTAAAATCGAAGACTCGTACAGACATAGTTAAAATATCAGTGGAACATAGCATTGAACTGTCGTGTGTTGAGCTAGATAAGCTTTGTATAGTGTGCGTTTACAGGCCTCCTAATTACCAAAACTACTCTATATTTGAGTCAGTAATGGAAGATGTTTTGGCAAAACTTGCAACTGGTAATAAGTCAGTAATTATTTGTGGGGACTTTAATATTAATATTTTGGAAAATAATTCAAATAGTAGCAGATTGTTAAGCCTCTTTAAATCATTCAATCTTTCAAATGTGTTTTTGGAACCAACGCGAATAACTACGGCTACTGCTACATGTATTGATAATGTTTTTTGTGACTGCGACTATTTAGATAAAGCCATTGTAAATTATCTCCCTTCTGATCACAGCGGTCAAACCTTTACTTTTGAGTCCAACACACCAATTCAAAAAGTACAGAGACAAACTAGACCAATAACATCGGGTAATTTAAATAAGTTTAATAGCGCTTTAATTAGCAAGTTAAGTGTTCAGGGACTAAATGTGAATAATGGTAATATTTTGTACAAAGAATTATTTTCATCAGTACAAACAGAGTTCAATAATTATTTTAGGCAAAAATCTAAAACTTTTTGCCCTAAATTTTTATTTAGTGACTGGGCAACTAAAGGCATCAGGAAAAGTAGAGAATGATTATTTGAACTGTATGGCCTTAAGCCGTATATTAACACAGAATCTTTTACTAAGTATGTTGCCACTTACTCTAAAACTTTTAAAAATATCTGCAAAGTAGCTAAAGCTTCATTCATTAGCCACAAGGTCAAATCAGCAGATAATAAAATTAAGGCAGTTTGGAAAATTATAAACAATGAAACGAACAGAAGCAAAAGGCTTAATACCGATTACACACTGGACACTTCCCGCGGTCTCATTAGCGATAACATCGATGTTGCTCAGGAATTTGCAACTTTCTTTACCAATATTCCTATTAAAACTACAGAAACTTTAAATTCTTCGCCCGCACTTGCTATTGATTTATTAAGAGCGAATGTTTCAACCTGTCCTGTGGAATTTAAATTTAAACATATAAACCCTGTGGTCGTTGTAAAGACATATAAGCAACTTAAGATCAAAATTACGGAAGATCTGTGGGGCATGTCTACTAAAGTATGTCAATCCATTATTGAGACAGTTGCACCCTATTTGGCGTTAATATTTAATTTGTGTGTAGATCAAGGGGTGTTCCCAGATTTAATGAAGTACAGTAAAGTTATTCCACTCTTCAAATCTGGCGACAGCAAAGATATGAATAATTATAGACCCGTATCGGTTTTGCCAGTTTTCAGCAAGGTGTTTGAAAAAGTTATGTTAAATCAAATGCTCAATCATTTTAATCGTAATAACATCCTACACGATCAACAGTATGGTTTCACAAGAGGACGTTGCACAACTGACGCCGGTGTCACCTTATTAAAACACATCTTTACAGCATGGGAAGAGGCGCAAGATGCAATAGGTATCTTTTGCGACCTATCCAAGGCGTTTGATTGCGTGAATCACGAAACACTTCTCTTGAAACTTGAGCATTACGGACTGGGTGAACTTGCGCTTAGCTTGGTAAAATCGTACTTGAATGATAGACTGCAGCAAGTTCAAATAAACGGTGTGAATTCCTTGGGCTTAAAAGTCAAAATGGGAGTACCGCAAGGTTCAATATTGGGTCCGTTCCTCTTTTTAGTATATATAAATGATTTACCTCATTTACTAAAAAACCAACCACAAATGGTGTTATTTGCTGATGACACATCACTAATTTTTAAAGTTAAGAGACACGCACAGGAGCTTGACGAGGTAAATAGCGCTATAGTTAAGGTCCATAATTGGTTTACTGTAAATAATTTGGTATTAAATGGAAAGAAAACTAAATGCATAAGATTCACGTTGCCGAATGTCAGAAGTAGTGAATGTCACGTTGTATTGAATAAGGAGATAATAGAATTCGTCGAACAAACGGTTTTCCTGGGGATCACGCTTGACTCAAAGCTACAGTGGGGTCCTCACTTAACATCCCTTGCAGGGCGGCTAAGTTCTGCCGCTTACGCTGTTTGGAAGATCCGCCAATTAACAGACGTGGATACCGCGCGACTTGTTTATTTTAGTTACCTTCATAGCATCATGTCTTACGGTATTTTGCTATGGGGACGGGCTGCGGATGTTCAGTCGATCTTTATTCTGCAAAAGAGGGCTGTCAGAGCCATTTACAACCTCCGCAGACGCGAATCTCTAAGGGAACTGTTCAAAACAATTAACATCATGACGGTACCTTCTCAATATATTTATGAGAACATTATGTATGTTCGGAAAAATCTACATCTTTTTAGTAAGATAAGTGACAGGCATAATTTTAACACTAGAAATAGGAACAAATTAGATCAACCACGTTTCAGATTGTCTAAAGTACATACTTCTTTTATGGGGTACTGTGTAAAATGTTATAATAAACTACCAGTCGATATTCTTGAACTAAGTGAAAATAAATTTAAGTCATGCATTAAACGCACACTATGTAGACAAGCATATTATAAGTTAGATGATTATATCTTAGATAAAAATGCCTGGCTTAATGCTGGTCCTGCTCCACAGCCACCTGGGCTTACTAATTAACATTTTAATATTTGGAAGAGATGCTTCCCCTTTTTTTTTTATGTTTTCTGACATTACGAACACTTCTGTTCCTATTTTTATTAATTTTGTGACATTACGATTTTGTTTTTGATTTTACTGAACCAAGTATTATTTATTAAAATTTCAATAGATACTTATTATATATTTTTCTTTCTTTTTGGAAGTCAAATTTTATGAATTTCTCAAATAGGATTGAAACTATAGTTTTGTATAATTTAGAAGCATTTTGTCAAATTTTTGTAAATGTGAGTACCATGCATCCTTATAATATGTTGTTTTAATGTACGTCGACTTGAAAAAACGTGGTAGTTGAGAGTATGTCATGCTCACTTAAATGTCTCACTGATGGTGGCGTGTGTGTTGGATCATTCGGTTCCCTAGAAAATGGTTGAGCTGGATGGTGCTGATCCATGCGTCAAGTTCGTGAACGGGCGCCGTCGGTTGAGACTGGTCATCTCTTATCTGCCATGGCTTATTTTGAATCTTATTTTTTATTTTATTTATTTTATTTCATTTTTTTACATTGTTCTCACATATAGAAGCACCAAGAATAATGTTCCCACACACACAAATTTTGTAATACCCACGATTTAAAAGAGTGTCCTTGGAGTTTCTTGCCCGTTCTTCTCCAGAGAGATCTACGTTTTTGGAATGGGCACCTAGCTTCAACTTCGATTTTTGTTTGACAATTCAAAAGTGCCTGTGAAAGGTCTAATTGAAATAAATGCTTTGAGTTTGAGTTTGAGTTTGAGTTTGTCTCTGTTCTTCGAAGTTTAGGCAAATAGGCACTACCTATTCCTATCACTGTTCATAATATTCTAGTTTCCACGAAAGTATCGTTTTGCAATTAAAATGTTGTTATTGTTTTAACATAACTAACTAATTTAAAAAAAAAAATGTTTTTTCAGCCGAATCTTTTCCTTTTTTTTTGCTCCGCGATACGAATTTATTGGAAACTGAACAAAAATACTTGCAGGACGTGCATATATTCTGTTACATTATGAAATTACTTTGTTCATAAGTATCTACTGAATCCATTTCTATACTTAATTTTAATATTGGTATTTTTTATCCCAAAAATGAGAGGCTCGATCGATCGACCCATGTGGATGTTATCACCCACATGGGTCGATCGATCAGATTAAGTTTCGTCTGCCGCGGTTGGTCTTTACATACCAAGACCCCTCCGTTCGTCAGAATAGTCCCGGCTGTCATTCATGGATCTTTGACAGTAGGATATCGACGCGCAAATTGAAACCATGAATTCAGTGCATGCCTCAACGGGTTCATAAACATGCATGAATGTATGGTATCAGGTTATGCGCCGATGTTCCTGCCAGGGTCATCATCATCATCATTTCAGCCGAAAGACGTCCAATGCTTGTACATAGGCCGGTTTTGCAATAATCACCACGATTGACAAGCGGGTTGGTGATCGCAGTATGGTGGTAAAATGCATAAAGAGAACGCTGCTGCCCATTCTCTAGTCAGTCCCTTAAACGCCTTCTATCACACCCATGGGAAGAAATGGGATGGTGCTATTCTTTTACATCCGTCTAAGTATACTTCGTTCCTGCCAGGGTGGCAGGGACGAAGTATTAGACACCAAAAAATAAAATCCAAATATTTTTGGCTGTCTGCGTGACCGCGTTATTTTTCTTAATCACGCAACGAAAGATGTTGTTTCCACCATAATTTTTAGAAATATTTCCGGAATGTTTTTGTGTAATTACCATACAATTACATTAATGTAATAAGGAAATCTGGATGTTTTATCAAATCATATATAACCCGTGCGAAACATACCCATGCCCCAGTGCCCACCCAGGGGCCTAAGTCTGCTATTTTTATAAATTCGTCATTCCAACACGATCCCATTGTCATTTTGCTAAAAGTGCGTAATCTGCTAAATTCATAATGATCGATCAGTGGTCGATCAATGGTCTCGTAATAGAATTGTGTTTTAATGGCATTGTCGTATTGCCATTATTATAAAAGCCGTTGGTAGAAATGCTTTTTGAAAAAATACTACTAAATTGGAACATTTAGTCATGCCAGATTTCATTTAGTATATATTTTAACATATTATTTTTTAACATATTATTTTAGGAACTGTCAAAAAGTTCTGACAAATCAGTCATTGATTTGTCATTATGTACGAGATTACCAATAAATGCCATTTCTTTCAATGGAGTGTCAGTGGCTGACCATTGGAAAGTCATAATGACGCCATTATATAATATTAGTAGATTGCCTAACTTGTCAAAATCAACAATGATGAAATCAATGATAGACCATTCTGACACTATTGTAATAGCAGTCTTGAGGCCCCGAGCGCTAGTCAATAAATAAAACAAAACATGTAATTAACATTCATGTTCATTTTTTGTACATTTCATCAGGAGTCCTATTGAACTACCGATCTACTTTGTAAAAATCTCACCGTGAAAACTTACGTGAGCTTGAAGTCTGCCGGGTGTTGCCACTGCGAAGATCACCCTGAGGACACGTTGGAACACACGGTGGCGGTCTGCCCGGTTTGGGCGTAGCACCGCCGTGTCCTCGTGGAGGCGATCGGCGGCGGCGAACCTCGCGTCCAGCCCTGGTCCAGGCCATGGTACGGAGCAAGAGTGCATGGGTAGCAAGCAGTAATGCTCGCGAAGAGAGAGGCGGCGCACGTGAGGAAGAGGCAGCATATGCGCCCTCACGGCCCTAGTGGGCTTGCGGATGGCTAGTAATGGGTAGATCGATGTCCGGGAAGGACCCAGGTCGACGGCGCGTTGTGTTCCACGCGCGCCTCAAAGAGATGTCAGCACAAAATGGCGGGGCCCGCTCTGGGTGGAGCAGGAGGGCGTGTCAGACTTTTATTGACTAAAACCCACCCGTGTTCCCTCAGTAGCCTGTGTGCCAGGAGCGGCGGTATCTCTTTCGAACAACCCGCACCCCTGGCAGGCATCGGCCCTTTCAGGCCCCATCGGTTTGTGCTGACATCTCTTTGAGGCGCACGTGGAACAGAACGCGCCACCGACCTGGGCTTGGTCGTTACTGGACAGCGAGCTACCCATTATTCGCCGTCCGCAAGCCCGCGGCTACGGTGGCCGGGAATCAGCTTGGGATTGACGACGCCCAGGGCGTCTCCTGCGGCGACTACGGCTGTGAGGGCGCATATACTGCCTCTCCCTTACGTGCGCTGCCCTCTTTGCGAGCATCACTGTTTCGCAGAAGGAGGTGACGGCTACCCATGCACTCTCCCTTCGTACCATGGCCTAGACCAGGACCGGACGCGAGAGATCGCCACCACCGATCGCCTCCATGAGGACACGGCGGTGCTTCGCCCAAGCCGGGCATACCTCCACCGTATGCTCCACCGTGTTCTCAGGGCGATCTTCGCAGTGGAAACATCCAGGCGTTTCCTCCTGCCTTATGCGAAACAGGAACCTCCCGAAACAGCCGTGTCCGGTGTGGACCTGCGTCAGGCGGAAGGTGAGGACGCCATGCCGCCTCTCAAGCCACTCCTCAAAGAGGGGACTTACCGCCGCAATCGTGGCGTGCCCCAAAGAATTCATTGGTCGACCGCCAGTGCTTCAAAAGAACAAACCGACCCAGAATTGTTTCTAACATCATCTGTATATTGGTCTTAAGAGACTTTTTAAAAGTTCTGCAAGGCGAAATAGGCCCAGTTACAGTAAATGGGCCAATAACCAAGCCAATAACCACCTCTGACAAGTTAACATTAGAACCCTCTTCTATAATCAATCAATCGTTATCACTAGTACTGACGGGCCCCATGTAAACAATTATAGCATATGTCCAGTTATAACAAGGGGGTGGCTAGAGAGCCAAATTATACCGCGAGCTTGACATTATTTTGACAGTTGCGTTTTGTTTCGTCCTTAAAATAGGTAGAGTACGCGGAATAGTTTTTTATGTATCCATTCATTTTTAATATTCTGTTTTTCCGAAAGCAAGAAATACACTACCCTTTTCTGTAAACTTATTGTATGAAAGGAAATCTTGATTTTCTGCTTGTAACTTTGAAGTAAAATTATGTTCATTTTTAGCTTTTTTATGACAATCTTCCTTGTTTTGGGTGATACGTTTACAGCATTCACTACTCTACCCTAACTTACCCTACCTAACCCTTACCCTCTTAAACTGCGAAACTATCCAACAGATTAGCATCTAAATGTATTAATTGATGTGGAAAAAAGTAATATACTCTAATTGGCTGCATGATCTTGCCTAAGCTATTGAACTTCCCGAGGGAAACTTATGAACTGCGTGTCTTGTTTCCCAATTCGATTTATTTGTCCGTATCAAATTATTATGCTTCATTTCTAGCTTATCGAGCGAAAACGGTATGTCGTCTACATTGAAGCAGAACATCCTTGTAGAAAAAAATTACGATCCGTTTTGCTTATAAGAACCACAAATATGTCATTCTTGAATACAATTAGAGTCAAGCGGGTTTACTTACATACATCCAAAGTGTCTAGAAATCAAGCACGTTTTGGCTAGTTACTTTTATGGACGAAAAAAGTTTCATTGGGTTTTTCTATCTGGAATTCTGGAGTCTAAATTTGTGCCCGATTGATGGCAATAGGCTCGACCCCTATTAAATGGGACTTAAACATGACTGGCGAAATGTAGATGTACTATTGGTACACCTCTACCCAACTTTTCGGGGAATTAAGGCATCTTGTTAGGTAATGTTATTTGTTTGTTTGAAAAGGGAATAGTTTTAGAAGTTCGGTCAAAATCTTCTGTTAAGTCGTATTCCTAAATATCCTGGAACGGGTTTCAGGCGATATCGATAAAATTTCTGCCATACTTCTGAGTGGAATCGATACAAAATAACCTTATTATGAAGAGTAGATGTCATTTGAGCCCAAAATAAATTATCAGAAATTGTTAGAAGTTGGGTCTCGGCAATATGCTCTGGCAATTGCTCTGGGCACTATGCAGAGTCGACTTTGGATTTGTTACCACACCACTGGTTGCGTAGCAGAGTAACATGGAGGATGAGCTACTAATTACTGCTCGACAAAATCGTACAATGACCATAATGATGTTGGTTACGAGGCTTCATCGCTCTTTAAGCAACAAGCGATCAAACCATAAGTAATCACTTGCATGAAGTCAATGTCCGTTCCCGAAAGACACTACGGGTACGCACGGACATATCAAGCTATACCTTGCAAGTATACATACGTTGACTTCTCATTGTAAACCTATACAATGCGAGGTCAGCCGATACTGAAAATGTATAGCTTGAATAAATGTCGCCATGTATACTACCAATTGAGCCCCATAATCGCAAAGCCCGTATAGATACAATGGGCTCGTGAACACAGAAAATACATAACGTATGAGGCCAAATACTAGACGTACACAGTATTGGAGGACACTTGAACGCCAACGACGCTTAAAATCATGCCAGGAACTCCATGCATACAATGGTGGAACAATGATGATATGGGCGGGTATATGGATTGGCGGAGAAACCAAACTGATTTGGATTAGAGGGAATCTCAATGCACAGATTTACGCTGAAATGATTATACCAGATGTTGTCATTCCTTTTCGGATCTAATTTAGTTGGTATAAAAACACTACTACGTCAATTGTGAGACAGGGAGACATAATTATCTCTCAGAAACGGTTCACCGCTGCTTTGGAAGAAGTCTTCACAGTTATGGACTAGAAAGGATCAACATCAATGGCGAATACAACTCTTCTGTCTTTAGGTTTGCGACATGGGATTGTGAGACATGGGATAACCTTGGTACGCACTTATCGTCTAACATACCGCAGCCGTGACCAGAGCATGTTGTTAATGACGACCTATGGAACTAAACCGTGGTCGCTCACACTGGGCTTCATTGGAAAGCTGAAAGTCACCCAAAGGCGTTGGTGAGTTTCCCTGACGACGGGATCGAATCAGAAGTTAAGAGATCCACAGGAAAACCAAGGTAGCTAACATAACCCGAAACATTTTCAAACTCATGTGGTAGTGGGCATGGCATTTTGCTCACAGAACAAAAGGCTGATGGGCCGAATAGTGCTGCAGTGGCAACCACGTCCCGGAACACGTAGCGTTAGAAGGCCTCCCAGGAACCGATGTCTTGGTGAGGATTGTAAGATTCCGTTGGATGCAAGAAGCACAGAACCGGTCGAAGAGGCTATGATTGAGCCTTATTTCTAGCAGTAGACGTCTAACGGTACGCGGTCAAATGATGATGACAATGAGGTAGCTAGGTTGATTCTCGAATATTAATGTAATGTTTGAAGAAATTCCACCACGCGGCCCCAGAGACAGCTGATAGGGTTCCCCGGTCAGGTTTCAAACCTATAACATACAACGCGTAAGTTTCGGCCGGTTAATTGCTCGTTGTAATAGTAAAAATAGTTGAGGGTGTTATCCCTTTAGGAAAATCCTACTTTTGTACTCTAATAGCTAAAAGGTTTTGTTTTAAAACCTTTTTAAAACCTTGCCCCACACTAGGAATTTCTCCTGTATTGTGGGTGCGTTTACAAACATTGAAACACATATACAAACAGCCAGACCCGGAACAACTACTTGTAGATCATACAAATATTTGTTCCGTGCGGTAATCGAACCTGCGACACGCAGCGCAGCAGACAATCGCTTAACCACTGCGCTGGGGACAAAATGGTCGCAACTTGAACTACTCGTAAATACTTTTTATTAGGTATACACACATTATGTTTGATCGAAGCAAGTGACAATTTCAATAAACACGCTGATATCATAATCAAATATGTATGCAGTAAATACGGACAAACTATCTATATTATATTTATTGCAAACCTGACACTAAGTATGTTCACGTCTTTTTCAATATTTATATGACCCAAATGTTGGCAGAATGTTTAACCTCACTTTAGTTATTGGCACGTTTTTACTTCCGGTTAAGACCGGTCGAAATGGAGGAGCCTGGGGGCAACAGTCAGTTGTCTATAATGTGAGGTCATTAATTAATATATAACCGTGTCATGCCGGACGTAAATAATAGCACCATCCCATCTCTTCCCGTGAGTGTCGTAGGAGGCGACTAAGGGCCTTACTTACTAGAGAATGGGCAGCAGCGTTCTCTATGAATTTTACTACCATACTGCGATCGCCAACCCGCCTGCCAAGGGTGGCGATTATTGCAAAACCCCTTAAATCGGGGGAGGCGTATGTCCAGCAGTGGACGTTTTTCGGCTGATATGATAATGATGATGATAATGATGATGAATTAAATAACTGTTTATATAGCAGTGAAGCCATTTCCAAGCTTATATCTGTACAGCCTTGTAAAATTTCAACATCCATACCTCAATCGATACGGAGCGGACCATCTTGAGTGCAAGCATTGCTATGAAAATTACGGGAAAATTCACGAACGAAGCTTTAACAAGGGGTAAGGACCCTTTGTTAATATAGCTTCGTTCGTGAATTTTCAATAACGACATTATAATTTTCAAAATAAATCAATATCTCCAACCGAATTCGAGGAACTTAACCACTAACGAGCCAAGATTTTAAACAATGAACGTAAACATTTTCGTTTAACTTACAATTTTGCCTTATGCTGTTGACGCAATGGTTACAAAAACAAGTCGTGGACAGGTGTGCGAACAACCGAGTGCGGTAGACTTTGAGTGACGGGCTGCCTTGCTCCCTAATTGCTAACGTATCACCTACAAACTGACAAGCGCTTGGTAAACGTTGACCACGCGTCGAATCTTATAATTATGGGATTATCATAATTGATTAAGCTTCGCGAATAGTTTTTGTTGTATCGTCGATATTTATCGCGATAAGGTTTTGTTGTGTAGTGTTTCGTTTTTTTATAACAGATTATTTTATCTAGTCGGCTTTAACTCAGGAATGAGTAAATAATATACATATTTCTGGTTGTAGTTACAAAAGCAACAATGTAATATTATATATTGAAACTGAGAAAAGTGGAGCTGAGCTGCAGAGATCTACTCATCTACAATATTAGTGAGCAATATCTCGCATTGCGTATTATTTCGGAACGTTTATCGTTACCGAGATTCAATTCCATTGAATTTGTTTAATAATTTGTTGTTATTCATGCGGTCAATGTAATTGCGTGAAAATTATGGTTTGTTATTTGTGCCAAAACTTATTGTAAGTGTAGGAGCCACCCAAGAAACCAACAAAATGTGGCATTAATATTTTGCGTTGCGTTGTAAAGTACTAATTTTACTATAAGTAAGACAACTATTTAGATAATTCTCGAATCAGTAATCCAAAATGATGTTTGAAACTTTGCATTTAATTCAATATTGAACACGAAAACTTACAGCTTTTTCTTTCTCCTAAAATACAACAAAAGCATTATAATACCGTCAGTGGATTTCCTTGCAAAAACATCGCACAGCGCTTCGCTAAAGCAGAGAATTTTCCTAAAGAAATATAGAGTTCGCTTCGCAAGCTTATGTCACAGAGCCAATTACGATCGGATATGTAGGTACCAAAAAGAATTTGGAGAACTTGGATTGTTATGATACATGATTAGGACACAGAAAAATTCTTATCAAAATCATTTATTGGACAGCACACAGGTACAGGCGTCACCGTGTCGACATCGTTTCTCGTTTTTGAGGTAGGTACGGTCCGACAAAATGCGTGTACATAAATTCTATTTCAATTTATCGATGTACAAATCTGATCGCTACCGCGATATATGAGCTTTGCCAATTCTGGATTTAAATCGTTCGTGTCCGTACTATTCCGAAATATTTTGAACAGTGTTCATAGACGTTATATTTCCAAGCTGTCTTGATAAAATGGAGACACCTCAGACGTGAATTTGTTTTACGATTAGAGTAGCGGAACGTCATGAGAGTCAGTAAAATTTTAGCAATCGAAGCAATTTATTTATTTAGTCATAGGAGAACCTACAGGTATAATAGATAGATAACAATTGTATATGAAACATTAAGCCAATTACAGGTTAACACGGATAAAAACAGAAAACGTAGTAGAAATCTTATGATCACTAACAAGCACGATAGAAAAGAATATAATATACGATATACCTACTATATTGTCGTCGCTTTCGACATAGTTAATACATAGGTCAGGTACAGATCACCAGACCTCTTAGATTTGTTTTTCCCATAAAATCAACAACCATTTAAGAAAACCGGTCAAGTGCAAGTCGGACTCACACACCGAAGGTACCTACCGTAAAAACTACCAAAAATATAACTAAATAAAGTACCGAGCATTCCTTTAACGAAAAGATAAACTGTAACTGGGACAAACTTAACGTTGCCATTGGAAAACTGTTGTCCACATCTAGTGACATAGGTCGCGGTTCTTTTCAATCAAACTTATTTGCAGTTGGTAAACTAATTTACCAACTGCAAATAAGATTATAATCGCGAAAAGGCATTGCTTCTTGCCAAAATTTCATGATGCTATGCGAACGGGAAGTCCCCTATAGGCTGTGTTTCCCTTGCGAGCGTCAAAATATGCGCCATAAACGGGCCTATCGTTAGATTACATTGACTTAGAAGTTTGATTTTTTCACTGCTTCAAGGGGTAACTAACCCACTTTAGTATTTGATATTCATTTTAGCTTGATACATCCACGCATTCATGAGAAAAATGGTCGTGACAGATGGACAGCAAAGTGATCCTACAAGGGTTCCATTTTTGCCGACTGAGTTATGGAAACCAAAAAAATTGCCGACTGCCTCAGATACATGCGAAATAAACGCAGCATCGTAAGAAAATAGCATACTGAGTGCAAGAATCACGCGGTATAGAGATAAAATTATGAACAAATGTGTGCGTAAAAATAGGCAGTTTCGCTTGTCGTAGAGCGGACAAGTCATGGCCGAAGTACTGCGTACTGAGATGTGACACTCGCATAATAAGTAATCCTGTTTTTAAGTAACCATCCACGCTTCAGATTCATGGCAGCCCATTATCAAATGCAGAATCTGGCGCACTTTGGACTGATACCGATCTTGCTGAGTTAGTAGTCCTTTTAAAACAACTTGACATACGAGTAACCTGTTTTGACACAGCTGACACAAAACAAAAATCTAAAGCACTAGTGCGAGTCGTGGATAACTTAGGGAATAGGTTACAGAGAGACAAAAGACAACGCCTTCCCTTCAAACTGCTTACCTGTAGTAATCTTCTTTGCAGTAGATATTGCCATCTCTTGAAAAGCAGGTGAGTTCTGTCTCCAATGGCAAACGGCACTCGCAGCAACGAAGGCAGGTGCCATGCCATTGCCGGTCTACTGCTAGCAGGTAATATCTGGTGAAAGAGTATGAGGTCTACATTCTGACTTAACATATTCCGAAATGATGTATTGTCGGTTACGGGATATCTTGCAAGATCAATTGCTGCCATCGAAGAGCATGAAAAGAGAAAGTTCTCATAAACATCCCGGCAGTGACGACATAGGTGTAATTCCTGCTTATTTCAATAATCGTAATGATTGAATGCACAACATAAGGCATCTGAACTTCAAAGTTTTAGAACAAATCCTTGATATGGCCCTCACCTGTCCTGTATCCGTCCCCCGCACCCCGCGCACTCATCGGGGGTCGCGGGAGAGTCTTCTGAACTCTCTCGTTCTTTCAACATGCCTTCCTGCTCCGTTCTGCACGCAGAACTGAACTCTGTATCTCAAATAACTATGTTCAATTCACCCTGTACCGTATTCTCAGCATTGCCGTTTGTAGCAGCCATAATAGCTTGGTTTGTGTCCAGTTTTTGTCCTGTGGTGGGATCAAAACGGGATTCTTCAGGACCTGTCAACAAAAAGATTAGTTGATTCGTTTGTTTTGTTCCAGCTAGTAACAAATAAAAGTATACAAATATAGGCTCACATGAAATTAGGAATCGATTAGTATTTTATATTTCGAAAGGACGTATCAAGAAGTGCCTTGATTCAAATTCTTCTTTCCCTGTAGGCACCCAATGTGTATTTCTCAACCCTATTCATTTGTAATTATCGTCAATCTATATACCCCGAATAAAGAAACTAGAAACGACAATCACTACAAAACCCAGCTGGCCCCGGATAAACAAATAAAAATTATCAAATTCCAAAAAAAAACACAAAGCCGCGATGGATTACCGAGTTTGTGACAGGCATGTACAATACAAAAATATACTTAATAAAAAGCTAACTGGGCTCACCGGAATACAATAGGGTTAAACTGGGAAACATTGAAAGCTAAATACTTTGGAAGTGGAACGACTGTGCCGAGACCCGAAAATCGTTCGGGTGCTAGTTGACACAGAACATAAACGATTATAAATATAATCGATTGCTTAGTTTTGACAATGCTTAAACCTAATTATAACTATTAAAATAAATGGAAATAACGTTTACGTTAATCTTCGAATATGTATCACAACAAAAACGATAATTTAAAATAAATTCTGTAACAAACATAGCAGTGTGCATTTGAAGAGTCGATTTATAGGGTTTTAACCTGCATTAAAATTAGTTTTATGCCCATTCACATTGAAAAGCTCAGGTTAGCGCTATTTAGGTTTCAACGCTGGTTGAAAAGCTCTCAGGTAAAGCTGAGACATTGAAAAATTCTGCACTTTGAATCATGTATCGGGATTTGAACAAATCTTGATCCTTAGAATACAAAAGCCTAATTCAATTAGTATTTTAAAAGAGTAAACAGTACCACTATATTATGGATGAGGTTATTGTGGCACAGAAAATCGTACTCACGCTGTCGTACTTATTCCCAATAATCATGTTAAGGGTGTGAATGCTACCAACGCGCCAAAATGCAAAACAAACCCTTATGTAAGTACAAGTCAGTCAATTCCTGAACTTAGAAACTCGAGAATTTGCTACGCCTTGGCCACATATGTACATAAGTATATTCGTAATATATTAAGCAAACATACGCCGTCTCGCTCGTGCATTTAAATATATACCTAAATAAACATCGGATGCCCTTTTCCATATCATTATTCGGTTGCACAAATAAGTATACATTTACAATAGGTTCCTATGGGCTCCTTGCCGTGAGACAATGGAGAGAATTCTTTTTATTTTCATTCGTGAACCGAGTCCCACTGTCGTCGCATAATTTTGAATATATGCATTGATTAACTTATTTATATAGACTTGTACTATTAGGAACAGCAATATTATGCTAGAGAAGTCTATGTTTTTCTTTTTATGAGAAATGGTTTCAAACGTAGGAAATATTGTGTTCCTAGGTATTGAAACCAGGTAATTCTGTAAGAAGCTCATTATCATGGCGCATTAATTTCTCAAATAAATGTTTGAACAAAAACAATACAAAATGATATTTATGATCTCACATATACTTAAACATATGGTTTTTGCCCGCGGCTTCGCCCGCGTAGAAATAGGATTATCCCAGAGGATCATGCTACTGGAATTAAAAGTAGGTATCCTATGTGTTATTCCAGGTAAACAATGCAATCATCGCGTAATACAGTGTTTTTACCCGACTGCGCCAGAAGGAGGGTTATATTTTACGAGTGTATGTATGTATGTATATTTCTTTGGCACGCTCTATAGCCTAAACGGCTTGATCGATTTCAGCTTGAGAGGTGCCATTAGATTCGTCTTAATTGTGAGAGTGACCCTGGGTATTCCAAAATTTTAAAAAATCCCCGATTTCCGGCGCCAATTTTTTTTTTCTCAAACCCTATTGAATGGGGTATCAAAATAAAGGGTCATGGATTCATAAATTGCTTGAAAAAGTTAATGCAACTTGTATGTTTACATGTAATTTGGAATTAAAAATGCTAATGTAATAAAAAAAGCAACAAAATAGTCAACGTTACAACATAAACTACATGATTATTCATTAATTACATTAAGTGTGTACAGACAACTACGAAAACCAAAAAAAAAAACTATCGGGTTTTTTGCTTCTTTTTAATAATATTTTTATTATTATATTCATCACGCAGCGAAGCGGGTATCAGCATGATTTTTTTCATCATTTTTGACAAGTTTTATATGTTACTAAATTACTACTTAATAGACATTCATAATCGTTATTATTTACGGCACGGGCGTAGCCAGGTTTTAGTTTCGGGGAGGGTTCAAGAAAATAAAACGACTAAAAGTAAATAACCCTTTTATAATAAAAATATTAAAATTACCTACAGAAGAAATCTCCTTGAAAGAATTAGGGGTGCCCTTTTTTGAGCAGTGGGACAATTTAAACTATAAGCTAAATAAAAAAATAAACGTTTTTTAATGTAGGTAATTAGTTAGTAAACAATGAGATATGCCGCACGCCTGTTTTGTTTTTAATTCTATGAATGTTAATATCTGAACTTTTCGGGGGGGTTTGAACCCAACCCCCTGGTATATATTTTTACTCTCAGGTCTTTGGCTGGTTTGAATTATATTTGAGGGCCAAGCCAAGTAAATGCAGCGCGCGGTGTTTAAGATTTTATTTCAATTAACCTACGAGAAAAAGCATTTTTTGTAGGAAACATCTTAAACGCGCCCACGTAATTGTTGGAAACATACAATCCCTTAATCTATATATTATTTACTTTTAAGCATTGTTAGCGCTGAATTGTATTGTTTCAAAGGTTTACGTACTAAAACTGTCGCGTACCTATGGCGTATATATTTGTGCCCAAATACCACCCGTCATTACGGGCTTGAACGCGTTTGAAGTACGCACCGCACTTATTATAATTAAGTACCTACAACAGGGTGCCAGGTGGGGATAGTATTAATACCGAAATTTTTAAATAGGTGAATCTACTCGTGTCCCTATAGTTACAAATTCATTCAATTCTATTTAAAAATCAGGTATATTACCTGATAGTTATATCCACACAAATATAGTTACCTATATTACGTAAAAAGGGAAACAAATCGGATCTGAACAACTATCGACCGTTTACTCTTGTATCTCATCTTTGTAAAGTCTTCATTAAAGTCATAGCGATCATATCTTGCCCCAATTAAACAAACACCAACCTCCTCAACATGCTGGTTATCGATCAGGCCCCTTCTTACTATCTATATGCAATAAACATCATCATCATCTGCCTAGCCTTTTCCCAACTATGTTGGGGTCGGCTTCCAGTCTAACCGGATGCAGCTGAATACCAGTATTTTACATGAAGCGACTGCCTATCTGACCTCCACAACCCAGTTACTGGGTAATACGATACCCCTTGGTAAGACTGATTGTCAGACTTTCGGGCTTCTAACGACCCGTAACGACTGTCAAAGATCCACAAATGACATCTATATGCAATAAACGTATAATAAATAAATATACTGATATTACTTGATTTTTTTTTGGGTGGGAAATCATCAAATAACTTCTCCCGCTCTGGGTGGAGCAGGAGGGCGTGTCAGACTTTTACTGACTAAAACCCACCCGTGTTCCCTCAGTAGCCCGTTTGCCAGGGGCTGTGGTATCTCTTTCGAACCAACCCGCACCCCTGGCAGGCATCGGCCCTTGCAGGCCCCATCATTTTTGTAACTTGCCTTAGTCGACTACTCGAAACCCACGATACTTTAATTGAAACTCTAAACAACTAAGAAATTGATCCCACCTACATCAACCTATGTACTTCATAAGGTATATTTACATAGCACTGCTTCAAATACAAATAGCCTGACCCTATTTATGTGTGCAAAAATGGCGTAAAAATGAGCGCAGTATTCTATTCATCAAATTGAAGACCATAATTATTTGCAAGACCGCACTGGCTCTAAAACACAGATTACTGACGTTTACATCTACCGCATGTCCAATGAGCTGTCGGCCAAAATAACCAAAAAGGTTGAGCTCTGACACAGCCAGAAAGTATCGCGGCAGAACCCACGGCGGAACGAGTGGAGTAAACATACGACCAGTCGTGGCATTAGCCTTGGATAAAAAGTGCTGGAAGTCATGGGAAGAGGCCAATGCCAGTAACTTTAACAGTAACAGGTTATGGTATAGATGAACATAAAATGGCGTATATTTATTTAATATATTTTCCAGTATCATACAAATGGATTAGAAAACGAACTTGACGATGTCAATTTCCCCCCCGAGTGGGTTCCCGCATTGTCGTTGCGGGGGGCTCAGTAACCGTGGATTCCAGCCACGGTGAAGCCAAGAGGAACCCAAAGGTGTGGCCGCTCGTCAGGGCTTTTGCCTTCAAGCCATTGACGTAGCGGCCAAAAAGTAGGTTGCGGTGAGGTGCACCGCAACTGAGGTGGGCCGCGATGTCGAATGGGACGCACCGTGGCTGAGGGTTACGGGCTGCGGTAGAGGAGGAGTGCCGGTGCTTCTGAGCAGCGCTCTTCCCTTCCGTGGCCTGGACGGGGCCGCCACCGTTTGATGGCGGAAGCGGTGGGGCCGCAGGGGAAGAGGAGTATCGGTATAGCGTCAGCCGCTCTCCCTATCCCCTGCGGCCGAAAAGTGGTAGACGGGACGGCGCGTTGTGTTCCACACGCGCGCCGTCAAAGATGTCAGCAACCACTGGTGGGGTCCGCAAGGGCCGATGCCTGCCAGGGGTGCGGGTTTGTTCGAAAGAGATACCACAGCCCCTGGCATACGGGCTACTGAGGGAACACGGGTGTGTTTTAGTCAGTAAAAGCCTGACACGCCCTCCTGCTCTACTCAGCAGGAGAAGTCATCTGACGATTTCCCAACCAAAAAAAAAAAAACGATGTCAATTTGACAGTAGACATTCTTGTTTTATAATCTCAATAATTTTCGCTGATCATTTTTCAATTAGATACAATGTAATAATGTTATTGAGCAATAACATATTAGGCAAACACGGTGAGATGAGAAACCTTCAAAGATATAAGCATGTATTACTAATTCCCTGTAGTAAATCAATACATAAAAAATCCTGAACAAGGGTTGTATACTTTCATCAGACATTTATATTAGAGACCATACTAAGCTGGATAAATCGGTAAAAGCAAAATCTCACGTAGGTATCTCGTTGAATACACATAACGAACAATAACTACATTTTTTTTAAGCTATTGCATAGCTTCTATCGCGGGCCTTGAGCGTGGAGACCGAATCCAGAAATTCCGTAACGAAAATAACCAAACACCTAGTAACAGGTCGGACTGTTGCATAGCAACGGAGGAATGACGTGTTAAAATTGCAATTTTGACTGCTTTATCTGAATTTTCATACACAACATCGTATGTTTATGGATAGTTTATGAAATTTTCTTACCGTTTTAGCAGTATTTTAGCCATTTCATACTAGGGGGTGTTAGGTTATTTTCGTTATAATTGCATAAGTTGATAAAAAATGCTATGCAATAGCTTTACCGCGGCAGTCTCCGAGTGCCACAAGTTTTTTTTATTTGTTACTGAAGCCCTTACTTACCTCATCTGATTCGCAAACATAACACTTTTTTAATACCAACATTCGATTTTGTAAAGATGCGGATGTTTTTTTTAACGAGCGAAATTTTAAAGATATTACATTCTTGGGAGCTATTTCGTGGTGTTTTATTAAAATGATTGATATTTAATACGATATAAGCGCTTGCTCATGCTCGGCAGCTCGTGCTCCGCCCCGCCTACCGACGTACACTCAAGTATAATCAATGACAGAAGTTCTATATCTGCACAATTTTTCACTGTTTTTAGATTGATTTAGGTACTTCGTTACTTTATTATCTTTTTCATGATAATGACGTATCATGGCATTAGAGTATTCTTCTTCTTAACGTGTCAATAGCAATATACATCGTGTTAGCCCAGAATTTGACTACGAGTGTACAGACTGCACACGCTGGGCGATATATTAAGTGTCCCATCACTCGTGGAACAGCATTACATTTACACTCCAGGATGGAGTCATCCGTGAATCGCCACCCCAGCAGATTACATAAAGTATTTATTGCTAAAGGAGACCAATCATGTTTCATGCAAATTTGGTCGAAAAGCTAAAGAAAAAAGTGTGTCACTTACGTCGGAGAAGTCCACCCAAGCATTTTTCACTACGGCACCAAATCTCCATTCCTACTTCCTTTTAATTTTTATTTTAAGCCCAATATGGTGGATCGCCTGTAATTTCGTAATTGCAAACTTTCTTACTGCGATTCTCTTAAATACCAGTAAAGGCAAGACTGAGAGGAAATAATTCAACTGACATAGGTACTTATGGAAAACGGAATAAGCTTGTTGCCTTTGCCTGTACCTACCAGGCCGAATTACACTGATAAACATCAAGTGTGTTTTAAGGAAAAAGTGTAAAACTTTATGTTTACTGTTTTGAGATAAAACATTGTAATAATAATTATGTTATATTGGCACCAAATTAATATTTTGCGGTTTCGTATTGTGACTTCGTCAAAATAAACCTGCTTGTCAAAATAGTAATAAAATCATTACAGGAGCATCATTTTCCTGACGGGAAGCCGCCGCGACCTCAACATATTTGAGAATAGTTTTATTCTCAACTACAACCACCTGTCTGTGTTCCACAACCCAGTTGCTCGCGACTACATTACCCCTTGGTGAGTAAAAGGCTAGCCTTTTTGATGAATCTCGAGGTTGAAATACCTAATAAGTAGTTTAGTTTTTAAATGAACAGAATTAAGGTTTAAATTCAGGAATGAAATTATCCGGAAAAGAACCGGAGTTACCGACATAGCTTACATAGTGAGCAAGCTGAAGTGGAGCTGTCCCACAAACAATGGGGCACTTATTATCTTGTCCAGCGTGTCCTGCTGTCTGCACACTGCAGGAGCTAATGGACGCTGCTGAAAGTGCTAAAATCGTAGCCAAATTCTGGGCTGACTGTATTTAGATTGCTATCGACACGCTAAGAAGAAGAAGAAGCTGAAGTGGCAGCGGGCTGGCCATGTTTGTCGAAGGACCGATGGACGGTGGAGCAGACGAGTCCTGGAGTGGAGACCGCGTCTCGGCAAACGTAGTGTGGGACGCCCCCCAGCTAGATGGACCGAAGACCTTAAAAAGGTGGCTGGGACAGACTGGATGCGGAAGGCGGAGGATAGAGTATTGTGGCGCAGACTGGGGGAGGCCTATGTCCAGCAGTGATTGATTGAAGGTTTAAATTACGTAAGCAACTTCAAGTAGCACTGAATTACCAAACAATGTTATGCTGTCGTCATTTAATTAAGAATACCTACTTAGAAAAATCTTTAGATAAAATAAATTGTTTTCTATGTTTATAATTATTTTTTACGGTGGACACAATACGAACAATGGTTGTTGACACAAACTAGTTCCTTGTCAGTGTATACGTACATTTGTTTGGGACTGACTTTACTTAATAATCATGGGACGCTATATAAATAAAATGATAAGTCCTGAGTGACTGATTGACTCATCAACACCCATCCCAAACCCTTGGCCTTAGAAAGCTGAAATTTTGCACAGAGGTTCCCTTTATAATGTAGACGAGGAATAAGGAATGGTTTTTCGAAATTCAACCCCTAAGGGAGTTAAATAGGGGATGAAAGTTTCACGCGGGTGAAAAACTAGTTTATTAATACCAGTGGTTGAAATTAGACCATAATTAATTTTAATCAACAATAAGAAAAAAAATGCGAGGTAGACCTCTTCTCAATTGAATGTCTGTTGTCAACAACGACCTGAAGCAAGCCCAAGTGGATGACTCGACGACCCAGAACCGAAACGACTGGCGAAGAATGACGAGGAGAGCCGACCCCAGCTGAACTGGGATATGGCTAGGCAAAGAGAGAGAGAGAAAAATAATCAAAAATATCAACTTTCTGCACTCCCCCATGGTTATAAACTTTCTGTGCCAAACATACTCCTCCGTTTGCGTTATTTTTGCTATAAGAGTTAGAGTTTTCGCTTCACGTATTTAATATGTAAATTATGATCATTAGGCACACGTTGTAAAACTATAAATTCTTCGGTTTCCCCTGACAATAAAGTGGAGACAAATTAAAACAATCTATTAGGAATTAACTATTACAACAATGTTATAACGAACGATCATTCAAGACAGATAGATAAATGTATTTTTTAAGTAGGTAGGTATGGTGTTTTACACTTTTTTTTTTTTTCAATTACAACCCGGATAATGTACCAATCTTCCTCTGATATTATTTACATATTTGGAGATACGACGTTTAGTTAAAAGATTATTCAAACATTGAAACGGTGCAATTTAAACCTCCAGTATCAATCCCAGTCAATATTGGTGTTACACAAACCTAAACTAGAGTCTTCTAATCAAACGTAGTTACTCGTAAAATACTGCCAACAAACAGTACTAAACTAACTAATTGGTACCTACCAATTAGTCAAGCAAGTCTATGCAATTAGCAAACTGTTACATTTGTTCTAAAACAATAAAATCAGCTATCGGCTAGTCGGCCAGCTTTAATTGATGTAAATAAAACTAAGCCTTGCATAGGTATTATAACTTAGGTCGGTAGGATTTTCGTCTCCACGTAATGTAGCTATAACAAGTCTGCGAAAAAAAAAACGATTAAAAGGTATCGACAAAACAGTCTCATGGACAAAGTTGACAGAACAGTCTCATGGGCAACTTGGTCTGCGTCGTGGTCTTTGTGGACCTACCTACTGACCAAGTTGCAGTATAGATTGGCATCGACAAACCAGTCTCATGGACAGTGTCATCAGACCAGTCTCATGGACATAGTTATTAGAACAGTCTCATGGACAAAGTTGTTAGAGCAGTCATACGGGCAGAGTTGTCAGGAGACTCTTGGGAAAAGTTGTCAGAACGTCTCATAGCCAATGTAGTCAGAATCATGGGCAAACTTGTTAGAACAGTCTCACTGCACGATATTGTCAGAATAGTCTCTTAGACAAGCAAAGTTTTCAAATGTACTGAAAAACCTGTACCTATAGGGATCTATCCTATGAAATGAGAATTCCTTTAGTTTTGCCGATATTATTACAAAAGTCTTTATTTGTCGGCTGATCGACTAGATTAATACCGTAATGGATAGAATTGAATTTAAAATAAAAGGCAGATTTATTCCGAGTGTGTTCCATTCAGGATGCCATTTTGGTGGCAAGCAAAAGCTGTCTGGCTATAATGGACTTACTATTTTTTTTGTCAGTAATATAATGTAAGATTCAATTTGATGATTTGAACTTATTTCATTTTAATATAGAGGCCACTATTAATATATCTAACTAACGTTTCATAAGTGCCCATAAACTTCAAGCATTTCGTTTCACATTGTCTTTTGTTTTTCGTGTTACCCCCGGAGCTTGCATGACATTAGTTGTCTTTTGTCATGGCTTAATAGGTTACGTATCTGGGTATAAATTCTCCCAATAAATTCTAAAACTTTTAATAGTTAAATTATCGTAGATAAGGCTATCTACACACTGGCACCACTACCGATAGCCAAACGATAAAATAATATTTTAACATTCTAAAACGACAATAATTTCAACCCGGAAACGGCGGGAGTAGTAAAAATAATCAGTAACGGTAAAACTGAAATCGTTAAATTAATCTAACTTGGTACTTTTATCGTTATCGACTCTGTTAGAAAAGAGTAACGATTGTGTCCAGAAGCTCATTAAAAGTTCAATGATTTCATCCTTCTGTGTTTTTTTTTACTCGCCTGTTATAATATCACGTGGCTACGTAAAATCTACTGAAATTTCACCTACAGGTAATGACATCTGTGTCTCTATCAGTCATATTCGGATCTCTGTAAAGTTGCTTTTACGATATTTTCGCAATTCCTTGCGTATGGTATTTTTGTTGTTGCAACAGCGATCTCAGCGATGTCTACATAGTCTAAAATGTCATACTAAGTCAGTCATACAACATTATTACCTAAATGCCTTTTAGCTTCTTATAACGTTATCATTACTCTTCTTCCCCTTTCCAGCCATATCAACTTGCAGACAGTCCATCTATCGTACCTTCGGTATCCCCTAATCTTATAGCAATGGAGATTTACACGCAAAACTACCTTTACGACATTTTCTCCATTCCTCCGCATGACATGCCTATACAGTATAACAACTGATTTCAGTCACGACTTGTCATGACTTGAGCCTTTTGTAACGTAAGGATAAAGATCGTATTAAAAATCAAAATAATTTTCAACCTCTTTTTAATGACATAATGTTTTATGACAGCAAGTAAAGATACTGCATTAATCACTATTCAATATTTAGATTCGCTGATGTTCACGATAACGCATAGCCCCCGGCATTGTACGTTCTAATTATTTTTGATAACTTGGATATTATTTTTTTTATCAATTTCTATAGCCTGCTGCATTAACGAAACTTAAAATACAAACTAAACATCTCTACTTTCCTACTAATATTATAAATGCGAAAGTAACTCTGTCTGTCTATTACGATTTCACGCCTTAACCGCTGAAACGATCGTCATGAAATTTGGCAGAGATATATTTACATATAGCTTGTGAAATGGAGAAGAAAATAGGTTTTTTTAAGCGACATCCACGCGAGCGGAGCCGCAGGGAAAAGCTAGTTTATATATAAAATCGTAAAATCAACCATTCGTGAAATGGCATTTAGTGGTTTAATAAATTAACGTACAAAAGTAATTGCTCCATCTCTATTAACAGGAGCTCGCATAGCTCCAGGTGTTTATTATTTACAATTGCATATTTATTTACCGTTTTAATTCTGTAACGGCTGTTAATTAAACTGAACAGCCTCTTTTAAACACTCAGGGAACGAAATATCTACGATATAATAATAATGAAAGTAAGGAAGTAGGTGGACGTACGTAATGTTTGTCTACTGTTAATCAAAAAATAATATTACGTATTCGGTAAAATGTATGTTCAACATATTTTTTTTTTAAAACAACATTTTATAATGACAAAAATATTGATAATGTCTGTAAAATTCATAATTAATATTGAAAACATTCAAAGCAATACTCATTTCTTCAATAACACGTGTTCTTAAATAGGTACACGAATAAATTATCCTGTAACATAATCTGTATTATTTATCCTACTAATACTAAAAATGTCAAGGTTTGTGTTTTTGGATATTTCGATTTTTAAATGCTTGTTACACAATCACGCAACAACGGCTGAACGGATTTGAATGAAATTTGGCCGAGAAATAGATCATAACCAGGATTAACAGATATAATTCTTTTTATCCCGATAATAGACGTTCCCGTAGGATAATTTTCGTTTTCTACGCGGGCGAAGCCACTCGCAAAAGCTATCATCATCTGCCTGGCCTTTTCCCAACTATGTTGGGGTCGGCTTCCGGTCTAACCGTATGCAGCTGAATACCAATGTTTTACATGGAGCGACTGCCTATCTGACCTCCACAACCCAGTTACTGGGTAATACGATACCCCTTGGTAAGACTGGTTGTCTGACTTTCGGGCTTCTGACGACCTGTAATGACTGTCAAAGATCCACAAATGACAGCCGGGACCAACGGTTTAACGTGCTTTCCGAGGCACGGAGGGGTCTTGGTATGTGAAGATGGTCAGCCATCCACGGACCAACCGCGGCAAGCGTAGCTTAACCTGGTCGATCGAGCCGTGTAGCTATTGTTACTTAGCCACAAGCCCCACTCGCAAAAGCTAGTAAAATAATAAAGCTTTGTTGGAATATAAAAGTGTTAAACGTAACACATAACAGATAAGTACGTACTGCTTTTAAAATTGTTATAAAAGTGAATATACCTAGAGGCGTTTACCAAATCCTTGGCAGCGATATTTTATACTATATTTTTCTGTAGCCCTTTGGCTATGAACACTGGCATACTGTTTTAAATCAATAAATTATAAATGATTTTATTTCTGTAATTAGGTTTTTACGAGCACTTTTACACGTCCATCATATTTTTAAAACTAGATGAGGTTGGCGTTTCCTATCTGACTACTCTGAGAAGAAAGGCCGAAAAAAATACTCAGAGGTCACAGTCTCTTTTAAAGTCATAATCTTGGTCAAATCATGTGAAGACTATGTGTATTGGTGTCTGAAATGGTCTTTTGAGGAATAAATCACACAGATTGAGTGGACCTGTCCAATCAGTGCACGCATTTTTCAGTAATCAAGCAGCTCAACTCAGAACTTGAGGAGCTCAACGATTTGACGAAAAACACCAAAGAAAGGTCATTTGGGTAGACCGCATAAATTACGCAAACTACCAGACTATGATTAAAACTAAATGAGACAAATTAGGTACCGGTATATTCGTTCTAGCACCAATATTTTTCTAAGAAACTTAACAATTATCTTTTACGATCGATCCTTGTCAATTCCTGAATCTACAATGATTAAACAAATATGGATTAGGTATATTGATCGAACTTGTCCCGGAGACCAGAAATCTGAATATTTCATACGCCCTTCGTTTTTATTAAACACTAGCTGACCTGTAATATCCTACTTCGTGCACTACTGTATAAGTTAGCATTAAGTTCATAACTTATGTTGAGAGAGAATAAACGTTTTATATTATAATATTAGAAAATGTGGTCGTTTAGTTTTCCAAATTTTCTAATGTTACGCGCAACTTTCTTATTTTTGTCTTCCATAAGAACCTTCTCCTGACAGTAACAAACACAACAAAAAAAGAATTAGCAAAATTGGTCAAGCAGTTCACGTGTGATGCCGTGACCAAAGGAAATAGGGATTCATTTTGTTATGTAAGATAAGACTATCTGAACCTACATACGTTGTCCTGTCTTAACTATGAATATATGTTACGCTCAATTTTGTTTTTCTTCCTTAAGAACCTTCTCCTGACAATAAAAAACACAACAAAAAAAGAATTAGCAAAATTGGTCAAGCAGTTCACGTGTGATGCCGTGACCAAAGGAAATAGGGATTCATTTTGATATGTAAGATAAGACTATCTGAACCTACATACGTTGTCCTGTCTTAACTATGAATATATGTTACGCTCAATTTTGTTTTTCTTCCTTAAGAACCTTCTCCTGACAATAAAAAACACAACAAAAAAAGAATTAGCAAAATTGATCAAGCAGTTCACGTGTGATGCCGTGACCAAAGGAAATAGGGATTCATTTTGATATGTAAGATAAGACTATCTGAACCTACATACGTTGTCCTGTCTTAACTATGAATATATGTTACGCTCAATTTTGTTTTTCTTCCTTAAGAACCTTCTCCTGACAATAAAAAACACAACAAAAAAAGAATTAGCAAAATTGGTCAAGCCGTTCACGTGTGAAACCGTGACCAAGGGAAATAGGGATTCATTTTTTATATATAAGAAGACTAGCTGACCCGACAGACGTTGTCCTGTCATAACTATGAATATATGTTACGCTCAAGTTTTATTTTCTTCCATAAGAACCTTCTCCTGACAATAAAAAACACAACAAAAAAAGAATTAGCAAAATTGGTCAAGCAGTTCACGTGTGTTGCCGTGACCAAAGGAAATAGGGATTCATTTTGATATGTAATATAAGACTATCTGAACCTACATACGTTGTCCTGTCTTAACTATGAATATATTTTACGCTCAATTTTGTTTTTCTTCCATAAGAACCTTCTCCTGACAATAAAAAAAACAACAAAAAAAAAAGAATTAGCAAAATTGGTCAAGCAGTTCACGTGTGATGCCGTGACCAAAGGAAATAGGGATTCATTTTGATATGTAAGATAAGACTATCTGAACCTACATACGTTGTCCTGTCTTAACTATGAATATATATTACGCACAAATTTCTTATTTTTTTTCTTTCATAAGCACCTCCTGACAATAAACACAACAAAAAAAGGATAAAAGAATTAGCAAAATTGCTCCAGCCGTTCACGTGTGATGCCGTGACCAAGGGAAATAAGGATTCATTTTTATAAATTTAAGATTAAAGAAAATATGACTTATTTATTGTGAAAAATAGAAAAAAAAAACAATTAAGCTATTAAAATTCGCAACCCTAACACCCCTCGAGCGAAGAAGCGCGTCTTCAATTAATAAATCACTACACCTAACGTAAACAACGACACCAGAAACCAATAAACAAACTATCACTTACTGCTCCTCAGTAGTAAATAATAACACTGAAGGATACTACACTAAGTACTCATCAATTGATTCAACATCTCGATTAAACAGAAAACATTCAAAACATCACGGTTGCGAAAAAAAAAACACTTTTAAAAAACACTGTTACAGTCTACACTACAAAAACATTTCCAAGCGAGAAATTCGATATTTAATAAAAAAAAATGTGACACATTGTATTTTGAATTAATTGAGCCGATTTCTACCCTCGCCGAATGGGTACGAGACACGTTCGGCAACTTCAATAGTTTTCGCGCGAATGGAGGGTTTTGAAAAATCCGCCCTCCTCGGTTTGGGCGGCACTCCCGGCACTCCCCGAATACACCCCGTATTTGTTACCAAGATATCCCTCGAGAGGTCTTGTATTCAATTTGCAGACTAGACGCTCGCTGTGAATATTTTGCTTCGTATAGGTACGAGTGTTTAGTTTGCGACATGAAATAAACCAACTAAAATAATCCTTGCTGCGATAACGTTCAACGTTTTTGTTGGAAAACCTTTAATTGTGAAATAGTTTTTATTTTAATTCCCCACTAATAATGCTGGAAGACTAACTATACAAAACACTGAAGAAAATCTAGAAGTGCGATCGTCAAAACAATTTATGATGAAAAAACTACAGACGTTAACGCGGCAAATTGGCGAAAAGATGCAAATCGATGCAAAGAATACAGAATGGCGAAACAAAAACTCTTTCAATAAAACGTTACAGCAAACAATAGTCCCTATTAATTGAGTGATAAACACGTCAATTCATTTTGTTAATAATGTTATACCACAATTGCTAGGCGACACACGGGTACCCACTCTCCCTCACTCTCCTCTCACGATACGTCAAAACATTGTCTCGTAAAATCATTGTAGCCAACGATTTATGTATTATGTTATATTATAGCAATTGATCTCGAAATAGGTACCTATCTACCTGGGAAGTTAGCAAGAGTAATTGGATTTTCTGTCAAAGCTTCGCTAACCTACAATTATTGATGCGGTGCAAAACCGCAATACTTAGGTTGTTTTACTGACGATGCAACAGTAACAGATTAATTAGGCAAATAATTGTTTATTTTAGGAGTATGTACTCGTATCTACCAGTAGGGTCTAAGAAAGTACCTAAGTAGTAAGATAACTTCGGAGAAATTAGTGGATCTGAGAATTTTATATCTATGTATTTACAAAACTTTAATTGACCTCATTTGAAAAAAAAAAATAGTAAGATTTTGTTAGTAGTTTTATTTTTATGTATAAGGTAAATGAGTGTTTTAACTTTATCAGATAACAATTTTTGCTTGTAAGGTATGTAATCTCTGGAAGTCCTCATACGATTACATAAAAAAAAACACTGAATTAAAAAAAACCGAGGCAATTGGTATATTTTCCCACGCAAACAAGACCGGAAGCTAGTTTTTCGAAAACTGGTACATACCAAAATTGTGAAAGACTTCGAAGCATATTGACTACCTACTAAAGATCGATCATTAAAATGATCTATTCCTAAAACTAACTAACTCATCATGATCTACCTGGCCTTTTCCCAACTAATTTTCGGGTCTGTTCCCAGTCTAACCTGATGCAGTTGAATATGTATGATCCTCCTTGGTAAGACTGGATGTCAGACTTTCGGGCTTCTGACGACCTAACGCCAAAGATCCACGAATGACAGCCAGGACCAACATTCGTTAATCTAACTAACTATCAAACATATTTAATTCATATTATAACCCACAAGAGTTTGGTCAAGCGAAATTTTATCAACTCGCCTCTCGTTGCGAAGTTATTCATGCAATTACAAGGCAAAGTTTGTACTAACTTTTATTCCATGTTGCGGGATAAAGTCTTCTTTAAACTCATCCTGCAAGCAGAGTTTGAATTCCATTGCTGTATTTTTGTTTTTTAAGTAACGCATTTTACGACTAAACTTTTTTAATACCTACGAGTACTATTTAATATTTAAAATTCTAATCCGTAAAATACATTCGTTTGGCCTCGACATTGTGGATGTAGATTAATCCCTCATTTAGCTAGTCTAAATCAAACGTTACCATGTATTATCCAAATGTACACCGTTTATTTAATACTGGTTTCGCTGTTAATTACAGCACTGGTTATGTAATCTATTAATTGGGAATATTATGCGCTTTTGCAATAGCTTATATCAAATTCATAAGTTAAATAAACAGGGTTGGGTATGTTAAGAGCAAAAGGTATCTGAAAAGTACTGGTTACAGTTATCGTACTAACGAAATGTGAAAAACATCAAAGAGTTCTGTTGAAAATTCAAATTACCGTTTTATCAATTCAAACGTGTCCAAATTAGTAAACATGGAAAAACAAAAGCTGCCCTTTCAGTGATACGTGAGCATTTGTGTTAACAGTTGACTCGGTCGTTGAATAAATCGACGTTCGTACTTATGCGTGAGTGTAAACAACAAACACAAATATAACCTGCAACCTTCAATTAAGGCGCATTCACATGAGTACAGTTTGTCGACCAGCGTCGTGCGAGAATTCCCCTGCGAAACTCGTAGGCTATACTCGACCGGCGACTACTGTATCGAAGTGTTTTCACACAAGCGAAACAAAAAACTCGAATATGATTACCTACGACAAGATCGTTTGCGACTTTTGTAAAAGTGCAAGTTCGCCAGGTGCTTTTCTCGTATTCAATCAGTTTGCCTAGACTTTTCCGAACTGTGTTGGGGTCGGCTTCCAGTCTAACCCAGCTGAATGTTCTCCACACCCCAGCCTCACCCTCTACATCATACCCCTTGGTAAGATTGGGTGTCAGACATTTGAGCTACTGACTTAACGACTACTTATCAAAGATCTACGAATGAAAGCCAGGACCGACGGTTTAGCGTGATTTTCCCGAGCTGTAATTACGACTCGAAACGTGATTTTCGGTTAACAGACACTGTCTGTTTTGAAAAATTCGATTAATTGTGACCTTTTGTCGTGCAAATTTACAGTTTAAATGAGTCAACTATTTTATCTCATTCAATTATCGCCTAGTCCTTGCCAGCTTTCCTCGTGTAACAGAGCTATTAGTTAATTACGGCGAACGCAAGTTTACGCGAGAAGCTACAGTGAACAAGTCCATTTATACCATTCATGTTACATACATACTAAATGACTATCTGTACACGATTAAAGGCTCAAACTCGCGCTTATCAAGCAATTAAGTTTTACTGTATTTGTTTCTATGCATTTTCGCTATGTAATGTTGATTTTACAGTTATTGTAGCAATGGATATTATTTGTGTACAAAGCTCGCTTGGTATTTCGGCAAGCATTGGTAAGCATTTCATTCATATTGATAATTGCTGTGGTTACTTAATTATTCGGTAATATCGCGCCATTGAAACTGGCACCAGTTAGGTCAGTTTCAGTCGGCTAACAAGTTAAAATAAACGCTACGCTTGTGAGTTTTTTAAGAGTTCATGAACCCAGTAAAATACAGCGTGTATCAGGAATTTGAGAAATCCGCTGTGCCATATCTATTCGATAAAAATTAATGAGAGAGCTGAATATTTTTTTTGCGATTCCGATGTTGGTCGCATGGAGAATATTATTCAGTTACACGGTTTGTACCGCACCATTAAAAATATCCACACATATATGAAGTACGCTGTTAAACCACAAAACTGGTGATGATTGTACCCACAAGAATATATTCGAAAATAAAATACTGGCTGGTAGGGTTCATTTATTTTACAATATATAGAAAGAGATGCAGCATGTCACTGAAAAGTAGCTATAGTGAAAGGACCTTACTTCGCGGCCTCGAAGTTTTTAATACTTTTAAAACTATGTTGGGGTCGGCTTCCAGTCAAACCGGATGGACCTGAATACCAGTATTTTGCATGGAGCGACTGCCTATCTGACCTCTACAATCCAGTTAATGGGTACCTAACACGAAAGCCCTTGGTAAGACTGGTTATCAAAGTTTCGGGCTCCTGAGGACCCGTAACGACTGTCAAAAATCCACGAATGATAGCCAACGACACGATACGGTGGGGTTTTGGTATGTAAAAGTGGTCACCCATCTACGGACTGCGTGCGGCTGTTATAACTTAGCCAGAAGCCCTCCTAGATTGACATTCTTTTTCTTTTAAGTACATAGGTAGGCATTCATAAAGAAAAAGAACTACTACCTATTAAATCCTTTCATAATTATACTCAGCCTACAACATTCCCACTGCTGGGACACAGACCTCCTCTCTGTGAGAGGGAGTGGGCCGTAATCCACTACGCGGGCCCAGTGCGGGTTGGTAGATGTCACATGTCTTCGAGTATTAAAAGACATGTTGGTTTCCCTAAAATGTTTTTCTTTACCGTTTTGGTAGCAGTGGTGATGAAATAATTTGCACAAAGTAAAACGCCTGTCTGGTTTCGAACCTAGGACACATATCTTGTAAGTCGCGGCCGTTATCAAATCTTATCATTAAATCCTTTACTACATAGAAAATGGTACTTAGGTAGTCGCTCAGCGAGCTATGGAACGAGCTATGCTGGGAGTATTTCTGAAAGATAGAATTCGGAATGAGAATCACCTCAAAGAACTAAAGTTGTCGACGTAGCTCATAAAATTAGCAAGCTGAAGTGGCAAAGGGCCGGCCACATTAGCCGTAGAACCGATAACCGTTGGGGTAGGCGTGTTCTTGAGTGGAGACTGCGAATCGGCAAACGTAAGTTAGGACACCCTCAGGCGATCTTCACAGGGTTACTGGTAGCAACTGGATGAGAGTTGCCGAGAATCGAGCTGAATGGCGTGTAATTGGAGAGGCCTATGTCCAGCAATGGACTGCTGTAGGCTGATGATGATGCTGACTTAGTAGTACATAGAAATTTTACGTTGCAACTACGTACAAAGACCATTCGAAATAGAATACTAGTAAGTTAACATACGTAGAAACTTTTCATCTCCACCATCCATAACGTGTTCTTTGAACTTTGCTTATTACCGTCCTTGTTAACAATAAGTAGGTACACATTCTAAGAATGTTGAGGAAAAATGTGTCATTGCTGATGCCTCGTCTTCTAGGTAAAACGGATGTTCGAAGATATTTGATTATCAGAAATTGTGAAACGAACTCTTCAAACCAAGTACTTGATCATGTGGAACCAGCGGAGTTTTTGGGTTACGGTGTTACACACTAACAATTAATTGCAATGCTTTATTTAACCATTTGACAACATTCATTGCATTTTTTACGTTGTCGCACAGACGATTTTTTCAAACGTATGAAGCAATGGATTTGAGGAATTTCTTTCAAAAGTGTATTACGGGTTAGGGGTGCATGGATCTGACTTGCAGCCTCAGGCACTGAAGAAGATGCCCATATTGTTGTACCTAATAGAGATATTCTAATTAACACTTCTCTTGAGGTTTACCAATATTTTGAAAGTTAGCTACCATTATTTTTAGATTTTTATTTTATTTTAGCTTACGTAGGTACTTACTTAGGTTATGTACTTAAGAACTTAGGTTAGCAAAACAGTGAGTAAAAAAAAAAAAAAATATTCCCTGAGACATATTCTGGGTCTAAATAATTGATTCAAAATCGTATTCAAACCATACAAAATTTTATTAATTTAATTTTTTTTTGCATGTTTACAAATAAAAAAACTTAAGTCCTTTACAAAGACTGAAATAATTGAAACGATACGGCTGACATTTTGCGTGAGAAAGGCCCCTGTCGCTGGAGCCCTAATCACCGGTAGCTTGGATCCTGTTCCCGATACCAGTAGCCTGCTTTATAAGTATTCAAAATTAAATTGGTAGGTTCTTAAAATAGAGTTACGGAATTGGAAGAGATTCGTCATGGATAATGAAACATAGTACCCGAACCGTTTCAGCGTGATAATAGCGGTCATTGACCCACCTACAGTTTCTAGCATAAATGAAGAAATTTCAAGAAACTGAAACAAAATGCGTTAATGTCTTCAATTCAATATCTATCGTAATCTTTAATGTAGATACTATTAACGAAAAACCATACAATGTAAACGGACCTCCGTAGGAACACAAGCAGTTAATTTTATATATTGCTAACAGGTATTAGGGAAACGGCAATGACCGGTATTGTCACGGGTGTTGTAGTAATATAATTTTCGTAATAGAAAAATAAGCGTCAGAATGTTCAGAAGCCACGTCCTTTAGTGTTTCTTCTGCTTCAAAAATACTCTAGCTCAAATTTATTGTCTCTGAACAGTTCTTGTTTTATTCTAGAATTGAAGGAAAACAATTTTTAATAACAATATGGAACAACTATTATTATACTGAATCCGTATTGTCTGTTTCTGCGAAATGAAGTAAAACAAGTATTATCATTATTTTTTATTGAAATTTGGGTGTACTACATGTGCATTCTCGTCTAACCGTTCGGAGAAAACAAGGGTGATATATATATGTATTCAATTAAAACTTTAATGTAACCATAGATCATATTAAACTATAAATTATGTTTCACAGGCATCACGCTGTTCGGAAATTGTTAATCTGAATAATAAAGAACAAATAAATGAAATTGAAAATAATTCTTCATAAATGATTTAAAAAAAAAATAACAAAAAAAAAGGTGCATGTTTGGGGTTACTCAAAAACCCATAGGAACCTAATTATGACTAGTTCAATGTATGTAGGTATTTCTCTTATTTAATCCTCAAGTTTTGGTCGTTGAAGTCAGATCTATAAGTAAAACACGTTGCTATTATCTGTATATTAATACGTGAGCCAAAAAACCTTGTACCCCATTTTACGAAAATCACGAGGACGGAGGAATACGAAATTTGGAACAGTTAAAGTTTGTTAGGAGTGTAGAAACCTAATATTATTCATTTAAATGAATTATGATCGAATTTCGTACATGGGACGACCACTAGTTACTATTAACAGGTGAATTTTCTAAGTGATCATTGATGGAAATCAATAGCTTTTTTATACTTAAGGAGTAACACAAAACGAAATTAGCTTGCACATTTTTTGCGAAAATTCTACAATACTTTCTTTAGAAGCTTATTAGGTAAGTAAAATTTTGCTCAACTCGAGGAAAGTATACATTGATAATAAAGATGGAATTGATTGATAAAACAAAACTAAGTATTCACAGGAGCAATGTGCCTTCTCAAAAGCTTACTCATTCTACGAATATTACCTATCTACTTGAACTTCCTTTTTTTAATTGTGAGTAAAGGAGGCAACAACCTTAAGCCCAACTTACCTATTAACTGGACTACCCCAATAGTAGAGCCAATTTTTTTTGCCTAAGTAATGAAAGAAAATAACAAAAAACCTCATTCTAAAAGTTTACTTGAAATGTAAAATGTTAAAGTAAAAGTGTGTTGATAAAATAAGTATTCCTATAAATCGGAAAACAGGACGGATTTCTTAGAATTTCAGTCTGTCCTCTAACATTCATGCGCTTTCGTCCTAGAAAAAAAACTTAGCGTGTCTGTGTTACGTCTGCGTAACTAAAGACCAACTATTTTAAAAGAAAAACAATCCTAGCGTGTAGTAAAAAAAAAATGAATTAATTTATAGTTAGTTAGTTTATAAATAAATAAAAGCAAAAAAGTGTTTTTATTAGCAATCTATAATGTTTTTTTTTTTATATAAGGTCATTGTATAAGCTTGTTATATTTTTCCTGTGTACAGTGCACCTTATATTTTTCAGTGTGCACACTTCAATCGCTTACTGAACTCATCCAGTAAAATTTATAAAATGCAAAAAAATAGCACTCTGTATTTTTGTTTCCTCATTTAGATCTACTTTTTCGTACTTATCATGGTTATTGTCCCAAAAACTTTATTTTTATTTTTATCATATAAAATTTTACGTTTCATATCAATAACAACAAGAACTTTAAGTAAACCTCGAAGTACCAGACGAGAAAACTTTGAGAAGTCTTAACTTAAACTTTGTCATAGAAACTTTTCTCATAAAGTTCTCAAAACAATAAACCAGTCCACTTGTTCAAACATTACCACATCATACGTCAAAATCAATTCAATTTCAAATTTACCTCCTATTTCGCGGCGAACTGGCAACGTCGCGAAAGGAACGCGCAAGCATTCAACTGTTCGTATCGTACATGTAACGCGCGACTGTCGGGCGGCGGACATCTGAGGGGCGCTGTGCGACGTTACCACGCCTCAGCATACTAACCCACCAATGACACGTGCGCACGCTCCGAATGTGATTTGAATTCCAAACTTTCAGACTGTATTAGCGTCTCTTTCATTTTTAGATTCATCGCGTAGGTGTGAGTGGGATGAAGCAATAATTGTTCGGGAGTCCTCGATATTTTGTGTAGCCCGCAGTTTGAAAGTGACATAACTTATAAACGATTCGATTTCGTATTTTGAGCTTAGTTTTTTGACGAATACGGGACATTGCATCTCGTTGCGTCTTAAGATTAAGTAAGTTATTGAATAAAGCGTTACACATTAAGTTACTGTAAATACAGCTACGGTTTGCGGTGGAGGATCGATTAAGTATTTAAAGAACCGGAGCCTTCGAGACGCGGTTTTTAGGATCGTTGATAGGGATTTTTGTTTTTTTTTGTTTGCATTTGATAATTACTTACTGTAACACTTGTGCTACTCTCGTCACAGTGAACCCATTTAACTTTATCGAACTGCACTTACATATAAGTACTCGTATTAATAAATAATTGGCTGAAAAAATATTGTTGTGGATGAACCGTTGCGATGTTGATTTATAAAATATGCGTGGTTTAAAAATATTATAATAATTCGTACTTTATCTTTACACCTACACCTACGTACTCTTAGTTGCTAATATAAATTAATATTTATATTTACTGACTTGACTGCTTTATTTTTTGTGATGGTGCAGCGTGTCTATTACTGATAAAAATTCGTAACTTTTTTTTCCAAATTCTAATTTATATATTATAATTTATTTATTTATTATATTATTTTCATAATTTATTTTTTAATAGACCTACAGATAAACTTTAACGATTTCTAATTACCTATTAAGTAAACTTTTTATTTTATAATCACAATGTAAACCACCAATAACTGGTACTGACTAAACTGCTTTAATTTTTTGTGATAGCATAGAGGACCTAGTATCTACCTATCTATTAATAATAAATACTCTACGTGAGTTACGGATGGCTTTTTTCCATTAATTTTATATAACAATTATATAGACCTAAGAAAAACCAAATTTTAATTGCATACTAAATAAGTAACGTTTTTTAATTCATAATCACAATTTAAACAACCAAATACCTATGGCTTACAATGAGTAGGTATGCTCGTAATGCAAAAAACTGCTCTATTAAATATATACCTGCCTGTAACGAGTCTGAAACCACTCAAAACGCGGTTAAATGTAGTTTAAATGTAGCTGTCGGGCATCAAATTCTCTCAGCGGCAAGCTCCGAAGCTGTTACGACTTACGTTTCAATCCGATAGAGGGCGAAACTGACTGCATATCGCCAGTTTAAAGTTAGGCAAAGTTGCAATAATAAGGTTTCGTTCAGTGTCATTAACTTGTTTATGATAATTGAAAGGTTAAGTACATATTAGGTAACCGTGATTTATACTTTTTTTATTTTTTTCCGAAGTATTTGGTACCTACTTTATTGCGAATTACGAATGACAAAGGACCAAAATGATCATTTATTAAGTACCCAGAGCGAATGCCAATTAGTCATAAGAAACAACCTACCACGAATAAAACGTGTTAGAAATTGTAAAGGGAATCGACCCTTCACGAATCCTTGGCAACGGCCTTGCGTAGGTACAATTTTGAATTTACTACAAGCGTAACCCTCCGCATTCCACTTCCTATGCGCATTTTATAACAGTCAGTTATCTAAAAACACATAAAAAATTACGCTCCTCGTAAACACTGTGGAATTATTTCTATGTATTTTTAACTAATCTTATCAAAATGGTATAAAATTTTACGAGATTTATTGTGGGCTTAGGGTGGGTGCCCACGAGGGGAGTCGCGTGCTCGGGGCTCGGGCCCGTGGGCGACCGTGTGTAGGTACTAAAGCTAAAAGTGTCTAATGCCGAGTGCGGAAGTTCGGTTCTCAATTTATATTTAATAGATCCTTGCTTTTTTGTAGTTTCACCAACGGCAAAAACTATGTCTAGGCGTGGTATTTCGACAAGATTTACGAAACGATGACGAAATAAATATCCAATAATGGCCTTAACAAAACATCGATGATAATTAAGAATTTACTTATTACCATGCGCGTATAAAAGTACAACATATTTTTAGACAAATCGACCAGGTTAGAACAGCATTTCATTAGATCTTTACCTACAAGTCTTTATTGTATGTAGTTTCATTATCCTTAATAAATTCAAGGCCTTTACTGAAAAAAACCTGGAATGGGCCACCTTCAATCTATTTCGTCAAACACGATTAATGATAAAAACATTATTGATATGTATTTTGTAGGTAAAGATGCTGAAATGTTCATAGAAAAGAAAAACGGTTGTACGAAAAGTTCTACGCTTAACTTATGTCTTTACAAATGATAATCATAATATTATGATGAACTCGTTTCACAGATCTCAGATTTCAAAACAATGGCCTCAAACAAAGCCCTCAGAGAACGATTAAGAAAACATTTATTCTCATTAAAGAGATAGTTCTTTTTCTAACAGTTGGTGATCGAGCTGAACAATGCTACGATTTTCAATCTAAAGGTGAACTGCTAAATGAAGAATCAGCAACCGGTATCATCTACCTATCTTTTTCCCAACTAAGTGGGATCACCTTCCAGTCTAACCGCATGTAGTTGAATACCAGTATTTAGAACAGTCAGTGAGTCTGACCTACAAAATACAGAGATAAAAGATGAAAAGGCAAAATACGAACTGAGAGCGCGGAAGACACAAAAAAAAACAAAAAGTCGGAACGGTTTATTCTGAGGTCGAGGCTGCTCCGCTTTTTTAATGTTACCTACCATTGAAACTTAAATCTAGACCCAGTAGTTGGGCTATAGAAGTCACATAGACAGTCGGTCTAAGTAAAATAATGGTAGGTATTCAGCTGTATCCAGTCAAACGGGAAGCTGACCCTAATACAATTGTGAAAAGGCTAGGCAGATTTATTGAAACGTATGAGCTTGGGGGAGACCTATGTCCAACAGTGGACGTCTTTCGGCTGAAATGATGATGATGATGGGCTATGTCGGAAAAGGCACGAAGTTACGGATTTGAACAATTAATAAATAAATAAATCTTTAATTCCAGTTTACCAATTTTAGAACTACCACTTGGTATACATTATGAATTTCGTCCAGTAAATTGTAGGTGCACACAGATTTATTTAAACCTCTGTTCCCCAAGCTAAGATAAAAATTGTGTTATGGGTGACAGGGCTCTCAAGTTAATACTAGTTGGACAGGTATGTACAATTTTGGAACTTCACAGTGTAGGTAATACAATAGACCAAAATTAATTAATTAAATAACTATGACATGCAATTCAGTACAGTTCCAGAATCTATATAAATAAAAATAAAAGTCCTGACTGACTGACTCATAACGCCCAGCCCAAACTCTTGGACTTAGAAAGCTGTAATTTTGCACAGAGGTTCCCTTTATAATGTAGACAAGGAATACGAAATTCAACGCCTAAAGGAGTTAAATAGGTGATGAAACTTCCGCGCGGGCGGAGCCACTGGCAAAAGCTAGTTACTTATATTTTAAAACATTTTTTCCGAACTTATTATCTGAGACGTGACGGTGAGGTCAACCTTCCACATTTTCTATCTCCGCTTTGTTCTAACCCGGTAAAGCCTTTCACTTAGCATTTGCCTGCCAATTCCAACTATGTTTGGGTCGGCTTCCAGTCTAACCATCCGGGTAGACCGGAAGCCAACCGGCAGCGGAATACAACTTTTCTGCATGGAGCGACTGCCTATCGGACCAGCACAGTCGATACCCCTTGGTGAAACTAGTTGTCACACTATCTGACTTCTGACTACTTGCGACGAATCCCAAAGAACTACATTTAACAGCCGGAGCAGCCCGCTGCACTTTTAACGTGCTTTCCAAGATATCCATCGACGGAATGACCTCGGCAACCGTTACTTAACCTTGAAGATTGACTCGTGCGACTTTTATAATTTAGACGATGATTGCAATGTTAATAAAAAACGTTGCATCTGTACAGGATAAGTTTTTATCCAGTGCGCAAATTTTAACCATGAATTCAGCATATCATTCTAGAGCCCTTAGCGCAGAAAATTTTCGCCGGTTATACAAAAAAAAAACAGCTGTTTCATAGAAAAGTGCAAAACCTACGCGGTCAAAATGTATGGAACAGCTGATTTTTTTTTTTTGTATTACCGGCGAAAAATTTCTGCGCTAAGGGCTCTAGAATGATATGCTGAATTCATGGTTAAAATTTGCGCACTGGATAAAAACTTTTCCTGTATAATCGGAAATACTTCTAAAACCACAAAACACTGCAGCAATCCAGTTCACACAGCCTCAGCCAGTCATGCCTACCTATAAAACAGAGCAATTTAATGACACGTACACAATTTGGGCATACGGGGGAGCGTGAGGGCGTTCACACCTGTTTGGCAGTTATTGGACAAGCCTAAGCGTAGGGTTGCCGAATTAATGAATTATTAATGTTATTATTGTTTACGTAAGTCGCAGAAAACCGCAGGTAAGTGCTTTTATATTGCGTCAAGGAATGGGCGTACCTATACTCAATACGACTTATTTTATGACATTTTTTTTTTTCGATTTTGGAATATCATCAAATTACTTCTCCCGCTCTGGTTGGAGCAGGAGAACGTTAAAATCTTTAAAAAAAATCTAGATACAATTAAGTTGCCGGGGCTTCCCAGAAAGTAATCCGAAGATACAAAACCATAAAGTCTTCGTTAGCTTCGTTAGCGATTCCTAGTTTCATTGAAAAGCATATTTTTTTTTTTATAAATAGGTAGCGGTTCTGAATTTCTGCTTCAATAATTATAGTGTTCGTGGTAAAGCATCAATTCCATCAACTGCTTATTCGTTTCTTTGTAAAGCAACACAGTACGCTTGAAATATGCCTTCGGGAGTGGAGATACTTAAGTAGGTACTAGATAGTTAGTACGAGCCTTTTTTTGGGTGGGAAATCATCAAATAACTTCTCCCGCCCTGAGTGGAGCGGGAGGGCGTGTCAGAATTTTACCAACTAAAACTCACGTATGTTACTTCAGTTGCCTGTGTGCCAGGGGCCACAGTATCTCTTTCGAACAACCCGCACCCCTGGCAGGCATTGGCTCTTTGTGGACCCCACCAGTTGGTGCTGACATCTCTTTGATGTGCACGTGCAATACAACGCGCCATCGACCCGAGCTTGGTCCTCCGGTGCTCTTAGACTTGTCGGTTCCTGTATTAACGGAACTATTTGTCAGCCCTACATATTTATTATGCTAGAAACATTTTGTTTGCCAATAAGATACGCAGCTTCGTATGCAATTTTTTCTCAAAGTAAGCCCAAGAATTCGTCAGTATGATTAGCAATCATTGATGTACAAAAATCCCAAAATGTACAGTCTAGAACAAAAGTAACACCTAAAACTGTCCCCAATTATACGTCAGTCATTATAGTTATGATAAAACAATTTTGTTTTGCAAATTAAACCTTACACGCACGACATAAAGTGGTTTTCACAAAGCAATGTCCAAAGAGACTGACCGAACGATTACTTACGATACTATTTGACACCTGCGTACATTGCGCCCTATTTATGCGGACGTTTTGGAGATGCTGGATTTGTATTTTGGATATTTTATGTATCAATGTTCGCAATGTTAAGTTAAGTCCAGATTTGTTCCACTGCCAGGGGTTGCAGGTTGTTCGAAAGAGATACCTTGGCCCCTGACCCACAGGCAACTGAAGGAACTCGGGTTAGTTTTAGTCAGTAAATGTCAGATACGCCCTCCCGCTCCGCCCAGACCGGGAGAAGTTATTTGATGAAAAAAGAAAATATTTTAGAGGAGTTGCCTATGGCAACTCTTTGGCAGTTGATGTTAAGACCTACACCATTTGCATGCTGCTCTGTTTGCCATTTCTTCCATGTCCTATCATATTGTTTTTGCAACGAAAAGAAGCAATTATTTTGTGTACTCTGCTGCTAGTTGTTACAGCTCTTACAGCTCTTTAAAAAATACACGTGGAAGCTCTTTAACAACTAAATGTAGAATACTGCAATTATTTACAAGGCCTTGCTCGTAGAGAAGAAAAGTGTTGTAGGTACTTATTGAAATAATAATACTTTTCCTATTTGCTAGAAAATCAGTTATGAATAACAATTTGGAAGGAAATTGAAATACATAAAATAAAGTTTTAATGAAGTGACCGTGGCTCAATCAGCAGTCGATTCGCATTATATATTTGGTCCGATTTCGATTTGATCGGTCCAAAATTCGTCATAGTGTGACAATCGTGTTCTAACAACTACCTACTAAAATTAAAATTGAATGTTCATAAATCAGCCGTTCATTTTTAGTAAATAAAACGCATGTGCGTACCCTTTCTGAAAATAATCAGACTTATTATATAATAAGTACAAGTACTCGTAATTACTGCACGTACCTAATGCTACTTTAAACTCCTAACGATTACACTTTAATTTTGTCTGAACTTAATGTATAGGCTGGTACTTGTGGACAGCGTAGTGTATTATAACTAAAATTGTTTTTGTTAATTTAGTTGGAATTTCTTATAACGTAACTCGCTGTTCCTTTCAATAAAATGAAAAAAGAATATACATAACGTTGGTCCTTGTGAAATGTGGAATGATAGCGTTTGCGGAATCCGTTTCAACATAATCATAATCAGCCTATAATGTTCCCACTGCTGGGACACAGACCTACTCTCGGTGAGAGGGAGTGGGCCGTAATTCACCACGCGTGCCCAGTGCGGCTTGGTAGATGTCACATGTCTTCGTATTGATGGTTCTAGGACATGCTGGTTTCCTCACGATGTTTTCCTTCACCGTTTTCGTTAATTTCTTGGAGAAATTACGCTTCTTACTGGGATTGATTACTTAGCCTTGTGAGCAAACATTTATTTAATAGCACTGTGTGACCTTCACCTGAGTGGCATTCTCGTAGTATTAAGAACATTCACAGTTTGATCTCAGTCTCAATCTGCCATAAATACCTCAAGTTTCCCTACATTTTTGACATTTTACTGTCACCAAGATGAGACTGCGACAACGAAAATAATTTAGAACACTTTTAAATTAAGAAAATATTGGCCTTCTGTACTTTAGTCACGCTTTCTGTGACTTAAGTAGGTAGTTCATTTTATACTACTTCAATCACAGAAAATCGTGACATAGTTGCGGGTTTTTGCTACAAGAGCTATAAATAAATACTGTACAATACTCATGACTTAAATAAGTCTTATGTACTATGTTGTTAGTATCATTGTAGCTGGCGCGAGTTAGAAAAATGTCTTTCATCCCCGAAATTAAATGTAACTATAAAAAATAATGTAATTTAATATTGTTTAATGTATTCATGTTCAGAAGAGCTACCTCCAAGTAACAACATACCTAATAACGAAGTCTAGATACGTAGGTGTATGTATAATTTGCCCTTTACGTGTCCGAGTCTTTACTAAGCCTGCTTCACACAGGAGTGTTTCTAATGTATTTGATCAAAAGATACGACTAATTAATGTGACGTTAAGCGCTTTGTTTATTTAAAAAATATATGTTAGATGCAGGTGTCGTCGGCTATACCACAAGAAACGTCAGTATGATTTGATTAATGTCACAAATTATATTAGTACCTACACATTAGCATTGTGGTCCCTATTTATTATTTCATGTTTTTATTGCGTCCAGCCTTAGGGGGTGCCCTATTAATACATGTTCTTTTACAGGACTTGAGAGTCATAATTCATATAGCGAATAATTTATGACAAGTCTTAATTTAATTAGGAATTATGTCGTATGTAATAGGTACCGCCGCTAGGGTACAAGAACCTTCCAGTATATATTCCAGCGTTTCCACGTGGCAGACAAAATTTTATAATAAAAAGATACATATTTATTTACTTACCCAAAAGGATGTTACCTACCTAAATGTTCATAATATTGTTTTACAAAACCAATACCATAGTAATGCTCAGGTTACACAACGCTTGCTGCGGTTGGTACGTGAATATGGGAGTCTAAGTTCGCAAAAGGGAGTACCATCATCATCGTCATACAAAGACCCCTCCATGCCTCGAAAAGCACGTTAACCCTTTGGTTACGACGGTCATTCGATGATCTTTGACAGTCGTAGGGTCATCAGAAGCCAGAAAGCTGACACCCAGTCTTATCAAGGGGTAACGCATTGCCTGTAACTGAGTTTTGGAGACCAGATAGGCAGTCGCTCCACGGAAAATACCGGTATTCAGCTGATTTGCTGACTGGATGCCAACCGCTACAAAGTTGGGAGGAACCTAGGCAGATAATGATGATCTACAATCGTGGGGTTGAGCACTGCTCTCCTAGCTAGGTTATGAAAACCTGTGTTACGAAGAAACAGTCTGATCCCCCTAAGTATAATGAAGTTAAGTCACACATATATGTCGTACGTTATTATAAAACAAAGAAGACCAATTTCAGCACCCTAATTGCGTAACTCACGATTGATCATAATTGGTTTCGTCTTCACAGTTAAACAATATTCATTGCGTTATTTATGTTGTCGAACAGACACATTTTTCGAACATATGAAGCAATGGTTTAACAATCCGTTTCAAAACGATACAGATTATGATGAATCGTGAGTTACGCAATTAGGGTGCTGGTTTGCCCGTTAATTTATCTGGAAGATCGACTATTCAAGAAATGTTTGTATTGTGTCAGCCACCAATATAATTTCGCTTACATACTTGATTTTATAAACGTACTTTTACAGTTAAAGTACTGCATTTCAATAGGTTTTAATGTACAGACGCCAGCACATCAAGCTATCTCAAAATGTCAAATTTTCCCAGTTGAACATGAGCCTTATATTATTGTGATAAAGTTGCAAATCTTTCAAAGAAATTTGACAGATGAGGGTTGCCTGATGTACTGTCCTCTGTACAAAATGACAGATCGTTTCAATTATTATGTAATGAATGAGCTCCTTTTGTATTTTTGTTGAGAAATATAATGCGAGATTTTGGTCGTTTGGAAAGATTATTTACTGACACTTCTTTAAAAATGTCTTTATTTTTCGGGTAATGGATTAATCTTGAACTGAAGTTTATTTCTTCACTTATTTTTTTTTTGTGAGCGTTCTGAGTAACCGAAATCAAAACCATTTCAATGCCCATATTTTTTTTGTTCAAAATCGTTCTTTGTAGCCTCGTAAAATATCTAGAAAAGAGATTTGTTATGATAAAATGATCCACTTTCTAGAATAATTCCTAGTACCATTTTCAGTTGCCGTTTATGAAGCCCAAAGAAATAGACGAGGTTGCCATGCCAGTCGAGAAAACCATATTTTTTATAGATTTTTTATTGTGGTTTGTATTGCACCGACCCCAAGTAATATGGCACAAGTTCTGAAGATGATGATGACTGTCAGTAATCAACGTTGGACTGATAAATTAATTACACTTCTTAAAAAGAAATGAGTTGGAAAATTTCTAATGTAAAGGCGACAGGTTGTAGACAACCGCGACGCGATCCTCGTGGAACAATTCTGCCCTGCTAATTGTATCTGCAGTAATCGACACTTGGGTTTTCACTATTTTTCCTTAAGGGTCAAACCTATATGGGAAAAATAAAAATACTTGGGTACTGGAAGTATGTTTTTTGATAACGAGATTGTAATTGTATAAATTTCACTTTTAGATTTCCGCGTTTTTCTCGAAACCGCTTTTTTTGTAAGTGCTGCATTTACAATTAGCAGGCCAGAAATTGTTCTACAAGAATCGCTATGCGCCTGTTTGTGGGAAACATAATAGAAAAGCTGATCTTTTTTGTTTTTTTTGGGTGGGAAATCATCATATTACTTCTCCCGCTCTGGGTGGAGCAGGAGGGCGTGTCAGACTTTTACTGACTAAAACCCACCCGTGTTCCCTCAGTAGCCCATATGCCAGGGGCTGCTGTGTCTCTGTCGAACAAACCCGCACCCCTGGCAGGCTTCGGCCCTTGCGGGCCCTGTCACTTTGTACTGACATCTCTTTGAGGCGCGCGTGGAACACAACGCGCCGTCGACTTGGGCTTGGTCCTTACCGGACAGCGAGCTACCCATTACTCGCCGTCCGCAAGCTCATGAAAAGCTTTTCTTTACAAACGAACAAAAGTTGTAACGTTAATAAGTTCTATATGAATAACAACTGCACGTCTATTGTTTTTATTGTGTACTTATGTATCTACGATAACGCGTTATAATTAAAAATATATATGAAGCACTTCATTAAATATACCCATAAAAATATTGAGAAAAGTATGTTTGTTTGTTGCACGGAATAAATTAATTGAACTGTTGCGATATTTTAATTGGTTTTGTAATGTAAGGTTTTGCCAGTACTGCATCAATTGTTGGGAAAGTGCTAATTCATTGCTTGAAAAAATCGTCTGCTCGACAACGTAAATACCGCAATGAATGTTGTTTTACTGTCAAAATGAAGACATTGACATTTTGAGTGTTTCGCAGTTACCGCGCAGTATTATCTTTTCGACCCAGTTAGCTACCCACTACACATACCTACATACATACTCAGCCTATGACGTTCCCACTGCTGGGACACAGGCCTCGTCTCTGTGAGAGGGTGTGGGCCGTAATCCACCACGCGGGCCCAGTGCAGGTTGGTAGATGTCACATGTCTTTGAACTTTTGGTTCTAGGACATGCCGGTTTCCTCACGATGTTTTCCTTCACCGTTTGAGAGATTTATTTACACAAAGTAATGCGCCTGGCTGCATTCCACACAGAAATCTAATCAATGCTATAAGATGCTATGCTTTACCTGCTATCACCGCGGTCTTATCTAGTCAGACTGAAATAGAAACTTACATTCCAAAACCAAAGTCCTTTATTCAAATAACGCTAGGGGTCAGCACTTTTTGAACGTCAAAATTACATAAAACAGTCCAAAACGCCCGAACTCCACCATTTCCTGCTTTAACGTTTTGTGGCGCAACAAACATCTATTCTTATGTATTTCTTCGTTGAAACCAATAAATGGCAAACAGTAAATAAAAATGTAATGAAGAAAAACAAATATTGCACTCGAGCACTCATTGATAGAACATCTCATAACCAATTTGCAATATTACTTCAGAGACACATACTATTCGCTGCTCCTCCAATTCCCTATTCCAATAAATCTAGAGGCGATACGACGACCAAGATATAATTTTAATTGAATTTTTCTAGTTGTTGATGTTTGTTGTCTTCTCGTGATTTATTTTCGATTGTGTTTTTCGTTTAGCTCGATGGCGCATTTGCTATCGATATTGTTACATCATTATCGTTAATCTGACTTATTAAGCTCGTCGTCGGTAGACGGGATTTACAATTGTACAATAATACCTTTCATTATACAGAAATTGTGAAGGCCGCGGGTATCCGCTGGATGTGGGAAGCACAAGACCGGTCGAAGTGGAGGAGCCTGGGGAGGCCTATGTCCAGCAGTGGACGTCTTTCTGCTGAAATTATGATGATGATACAGAAATCTAACCTTAATACCTATTGTGTCTAATCCTCACTGATCTAGTTGTCACTTTGACCACTTACTGATTCCTTACTCGAAACCACGTCAATTACACACGACATCTGCTAATATCGTATTAATAATATCGACAAATTGTCTTGGAATGGTGGGAAATCATCAAATGATTTTTCCCACTCTAGGTGGAGCAGGAGGGCGTGTCAGACTTTTACTGACTAAAACCCACCCGTGTGCCAGGGGCGACGGTATCTCTTTCGAAAAACCCGCACGGCAGGCATCGGCCCCACTCACAATGCGGGAACCCACTCGGGAGGGATTCCTCACCGTTACATTGGTTTAAAAAAAAACACGATATTGACGTAGTTTGAACGTAGTAAGATGCCTCGGGGAATCATTATAACCATACAGAATTGGTGCCCTGGTAAGAAGGAAACCATGTGTTCGATTCTCAGGTCGGGCAAGGTGTCTTTAAATGATAAATTATTTTATTCCTGTAGGCACATTTACACGTCCATTATATGCTGGGACTTTCCATCAGGGATTTCTCAGTAACACCCTGAATTCTGGATTTTCGACGTATTTTCAGCTGAAATACGTCCACTACTGGACATAGGACTACGTCCACTTCGATCGGTTCTGGTTCCCGTATCCAGAAGATTCCTGCGGCCTTCACAAGGTCATCGGTCGGGATTTGTGGAATCAGTTGAGTTCACAAGGACACGGCGATGCTCCGCCCAAGCCGGGCAGAGATGTCAAAAACTCTCTATATTTGGACAGCCGTTACTGTGTGACCATTCACCGTTTTCTTAGGAAAGTGAGTTAGTTAGGTTTTCCAAAATGGAACCGCCACTCGCAGTTACAATACCGGAACCTATCTGGCGTAGGAGCTACAGTAGGCACCTACTATTAATATCTATCTACTTCTTGATTGTTGGTTTGCAACCAAGAGCAGCTGCTTTGCTTTCCATATACAAGTCGTGAAGTTGGTATAAAAACTTAAGCACAGCCAAGGCATAAAGCTAACTCACACATAAAAAGCGCCGCGATCACTAGAAACGATAACATATCGCTCGCTTCCGTCGATAGTTGCACAAAAAAGCGTTCCCCGATAAACTTTAACACCTACTGAAGGGCAAAAGTATTAATTATTGTGTAGTTACTTTAATGAGAATTGTGCGCGACACACAACACTAGGGCTTGTAATAACTATTGATTAAACTCAAGAGTTTAAACAACAGTTAATACCATGAGAGACCACAGACGTCTGTGGTAAGATGTCATTAGATTATAGCAATTGTGATATCGGGCTTAAAAGGTCTTAGAAACATAGTTATTTCAACTGCATAGTTTTTGCAAATTCAGTTTCATCAGTTTCTGTATTTGTAATAACCATCACGGGTAAGAAGGTACCTTGGTATTCAGCTGTATTTAGTTAGACTGGCAGTAGACCCCAAATAGTTGGGAGCAGATGATGATCATAGGTACCTACGCCACTGATTAAATTAGGCACTACCACAGATCATAAAAATACAGTCATAAGTACTTCTTTCTATGATCTGAGGGCTCTACTGAACTTGGGGTGGTTTCCAGTTATACATATATACATACTCAGCCTATAAACGTTCCAACTGCTGGGACACAGGCCTCCTCTCCATGAGAGGGAGTCCAGTGCAGGTTGGTAGATGTCACATGTCTTCGAATTTTTGGTTCTAGGACATGCCGGTTTCCTCACGATGTTTTCCTTTGAGAGCAGTGGTGATGAAATTATTTACACTAAGTAATGCGCCTGGCTGGGCTTGAACGCACGACCTACAACTCGTATGTCGCGGCCGTTACCACTGGGCCACCACTGCTCTCTCAGTTAGCAAGCAGTTATTTTTTATGGAATTGTTTTTTTTTTGTCGCTATGTTATGCACTTGTTAATTTTCAGCAGAACTGTCGAGCAATACTATCGACTAACAGCCGAATCTCCAAACTAAACTAAAAGATCGCTACTGACGTAGACAGTATATTTCTACCGATTCGTGAATGACGTCACACAATCATCAATAAAGGGTATCTGTCTAACGAAAACAATACATAGGGCTACTTGACCCTCCCATGCGTTCCGTTAAAAGAAACATCATTTTAATTGATTTAAAAACGTCTTTTCGCTAGGCGTAGTGGTGGTAAGTTCAATATATCTGACCGACAAAAACATGTAACATTGCCAACCTGGCTGGGCAGCTTTCAGAAAACTACCGAACATCTATTTATCCCACTTACCGCAGTATCACAAGACAAAAGTCTTTGACCAGTGTGTGTTGCCAGTGATGACCTATGGCACTGTAACGTGATCCCAAAGGGCGTCATAGGAAGGCTGAAAGTCTCGAGAGGGCTATGCTTAGAGTTTCCCTACGTGATCGAATCAGAAATGCGGAGATCCGTAGGAAAACCAGGGGAACCGACGCATCCCGAAGAATTGCGAAACTTAAGTAGCAATGTGCCCTCATTGCTCGCAGAACAGATGGCCGATGGGGCTGAAAAGTTCTGGCAAGCGTAGAATAGTAGTGGAATCTCTCCTCGATTTGAGTGAACCAGGCGAGCAGACCACAGCAGTTACTCATGAAAGCCTTGCACCGATTAGCCAGGGATTATCAAAGCTCGGTTATACCAGTCAGATAACTCCGGGCGTTAGAAATCACACTCCCGTAAGGTGGCCTATTTACATACAGAGTTTTAATTTGTGGCTGGGACTGACAGGATGAGGGAGGCAGAAGACAGGGTGTTATCCTGCAGCCAGCTAGCAAGATTTTACAACAGTTGAAAGACAGCAGTGGTGGCCCAATGGTATCAGCCTCGACTTACGTGTTGTAGGTCGTGAGTTCAAAATCAGAATCAAAAGTCATTTATCCAAACTAGGCTGAGAGTCAGAACTTTTTGAACGTCAAAATTACATAAGACAGAACACAGGTTCAGCAGATTCGAACCCAGACAGGCGTATTACTTTGTGTAAATTATTTCTTCACCACTGCTCTCAATTCGGTGAAGGAAAACATCGTGAGGAAACCGGCATGTCCGAGAACCAAAAATTCGAACACATGTGTCATCTACTAACCCGCACTGAGCCCGCATGGTGGATTACAGTCCAGTCCCTCTTACTAAGGGGAGGCCTGAGTACCAGCAGTGGGAACATTATAGGCTGATTATGGATATTATGGACAAGATTTTACTGTATTTCCCTGAACCGATTGTTAACGCCGCAGAGGAGGAATGAAAAGTAATTGACAGTTTGACACCAGAAAAGCTTGCTTTTGTTTTTGAGGATTGAGTGAGACTACAGTGAATAGTAATTCGATATTGGTTTTTATCTATTGAGCGCTGTAAGTAATATTTACCAATTATTTTAAGGTACACCAATATATTTTTTTCCAAATTACGTGTGTAAATGCGAGAATTAACTAGTCAGTACAGACATTTTGTTTTTAATATAAATAAGTTCACTAACCCTGTTGGGGTTTTTTTTGGGCTAGGATATCATCAAATAACTTCTCCCGCTCTGGTGGACTATAACCCACCCGTGTTCCCTCAGTAGCCTGTTTGCCAGGGGCGGCGGTATCTCTTAAGAACAACCCGCCCCTGGCAGGCATCAGCCCTTGCGGGCCCCATCAGTTTTTACTGCATTCTCAAGGAGGCGCGCGTGGAACACAAGGCGCCGTCGACCCGGGCTTCTCGCGGCACAGCTGTGTTACGCCCCGGCGTTTCGCAAAGTCGCGCTACTCCCAGATTTGCGCGAGGACATTCACTTCCAGATCCCATGGCGGTAATCCAGGCAAGGAGGCTCGCCACCTCACCGGAGAACGTGTGGTATCCTCGGACCATCCGGATACCATATTGGGGTTAGTTATAAATTAATGTGATTTTGAACTAGTTTTATTTCAGTAAGTAAATAACACAGTCTGCTTTCTATTTAAACTAAATCTATAGTAAATGAATTCACGACAACATAATTTTCTCTTGCATTCTGTTGTATCTATCTAATACCTATAAACGAGCAATTCTTGTTTATATATAATCTAAATCTCGGAAACGGCTCCAACGATTTTCATGAAATTTAGTATGCAGGGGGTTTCGGGGCGATGAATCGATCTAGGTATCTAGGTTTCATTTTTAGAAAACGTCAAACAAAAAACCGAGTAAAGGTCGGTCATCCAGATATTATGACCAATTTCTTAAACTTTTGTGTAAAAGATAACAACAGCGTTACTCTATTGCTTAATTTTTCTGTCGATGCAGATTTATAAGTTATTTTCGAACAAAGTGATTGGACCTCATAATACCTTTCACTTAACGTACGTTCACAGATTTTCTTACTAATATTAAAAATGTGAAAATTTGTATGTTAAGATGTTTGTTACTCAATCACGTCAAAACGGCCGAACGGAATGTGATGTAATTTGGCACACAGATAGTTTACAACCTAGATTAATATAAAAAATAGCTTTTATCCCGGTAATATGGCGAAGCCGCTGGCAAAAGCTGAGATAATTGCAACTCAATTGGTCGGATATTCCGGCGATCCCATACTGCTTTAGCCTGTTTTGGTCTCTGTGTATACACTTTACTAAATACATTTTTAGCTACCCAAAAGTTACCTTTTGTAAATATCTAAATTAAATAGTAAACATTGACCACATATTAAAATTACTTATTAGTCTTACAGGCCAGACTGTTATGAATTGCTAGGAAATCGAAATAACTCTATTTATTTAATTCTGCTATTCAGAATTCTATAATATTATAACATACATTAATTTATAAATACTTGGTGTTATCTATTTCTTCTACAACTAGATAATGATTAATTACAAAATGCTAGGCAAATAAATAGGGATATTAGAGATCTAAAGAGCTGGATAAAAAGAAGTCAGAAGAAGATGAATCATATTTGTGAGTCACCATGGCTCTGCAAAGTCTACTGCAGATTCCATCGACTGCAGATAGTCTAATGTATTATTCCCGAAAATTAAATTTATATAATTTAACTATTTATCTATCTGTGCTCGGGACAAAACCGAAATCAGTACACTGAAGCATTTTTATTGTACTTAGTAGTTAGTAGATTAAATGCATAGTGCCATAGAAAAAGAAAAAAGGTGCACAGAAACGTATTCTTTAATAGATTGGAAGGGAATTATGCTACGGGCAAGATCAAAAAGACAAAATATTTTTTTTACTACATATAATGTAACTGAATTGTCATGATTGATGTAAAAACACTTGCTGCGAAAATAATTAAAAACAAAACTATAGAAGATAATGGGGAGAAAGTGTGCTGGTTAAGAACTTGGTTTTTATTAATAAGGTGAAAAAAGACCATTGAAAAAACATTAAATGGTATTGGCCAGCCAAGGAACTATACTATTAGGTCAGAATACTGTATTCCTTTTAAGTAAATATAAGTGGGTAGTATGTAAAAAAGGACCGTTATTATATCATCAAAATTTCACAATATCATCATCTGCCTAGCCTTTTCCCAACTATGTTGGGGTCGGCTTCCAGTCTAAACAGATGCAGCTGAAAATTTCACAATACATATATACACAATAATACAATATTTCCTATCCCATTAAAGCGCACGTTCATGAAGCTTGAACTGGTAACCTTTCCTGTATTCAGTGTCGTGGGGTAAAAATACCGTGCGTTAGGTGACGTACACACGACACGTGGCGCGCCAACCACTTAGCTGTGCCTAATGACCGCTTGCAGACGAATGATGGGAGCGCCATAGAGGGAAGAAAAACTGCAATGAGGCATGTAGGTAGAATATTGCGGAAGGGCTGGCTATTTTTAAGAGAGCAGTGGTGGCCCAGTATAAACGGCCGCGACTTACGAATGTAGGTTCTACAACCCACAACTCGTTCGTTCGAACCCAAAGAAAATTATTTTTGTAATTTTTTTTCATAGGAAAACATCGTGAGGTAATCTGCAAGCCCTAGAACTAAAACTTCGAATGCATGTGACATCTACCAACCCCCACTGGGACTGCGAGACCAGCTGCGTCTCACAGAGAGGAGGCCTGCGTTCCAATGGGAACATTATGAGTTTATTATTATTATATTTTTAAGGCAGATCAAGCTGTAGTACTGACACTATTAATTTGAAAGATGTGTTATTTAGCCCAAACATATTCTATTTGTTGCTGTTGGATTACCCGAATAGGTTTCCACCTTTTTACTGACATAGGTATTATGAAAACGTAACGCTTGCTTGTCCCTGAAAGCTTCCTGAGTTGTAAGTCGGCTATTTAAAAATGAGACCTAAGTACGTCATTATTTACACTGTACCTGCTTTCTGAGCATACTGTTCAAAAATCTAGTAGTACCTAAGTAATCCCGTGTGATAACGACAAAAAAAAAACTATAATAAAAAACAAACTCTGGCCACAGAATATATACCCGAGCAGAAATAAAGCTTCATACTAACGCCGTGCCTAGGTACACTACTACACGCACAGCTATGTGTACATGACGTGGCAACGACAAAACGCCGGCGAGCACCGGCGCCCGCTCGCGTACAAACCGATTTGAACCAGCTCAGTAAGACGACGAAGTTAAGGGTAACGGTACGTCGCGGACGTTTATAATAGTTTTATTATTACTGTTCAATATGCCAAGCTGTTGTACTGTGTGCGCAAACAATGGGAGGAAAACCAAGGAGATTTCTTATTTTGTGTATCCAAGGGATCTTGTCAGTTAAACGACTATATCGACCTATACCTTCACATTTTTAATGCTTATTATAGGTAGGTAGGTAGTATCCAACATAATTAAGTTGGGTATAAAAGTAGGTTAGAATTTTGAGCTCTGTTAGGAAGCTTTCATTCTGCTCGGGTACATATTCTGTGCTCTGGCCGCCGTCCTCACAGAGTCCAACACACTTATCTACATACCTAAACCCGTAACACTAGATTTACCTACGGCACACTCTTTGCCGTAAGCCCGTAACCAAGGGCTGGCACCACGACTCGACGCAGCGAGGCGCGACGGGCGTCCGATGTCGTCCTCCCAGCGCCCCAGTCCAATTAACATTGCACTCCTAATATTGCGGTTTTTTAAAATGCGGAACAATTTGTTTTAATAGTTTTGTCTAACTTGACATAAATAATGACAAAGGTCATCTGTAGAGTAGGGGTTTTACTGGACATGGCCGCAGGTCCAAGGACAAAGGAGAGGGTTTTGCTCAGAATTTTCAGGGTTTTTTCCCTGTGAAATAAAAAAATGTGGACATTCACAGGAGGGCCTGATGAATTTGCAATTTAAGTTTATAAATTAATTAATAGTGGTATACTAGATGCAAACGTTAAAAATTGTGATAACCAACCGTCCTGATAAAGTGTTGGTACACTTGGTACCTAGTAAATCTTCAGAGCGTTCATCCCGCGCGGGCTGGCAACGACGCATTTCTATTAATTATTTTGGTTAAATATAATTCAATTAAGGTTAATTAAGTGTTTATACTTCGATTTATATTTTATCCAAATAAGTACTGCAAATAGAAAGTAAATGACAATATGTCGATTTTTATATTTGAATACATTTATTAGGAGTTTGTTGCGCCAATTCTTCTTCCCGGCTAAAGCACTAGGAAGTGGTGAAGGGCGGGCCTTTTGGGGGGACTGTCTTATGCTAAATCCACCAAATAAATAATTTTGACGTTCAAAAAGTGTTCTCTCTCAGCCTAGTTTGAATAATTGACTTTTGATTTTGATTATAACTTATAAATACCTACTATCTGGTGCTTGGTTGAACAAAAAAAATACTTTGATTTAAACATAATAAGATATTAACGAAAAACCACTTGAAATGCGAAGTTGGCAGCCCGCGCTGGATGATCGCTGTTAGGAACCGCAGAACGAAACTAATCGTGAATTAGTGATGTCTCGTTTTTTCAATGAAATATCATTAATAGTGGAAGACGATCAGGGGTAAAATCGATGGTATAACGCGAACCTCTTTCAAACCGCTCACGCCACAATCCGCTTCTAGAATGTTCTAGATGACGTGGGTGAAACTTACGACACGCACCCTTCTTTTGACGGGGGCCGTCTGACGTCCGTCAACTGAGCCGCGCATCAAAATTTGTAACTAATATAATCTACGAAGCTTTTACTAGTTTGCGCCGAATTGTTTCAGATACCTTTTATGTTACCATAAACAAAGTATTTTCAGAACCTGTTTGTATGTTAAAATGGCCATTATTTGTAGGCACGTAAAGACAGCAATTGCAAACGCATGCCTCAACGCGGTATCATTGGTTCATTGACAGCTACATGCATTCTATAACGCCTTGTACACACACCAATTAGTTACTTTAGCACTCCTTATATTCGAACTTTATTAGAATAAGTATTTATAACACTTTCCAGTGTAAAACTGCAATTTTTTACTGCAACTACACAAGCTGCTTTTTGTTATTATCAAGAATTTAATGTTTTTACTTTTAATTTGAATTTGAACATAAAATATACAAACCTCATTAGTGTTACAAAATTATCCGTGCGTAGAGCTTTTATCGATAAACACATGATTTCGCAATTCATAACAAAAAACACAGGTTTTGTTATGAATTGTACCAATCTCATTTGTGGATTTAGCAAAATCTAGAATAAACGCACCTAATTTCTTAGAAGCCGTTAGTAAATCGATTAAAGTACTGTCGTATTAGTACCTACTTTCTGTTGAAAATATATTTAATACTTAAGAATTTAAGAGTACAGAAAGGTATTATTGTCTAATATTATCATAGATATTTTACTCAGTGTAACCATTAAGCCTATTATCATGCACTCTCATGACGATCGGAGGCGCTACACTCGAAGTTGTGGACGAGTACGTTTACCTAGGACAAACTGTCCAGTTAGGTAGGTCCAACTTCAAGAAAAGGGTCCATCGTTGAATCTGAATCGCCTGGACAGCGTTCGGGAAGCTACGCAATATCTTCTCGTCTCAAATACCGCAGTGTCTCAAGACGAAAGTCTTTTACCTGTGCGTGATCCAGTTAAGACCTATGGCACCGACACGTGGCCGCTCACAATGGGCCTTATCAGAAGTTTAAAAGTCACTCAAAGGGCAATGGAGGGTTATGCTCGGAGTTTTCCTACGTGATCGAATCAGGAATTAAGACTTCCGCTGGAGAACCAAGGTAACCGAAATAGCCCGAAGAATTGCCAAACTTAAGTGGCAGTGGACAGGGCACGTTGCTCGCAGAACAGATGGCCGATGGGGCCGAAAGGTTCTGGTATGGCGAGTTGGTAGGTCTCCCACAAGGTAGAACGATGATCTTGTGAAAGCCACAGGAATCCGCTGGATGCGGGAAGCACAGAACCGGTCCAAGTGGAGGAGCTTGCGTGAGGTCTATGTCCAGCAGTGGACGTCTTTCGTTTGAAATGATGAAGACGATGATGATTATTGCTACAGCAGGACAAAGGCTTCTCACATAGAGAAGGTACAAGTATTGATCACCACGCTTGCTTAAGAAGGGTTGGTGATTTCAGACTTACATTAACTATAACTCCAGGTTTCCTCACGATGTTTTCCTTCACCAATGTCAGTCATCATCAGCTTATAAATGTTCCCACTGCTGGGACACAGGCCTCCTCTCAGTGAGAGGGATTGGGCCGTAATTCACCACCAGTGCGGGTTGGTAGATGTCACATGTCTTCGAATTTTTGGTTCTAAGACATGTCGGTTTCCTCACGATGTTTTCCTTCATCGTTTTGAGAGCAGTGGTGATGAAATAATTTACACAAAGTAAAGCGCCTGGCTGGGTTCGAACTTACGACCTACAACTCGTAAGTCGCGGCCGTTACCACTTAACTAGGCCACCACTTCTCTCAACCAATGTCAGTAATAGCCAAGATAAACTCAGAAACTTATTTACCCTGATTTGAACCCACGCATGATATACCACAACACAAGAATATTTTTTAATTTAATTTTTATCTTAGTAAATAGGTGTTTATGAAAAGAAATTAAATTGTTTATTTTGTAAATAGAATATTGGAATTATATTTGTATTACACGTCATATTATACACGACATAAAATCTTAATAAAGTCGACATTTCATATCAAAGTCAAATAGGAAATGTCGAGTTCATTTGAGAAGAAAAAGTGGAATAAACTCAAGGGTCAATCATATTTTTTTAAACAAGATGAGGTCGGCGTTTTCTATCTGACTACTCTGAGAAGAAAGGGCGAAATAAACTCAGAGGTCAAAGTCTCTTTTAAAGTCCAGAAATAATCTTGGTCAGGTCATGCGAAGACAATGTAGATTAGGGCCTGAAATAATCTTATGAGGAAAGAACAACACAGATTTGGTGTTTAGTTCAAACCCTTCATAGTCCTTTAGATGTCTTCAATATTTCATGTAAAAGGATTAAAGGTTTGCAGAACAATAACAAGTTATTTCCTCATATCGAAAATTCAACTGACCAACAAATAAAACAACTGAACACCTCATAACCGAACAAAGAAACTATTAAAATAACATCATACACAACAGAATCCCGACGCAATTCATAAAATAAAAATGTACAAACAATAACTCTCAAACGCGTGATTCTGTGTTCCCGAACTTTATAATCACAATATGCACGGAGCATGAAGCACAGTGCACACAAATAAAAAAAAAACAGACGCGCACAATAATAAAAACGAAGCATTTAATTAACATCCCTAACACCGTTGTCCGTGTGAAATTACTCGCTGGGTGAAAAAAGACTACACAGTGTCCTCTCGCATTGGCGACGACAGATTTATAATAATTAGAAACGATACATACTGATGTTGGGGTCGCCTCGCATGTCCCGATGATCATTATTATGTTAATTATTTCGTTGTGTAGCAACAATACCGGTAGGTATGATCAGGAATGATTTTTCCTGTTGATTTAAGTTTTAGGCTTTGTCTGATGTCATTGTAGATTCTTTTTTCTTTTTTTATAATGGCATCTCGCAGTTGACCTTGAGAGGCCGTGACTGCTCAACCGGACTTTCCTGTGAACGTTTTTAGGATTCTAAAAGCCTCCAGCCAGGGCGTAAACCTACTTAAACCTAAAGCGACTACGCACTGAACCTCGGCTCAGGGAGTCACTTTGGGCAGCTACTAGTGGGGACAGGCTGGATCAAGGTATTTTCATGATTATTAAACGGGGAATTTAAAGCTACTGGCTCAGCTGCGGCGCGGGCAGGCGCATCAACGAGCAAAGGACGGTCGGGGGTCTGATCGTTACTCGGGAGTAATCGCGGGGCGCGAGGACCTCGGCGGCGAGGTCGGTAGGACGGTCGTTTGTGTTTGTGTGCTGTACTGGTGGCCCTATTCTTTTCTTGGAGAACAGTAATGGGGTCATCTGGGTCGGAAAGGACATGTCTCGGCCGGTGAATACTACTGATTCTACTGGGGACATAACTATAGCGGCCTTCACAATCAAGGGATTGCGATGTAACTCGGCTTTATCGAAAAAACGCTTCGAGTTGCGTTTCAGAAATTGAGCAATAGTGGGCATTTTCAGATCGAGATGGAGGATCTCGTTCCGAACGAACCAAGGGGAGTTTGTGGTTTGGCGAAGGAAACGGTTTTGAAGGGTCTGCATCCTATGGATGTGTCGGGGGTGCGTGTGTGCAAAGACTGCACATGCATACGTCATGATGGGCCTTATGCACGCCGTGTAAATACGCAATTTGCACTTGAGTGACAATTTGCTACGTGCGTTCAGAACAGAGTGCAACCTTCCGAGAGCGAAGGCGGCGCGTGAGCGCGCCTTCCTGATATGCTCAGAGAAGGAGAGGTGCTGATCTAGAATCACTCCAAGATATATTATTTGGCTTGCTTTTCCCAAGGGATCGGCTTGCCGAATATGGAAATGGGCCGGAGGGGGTCGAGGTGGTGATGCGGTCTCTTAAAGAGAACCGCCTGGCTTTTGTCCGGATTTAATTCGATTCGCCATTTCCTAAACCATGCGCCGAGTACGTTGACTGCGGTTTGGAGGGATTTGGCTATCGCTTTGGAACTACGCCCAGAGTGGTAAATGGCTGTGTCGTCTGCGAACAGAGCCAACTGTGCCTTACTACTCTTGGGGATATCGCTAGTGAACAGCGTAAAGATCCCTGTGGGACGCCGCCGGCGCGAATCGGGTTGTCATTGTAGATGTGCTAGTTATACTTATATAGTTAAGTTATGCCCAAATCGTGGTCGTCTTTAATGTTAGGCTAACTTCTTTAATATAATAGGCAACAGCCTAAAACATTACTCAAGTCATGTATATACCGTCATAATACAAACATAGGCAACAGCCTAAAACATTACTCAAGTCATGTATATACCGTCATAATACAACCTAGAAACTTTCTTATCTTTCTTCATTTATAGATTACACAGTTGAAAGCTATGCAACCTGTAGGTGAGGCCTACGCGATGTCAAGGCTACGTCTACCAAGCGCCTATGTGGCGTCTACGAGATACAAACTCTAGTTACATCCACACCCTATGCGAAGCCACTCTGATTCGACGATGCCTACTCATCTCTGGATAATATAAAAAAATATAAAAAATGTCCTCTTAATTTTCCGTCCGTGTGTCTCATTCATCCGAAAATAGTCGCCATAGCTTTCATCTCATTATGCAGTGACAATTATATTTCTGTTGACGGATACCGTCAATTCTGCCCCCTAATTCAAAGGCATAAGGTTTAAAATATGAGCTCAGTAATATTGTAAACAGATTTTGTACAAAGTTTGCGTATCGCTATCCTTGTTTTCTTGCGGGGTAAGCAGATATGCTAGATCTTTATGTTTGTGACACATAATGATATAATGTTACTTATGTTCCTGACGAAGGATTAATTAGAGCGCTGAAGCCCTTACTGTGGACATAGTCTATGATTTTTGTGTCCAATGCGTGCGCTATGTATTATCGAGATAAATCAGAGTTTTGTTTGTTAACCGAATCCCCTACTAATATTGCAAATGCGAATAAGAATAAACGCATCAGATTGGCATCTTTTCTATACGCTGTATTGTTATCAGAACGCAACATTTATTCCTCAGGTAAAAGTTATGTTGCGATTGAAAACATGCCCTTAAAATAATAAAATCATCTTCTATCTTTCTCTAGATTCCTGCATGTCAGCCTGTGGGACAGAGAGGTCGTAACACAGCCTCATACGTCGGTACAGTATAGTTTCCGCTGTCAATTGGAGTATCAGCTGCATATGAAACAGACCCTACTAATATTACAAATGCGAAAGTAACTCTGTCTGTCTATCTGTTACGCCTAAACCGCCGAACCGATCGTCATTAAATTTGGTAGAGATATAGCCTGGGATATGGAGAAGGATATACGCTACTTTTTTCCGCGATATCCGATATCCACGCGAGCGGAGCCGCAAGCAAAAGCTAGTACGGTTATAAAGGCACGGTGTGTGTTGAGGAAGATTTACAGCCGACAAGGCCCGCTGAAGCTTGTCGCAAATCGTAGAGATTGTCATTAAAGGGAATTGACACTTGAATTAGAGATGCGCAAAATGTGTCAGTAAAAAGAAATGAATGAAATATATATTTTCGCTCAACGAAGTACTTACTCATTTACTTCAGTACTTCGTTTAGTTCAGCAAATCAGAACGAGTCAAATCAGAATAAGATGACAACAGTGATTGAAAAGTTACGACAAATGATGTACTTTACTATAGTTTATACGTATGTCGATTTTCCTTCATACTTTATACAGGCTTAGGACTGTCCACCTAGAAAATTAGAAATATGAATTTAAGCAAAACTATTTTAATTAAGTAAGTAGTATGTTTTGTTTTATTTAACTGATACGCACAGTTTGTGCGAGCGAAAAGTAAGACTGAACACAGTGTTAGGAAGTCATTCAAATGATTTGAATGACTACTGAATGAATGATAAGTTTATTTTGTGAGAAGAAGTAGTTCATTTCCTTAAATCGTTCGCGAACTACCCATGCCTAACTTGAATCTACGTTTATAAAGTAAGGTTTTACATCAATATGTGTGTTGTTATATCCATCTATTGCTAGGTCTAACCGGTAGCCGCAGGATACGCTTGCTAGCCTGCAGTAGGTAACACGCTTCCAAGATTATTCGCATTTCACGGGCTCTGGTGAGAAATGCATGCAATATAAGCATGCATTTTCTAACACAGTCAGGCGACTGTGTTAGTATAGAACCATCTGAGCTTGGTCACCACAGCCTTTCGCTACATACATCAATTAAGAAAATACGCATGAGTCGTCACTGTCGTTGAGTGATCTGGGAGTAACAAATAACTATTGAGTCCCCTCAATAGTTAATTGTTACTCCCAGACGGGACACGAAGGTAACTGCCGTCAACTCCAGACGTGCTAACGATGTAGGTAGCCTGTCACTAACAAAGGCTTTGATAACCAACACAAATGACGACGCCGACGTGCATGATATGGAGGGTGGTCTCCACGCGTTCTGGCCATTTTCGTTATTTGAGACTGGATGTGTGTGCACGAAATTAGCGGCGAGCAGGGATGGACAAACGGTGCGGTTGCGACGGAACAGGTATGTTCCTGCTCGTCTATCGTTCCTCGCAGCTGGCTTTGTTGCCGCTTCCTAACAAATACCTACGCATCTATACGTAAATCATTGTTGTGCCAGAGTCTAGTCAAGACCAAGCATTACTAAAATGGGAACGTAATAGAATTCTACAATGAAACGGAATACTTGGTTTAAAACACTGGATTACTTACAGACGGAAAACATAGTTAACTATAATTAAAGAAAAATAATTGTGGTAACAAACTAATAATGTAGGTAAACAAAGCCCCTGATATAACCCAAAGTACAACCACCAACACAGTCACGCAGACACACCCATACATACTCGCAACACACACCCATACATACACGCAACACACACACACCGTGCCACAGAATGCAAGCATGCACTAATTTTTATTCCTTTTAATTTAATTGCATAAATGTTCCACAAACGGGCGAAGACACAGACTCCTGGTACCACTTAGCTCAGGAGCCGGAAATGCGGGCTTCAATTGAAGTCGAAGATGTAATACCTAGCTCAGGAGTCCGGGCTTCAATTGAAAATGTAATACCTTCTTTATTTCAATAAAGCCTTTTGATTATTACCATAGTAACCGCAGTAGTAGGTACCCACTACTGCGTTTACTATAATTTGTATAATGTATACTTACATTAGATACCTATAAAAAAAAAATATGCAAAAATGATAAGTTTACGCTCTTACTTTCTTTTCCAGATGGTACTACTGGGAAGTCAATGCCTGAACTATACAAGAGGGCAAACGGACATACTATTAATGATAAAGTCAAAATGTATTGGATTGATTTAGGTTACCCTAAAGTTTGTGTGTTATGTAAATACTGTTGAAAGTCGTTGTAGAAATACGAAATACAATTGCGAAATGAAATTGGGACGATGGATGGAAGGATGGATCAATATAAGCTAATTATGGACACATTGCTATAATACTTGTTCTACGGTGGGTTTATTTATCTAAGGCACCACAAATGATTTTCTTCAAAATTGAAGTTTAAAATCTGAAAGCCATAGTTTTTTGTAAGTAAATTAAGTAAATGTAAATCCAATCACATTTAAGACATAATACTAAAATAATTGCCACTTATTTGTAGTACCGATACCAATTACAGGCGATTGCAATGGTCGCTAGCAACCGGTTGCGGTCGCTAATTTTACGCGACAAAACAACTGCTGTTTTATCTTCACGATTGTTTGTTTTATAGAGGCATGTAGAAGTTAGTTAGAAAGTATTTATTGTATATCTATATTTTAAATTACATTGACTTAAAACCAAGTCATCAACAGCGTGGAACATAAGTCAGAGTTTAATAAATAAAATTACCTACTTTTTTTAAGTTGAAGAACGCCCAAAATAAATTTATTGCAACGGCAGACCCTGATTTTCTAACAATTTAAGGAAAATATTGCAAATTCCTTGAAAGCCAACATAATCTAAAGTACACCAGCGGAAGCATAGCTCTACGAATAGTCTGCTACCTTATTGGAAAATCTATATAGAGTACAACCAATACCTGTCGATAAAATATAGTAACAGGCGAGCAACCTAGCAATGGAGTACGAAAAACTCAGTACAAATAGCCGATCTTCTTTGGACACTCCCCAATCAACCGCTTTCATCACGGAAGTCGCCTTTGCGAGGAGCCATTATGTGCTGCAAAAACCGGACGACCAGCCTTTACGGGGCGGGTTTTTTACATCAATAGTATCTCATGAAATTAATATCAATTGTGGGTCGAGCCATATATAGGAGAGCAAAAACGACCGGTCGAGATGAAACCGGAATGGGACAGACTCGGTGTCGAGTGTTGCTTGGTGGAAAATTTTACCTTTTTGTTGTGGATTTTTGGTGTTCGGCTACTCAGTAAAAATTAGGAAATTATTTTTGACAAGATCATTATGGAGCTTTTGAATTGTACAGAAAGCTGGCAAATTTAAATAAAAAACTGTGAGAGCCCGTTCGAAGGCGTAGATTCCTTTGCAGAAAAAACAGCGGTTCTTTAAATGATACAATACAATTTTCTGTGTCTACAATAATCAATCGCAGTTCGTTTGTCTCGCAAATACGTCGTCCGTTCCAAAACAGTAGTAGTTTAAAAAATATATTTGAAAAACGCCAAAGGAATAACCAAAAATTCTGGAAAATTGAAATTGCATTTTCTATGCGAATTTCGCGGGGTCAGCTAGTCTCTAAACAAGAATTTAAGTTTTCTCTTCGATTTATTTAGAAAGTGTTACTGTCGTTCCGGTAAATGAGATCATGCTTTAGCTGAAAACTCCTTAATGTCACACAAAGTGAACACACAGAGTAAGTGAGTGAATGATTGTATAGCATAATCGGCCTATAATTTTCCCAGTGCTGGGACTCAGGCTTTTCTCTGTGAGAAGGAGCGGGCCGTAATCCACTACGTGGACCCAGTGCCGGACATGTCAATTTTTGGTTCTAGGACATGCCGGTTTCCTCACGATGCTTTCCTGCATCGTTTTGAGAGCAGTGAAATAATAAACACAAAAGTGCCTGTCTGGGTTCAAACCTACGACCTACATTACGTAAGTCGCGGCCATTACCACTGGGCCACCGGTGCTCTCAATGATTGTATGAGTTCTGGGATTTTTGCATGCTCACGTTTGAGACTTCATCATCATCATCATCATCATTTCAGCCGTTTGAGAGTTACCTTCAATAAATTCTAGACAGGTACAACGTCCATTTTTAAAATCTTTACTCGCATAAAAACTACCTTCCACGTTCATTATCCGTATATTTGCGAGTCTTGTTACAACATTCAAAGGAGACTTACCCCTCCAAGCATAGCAACACAGAAAAGGAGAGATACAGCAGGTTCTATTAATTATTATCAGGCTGTTAATTTAGTCATCTACTAGTATTTTAATTCAGTCACCTACGAGCATTCAGTACCTATGATTAGGTTACAGAAGCAGCTTATAATTATGATATCAAAAAAAATAGTCAGCCTGTGCAAGGCGAGATGGGAGAACAAGTTCTATAGAAATAGTTCAATTAATACTTCGATACGTATTGTATTAATAAATATTATGATATTCATGAAGTTTTTATCTTATTTGAGTACGAATTGAGTGTAACTTGAGAATTCAATTGGTTGTTTATTGAAAAAACTGTTAGTTAATGTTTTGACGAGTGAATGAGATATGGGATGGTTTTCGTTAATGATCTGTAATTGTTAAGCGGTTTATATTATTATATTATAGGAACTCTTAATTGAGTCCATTTTTGGAATTCATAAGAATCTATGACGATGAAAACTGTCTGATGCATATGTTTTACACAGTTAAATGCTTTTTTTTATACGACGTATGAAATTAAATAAACAAATTATCTTATTTTAGGTGCCAATATAAAAAAGTAAAACATTTTTTATTTTTATTTTAATAAACTTTAAATTATATAAATAAGCCGTATTGGACATACATTTTGTCGAGTGATTACACAGCACAAATGTTGGCGAAATACGCCAATTTGTCTTTAGATTTGAAGCAGAAGATAATGTCACAAGAAGAACAAAGGTACCGTATTTTACTTCTTTAAATAAATAAAAATATTTGCACACTCCGGGAGTGTCGACAGAAGTGAAAACTTGAATAATAACGTGTGTATTTTTCTAATCGTCAATACAGGAATTCACAATATTCATATTCATAATCAAAAAACAGAGGTATCGGTGACGCTGTCGCGAGTTCAATTGCTTTTTCCCATCTTAAAAAATGCCCAACGCGCCTAACGAAGTTTTCACTTAAGCACCCTAATTTCGTAACACACTATCAATCAGAATCAGAATTCAAACTCAAACTTAAACTCATTTCATTTATTTCAAATATACCAATTACAGGCATTTTTGAATTGTCAAGGTCGGTGAGTTAGAAATATGAGGCTAGTTGCCCTTTTCAAAGCGTAGTTACCTCCGGAGAACAGGCAAGAAACTCCATGGACACTCTTTTAAAATCATGATATTGTTACAAAAAGTTGATTACATCATTATGTTGAATTTATCAAAGTGAGAACGATGTAAAAAGATGTGCACATTAAAAGCGTCCGTATTTAAAAACAAAAATAAAATAACAATTCAGAAATTAAAATAAGCCGTGGGAGCTAAGAGATGACCAGTCCCTACTGGTGGCGCCCGTTCACGAACTTGACGTATGGAACAACACCATTATTATTTTGCAAAGTGTTGCTAATTCATTACTTGATACATATTTTAAAAAGTCTGCTCAACAACGTAAATAAAGCAATGAATGATTTTGAACTGTCAAAACAAAATAATTTCTACTGTTAGTATGCAACGCAAGTACCCCTAAGCTGAGGATGAAATCGGTTACAGTTCTCTATTAAAAAATAAACTCTCTTCCCTCACGTTTTGTTTTTGATGCCAGTCCATTTACATGTTATGTCATGTCATTTGTGGATTAAAAGACTCTTTTAGACCAACTAAAAGAAAAAAGAAAAGAAACAGCTAGAAAAGCCACAAATCGCGAAAAACTTTGCACATTATCTATAGAGTTTCGCAAACAGCCTACAAGAGAGGAGTGGTGGACCAGTGGTAACGGCCGCGACTTACGAGTTGTTGGTCATGCGTTCGAACCCAGCCAGGCGCATTACTTAGTGTAAATAATTTCTAAAACTCTCAAGACGGTGAAGGAAAACATCGTGAGGAAACCGGCATGTCCTAGAACCAAAAATTCGGAGACATGTGACATCTACCAACCCGCACTAGGCCCGCGTGGTGGATAGCGGCCCACTCCCTCTCACGGAGAGGAGCCCTGTGTCCCAGCAGTGGGAACGTTATAGGCTGAGTATGTATGTAATCAGCCTACAATGGTCCCACTGCTGGGACGCAGGCCTCCTCTCTGTGAGAGGGAGTAGGCTATAATCACCACGCGGGTCCAGTGCGGTTTAATACGTAGATGTCACATGCCAGGATTTCCTTCACGGTTTCGGGAGCAGTGGTCATGAAATTAAATACACAAAGTAAAGTGCCTGTCTGGGTTTGAAGCTACGACCAACCACTCGTAAGTCGCGGCTGTAACCACTGGGCCACCACTGCACCACTTTATAAAGTTTATATGTGAAATAGGTATTCAAAATGAATCACTGAATGGTTAACCACATTATACCCATTTTATGTAGATAAGCAAAAAGGCGTCAAAACAATTAACGTTATTTCATTATCTTGCACGTGTCAAATACAGTTTTTAAGGTTACAAACAGGAAGGTAGGGCCGCGGAATAATTGGGCCAAAAATCCTTAACCACTACACAGTCGCTTGATCTCATTATATGTGTATATAAAAAAGAGATCAATCGACTGTGTAGTGTTTATGGATATTCAGACATAGGGAAAGTACACGAAAAATTCAAAATAAGATATTCGAGTAAACTCAACGTCATTTTAAAGAGAAAAACTAGTAGGTATTTTCAGATACAATTGATGAATTTTTGGATAAAAGACGATCTACCGGGCTTCGTAACCTAAAAATGCGCAAATACGGTGTTTTTTGCTCTTCCAGATTAGGATATTTCAAAATCCTGACGTGATAGGGCAATTCTGCGGTCAGATTCATATTCAGGGCATCAAAATACTTCGGAAATGTATAGTCTGGTACCAGCAGGTCAAGACAAAACACATTTCTGTTAGCGTTCACGCCAAATGCTAAGGTTACGTCATGTCCTTTCCGCAGGTAATGTCATTCTCATACATTTTGGCGCAGCGCAGCGTAGCGTTTAGCGTGAACGCTGACAGAAATGTGTTTTGTCTCTAGGCCCTGGGTAAATTATTTGTCGCCCTGTGTTTATTATGCGCGCACTAGATTCGCAATGCCGAGTGTTGAAAATCCCTAAGTGTTTTTACAACGCGCTGGAATGCGTTCTGCTGGATTCTAAACGCTTGGCTGAACACCGAGAATTGAAAATGCAATGCACAATAAAACTAAACACTACTTTTCTTTTATAAAATATCTACTCTTGTATTGACCAAACTCTGGGTTGTTTGTAATTACTCGAATGCAATGGTTCGAATTACCTCTTAACGCTTGCAGGTGACTAAATCGCCATCATGTGTAATAAAGATTGACTGGGCTTTGGACATCGGAGTCGGAACCCTCCCCTCTCGTCGACCAATAAATGGAATAATACAGAACGCAATTCTCGGTGAGGTTCTCGTAATTATGGCGACAGAGGATAGTTGTATTCATTTCAATGTTTGATTTTAGTACAGACTAGAATTTTAGCCAGCACATCAAGCTATACTAAACTGAGAAACATGAACCTAATTCATTTGTAACAAAGTTGAAAAACTATCAAAGAAATTTGATAGATTGGGGTAGCTTGATGAGCTGGCGTCTGTAGGTGTAGGTACCTACTTACATTTTTTTTTTTGGGTGTGAATAAGTCATCAAATAACTTTTCCCCATTGTGAACTTTGTAACATCTTTTATAAATTCCTGCGAAACGACATATTACGCCTTTTTAGGCTTTTTTATGTGATACGCCAAAAGCGGGCAAATAAACCATTTTAAATAACACATTGTTTCTGTAGGCGATTCGCAGGAAGTGATTTTGTTGTGAGCTAATTGACAATTACAGGAATAAGTATTAGGCAATTGGCACGTTTTGAATAATAAGTTAAAGAAACAACGAAAACTTAATAAAAGTACACCCACGTTTACATAAATACAATTATTCGTTCCATTCGGAATACTTATTTCTGAAATTTTCGATTCGTTCACAAATAAACTTCTTGCGAATCGCCTATAGAAATAATACCTATATTATTTAAAAGTGTCAATTCACCCATTCCTGCCAAATAAATTCGTGCGAATCGGCAAATAAGCTCTTTTATACATTACTAGCGACCCGCCCCTGTTTCGTACGGTTTTTACAGATTCAAATAAACTGTAGATATTCTATGTACCTACGTGACATTTTTATTTAATTAAATTTTTTGTGTGATCAACATCATCATTTCAGCCGAAAGACGTCCGTTGCTAAACATAGGCCTCCCTCAAAAGGGGAAATAAAATGATAATAAATATAATATGTTTAATAAAATTTAATTTTAATTACTATTAAATTGTAAATAATGTTATTTAGTTTTAATCATAAAATTATTGAATTTTAATTATAAAATTATTGAATTTTAATTATTTAATTTTAATGAATTTTATTTTTAATGTTGTAATGAATTGAATGATTTTTATATAATTGTGACGTGTATATTGGAACTTGGTGCCTTAGTAAATAAATAAATAATATAAACAGTATTGTGTTTTCTTTGGAAACCGTATGTGATGCACGTTTAGAAAGATTTGCCTTTCACTACTTACCTTTCACAATTAAGCCAATTTGTGGTCAAGTCCACAGTAGCCAGTTCCGCGCGTAAAGCTCCCTTATCTCCTGCTTCCCTAGTACCTCATGATTGATGGCGGCGCTCTCTTGTTATTTCTGTAACCCCAGTCAGTCATCGGTCGTTAATAATTTCAGGTGTGGAGAGGTACCAGTCTCGTGTAAGGTTACAAAGGGGACGGCGGATCAAAGAGCGCGGTTCGATTCCAGACAACGACCATACTGCGTTATTTCGGGCCCTGACTCATTTGGGGTTTGCGATGTATCATTAAGTTGAAGAGTTTACGTGAAATTATAGTTAAATGCTAAACGCCATTTGACACTTGATCAAGATCCGACAGCTCGAATACTAGGTACTAAAGTTATTTCCGAAACGTTACTCAGAATTATATAATAATACGTTGATAAATATTGCTCCATTCATGATAAATATTGCTCCAAACTCAAACTCAAAGCATTTATTTCAAATAAACCAATTACAGGCACTTTTGAATTGTCAAGGTCGGTGAGTTAGAAAGATGAAGCTAGTTGCCCATTCCAAAGCGTAGGTACCTATGGAGAAGAACGGGCAAGAAACTCCATGGACACTCTTTTAAAATCAAGATTTTGTTACAAAAAGTTGGTTACATCATTATGTTGAAATTATCAATGTGAGAACGATGTAAAAAGTGCACATTAAAAGCGTCCGTAATTAAAATAAAATAACAATTAAAATAAGCCGTGGGAGCTAAGAGATGACCAGTCCCTACTGGCGGCGCCCGTTCACGGACATGACGTATGCATCAGCACCATTCAGCTCAACCATTTTGAAGGGAACTTAATGATCCAACACACACGCCACCACCAGCGAGACATTTGAGTGAGCATGACATACTCTCAGCTGCCAGGGCACATTCAAGTCAATGAAAGACGTACCCTGTAAATGTTTGCATTATAGTAGGAACATAGTGCTCACACATATGCTATGCAATTATACAATACAAAAATTTGAATTTATACAATGCAAAGATATCTAGCTTTTACAGTCTTCAGCAGCTCCAACAATGTTTTCAATGTTATTCAATTTAGTTTAAGCTACCTTGTGGAGCAGGACAAGCAGTCCGTAAGTACAGTTGGCTTAAAGCTGCAAAATATTATAGTGCATTAAAAATCCGAATAAAATACTTGAAATAATAGATCTTTACCTATCTATGTAACTAGAAATTTTCCATCCAGCTTTTTATATTAGGTCTTTACCTATGAAATTGCCGTTCTGCAGTACTGGCCATTTCAAATCAAAATAATTTTTGTTTGGCTAAGAATTCTAATTTCAAATTAATTTTATTTTAAAAACATGGTTTTTTTTTTCTAAAAGTAGTCATTTCTTTATTGATTAGTGTTACATTTTCATCGCATTTCAATCTTTTTCGTCATCATGGATACGTTAAAAATTCGAGTAATTATGGAATATGAGTACCGTCGTGGCAGCAACGCGGCACAAGCGGCACGCAACATCAACGACGTTTACGGAGCTAACACTACAAACCAACGCACCACCTGTTATTGGTTTGCTCGCTTCCGTTCTGGAAATTTCGACCTGAAAAATGAACCTCGCGGTCGTCCGAAGACTTTGGTCGACAATGACGAATTAAAGGCGATTGTGGAAGCTGATGATACACAATCTACGGCTGAATTAGCAGCAGCTTTCGACGTTAGCGTCAAAACAATATTGGTCCATTTGCGTCAAATTGGCAAGGTAAAAAAGCTTGACAAATGGGTGCCCCACGAACTCAATGATCGCCAGCGCGAAGTACGCGTCGAGACGTGCCTTGCACTGCTCAACAGACACACAAATGAAGGAATTTTGAACCGCATTGTTACCTGCGATGAAAAATGGATTCTGTTTGATAACCGTAAGCGCTCAGCAAGTTGGTTGGATCCTGGTTCAGCACCTACACAATGCCCTAAACGAAAACTTACCCCTAGAAAAGTGATGGTCACTGTTTGGTGGTCTAGCGCCGGTGTGATTCATCACAGCTTCTTACCAAACGGGGTGAGCATTACTGCAGATGTGTACTGTGAAGAACTGAACACAATGATGGAGAAGCTGGCGCATCTCCAACCAGCATTGGTCAATCGCTCGTCTCCGCTGCTCCTGCACGACAACGCGCGACCTCATACTGCACAGCAGACGGTCTCCAAGTTGCAAGAACTGGGGTTGGAAGCTCTCCGTCATCCGCCCTACTCACCAGACCTTGCGCCTACAGACTACTACTTTTTCCAGAATTTGGATAACTTCTTGGCGGGAAAAAAATTTAATACCCGAGAGGCAGTACAAAATGCCTTTGAAGAATTTGTTGCCTCCCGTCCAGCTGATTTCTTTAAGAAGGGCATCAATAAACTGCCACTGCGATGGCAAAGATGCATTGATTGCATGGGTGATTACTTCGATTAATACAAATAAAAAATTCATGAAAAAAATTCGTTTAAATTTTTTCATACAAAACGGCAATTTCATAGGTAAAGACCTATTATATCTATGGATTGCCCCGCAATTCGAAATCCAAATCAATCTTATTCGAAAACCGTGTTATTTTAATTTCAAATTCAGTCATTTGTTTTTAAATAGTGTTTTGTTTTTGTGAAATTGTGGGAGTTTTTGGTGCCATGGATAAACCGAAAGTTCGAACAATTTTTGAATATGAGTACCTATGTTGAAATACCGCTGCACAAACAACACGAAACATTAACGACGTGTACCACTAACACTGTCTGCATAAACACGGTTCATAAATGGTTCAATCGTTTTAAATCTGGAAAGAGTTGAAGAACGAGCCTCACGGTCGGCCGGTAACCATTGTTGACAACGACGAATTGAACGCGACAGTGGAAGCGGATCCAACTCAATCTACGGCTGAGCTTACTGCGGGTCTTGGAGTTAGTGTTAAAAGAACATTGAAGCACTTGCGTCAAATCGGAAAGATAAAAAAGCTAGATAAGTGGGTGCCACACGAACAAAGCGACCGATAGCGAGACCTACGCGTCGATGCATGCATAGCATCCAATTGTTACCTGTGATGAAAAGTGGAACCTGTACAACAACCGTAAGCGTTCGTTTCAGTGGGTGGACCAGGGTATAGGGCACCTAATGCAATGCGCAAGAAAAAAGATTACTCATAGGAAAATGATGGTGACTGTCTGGTGAACCAGTGCCGAACTTGTACTATCAAGATTCACTAATGCAGTCGCATACTAAGGGCTATATTGCTATGAAGTAGCGGTCCAGGCCGTACCTACAGCTGTGTGTATAAGTGATGTATTAACACAAAACTCACCGCTCCACTCACACACTGGCGTTAGTCTCTGTATTTTATACATACCGTCGGCGACGACAGACATGACCTTGGTCGGTTCATACCATTGCTAAAATTTACTTTTATAATTTGAGTTCCGGTAGCGTGCAGCGTATCGTCTTGGATTAAGAAACTCATAGGTCTGGGTTCAAATCTCGCGATGAAGCTTTAATTTTTCTTTTCAACAATCATCTTCATCTGTTCTTTTATTATTCGATTTATTAATATACCAGAATAATAATGTAACATTTTTTTATTATTACTCGTATTGTTATTTAAATAAAGGTTTACCAATAATAAATGATTACAAAATGTTTATTCGCTATAACTTCATGAAGAATGTATAAAAATAACTAATAATAACTTCTTGTTAAAACAGTTTATTTTCTCATAAAGAACAATTTATTGAAGTAAATAAGCTAGTTGGTGAACTATAATAATCAGGCTATTGTATCTTAGTAATATAATAATATTGTGCTGATTACTACTGTGTGTCGGTACTCTAAATAAATCACAATATTCTACAAAAATCTACCCACGTAAAAGTAACAAATGCAGACAAGTTGTCACAATACAGTGAAATGACTCAGTAGTACTACTTTTATTCTACTGCGAGTGAGTTCGTTCTAACTCAAACCTCAAAGTTAACAAATCGTATTTAATAGGACTTAAAGAGGTTATAGCTTAAGTGTTCATTTTCATTCCGAAAAGAAGATTGAAACTAAACCTCAAAATAATCCAGATTACGGATAAGAAAAAGTATTATTTGAATATTACTAAAATAAATAAATATTTGTAATTTATAACTTAATGTTAATGTTTTTTCCGTTAACTATGTTTTTTGAGCTGATTCTCGAGCTGGTTGATGCGAAGTCGAATAATTCGGCAAAATGTCTTGTCGTTTTGAAACCACTTGTTTCATATTCGCTGAACGTGTGCTTGTTATAGGAGCTGGGGTCTTCCACTTTGCTTTCCACGGGCAAGGCTACCGCCTTCCTCATATCTTTTCACCCACCGACTCACAGTATTTCACTAAAACAAAAAAGGGGTACTGTTAGGCTACTAAGCAAAATACACACTTTATGTATTACCTACTATTTGGAAACAAAATTATTTAAAAGGGCAATTTCACATAGATTTTAAGTTTATTGTTATTTTCATCGTTCTATAATCTAGGAAATAAGTTTACATTGAAATTTTATATTTTTATTCTACATATTTAGACATTGTGATATTTATAAAACGTTTAAAAATAACTACAAGGATCAGCAGTTATACTTTAATTAAATAAATGTTTAATATTTATATTTAAATCATAATACTCACACTCAGTCCGGTTTCATCACATAGGTATTTGTGATATAGGTATTAAGTCCACTTTTATGCAGCGCAATAATATTCGCTTTCATTTCTATATTTAAATTTGCTTACATTTTAAAATGAATTAGAAGAACGCTAATAGATGAAACACACGTCACTAGCACACAATATCAACCAACACCGTTCTATAAGTCGCGGTGAATGAGTCGTAAATCATTTAAATTTATTTAGGTTTCTGTGGGTATAATGATAAAGTTTTACGAGTTTAGTGAATAAGAAGAACAGAACAAGAAACTATACTCAAAAGTGATTTTTAAAACAATAAAAAGACTATCACACAGCGAGTGGGATTCGAAACCGCGACTCGCTACGCTCAAACGCGATAATCAAGTGCGGTAACCGCTCAGCTATCATGCCATTTGCTTTAACGAATGAATTTAGGAAATACATTCATTCGTAAACGTATGAGAGTGTGTGTGTATATAGTATTATAGCCTATAGAAATTGCTTATTATAAGAAGGTCGTAAGTTAAAGCGAAGTGTCAATCTATTGCTTTTTGAGATTGGGGCACCATTAGTGAGGGCTACTGTACATCACGGCTTCTTACCGAAGGGCACAAGAGTGACGGCAAATTTCTATTGCCAAGAATGGCAAACAATGATGGAGAAGCTCGCAATTCAACAACCAAGACTGGTCAAACTCGCTTCCTCATTGCTGCTCCACGACAACGCGCGAGCTCACATTACACGACAGACCATCGCAAAGCTACAAGAATTACAGCTGACAGCTCTCCGTCACCCACCGTACTTACCGGACATTGCCACAACAGATTTATATTTTTAACACGCTTTTTATTAGCTTCACCTGTATGTATGTTTGTATGTTTGTAACCGACTTCTTTGGGCGCGATTTTGACCCACTTTAAACGGCCAAATTTCGTTCAAACTTTGTAGATTTATCGAGGACCGATGACAATACTCTAATTTGATAAAATTATTCCATTTTTCAATTTGCAAAATATGATTTTTGTTAATTTAAGTCGATCAGGTAAGAAACTTAATTTTATTTTTTAAATTTTTCTCTACAGTCGATAAGACAGGACTTGATGTTAATTTAAATTTCCAATAATTATGTTTGGCCGATTTCTCTAATATTGACAAATTTTCGAATACTAAGGAGAATTTTAATTCCACAAAACAAATAATAGTTTAATAAAAACTAAAAAACACGCTTTTTATGGAAAACCGTATCTGTCAATAAAATATTTACAACTATTGACACCATGCACCCCACGCTTTTTTTTTTATTTTTTTATTCACACTATTATTAATTTATATTTATTGAAATTTTTAACACTATTCTTAATTTAAATTTATTAAAATTTATTTTCTATTTTTTTGTTCGGTTTTCTATAAAAAGCGTGTTTTTAGGTTATTTTTTTTTTTTCAAAATTTAGAAAACATTTCTACACCCGAGAGGCAGTACCTACAAAACACTTTCGCTGATTTCATCGCCTCCCGTCCGGCAGAGGTCTACAGTAATGGATTAAAAAAACTATCATCAAAATGGAAAAATTGGATAGATAATTTGGGCCAGTACGTTGATGAGTAAAATAAAAAAATACATTTTTTTTTTAATTTTAATATTTTCATACACGTCTCCAATTGCATAGGTACAGACCTAATATTGAAGGTGGCATTTTATGCAATAAGTACTTACGCGGTCAAATGTATTTAACAGCAAATTTTTACCAGCCTGTATTTTAAATTTTATGTTATAAATTATTAAGTTGCTTACGTATCATTGGCTATGTAGCCAATGATACGTAAGCAACTTAATAATTTCCTCCCGTCCGGCAGAGGTCTACAGTAATGGATTAAAAAAACTATCATCAAAATGGAAAAATTGGATAGATAATTTGGGCCAGTACTTTGATGAGTAAAATAAAAAATTACATTTTTTTTTTAATTTTAATATTTTCATACACGTCTCCAATTGCATAGGTACAGACCTAATATTGAAGGTGGCATTTTATGCATTATGTACTTACGCGGTCAAATGTATTTAACAGCAAATTTTTACCAGCCTGTATTTTAAATTTTATGTTATAAATTATTAAGTTGCTTACGTATCATTGGCTACATTACATTGTTCATATTTTCAATTTGTATGTACATATTAATATTATTATCTTGCTTTCGTACAGTGGAATTTACACACACATTTATTAAAAGCTGTATGTAGCCAGTTGTTCACAATCTTTTAAAGAATGTTCATATTTTCAGCATTTATCCGCGTCATGTATGACGCTCAAAGAGATAAAGACGTACACGTCTATAATTTTTTTTTAATGTATTTGCTGTTAGTGTTTTTATTAAATAAATGAAACAAAAACGCATAATTTAAATAATTAGCAAGTTGTTTATACAAGCTTCCCCCCCTTTTGTGGAAGGCTTATTTCCAGCAGTGGACGTCTTCCGGCTGATATGATGATGATGATGATGAACATTAGGCTAAGTATATTGTTACTAACACCTATGGATTTTTATCCGAAATAAATTGATTTGATGACGAATTCCTACATAAACACAAACTTGAAGTATCAGTGATCTTATGAGGATCATTACGTAGGTATAGTTGATAAGTACAGTTTATCACATCTCCATTTTTACTACTACAAATTTATGTCGCAGAAGTAAGGGAGGACGGTTGACCGTACCATGGGTGATACAGTATTTACGTCAATGTTATTAAAAACCAGTCTTAGTCCTGCTATCAGACCCCATTCAATGGCGTTTGAACTCCCTCGTGATTTATTTATTTTCACCCCTTGTTGACGTTTTAATTATTGAGCCGTACTATACGTTATCTCACAGTATCCGAAGCTCAATATTCTGAATTCGTGCTTTTCCCTGTCGCCATTGGATATGAGGGTATCGTCAATGTTTATTTAGGTTATCTCGATAAAATGGTGTAATCCAACTAATAATATAATTTAAAATATGTGAAAGTTTGCATGTTTGGATATTTGGATATTCGGATGATTTTTACTCGATCACGCAACAATGGCTGAACGGATTTGGATGAAATTTGGCACACAGATAGATTATAATCTGGATTAACACATATAATACTTTTTATTCCGGTAATACGTTCCCGTGGATAATCATCGACAGCCACACGGGCTAAGCCGCTGGCAAAAGCTGGTTATAATTATAAAAAGGGCTGTACGTAGGCGTAGTTATTAAAACACGATGTATAAAAGATATTTAATTGATTTAAAACAGTTGGTTTAGGTAGCATAAACCCGGAAAACAATTCAAGGACGGTTCACAAAAAATGAACATTTCCCTGCCAGGTGTTTCAAACCTTTTGTAAAAATCCGCACCAACTTACATCTTCAAACCGGCAAAAAACCCGTCCAGTTTTACCAAGGCACTCACGACAACGGCTAACTCCTCGACTATTCATGACGGGCTTGCGTCAGTCTCGACGCCCCTTAATTAGCATCACATTAGCACCCCCACACTAACCAAATATAAAACAAAATGCAACAATAACATCTTTTGTATAAGATACAGGTGCTACGAATTCGTTCACACTTGGTTCTACTTAAGCTTTTTACGCGAAGGTTTCTAGCCCCTGTAAGGTGTTAAAATGTCAGTTAAGGAAACAATAACGTGATTGTTGTCAAGCCAATTTGTTTGAACGCAAGGTTATGGGGTATGTGTGTTAAATTAGACTATAATATGTGATAAACAGGCTCTCAGTTTGTAACTAAAAGTCTTGAGAGGTTTTTTTTTCAATTAGGTCTAATGCAAGGCACTATAGAGTCGAAAGAGCTTTTTAATAATAATAATATCTTTATTTATCAAGTGACATGACTCAATTTGTTAGTAACAATATTCTTTACCCATATGTTAGTTTTCCTATTCTAATCACTTAACCTAAAACCATGAATACATGTGAATTACTGCCACGCGTAACACCGAGTTGGAAAGCGTACAGCAGCGACTCACATATAAACAATCGAGTCTGCTCGCCACACAGCGCAGAATAAGGTTGGAGCTGGCCCGCACCCGGTCCACCAGGGAGGCGCATCGTTTCCTCAGCGTTGCCTTTGTTGCTGTTCTATTCTTCATTCTTCTTCTTTAAAAAATGTGAGCACGGCTTATCTATACCACTATTATAAAGCTGAATAATTTGTTTGTTTGTGTGGTTGATCGCGCCAATCTCAGGAACTACTGATGCTAATTGAAAAATTATTTTGTTTCTTGGATAGTCCATTTATCGAGGAAGGCTACACAAGGTAAGTTAATATCCAGTGCGCAAATTGTAACCATGAATTCAGCATATCATTCTAGAATTCCTAGCGCAGTAATTTTTCGCCGGTTATACAAAAAAAAATCTTCTGTTTCATAGAAAAGTGCAATACCTACGCGGTCAAATGTATAGAACAGCTAAAAATTCTACGCTAGGGGTTCTAGTATGATATGCTGAATTCATGGTTACAATTTGCGCACTGGATAAAAACTTACCCTGTGTAACATTCGATAGGACACTTAGAAGCCGAGCAAAAAGAAAAAAAACACCAATGCGAAGTACTCGCACATTGGGCGAGTAAGAACTTTTACGCGGACGAAGTCGAGGGCAAAAGCTAGTTTTGAATAAAAAATAACATTTTTATTTTGCCCAAATAAACCGCACATTAAAAAAAGACACCTACACAAAGTGCCTAAAGCATCGTCGTATTCAACGCATAAAACTTAAAAGACACAAACTGACGCGGACATGACGTAAAAGTAACGTGCTGACCACTGACGTGCCGCTAACGTAGCCATAATAATAACAAATTAATTTTATTCAACAAATTTTGCAAACCAGAACTGAATATGACACTTCATGCTCTATCAAAGAATTTTATGAACCTCAAAGTCAAAGTCAAAGCACTTATTTCAAATAGGCACATAAAAGTCACCTTTGAACGTCAACATTTACATTAAAATAGAATAGATTCTAGTCGCCGTTTCCAAAATGAAGTTTCGTATGGAGAAGAATGGACAAGAAACTCCACCGTTACTAAGCTAACAGGTATATCCCAGTACAGCAACCTTCGTTTTGCGATACATCGGTTTACTAGATATTATCTTTACGAACTCCAATAAAGTTGGTTAACGAGCGATCACAAGAGGTGTAAATCGGCTAAGGTATAGTTGATATCATTTTAGTTTGGTTACGGTAATTAAGTTGCTCGGCTTTTAGTACAAAGTGTAAACTGAAGCGATAGTGAAGCTGAAGAAGGAACAGATTGTGCGGCACGTAAGTTGAACTAAAATGACGGATTTTTGGTCAACTTACGTGCCGCGATCTATAAATGTTAAGTTGTAGGATGTTCTTTTGAAAGTATTAAAGGTTTTGTACTTTAGACATATTATTTGGTACCTACGCTTTGGTAGGCTAGTCAAATCGCACGGTCGACTAATAAGCTATTTGGTATATAAGGAATTATTACACTTTGCCCCACCGAGCCACCCCACTGGTGGGGCAAAGCGGAATGCCTAAAATTTTACAGTGGAATCTGCCCCACCAATTCGATTTGGTGGGGCAGATCCTACTACTCTAAAATCTTGTTCGATTCTGCCCCACTTGGGTTGGCGTTGGAATTAGTGGGGCAGATTCCACTGCAAAGTTTTAGGCATACCACTTTGCTCCACCAGTGGGGCGGCTCGGTGGGACAAAGTGGTCGTTGGTCTAGCAGTCGCAAGCGCTACTGCTGAGTGTGAGGACCTCGGTTCGATTCCCAAGTTGGGCAGTTTCTTTGGGTTTTATAACCGGAATTTCTCAGTAGCAGCCCAGAGTCTGGATTTGTGCCTGGTTGACGGACTCGCTACTACATGGAATGGGACTTAAACATAACTGGCGAAATGTGAGAGTACTATACAGTATGTTAGGTTAAACGATGGTACTCATGAAAATATACAGGATAAGGTTTTAGACAGTGCGCAAACTGTAACCATGAATTCAGCATATCATTCTAGACCCCCTAGCCTAGAAATAATTCATCAGCTATACAAAAAAACATCTGATGGTTCATACATTTTGACCGCGTAGGTATTGCAATATTCTATGAAACAAACTTTTTTTTTTTTTGTATAATGACGAAAAATGTCTACGCGGGGTGTCTAGAATGATATGCTAAATTCATTGTAACAGTTGGCGCACTGGTTAAAAATGTACCCTGTATGACTTTTAATATGGAGTGGATACCAAAATATAAAGAAAAAAATCAGCTGTTCTCCACATTTTGTTCAGTTTTGCGAAAATGTGTAGAGCGGCTGGTCTTATTTTCGTGATTTCAGTGTTGCTTCCTTAGTAAAAGTTTTTCATTTTCAGCGGTACTACATTCCCTTAAAGTGTGTCTCTGGCTTAACATAACATTCGTAGATACACCTCTGCCCAATCCTTCGGCTAAACAAGCCGTGATGTTATGTTAGTATTAGATAGTAGTCATAAATTAATGAGTCCGAAAAACTTACGTAACTTCAAAACCGTCATAAATCAATGAGTCCGAAAAACTTACGTAACATCAAAACTACTCAAACAAGTGGCTACCTATCATTTAATACTACTGCAATATTCTGATTGCATCGTAGACATACTTTATTTCAATCTTTAACACCTGAATTGAACCTATAAGAGGCTATCGGTACATCAGAGAATCTACTTTAGAACGGTTGTAAAATGCAATGTAGTGTCATATAATTTAATGTGAATTGTTCAGATGACGCTCTTGTGTATTACTAATGCTCGATGCGACGTCGAGTGCCTCTGTGGTCCTGCAAAAACAGACGGCCGATGGACCAGTGTGAGCGCTGCATGTAGCATCCGCTGGTGGAATTTTCATTACATTACACGACACATAGGTACTACGAGTACATACGTCCGGAGCCCTAAGGCATCCACTACATGCTTCCAGTATTTATACCATCGACCAATAAAAAAGTTATTGTATTATCATAAAAATCTCCGACCATTCAAGTCGCAGGGCATACAACAAAATGAGTGAATTAAAAAAATGTCCAAACAAAAAAATTACAAGCACATATTTACGTGAATAATAAACCACACTATATGCGTTTACGACGACGGCGCCTGCCCTGTAATCAACTATTTATTACTGTTAACTCAATCAAACGGTTACATGTCAGTATGCCGTGAGAACAGAGAACCAACCTTCCAAGAAACTTTGACTATTAATATCTGAAATAAAGACCAAATCCTACTTTTATTGGACTATTGGGGTGTTATATTTTTTCTGCTACTCAGAATAATAGAGGTTCGAGTGTGTAATAAATGTTTATTTTTTATAAGACCTTGAGCGGTACAGTTTGAGTTTTAGTTTTACGGTAGCGAGTTGAAAAAATTGTTCCTTGAGAATGGTTCTGTAGTTGTAAGGGTAACGAGCGCTTAGTATTACTTACAGTTCTGTTCAGTTTTTTAGTAGTCTCAGGGAACTTTTCGTCATGATTAGGTATGTTTTGCCAGATGCGTTAAAAGTGGTTATTATTAAAAGGCGATTTTAATAAAACGAAATAGTTACCGAAATATTTCACAAAAACAGCACAAATATCGATTTGGAAGGACTAGCTGATTTTTGTTCCCGTAAATTTTTACACTGTGTGTGGACTGTTTAGTAATTTAAATGTATAATTTATGCAAGGAATCTAATGTCTTACGTTATGGTACATAAAAGCAATTAAAATTAAATGACTCGAAAATTACACGGAACCCTATTTCTATAATAGTTCCGAAGTGTTATGTTAGGACTATACTTACGAGCGTACAATCCTAAACACAACAATGACATGTCAGTTTTTTGGTCAATTTTGCAAAACCCGCACCTGTATAATCGTCTGCAACATAATCATTTTTATTGAAATTAGGGTCCAGTATAATAATAGTGCTGCACTGTTGCTACTGTTTGAAGTTTGCTCCTCCTCGCAAAAACTAAGCGTATCTAAGGATAAATAATTATAAGCATTTAAATGTATTATTATCCTCTTACTAATAAACACGGAATAAAGTTATACCAGGAATAACAAAGGAATAACCACACATTTCATAGATTTAAACTTGGAATAACTTTATTCTGTGTTAATAGTAAGAGGGTAGAGTCTACGACAACTTTACTCGTAAATATGGATTAAAGCTTTGACTGAATCGTCGATTCTAATTAGGGCACGTACGCACGGACGTAGAAATATCGTAGCAAGATTTTATCGCACACTGAATTCTCGGAACTGAAAATTCAGTGTGCAATGAGAATCCAACAGAATCCTAGAGCGTCGAATAAAACACACTTCTCTGTTCAATTTTCAATTCTCGGTGTTATCGAGTGCGTTGAGGATCCTGTACGCGAGAAAACCCTGACGTGATATTTTACGTACGCGCGAATTTAGAATAAGCCTCGGTTTTTGTACCTCATACGTTTTAAGCCGACCGCACAGGGCCTAGATACAAAATACATTTATGTTAGCGTTCATGCCAAACGCTTCGCCAAAATGTATGGGAGTGACAATACCTGCGGAAAGATCACGACGTAACCTTTCAGCAGGTAATGTTATTCCCATACATTTTGGCGTAGCGTTTGGCGTGAACGCTTAACACAAATGTGTTTTGTCTAGGCCTGCTGAACGGCCACATCGGGCAGCAGCGCAACTCATTTTCATACAAAAACCTACGGTGCGGCGCGCCCGTATAGTTCAGTTCATCCTACTATCCTACTTTCTAATAATTATTATAATGAATGTTTGTATGGGCAGATATTTGGATGTTTGTTACTCAATCACGCAAAAACGTTTGAACGGATTTGGATGAAACGCCCTTACCACGCCACGGCACACAAATAGAGCGTGCCGTGGCGTGGTTAGGGCGTGGGGTAGTTTTCAAAGCCACGCCGGCGAAGCCACGCCAGCGACGCCGCTGACAACAGCTAGTAGTAAATATACGAAAGTGATGAATGAGGATTTTCACAATGCGATACGTTGCGGCGAGAAAAAAGAATGTGACAGCAAAACAAAAAGGTTCAAAGGAGGAGGCTTTTGGCCAACTTATGGCTTATATGACGATAGTCAAGATTTTTTTTTATGCTGGCTAACGGTAGGTACAGACGCCAGCACATCAAGCTACTCCAATCTGTCAAATTTATTTGAGAGATTTTCAATTTTATACCGTAAGCATAAGGTTCATGTTCAATTGGGAAAATTTGAAAGTTTGGGGTAGGTTGACCTGCTGGCGTCTGTACATAAATAATCAAGTACAGATAAACATACTTTTGCTATAACAATGCATTCAGATATTTATTTAAATATTGCAGGCATAAGATGGAAGCAAAACGTCCTTTTCATGTTTTATAGTCGTAAGTACAAATAATGCAATCCCTTTGTGAATGAAGTTCATTATAACATGAATTTTCGTCATGAATAGGACTCAAACGGACTCACGTACAGAGAAAATGAAGGCAATATTAACGAATGCATTCATAAAGGTAGGACAGTACAATTTTCCTAAAATACCAAAATGATATGTAACGGCGATAGTACCTAATAATTATTAATGTCACCGGTGCAATTATCTAAAATGCACCTTTTTGGTTTGAATTAAAGACGTACCTAGTTATTTATTTTCACTTTTTTTTTGCTATTTATTTTGTGTTACACGAACTGTGTCCAAATAAACGGTATTCTTTCTTTCTTTCTTAAATGCAGTGGATTGATGAAATTTCTTAAAATTATATTACATTTTATTTTAATCGACTACCCTCTGATGGTGAATGCCGATGTTTTTAAAACGCTTTCTTTTAATGATCATAAGGCATAAATGGTATTATAACTTAACAAGAAATACAATGAAAACATTTGTTTCAGACATTCACATCTTTATGAGTCGTAAATTAAATTAAAACTAGCAAAAAAAAAACTACAAGTTCGTCTGCTTGTTTTTCTTTTAACGTTGTTACACACTAGTATCCCCTGTATTGCGGGTGCGCTTACAAAAATTTAAACTCCCTTACATAAACAGCCAGACCCGGAACAACTACTTCTAGGTCATACAAATATTTGTTCCGTGCGGGAATCGAAACCGCGACACGCAGCGCAGCAGTCGATCGCTTAACCACAGTGCCAACCGTGCCGTCGATCATATGTGTAATGTTAGTTTGTATAATGTGGAGTGGAAGTGAAGATAAGAAGAGTGTTTGTGTGTGTGTGTGTGTGGGTGTAAGATGTGTATTAGTCTTTTCTGAAAGAAACCTAGCATGTGAATTTCTTTATGATACCACAAGTTGCTCAGTCCTATCATAGGACTTAAGCCACTCTGTCAATTTTTTCTTAGTTAATTCCTTGTTTAAGTTAAGGGTGGATTTTGATTCTCCTATTTACATGTTTAAAAAACTTACTGCTGTACGATATGCAGGTGCAGGGAAGATGGGCTATGAATAAATAACACGAAAATCTTGAGTATTTTCTTGAAAAACAATAATTCAGCGGAGCTTGTTCTTGCTCGACGGATAAGTCACGATTGCCGCCCTGTGGGTAGTCGCTACGTCCCTGCCTGGAACGCGGCAGGCGGGTACTGGGAATTCTCTTTAAGCCAAGTGGTTTTATACCGTGCCCGTGAACACGGTCAGGTTCATTGTGTGGCCATGTAGACCTGGCCTGAGGCAACTGCAGCAGTAGCGCTTTTGGCAACTGTGCATTGGTATTTAACAGGAGTGCCATGGCACTATTTCACAGTACCGCTTTCTTCTCGCGGCGGTCTATCTCCGCCAGGACAGACCTCCGGAGTTTCGCCGGAGGAGGCCCGGTGAGATATAGCGCTCCATACTGAGGATGTAGACCCCAGTCTGCAGACGCTTCCAGGTCGAACCGGTCTCGATCCAGACTCAGGGGCTGTTATGTGTGTGAGAGTCGTATTGCGTTGCGTTACACCGCTCATGTTTGCGATTGAAATGCGCCGCATGCAGTGCATGCGTTTATGCGCTTGTTGCATGTGTATGGGCTCCCATGCGCGTCATGCCTATATTAACTTAGCACACGACGGACACCGACGGACCACAAATGTCGTAGGGTCTTGGTCCTTGAGATATGGAGCGTGAGCAGATTCTTCAAGGTTAAGTTTAAGTAATCATCACTAACTTCAAGGCTGCTTCTGCCTTGTCGTGAGTCGTGAGTCTCAGGCCAATCCTTACCATGAGTTGTAAGAGCTGTGTCATCCTTATATTATATTCAGCTGTTGACGAGGGTTGGCCAGGTCAGATTTTAAGCATAATAAAACTTAAGAAACTATGCAATACAATTAGCATATTTTTTTAATAAATAAAATGAGTTTATTGAGACAAATACATTTATATACAATAACAATACATTTCACATAGGTAGGTATATTGGATTTTGGGAAAAGGCTGAGCAAATAGTGAAAGGCCCTGCCTCCTAAAGTAAGGAAGCCTGTGACCTAGGAGTCAGTGTTCTACTGTAACTACGTGTACAGAAGAAACCTACATTTGTGTATGTAAATAAATCCATAATGACCCACAGTACCCGGCGATAAATCTTGCACATCGACCTTTGGAAAGAGACAATCCGATAATTTCGGCTTCGTAGAGCGTTATCTCTGTCGCACACTACCTATGTGACGTTTTGTCAGTCGTTGTTCAAGTGCGATAGAGTGCGGTCGCGTCCAGTTCAAAATATATAATAGGTCTTTACCTATGAAATTGCCGTTTTGTATGAAAAAATTAAAACGAATTTTTTTCATGAATTTTTTATTTGTATTAATCGAAGTAATCACCCATGCAATCAATGCATCTTTGCCATCGCAGTGGCAGTTTATTGATGCCCTTCTTAAAGAAATCAGCTGGACGGGAGGCAACAAATTCTTCAAAGGCATTTTGTACTGCCTCTCGGGTATTACATTTTTTTCCCGCCAAGAAGTTATCCAAATTCTGGAAAAAGTAGTAGTCTGTAGGCGCAAGGTCTGGTGAGTAGGGCGGATGACGGAGAGCTTCCAACCCCAGTTCTTGCAACTTGGAGACCGTCTGCTGTGCAGTATGAGGTCGCGCGTTGTCGTGCAGGAGCAGCGGAGACGAGCGATTGACCAATGCTGGTTGGAGATGCGCCAGCTTCTCCATCATTGTGTTCAGTTCTTCACAGTACACATCTGCAGTAATGCTCACCCCGTTTGGTAAGAAGCTGTGATGAATCAAACCGGCGCTAGACCACCAAACAGTGACCATCACTTTTCTAGGGGTAAGTTTTCGTTTAGGGCATTGTTTAGGTGCTGAACCAGGATCCAACCAACTTGCTGAGCGCTTACGGTTATCAAACAGAATCCATTTTTCATCGCAGGTAACAATGCGGTTCAAAATTCCTTCATTTGTGTGTCTGTTGAGCAGTGCAAGGCACGTCTCGACGCGTACTTCGCGCTGGCGATCATTGAGTTCGTGGGGCACCCATTTGTCAAGCTTTTTTACCTTGCCAATTTGACGCAAATGGACCAATATTGTTTTGACGCTAACGTCGAAAGCTGCTGCTAATTCAGCCGTAGATTGTGTATCATCAGCTTCCACAATCGCCTTTAATTCGTCATTGTCGACCAAAGTCTTCGGACGACCGCGAGGTTCATTTTTCAGGTCGAAATTTCCAGAACGGAAGCGATCAAACCAATAACAGGTGGTGCGTTGGTTTGTAGTGTTAGCTCCGTAAACGTCTTTGATGTTGCGTGCCGCTTGTGCCGCGTTGCTGCCACGACGGTACTCATATTCCATAATTACTCGAATTTTTAACGTATCCATGATGACGAAAAAGATTGAAATGCGATGAAAATGTAACACTAATCAATAAAGAAATGACTACTTTTAGAAAAAAAAATCCATGTTTTTAAAATAAAATTAATTTGAAATTATAATTCTTAGCCAAACAAAAATTATTTTGATTTGAAATGGCCAGTACTGCAGAACGGCAATTTCATAGGTAAAGACCTAATATTTAGAGTTGTTAACACCCCCAGATTTAAATAATTTAAAGTTGTACGATGGCATCTGTGGCATTGGTGTCTATGGCATTTTATTTTACCCCAACCTAAAGCCATAACTTATAGAAAAATTGGTGTATTTTATACAAAGAATAAAAAGAATTATCAAAAGAAGCAAATCATAATTGTTTTAACAGCTCTTAATAGATACCGGACTGTTTGTATTTCGTGCGACAGAGATAACGCTCTACGAAGCCGAAATTAGCCGATTGTCTCTTTCCAAAGGTCGATGTGCAATATTTGTCGCCGGGTACTGTAATGTAACTATGATGGGGTGGTGTGGTATAATAATCATCATCATCATTTCAGCCGAAAGACGTCCACTGCTGAACATAGGCCTCCTCCAAAAGGAGGGTTTTGCCCTAATCGCCACGCTTGGCAGGCGGGTTGTCGATCGCAGTATAGTGGTAAAATGCATAGAGAACACTGCTGCCCATTCTCTAGTAAGCCCCTTAGTTGCTTTCTACGACACCCACGGGAAAAAATGAGATGGTACTATTCATTTACGTCCAGCACCACACGGATTGGCACAAATTAAAAAGTGATATTTTGAAAATGATGGTGATTTACGTAGCATATGCGCCACGGGTTTGTAAGGTACGCGTGGCGTTCAGCGTCCCTATGCAACGCTATAATTGGCGTAGCGTTGCCGTAGCAACGGCGTCTAGCCTATACAGCGTAGAAATCACGTAGAAATAGCGTAGTTTAATCGTTGGTCATGAACTTGACCTCACGTGAAATCCTGTGTATTCATGGTTCGTGTATTTACTATTTACTGTTTGCTTCATTTATTTCTGTACTGTTTTCCGTAACAGTAACTGGGTTGCAAAGGTCAATGTAAAATACTGTGTTTCAGCTGCATCCCATGAGACTGATTTGAAACCGTGCACCCAGGTTCTGACGTTTCATAAGTGCTCATGCAGGTTGATATGAAATAAAATATTTTGATTTGATTTGATTTGACTGGAAGCCGTCCCCGACATAGTTGGTAAAACGCTACGCAGATGATGATTTCAGCACTGTTGCCGTAATTTATTTATATTTATCCACATATTTATAAAAATCAATTGCCGTGCGTTAGTCTCGTCGCCAAAACCCGAAAAATGCTACGCACCGGAGATCAATCAACCGCATTTCTGCTATGGCATAAATATGCATTGTTTTGACCCCAAGGATGATGAATTGGTGTGGAGTGGGTACTATAACTAAAAACTGAAACATAAAAACTTCTTCCAAAAAAAAAAAAAACAACCGACTTCCAGAAAAACACTAGAAAGTGAAAAATAACTAATTTCGGAAGGCGGTGACAAGAAATTAATTAAATACATAGCCAAAGACACCGACTTCCGAAATTAGTTATTTTTCACTTTCTAGAGTTTTTTTGGAAGTCGGTTGTTTTTCTTTTTGGAAAAAGATTTTTAACAAGACAAATAGCGTAAAGATTCGACGACTGCTTTACAAACCTAAGTTTGATTCCCAACAATACCTAAATTGATACTTTTTGTGAATCTATTTTTTTCTTCAATATTTTGAATAATCTGTAAGAATGCATCAGTCAGTGTATCAGTGTTGAGAAATTAGTTAGTACCTAGTACCTATATATGCAGCACCGCAGGCGGTCAATTAACTCACTAAAAACATTTTTTTGCAAACAATGGGAAATTGCAACTGAAAGCTGTAGGTGTCGACCTCAGAATAAGCTGCTTCTCACACAGACAGTTAACCGTTTGTTACGTACTCCGCGTCACCAGTAACTTTCTGTATATTTTGAAGACCGCTGAGTCCAAAACTAGAAACGAAGTACCCGGGGAAGTTTTATAAAATGGGGCTTTTTAATCCTATATAAAAGCGTGTTTTTAGATTTAAGTACATTATTTTTATTTTTTAAGTAATAAATCCGCATATTTTGAAATAATTCTCTTTAAAATATCCTAACACTAAAACTAAAAACAAAATTAAATATGGCGTCGAAATATTTCCCGACATCGCTGTCGTAATGTGCCCAAGAGACTGTCCGCATAGCCATGTTGTATGGCAAAATGGAAATACTTAGGTTCTGGTGAATGCAAAATACAGTAATGGTTCGGGAAGCTCCGCAATATCTTTTTATCCCACATACGTGTCTCAAGACGAAAGTCATTGACTAGTGCGTGTTGCCAGTGATGACCTATGGCACTGAAACGTGGTCGCCCACACGTGGGCCTCGTAAGAAGGCTGAAAGTCACCCAAAGGCAATGGAACGGGATATGCTTGGAGTCTCCCTACGCAGTCTCCCTACGAATCAGAAATGAAGAGATCCGTAGAACCTATCTAACGGAGATAGCTCGAAGAATTGCCAAATTTAAGTGGCAGTGGGCAAGAATAGAAGGCCGATGGGGCCGAAAGGAATGACGTAGCGTTGGAATGCCTTCCGCAAGGTGGATCGATGACCTGGTGAAGGCCGCAGTAATCCGCTGGATGCGAGAAGCACAGCACTGATCAAAGTGGCGGTGCTGATGCCTATGTCTAGCAGTGTTCGGCTTTTGGCTGAAATAATGAACACGGTACACGCAGTGAAGCTATTTGACGATATTTATGCAATCAAATATTAAAAAAAAAACGGTTAGGTAAATATCTTTTATTTATAGGATCATAAACTTTGCAAAAAAAAGGGCGCATTAAAACAGCGAACGCGTTTAACGTCCACAAGTCGTTCATCAGGCTAAACACACACCGTCGGGTCCCAGGTTCGATTCCAATAGTTATGCAAATAGCGACTTGGAATGTAATGAGTGGCCGGCAGTTATTTAGACCTGCGTCGTAAGTCAAACTCTGGTTCGGAATTGTAGCCCGAACTGAGAAATCTGTAGAGCTGATTTTTATTAAAAAAAAAATATGATCTTGTTTTTTGTTGTGGTTGTATATCTTTTATTACATTTTCGTACTTAACAAATGCATTTAAAAATATATAAAAGCATTTTAAAAAACTATTTAAAAACATCAAAAAATTGTGGCTGAGTGGCCCATTGCCATCAGGAACTGGGTCCAAGCTGCCAGTGGTCAGGTCTCTATAAAGAGGAACCTCCTCACTATGCGTAACGTGTGTGGACCAAAGTAATTCTCGGTATGTGTAACATAATATTGATTGATACAACATTGTTACATTTCAAATTGTTCTACAATCAAAATGTTCAAATGGAACTAAAACTTTTATTTAGTTCAAGTAAAATAATAATAGTAAATTACTCACTAAGGGGATAAAGCAGTGTTTAAAGTCAATGGCATTATACTGAAGCACGAACTTAACGAAGGATTCTAGAGCTCACAAGGGGATTTAAGTTCGCCCAAAATGAAGACACCTCTATCCTCGAGGAGAATGCTCTATTTTTCGCACCTACTGCGAGGTAACAAAAACCAATTATTTTACAAATTTATACTCCATTTGAAACAAGATTACACTTTTAAGTAACCCTTTTTCGGTCCGTTCCATTTATTTTGACTTCTATTGCTTTGGTGGCATGATAAATGGCATCTTCTGTAAACAGTTGGTATTGTAACCACTTTTTTGCTTTTAGTGCCATCCTTAAACCTACGGAATAGAAGTCAACATCGGTTGAACGGACTGTAAAACAGGTTTGTTTAAATGTCTAATCTTATTTCAAATGGAGTAGGTATAATAGTAGCTTATCAAACTGATCAATAACTGGAGAATGCGTAACGATGTGAAATTTTTAAAATTAAAAAAAATAAATGGTAATATTGGCTTTCGAAACTCACGCAATTTCATTAAAAACGGTTTTTCATTCAACGTGAGTTACATACGTTTAAAAGTTAACGATGTGAAAGTTAATAATTGACGAAAATTAAACCATGAACCTCATTGAACGTGCACTCCAAATATTAAATAAATTTTTTAATGATGATGCAAAACATTTAAATTACGCCACAAAACTGTCGATGATTTTAAAATATCGTTAATTGATCTGGAGTGTTCGTTTTTCGAACGCATAAATGCCTTCAATATAATAATAAGCCTTTGATTCCGAAACTAGACAAAAAATAATTACAGCAATAGTTATCCTTTCAATGCTGTTCCTATTAATAAAAATAAAATAATTACTCCAACTATTCAAGTATATTTTAAATTAAAAGATTCATAATAAATTCAACAAAATATCACAAAATGTCTCGAATTTCGGTGTGCGTAATAATTTCCATTGTCGTCTGTCGAGATACATTTAGGTGCCCTAAATTCTTTCAATATGAGGTTTTTTTTTTTTTTGGGTGGGAAATCATCAAATAACTGCTCCCGCTCTGGGTGGAGCAGGAGGGCGTGTCAGACTTTTACTGACTAAAACCCACCCGTGTTCCTTCAGTAGCCCTTAAGCCAGGGGCTGTGGTGTCTCTTTCGAACAAACCCGCACCCCTGGCAGGCATAGACCCTTGCGGGTCCCATCACTATTTGTGCTGACATCTCTTTGAGGCGCGCGTGGAACACAACGCGCCGTCGACTTGGGCTTGGTCCTTACCGGACAGCGAGCTACCCATTACTCGCCGACCGCAAGCCCATGCCTACGGTGGCCGGAAATCGGCCTGGGATTCCCGACGCCCAGGGCGTCTCCGTATCCTGCGGCGGCTGGGGTCGCGAGGGCGCATATGCTGCCTCTCCCTCACGTGCGCCGCCTCCCTCTTCGCGAGCATCACTGCTTCGCTGAAGGAGGTGACGGCTCCCCATGCCCTCTCGCTCCGTACCATGGCCTGGACCAGGGCCGGACGCGAGAGATCGCCGCCGCCGATCGCCTCCACGAGGACACGGCGGTGCTCCGCCCAAGCAGGGCAGACCGCCACCGTGTGCTCCACCGTGTCCTCAGGGCGATCTTCGCAGTGGAAACACCCGGGCGTTTCCTCCCGCCCTATCCGATACATCAACCTCCCGAAACAACCGTGTCCGGTGAGGACCTGCGTCAGGCGGAAGGTGAGGACGCCATGCCGCCTCTCAAACCACTCCTCAAAGAGGGGACTTACCGCCGCAATCGTGGCGTGCCCAGCACTGGGTTGCGACAATCGCTCTCTCCATGTCACCATGAGATCCCGCCGGAGCTCTGTCCGCTGTGCCGCGATTTCCCGCGGCAGCGGACTTACGCCCCGGCGTTTGGCCTCCTCGCGCCACTCCCATATTTGCGCGAGGACCTTTGCCTCCAGATCCCATGGCGGTAATCCGGCAAGGAGGCCCGCCGCTTCGCCGGAGATCGTGCGATATCCTCGGATCATTCTGATCGCCATGACCCTATGGGACGCTCTCAACTTGCGAGCTGGTTGGCGCCTCAATGTAGGCGCCCACACCGGCGCCCCGTATAGGGCCATGGACCGCACGATCCCCGCGTAGAGCCTCCGGCAGGAGGCGTTTGGCCCCCCTAGATTGGGCAAGATCCGCTTCAACGCAGCCCCGGCCCGCTCCAGTCTGGGAGCCAAACTGCGGAAATGCTCCGCGAAGTTCCACCGGCTGTCGAGGACGAGTCCCAGGTACTTCATCGTCGACTCGACACCGATGTGAACCCCTCCCACCGTTATCTGGGAACCCGTCGGTGGCGCATTCCGAGGACCATGAAACCACATGGCCTCGGACTTGTGCAATGCCACCTCGAGTCCCAGTTGCCGGATCCTATCGACGATTGTCGCAACCCCTTGTGTAGCTAAGTCGGCCGCCGCCTGGTACGACCTCCCTTGCGCCAGGACCAGCGTGTCGTCAGCGTAGCAGACTACACTGACGCCGCCAGGGAGGTCGGCGCGCAGCACCCAGTCGTACCCGATGTCCCACAGATACGGCCCCAGGACCGATCCCTGTGGGACACCGCACGACATCTCTCGCCGGTTCCACTCTCCGAGGTGACCGGGGTAGATGACGGCCCTGTCCGTCAAATAGTCAAAGTCAAAGTCAAAGCATTTATTTCAATTAGGCACTTAAAAGGCACTTTTGAACGTCAACATTTACATTTAAACAGAATTGATTCTAGTCGCCCATTCCAAAATGTAGTTTCGTATGGAGAAGAACGGGCAAGAAACTCCACCGTTACTCTTTTAAAATGTTTTACATACAATTTATCATAGTACATTCATTATATAATTATATGTGAAAACGATGCACCCAGAATAAAATTACTATACCAAAAAAGGTAACAAAATGCAACTGAAGCAATAAAGATAAATTAATTCTATGATAGATACATGGTGCCCACATATTTACAAACATTGTAAGAGTAAATATACGATTTTCCTAGAATATTAACAAGAAATAAGTCAGTGTGTGAGTGTAAATCAATGTCATAAATATAATTATTTATTTAATTCAATTAGCAACCAGTTTGATTTTGTCTAGGCCTCGACCACACGACAGAGGTAGGTCGGCATCCGGTGATACCGGAGTGCCTCCCTTATGCAACTCCAGGGCAGGGTGTTGAAGGCATTGGCGATGTCTAGAGACACCGCCAAGACGACCCCACCCCGGGCCACAGCATCCCCCGTCGTGAGGGCTCGCACGCGTATGATGGCATCCACCGTGGAGCGCCCCCTGCGGAAACCAAACTGGCTCTCCGCCAAATCCGGCCCCACCCGCACCAGCCGCCCGACGAGGCGGTCTGCAATTACTCTCTCAAAGAGCTTGCCCACCTCGTCGAGCAGCACAATGGGCCGGTAAGCGGACGGAGAGTCCGCTGGGCGCCCCGGCTTCTTAATGAGGACCAGTTTCCCCGTCTTCCAGCGATGTGGGAACTGGCCCTCCTCCAAGCATGCGCTTAGGAGCCCTCTTAGTCGAGGCCCGAGAGCCTGCAAGGCCAGGACCCAGGTTTTGCCGAGCAAGCCGTCGGGTCCTGGGGCGGTATTCTTGGCATTCAGCCTACGTACCGCCACTCTCAGGTCTACCTCGGTCACCTCTGGAGAGTCGTCGTCGTCGTCGGTGTGGTCCGCATCGGGCACCGCAGGAGGCGGAGCCATAGGCGGGGGAGCGTGCTCCCCTCGCGAGGGGAACAGAGCGCTCACCACGCCCTGCACGAGCTGAGGCCGGAGACTCTGCGTCAGCGGGGGAGCCCACGGGCGGATCTTGTCCCGCACCGTTTTGTAGGGGCGTCCCCACGGGTCTCTGTTCAGAGTCTCCAGCGACTCCTCGCGGGCCACTACTCTGGCCCGCAGGATCTCGTCTCGCAGGGTGGTCTTCGCCACTCTGTACCCCTCGTACAGCTCCGCCTCAATGGCTACCGTATCCGGAGGGCGGATACGGAGCCTGCGGTGCCTGGAGTAAAGGTGTCGCGCAGCAACACACGCCTCGCGCAGTGCTGTCAACTGCGGCGACCACCAGTACACCTGGCGTGAAGCACGACCTGGCTGGACCCGGGGCATTGCCACGTCACATACGTCGGACATGGTCTCCCGGAACCACTCGGCCTCGTCGTTTATGTCGGCAGGCCTGTCCGGTGATGACACCCAGGCCTGCACGATCGAGGCTTCCAGGAGAAGCTCCCGGTCCAGCTGCTTCAGCGCCCAACGCGGACCACACGGGGCCTGTCGGACCGGCGCGCTCGAGGTCTGGGCGAAGACGTCAAACCGGATGTACCGGTGGTCGTCGTCAAAAATCCATTTGTGCATTGTTAACATGCATACACATAATTTATCGCCCGATGTCCAACTCTCCAGGCATAAATACTAAAAACAAAACAGTACCGACATCGAAAAAAATGATTAACATTGAAAATGAAGTGTTAATTGTGTAGAAACATTGAAAAATGATCAACATATGTTATATAAATAACAATAAATAAAGTTTCGAAACACAGTTTAAATAATAATAAGTGCAAGAGTGAGGTTCGAATAAAAAAACAACGTGTTATTAATTTCGTGGTTGTAGAGGTGTGAGTTTGTGGCGCGGAGGCGTGAGTGGAGCCGCTTGAGGTGAATTTTAATTTGCAACATTTTTCAGATAATAATTAGGTATTCTTTCCAAAACTTCTTGAGTTAGTTCTACAGGCTGCTACTAGCTTTTGACAACAGGTTCGCCAACGTCGACTAGAATCAATTCTATTCTAATGTAAATGTTGACGTTCAAAAGTGCCTTTTAAGTGCCTAATTGAAATAAATGCTACAAAAAAAAGAGTTCGACAATTATCCTATGGGCACGTGATATCGGGGTAAAACTATCTTTGTGACAAATTTAATCGTAATCCGTTCAGCCGATTTTGCGTGATAGAGTAACAAACATCCAAACATCTGAGTATGCAAACATACAAACTATCACATTTATAATATCAGTAGGAAGTAGGACCATGCATGGCCTATGATTCATAAAGCATTTGTCAATTATTATTGGGAAAATTAAATAATAGCTACCATATTTCACCTGCAAACCTGATACAAAAAAAATAAAAAGAAATTGAACGAAATCGTGTGACGAAGGATATTTTGTTGGTGGGACCAGTACGCTACGCCACACAATTTCGTTTAATTTAATGATGTAAATAAAATGTGAAATAATGAAAATAACACAAGGTGCAGTTTTTTTTTTCATACGTTGTACCTATTCAATCATTTCATCTCCTCTCGTATAAATAGTGTAGATTGCAAATTGACTCTGCTCCCATTTAAAAAAAATGTATGTGCATTTCACGCAACACCATTATGAAACGAATAAAAGCTCGTCCTTTGGCTCTGAGTTATGAACATTTTCTATGAAAACTGTTTTTATTTTAGCAATTGCAAATTTAGATTGTAATTTTTAAATTGAATGTAATCTTAATTTTGATTTAAATTTTTGAATTTGGTTTTAAGTTTGAATCGATTTAATTTTGATTATGTGAATTGATTTGACGATGTGGATTGGTGTCTGAAATGGTCTTTTGAGGAAAGAACCACACAGATTGAGTGGACCTGTCCAATCAGTGCATGCATTTTTCAGTAATCATGCAGCTCAACTCAGAACTTGAGGAGTTCAACGATTTGACGAACAATATCAAAGAAAGGACTTTTGGGTAGGCCGCCTATAGTACTCAAATTGCGAGATTGACATTAAAAACTGAGAAAGAGATGAAACACAAGAACATAGTTCATATCATATCAACATAGTTATCACAATATGTCTTAACATTGCAGCCTTGCAATACTGCAGTCTTCGGTACATGAATCTAGAAGACTGTGCTGTGCATCAACAATTTCCATTATGTTTCAGTAGATTCCAATTAGACTAAGGCCAAAGGAGTAAATACAACACAGACAAGGGGTACTTATACCACATTGTCTCAAAGAATAGAAATAATTAATATAGGAAAGCTGACAACAGACAATCCAATAACAACTACATAAGTATTTAATTAAAGTATGGATGGAATTCGACCTCGCCCTCCGTCACGGAGTCGTCCAGGCCCAAGATGCGCATGTCGGCACACTTGGTGGGCCTGGACACCCGGGGCTCGTCCGCATCTAAGGACGCCCTGAGCTTTTCGGCTAGAGCGTCAGCGGTCGGGCCACCAGCCGCACCGGGGAGCTCCAGCATCCGGGCTCCGGTCGCAGTGACCCTCACCCGGATGCCGTTGGTGACACCTATGTCCGCCAGGTTCACCGCCGCCCTTGCCTTCGATAGCAAGTCCCGGTAGGACACGCCCTTCTTCTCCGCTTCCGGCTGTAGTGTAATCACTACAGCGGCGGACTTCGGGGCGCGTAGCCTAGCCGCGGCGGATCGCTTTTTGCGCCGCTGCCGCCTCTCCTTCCGTTTGGCCGCCCTAGCAGCCTTACCCGCCTTCTTCTTCTCCCCGGCCACTTCCCATTCGGCGTCAGCCACGGGAGATGGGGGAGGCGGGGCCGACCGTCCCGGTACCACGGCTGGGGCCGTCGCCACCTGAGCAGCCACCCCGCCCTTTTTGGGCTTGGGCGGCACCGGTTTTGCCAAGGTGCGACCCGACTGCGGAGCCGACTTGGCCGTGACAGTCGTGGCGACGGCATATGTGGGCCTCTGCTGGCCCGACGCCGGCTGACTCGTCGCTAGCGGGGGGCGCAGGACTATGGCCTCCAGGGCGGAAAACCGGCTCCGGAAGGTATCCAGCTCCTGCCGCACCAAATTCAGCACCCGGTCTTCCTCCGGTGCGGGTCCACCCTGCGCATGCCGCGCCCCCTTCTGAGGCACCACACTGGGGGGCGCCACACTGGGGCCAGCTCCACGGAGGCCGGCCAGGTCCGCTCGGAGCTCCTCGTTCTCCTTTCGGAGAAGCTCCATGGCGGCTGCCAAGCGGGCGACCTCCGCCCGCATTTCGGACATGTTGTCCGTCGGAGGTCCAGTGTGCAGGTCCTCCGCTGCCGCCATAATGGAGGCTATGGCTGCTGTAATGGCCTTGCCTTTAGAGGCCTGAAGCCTCTTCAAGGCCACCCCCTTGACTGCAGCAGCCACAACCTCCACGAGCCTGGCCATTCGCTCCTCGTTGGAGCCGCCAACGGCATCCGGCTCGTCGCCAGACGACTCCGAGGGGGCCCTGCTACTGGTCCCCCCCGAGAGCTGCCCTCCCGTGGCCGAAGCCTCGGCTTGCTGGGTCGTGTCGGTGCTCGGCTCGCCGGGTTCCTTTATGGTTAGGCCTTTGCCTAACTGGACCCCGCCCTGCCGACAGATCTTCCCCAGCTTACGCGCCGAGGCCGTCCCGCCGTCCGAGGACGTTCAATATGAGGTTACAAATATTTCTAGTGTGTCTGGCCCGTGCTGTGAAAGCTTAGGAAAGTATTTAAATACGATTTTGCTTATAGGCACCGACTGGTTAGTGGTCATTTCAAAGGGAATATGCAATCCCAGAGATATTGCAGGTGCTATTTCTTCAACCCAGTAGGACTCGTCAAGATTAGAATAAGCAAAATTTATTTTCCGAAAACAAAGTCTGCCAGCGTTAAGTTTACTTACCAAATAGTCATCCATATTTTGCCTGTTTAGGTCAGGGTATGCCACTTCTTTTTATTAGATAAGTACTAATTTTAGTACGAACATTCATAAATACAATATAATTTACAAAACAAACATTAACAGCACAGATAGGTTATGGTTAGTGCTTCCGCGAACGAGCTCACAAAGAGATCTACTATAATCTACATACTAAACTATAGCTCCGTTAATTACTTATCCTGTATTCACAACGAATTCCATCCATACTTTAATTAAATACTTATGTAGTTGTTATTGGATTGTCTGTTGTCAGCTTTCCTATATTAATTATTTCTATTCTTTGAGACAATGTGGTATAAGTACCCCTTGTCTGTGTTGTATTTACTCCTTTGGCCTTAGTCTAATTGGAATCTACTGAAACATAATGGAAATTGTTGATGCACAGCACAGTCTTCTAGATTCATGTACCGAAGACTGCAGTATTGCAAGGCTGCAATGTTAAGACATATTGTGATAACTATGTTGATATGATATGAACTATGTTCTTGTGTTTCATCTCTTTCTCAGTTTTTAATGTCAATCTCGCAATTTGAGTACTATAGGCGGCCTACCCAAAAGTCCTTTCTTTGATATTGTTCGTCAAATCGTTGAACTCCTCAAGTTCTGAGTTGAGCTGCATGATTACTGAAAAATGCATGCACTGATTGGACAGGTCCACTCAATCTGTGTGGTTCTTTCCTCAAAAGACCATTTCAGACACCAATCCACATCGTCAAATCAATTCACATAATCAAAATTAAATCGATTCAAACTTAAAACCAAATTCAAAAATTTAAATCAAAATTAAGATTACATTCAATTTAAAAATTACAATCTAAATTTGCAATTGCTAAAATAAAAACAGTTTTCATAGAAAATGTTCATAACTCAGAGCCAAAGGACGAGCTTTTATTCGTTTCATAATGGTGTTGCGTGAAATGCACATACATTTTTTTTAAATGGGAGCAGAGTCAATTTGCAATCTACACTATTTATACGAGAGGAGATGAAATGATTGAATAGGTACAACGTATGAAAAAAAAAACTGCACCTTGTGTTATTTTCATTATTTCACATTTTATTTACATCATTAAATTAAACGAAATTGTGTGGCGTAGCGTACTGGTCCCACCAACAAAATATCCTTCGTCACACGATTTCGTTCAATTTCTTTTTATTTTTTTTGTATCAGGTTTGCAGGTGAAATATGGTAGCTATTATTTAATTTTCCCAATAATAATTGACAAATGCTTTATGAATCATAGGCCATGCATGGTCCTACTTCCTACTGATATTATAAATGTGATAGTTTGTATGTTTGCATACTCAGATGTTTGGATGTTTGTTACTCTATCACGCAAAATCGGCTGAACGGATTACGATTAAATTTGTCACAAAGATAGTTTTACCCCGATATCACGTGCCCATAGGATAATTGTCGAACTCTTTTTTTTGTAGCATTTATTTCAATTAGGCACTTAAAAGGCACTTTTGAACGTCAACATTTACATTAGAATAGAATTGATTCTAGTCGACGTTGGCGAACCTGTTGTCAAAAGCTAGTAGCAGCCTGTAGAACTAACTCAAGAAGTTTTGGAAAGAATACCTAATTATTATCTGAAAAATGTTGCAAATTAAAATTCACCTCAAGCGGCTCCACTCACGCCTCCGCGCCACAAACTCACACCTCTACAACCACGAAATTAATAACACGTTGTTTTTTTATTCGAACCTCACTCTTGCACTTATTATTATTTAAACTGTGTTTCGAAACTTTATTTATTGTTATTTATATAACATATGTTGATCATTTTTCAATGTTTCTACACAATTAACACTTCATTTTCAATGTTAATCATTTTTTTCGATGTCGGTACTGTTTTGTTTTTAGTATTTATGCCTGGAGAGTTGGACATCGGGCGATAAATTATGTGTATGCATGTTAACAATGCACAAATGGATTTTGTTATGGACGACAAATATATGAGTTGTTGACGGCCTTCGATGTTTCGGTTGTCTTGCTGATTGGGCAGTTTTGTTTGTTGTTGCTGCTTCAACGGAGAGATGTAACCTGCAGTAGGCTAAAGACTTCTTCGACGCGACACTTGTAGAACAATTTCCATGAAGTTTTTCATAGAAATTGTTTTACGAGAGTCGCATCGCGCTGCCGTATCGCGCCTGTTTGTGGAATCCTTAATTTTTTTGTTGCATTATTTTCACTATGATTGATTTGTTTTTTTTTTTTTTTTTTGTTATTTCGAAGGCAAACGTATAGAAATACATTAAGTATAGATAGATGAAAAATAATGCCTTAATAGACAAAAAAAGCGTTTTTATATAGGTAATCAGTGAAAAAAGGAAGGAAATACTTCTTCCTTCCTTTTTTCACTGATTACCTATATAAAAACGCTTTTTCTATATGTAATCTTCGCGTCTCAGCACATAAGTCATCATCATTTCAGCCGCAAGATGTCCACTGCTGGTCATAAGCATCGCCTAAGCTCCGCCGCGCCTCTTCGACCGATACTGTGCTTTTAGGTGGAGGGACACAAATAAAAGTATCCTAGAAACGTGATTATTATCTAGTCACAGCTTTAGTTTTATTATAATCATCAACGGTGAGACAGTTACACAGGCCGCCGTGCTAAGCCTTGCAGTGGTGTCAAAACAATATTGTTCAAATATACAGGGTCAAATTAAATTAACTGGCATTATTTTGGCCACCTGTTGCTTAAATGACACATCCATCTACATGCTCGGTTCCTGTACACAAAAATGACCGGTTTTGCTTACCAACGTTAGCATTTTTTACCGCCAAACTGGGCTTATTAATAGATTCGGAAGCTAATTTTACTTGTGATAGTTACTTCCATATGAGAGGGTCTACTGTGCAAACCTATGAGGTCTTTGCTTTATTATTGGTGAAGATACAAGAACCTTAATTTTAACCAATAGCGGTCCTTAAATTATATGTATCGGCCAAAAGGCAACCAAATTACAATTTACAAAACCAGCTGATCGATTACGGGCATTGAGCGTCGACCATCGCAGGATGTTTTTTTTTTTTTGCTTTCCGAATTTTCAAAATCAAAATCAAATTCACATAAACCTGCATGGGCACTTATGAAACGTCAGAAGCTAGGTGCACGGTTCCAATTTGTCGCTTCATATGAAGAAGAGCCGGCAAGAAACTCCATGGTTACTCTTTTAAAAATAATTAGCTTTAACAATGTTTTCAAATTACAGTGATAATAGGTATGGGAGGACAGTGCAGGCTTGTCAATAAGTACCAGGTTCTAAGAGGAATGAAAATACAGAATAGAAAATCGTCTACAAATCTAGTCTGTAAGGCCTACAATGCATTCTCTTATTCACAATAATATGTAAAAATAGTCTAGATAAATAAAATGAACCTATTTAACTATCGATATCGACAGCCAATAGGTATGTGAGTAAATTTTTTCCAGCGAATTTAATTTGACCTTGTATTTCATACTGATTGAATGTCTAACCTTCGAAATCAGCAGCCCCGTGCTACTTGAGTGTTTTTTTATAGAAAAAATCAGTTGCTTCACCATCCATTCGCTATGGAGTTTTACCATTACCAGTTCCCGAGTTTTTACGACTGAACAATTATAGGTTCTCTTTTTTTCGTCGACTACCCTGTTTTATGATCGGTTAGGAACGGGACGACCCGAGTCCGTTGTAAACTCTGATTGTTTGCTTTTTAATTGCTTTACTGCTATGCCGGCCGTTTTTATTTGATTTTGATTTATTTTTTTATTTTGAAAGTAGTGTACATAGTCTGTGGTCGTGACGTAATTGTTTAGGAGTGTATGTTTACGTTGTACGGTCACGCGATGTTAAGTTGGTTGAAGGTATGACGTACGTTGTGTAGTGTTGTGTTTTAGTTTCGAATACTTTCGAGATATATTCTAATTTTTACAATCAACTGTAGTATAGACGGCTACTAATGCTACGGTTTTATAACGTCAAATCGTGCCTGCCTGCAATTTTTTCACGACATAGCAAATCCATCATTAACATCATTTCAGCCAAAGGCCGTCTACTGCTGGACATAGGCCTCCCCCAATTTGGAGGGGGCGTTGCCATCATCTTCACGCTTAGTAAGCGAGTTGGCGATCGCAGTATGGTGGTAAAATGCATAGAGAACGCGTCTGCCCATTCTCTAGCAAATCCAGAATCCATCAATAATCAGCCTAAATTGTTCCCACTGCTGGGACACAGGCCTCGTCTTTGTGAGAGGGAGTGGTCCATAATTCATCATGCGGGCCCCGTGCGGGTTTTCAGTTGTCACAGTCATGTCTTAGATTTTTTGGTTCTAGGACATGCCGGTTTCCTCAAGACGTTTCCCTTCACCGTTTCGAGAGCAGTGGTGATGAAATTAAATACACGAGGTAAAGTGCCTGCCTGGGCTCAAACTCACGACCACAATTCGTACAACTCGTAAGTCGGGCTGATATCTACCACTGAGCAACGCCACCACTATTCAAAGCAGACACCTCTTCTGATTCTCATATTCACATGACACCTACCCTACGTGTTGGTTTCGACTAAGCTGTATGTTAGTGTTAATATAAATTACTAGAGTAAATTTGTTTTAAAAAAAAATCGTACGGTACAAATGGTAGATTGTGGGCGGTTCAATTATTTATGCGCCCATAAGAAGGTACAAGAAATTTTGTTTGGTGTGATAAAATCTCTTAATCAAGACATCAGTTATTCCTGTGTCAGGTACTGCACCCTCATAGTACCTACTATTTCTATTTTCACATAATTAATACCTACACCTACCTGGTGAATTTCTACTTTCTGTAAGAATTAAAAATACAACAAACCGTTCCATTACTCCCCCCCGAGTGGGTTCCCGCATTGTCGTTGCGGGGGGGCTTAGTAACCGTGGTCTCCCATCCACGGTGAAGCCAAGAGGAACCCAACGGTGGGGCCGCTCGTCAGGGCTTTTGCCTTCAAGCCATTGACGTAGCGGCCAAAAAGTAGGTTGCGGTGAGGTGCACCGCAACTGAGGTGGGCCGCGATGTCGAATGGGAGGCATCGCGGCTGAGGGTTACAGGCTGCGGTAGAGGAGGAGTGCCGGTGCTTCTGAGCAGCGCTCTTCCCTTCCGTGGCCTGGACGGGGCCGCCACCGTTTGATGGCGGACGCGGTGGGGCCGCAGGGGAAGAGGAGTGTCGGTATAGCGTCAGCCGCTCTCCCTATCCTCTGCGGCCGAAAAGTGGTAGACGGGACGGCGCGTTGTGTTCCTCACGCGCGCCGTCAAAGATGTCAGCAACCACAGGTGGGGTCCGCAAGGGCCGATGCCTGCCAGGGGTGCGGGTTTGTTCGAAAGAGATACCACGGCCCCTGGCATACGGGCTACTGAGGGAACACGGGTGGGTTTTAGTCAGTAAAAGTCTGACACGCCCTCCTGCTCTACTCAGCAGGAGAAGTCATTTGATGATTTCCCACCCAAAAAAAAAAAAAAAAAAACCGTTCCATTACTAAAATCTCAATTTTGTATGTAGACATGATTCCGCTTTTAAACGTTTTCATACAAAATGTACTGCGTACGCTGCGCCTGCGCCGAGCCTTCACCTTACGCCGTTTCTGTGTAATTCGCGCCATAAATGGAATTAGTCTGGACACATCTGCCGTATGTCAGACGATCAATAGGCCAAATTTACGATCCAGTGGGTCCCGCTTAGAGGCAAACGACATCGTGGCAGACCCATGGAGATAACTGGATGAGCATAACTCCTTTATTAAGATTGGTGCTTGGCAGCTTTGGACAAAGATAGGTGGGAACAGAGAACGGAAGCCTTAGTGGGACTTTAATGGGTAATAATAATAAATAATAAATTGATATAGCAGTCCCACATGACGAGAACCTCGTGAAAGCTGAGCAAGATAAAAAAATCAAGTATCTTGACCTGGCACGCGAGGTTGTCGACATGTGGGATGTGGATACAGCAGTCATTGTGCCGATAGTCGTGACGGCCAATGGTATTATAGCCAAGAGCCTCGACCAACACCTCAGGAGGCTCTCGTTAGGCAGCTGGATCAAGGGCTTGATCCAGAAAGCAGTTATACTGGACACGGCGCGTATAGTGAGGAGGTTTCTCTCTCAACAGCCCTGACCACCGGTAACTTGGACCCTGTTCCCGATACCGGTGGACTACTATTTTTTATATTTTTAAATGTTTTTTTTTTAATCATAATCAAATTCTGTATATTTTTAAATATACAAATATTTAAAAATATACAGAATATGTATAAAATAAAATAAACGAAATAAATAATAATAAGAGTAACCATTAGGACTAATCTCCAAATGCTTCTGGTTCCCTAATATAGCGATATGCTAACTGTTGCCTCCATCGTAATAGTAATTAAGCAATTGCCTGCAATAGTGCGATGCGCAGGTTTACAGCCCAGCGCAAGCGCAGCGAAAATTAGAAATTCTCGTTTGAAACGTCTTATTAACTTTTGCTGGCTTTATGTTACACCGTATATTTCATGAAATGTACTCAAATTCAACTATAATAAATAGAAGTAGGTACATACCTACATAGCTTCAATAATGAAAGCACAAAATCATGTTCGTATAACGAACAAAAACCTTATAAAATAAAATGTATTCTGTTTCATTTGACCATTTCTTTTTATTACAACAAAATATAATTCATAGAATATTGTACTAGAGAAGTATTTATCCAGAATACATTCAGTGAACAAATACACTTACAGTTACGTTCTGTTGCAAAATGAGTGTACCGCATAAAAGTGTAATTATGAGGTGTAGGTATTTATTTCCACTTTTGATTAAATTTATTCCTAGAATACGAACACCGTACTTAAATTTCGACGAAATTTTACGTTGAACTCTCGATTACTTTTTATTTAACTTTAATTTAATGAAAGTTTTTGTATTTGATTGTTCCTGTATTCAATGACTTTTTGTATCTGATTAATAGGCCGCCGTTCCTAACATTCAATACCAGGTGGTCTATTTCTAAATTTAAAAATGTATAATGTCGCTGTGATAACTTAGGGGAAGGGCCTTAGAGTGACCAGAAATCCCACCTGAACTGGATAGATGTTTACTGTCCAATACCAATGTTTTTATTTTGTAATTTCTCCCGCTTTGGGTGGAATAGGAGGGTGTGTCAGACTTTTATTGACTGAAACCCACCCGTGTTCCTTCAGTTGCCTGTGTGCCAAGGGCCACGATATCTCTTTCGAACAACCCGCACCTCTGGCAGGCATCGGCCCTTGCGGATCCCACCAGTTGATGCTGACATCTCTTTGAGGTGCGCGTGGAACACAATGTAAGTCGGGGCCAATAACGCTGGGCCACCACTGCTCTCAGTCTACATTAGTACTTACCTAGGTTTATAAAACATTATGCTTATAAGCTCCACACTAGGTCGAGCCAGTCTCGTGAAGTCCATAGGCATATAACATACAAATATTACCATATATCCAAAATGCGCCTTACATTACTCATAGATTGCTATAGTCAAGAGGCATATAAAAAAGCGTTATAATTTTTAAGTGATTAAAACATTGTCTGTAAAACACTGTCATTAAAATAATAAAGTAGGCACAACAATGAATATTTTGAGCGCAAATTGCACTGTGTGTTTGAGAGAGAGAGAGTTTGTTTGTGCGTATGTGTGAGAGTGTATTGCATAACTAGGGATTGACATTATTGACAGCTCACGTTAAGCTCACTCACTCACGTAAGTTTTCACGATGAGATTTATACAGAATGCCAATCCATTCTGAAAAAATCTCACCGTGAAAACTAGGTAGGTATAACCTCGCCTCATTTAAGACTAAATAATTACTGACCGCAACACTATCGTGCATTCGTTTTATTCGCCGTCTTTATTCGCTGCGGTGTAAGCCTAACCCACTTTAATATTAACCGGAGAAATAATTTATGATTTACGAGACAACAGCAGTGTTAAACGTTGATTGTTTAATTATATCGGCCGCTAAATAAACTGTGGGTCGATTCCATTTCGAAATGCAAATAAGGAAATATTCGCTTAGGATTATGAGAGAACGTTTTATTGCCCTTGGTGTTCACACTGGTGATTTTCTGGATACGTAAAGGATTTAATCATCGAGTAACTGTGATTTCTGATTTGTTTGTGTTATTGGTGATGACCTACCTCTGACGCGTGGTCGAGGCCTATTTGACGGACAGGGCCGTCATCTACCCCAGTCACCAGGGAGAGTGGAACCGGCGGAGATGTCGTGCGGTGTCCCACAGGGATCGGTCCTTGGGCCGCATCTGTGGGACATAGAGAGTAGACCTGCAGATGACGTACGTAACCTAAGTGAAAAGGAGTAAGTCAGGATTGTAGCAGGTAGCTTTATGTAGTTTCTACCGGCCGCCATGTGAAGAAGGCGTGAGTTTATGTTTGTTATTTGTTTTCCTCCTTCTAATATCATTCGAAAACGTATTTAGCGGTTTCTACGTGAAAGTTATTAGTAGTAAAACTAAAACACTAACTTATTATCTTAAACACTTTTAAAAAATGGGAATACATTTTATTCAACTCGTATTTAAGACAAATCAATGGTGCTATTCTGTTAAAATCTCACCGTGTAAACTTAGGTGAAGTGAGTCTGACATGAGCTGTCATTACGCCTTATGTTAAGAATTGACACTATTGACAGCTCACTTCACCTTACTTTTCACGGTTAGATTTTTACAGAATAGACAGCCAGATCGGCTTATTAATGGACTCGCGCGAATGAACTCGCCTGAATCGGGGGAAACCTCACCTTTGATGATAATATTGTGTTTTCTATAAGCGACTAGCACGAAGTTAATTTATTCGTGGTGAAACGACAATTCCTGCAACTGGCACGTCATGAATAAAAAGGTTAAGGAAACAACGAAAAATTAAGAAAAAACTTTATTATATAAAATACAAAACGTGCCAGTTGCCTATTACGCATTTCGGGAATTGTCGACAAATAAAAAATTCTAAATACAAACCTACATAACGATAATTACATCTTTTCTCATTAATGAATTTGTAATTGTAACAATAACTTAATTCTATATTCAAAACATTATCTACTCAGAACTACAATTAAAAAACCGACCACTGAGACCCGACGCTCAAAAAACGCATTCAAAAATCATAATTATAATTATTACTACACCAAAAACCTACAGTAAACGATCTAAAGGTTTATAGCGCTGAGTGTACCTGTTAATCTGAGTTTTAATCTATAATAATTAACTTTTAAAATTTAACTACCAGACGTCAAAATTGGATGAAAGGAAATGCTTGACGCAATAGCAGGCGCCGAAAAAAATTACCATATAATAATAATGGCATTTTATATTTGTGGTGTAAGTAATTAAAAACTGCATCTTGTATCGATTTAGGCGTGGAAAACCACTGATATTTATATGCGTTTAAATGTTATACAAGATACGAGTAGCGTTCGGGTTTGTTTTTTTTGAAATACTTCCCGTTTTCAATAACACTAGTATATAGACGACTCGGACCTCATGTGTATAAGCGGCATCTATTGTCATTTTTAACTGCATGATCTGAGCGCCAGAAAATCGTCTGAATGTCACCGAATGTAGTTGGCGGACCCGAATTTTGGTGTAAACATAATATTTGAATTTTTGCAACAAACTTATTTGCCATCGATACGCCAAGAAGAAGAATACACACAACATACCACAACACTACGAGACACCTCAAAGAAGTACTTTGAGGTGACTCAAGCATATTTTTTTAAAGACACTTTTACACGTCAATATATACTTGGTCAAAGAAAGAGCCGTTGCAATCATCGTGTAGCTCAACCCTATTTTAGGGAGCTCAACGACCCGTCACAAGACGCTATCAGATCTGCAAGACATTTGCGTAGGCCATATACACAATAATAACCGAAACTAGACATTTATAAAGACATTTGTGTTCAATCTAGTATCCATTGGTACTCACATTCACAATCAGTATTTTTGTACTGCGCAAAAGTTCAAAAGTATTTAAGCATACCTTTAAGGGTCGCCTATACATGACATATTTCTTAATAGTTTGCTGAAGAGTTAGAAATACCCTAAATTGACAATCGAAAAGTTTAGCATTTCCTGATTTAATAAGTGTTTGTAAGAACGTTAATAGCCGCTAGTCGTTCAAATCTAGTTGACAGCTAGTTGATAATTTAGAAGTGTTTTAGTTACACACACTTTATTCGCATCAGAATTATAACAGACTAATCGAATCTGTAAGAAGTTGGATGCGAATAAAATTATTTGCGATTGGCGTGGCCTATGATGTTATTATTTTGTAATCCATTTGACACTGTATTATGACGAATTTTGTTCATTAGGGTAGTTAGGCCCTTATAGAAACCTAGTTAGGTAATTAGGCACCTAATGCGGCTTAATGATACAGAGATTATTAATTGGAATACTAATACTTAATCTATACAAATATTATAAAGAGGAAAGATTTGATTGTTTGTTTGCATTGAATAGTCTCTGAAACTACTGAACCGATTTCAAAAAATCTTTCACTGTTGGGAAGCTACACTATCCCCGGGTGATATAGACTATATTTTATCCCCGTATTCCCACGAGAACGGGAACTATGCTGGTGAAACCGCGGAGCGCTGCTAGTTAGGTATACTCGTAAATAAAGTTACAAGAGTAAAACACATTACAATTAGGGCTGATTTTACCAAAGTCAGGATATCTTTCATCCGTAGAGTAAAATTTACGTCTGACAATTCTATTAAGGAAGATCTGTCAAAAATTCAAAAAATATTCTCCGGATAAGACTTATTCTAAGTATAAAAGTTTGGTGAAATTCGCCCTTAGTAGAATTGATAGAATTCTACATAATACTAAGAGCAATAAATACACCACCAAAACAATAATATTAAAACGTTAACTGAAATCAAAGACTTAAATCTCTACTAATCGTTTCTATTTTGATTATTGAAGTCTAGTATACAAATATAAGCTCAAAAACATTATACAAATCGTTCTGGGGTCCTGAGTAAGTACGCGACGTATATTGGTATAACAATGAATGACAGGTAATATCTCCCACATATGACTCTCTGCCCCGAGGTGACTTCGACCTTCGGGCCTCGTGAGTTATGATCAATACTAGTTTATGGCCTCCTAGTGCCGTTATTTGTATTGTTAGATGAGAATCGACGTCAGTTAGAACATAAAGTTTTTAATCACCAATGGGAAAAGCGTAGATAGAATAATTATAGATATACCAGACCCGCTATTCCCGTAATTTAAAGAACTTTCACAGTCTGATCTCAGTTTCAGTCTATCGAAATTACCTCGAGTTTCTATACATTTTTGACAAGTTTGAGACTGCGACTACATTTCAACCTTTTTTTAATTACGAGAATTGGCCTTCTGTTATTCAGTATGTTTTCTTTTTTTTTTTTCTAGTGTACAATGTCATTGACTTGGTAATAAATACTCCTCAAATTGTAACATCGCAAGAACTCACAGGGACATAGGTGTTACAAATGATTTAAACATTGCACCTTGTGTGCAATTAACACTGTAACTAACATGGTTAGGATTTATTTCGTGTCAAAGATCATCCATCAGACAAAAACTACGTCTTTAAGTTTAATTTCTCGTAAACAATTTTTCTAGTTGGAATTTTCATAAAGTTTCCAGATACAAAGTTTTAAGATCACCAATGTCGTTGAACTGTGTGCACACTGCGATTGATTCCAAACATAAATGCGATACCAGTCTCGAACAGTGAAATAAACGCTACTATATACGGGCATAAATATACCGAGTGAAATAAATTCTGCGTATTTATGTCGCCTTTCTCCTAACCGCATCCCTATCAATTCTAACAAGATTCATGTGTAATTCTGGTTCTAGAATTATTGTCAGCGTTTCAAGTTGCCTGCTTGCACCAGTGCTAACACGCGTGTTTTCTCGAAATAATAATGGGTTAAGTCTTGAAACTGAGATAAATTAATTTAATCATCAATAGTAGTGGGTGTGGATTTCTATAGGTAACTCTAAGTAATCTAGAGTGTAGGAAAGTATAGGGTTTGCTTTGAATATTTATGAAAAGTAACACAAAAGTATGAACCTATGCGATTATTTTTTATTGTTAAGGTGACATTTGTCCACATTTTTTCCATACAAACTTCGGGAGGGTTTTACTCCACTGTTTGACTATGTACCTCAAAAATAAAACATGGTATGGTTTTGTCTCGTTATTATTATTGTCTGTACGGAAACAGAATACTAAAATTAAAAGCCATTAAAAAGTTATGACCCAACAAAGATTCGTTTTTCTTGCTAATTTAACCTAACTTTGAGCGTGTTTAAGTAATAAAAGGAATGTAAAATCTCGAAAACCAAGACGGTACCGACAAAGTTCAATTAACAATAAATTCAATAAACTTTATTCGTCATTGATTTATGCAGTGGTTTTTTCATAAAACCCGATCTTCTGAAGGACTTTTCTTAACTTTTTCGCGATTTTTTTTTTTCAAAAATGCTCCTGCATCTCACTCAATAACGTTGTGCATGTAGACTAGCGTCTAACTGCTCACCACTGATACTATCTCTGTCGGGTACGAAGCCTGGTGAGACAACGTGATTTTTAGGCAGGCCCACCAGTGAGTTCGAGCCCGCGCAAAGTGTCCCGTTAACACACTGCTTGCATTCGACTAAAAAGTTATCTATTCCTGCTTCTTGGTACTTACGTTTTAAACCCCGTTTTTCATAGTAAGAGGAAACATCAAGCCTACAACTAATGTCTCTTAATAACTGTTACTGTTACAGAAGAAGGTAGATTACTTGGATTATCCAATTTGGTTCACAACAAAAACTTTGAAATAAAAAAATATAACTCCCACAATTCACATCTTGTTTGAGGTTTCCAATACAAACATGTTAAACATTATTCTGACTCAAAATTGAATCGAACCCGCTGACTTCCTATTGCAATCAATCAAAATTGTTCCTCAAAAAATACCGAGACCGACCCTCACAGAAACTAATGAAATGACAAACCTTATTAGAACACTGTCCATTATTATCATTTACCTTTTTCCATGGTCGATAAAGTTGAAAATGCAGTGCTTATGATTTTTTCAACTTTTAACTTGGATTGGTATCCAATGCTTCTTCGGAACGTAACTAAATCCTCGGTATACCGTTTAGGCGCTTAATGGTGTATGTTTTTTTTGTTCAGAATGCGAATGTATCATAAATTATGACATATAACACCCATTTTTGAAGGAACGGGCGGCAACGATATGTCACCCTGTCCTTTACTAATAAAAGTCGCTTTAGAGTCGAAGCGAGTTCGTATTATTATAATAGTAGTGAAGAACAATGAGGTCCTATTAAAAGTATTATAACGATATCGATATGCCCCATAAACAGTATAAAACGAAACCATTTGTAGTACCGATAAAGGGAAAAGGTGTTTGAAATGTTTATTAAACGGATATTACTTTATTTTATTCGTTATTATTATTAGATACTTTTCATATTAAACAAAGACTAGTAAAGAAATGGAAAAAATGTTTCAAGTCCCTTACGACCCGTCAAGAATTACCATAACGCTTTCTATTTCTACTCTACCCTAGAAAAGAAATGGCTTATCTACATTTCTCGGTACAAAACTGTCAATTGTCTACACGGAAACGTCATTTTTGTCTACTCTTCCGTCGGCAAAACGCTTCTCTACGGTCCTCGTGCTAAGCCTGATGGAGTAGCAGAGATTCTGGCACTTGAGAAAAGAAGGAACCGTCACTAAATAATAGTCCTGTGAAGCTCCTGTAGTTCATCAGGTTACTAATTAGGTACCCTGCTTGTAATTACTGTCGTCGGTTGAAGAGTATGCAGTAGTGCGAAATTGGTAAAGCCTCAGACTGGCTGATGATGCAATCAGAATTTATGTAATAACTAGCTGTCGCCAGCGGCTTCGCTCGCATAGTGGTCGGAAATTATCGCACGGGAACATACTACCGGGATTAAAAATATCCTCTTTGTTAATCCAGGCCATAAACTAACTTTGTGACTAATATCATCAAAATCCATTTTGGAGTGATTCAGTAACTACTCGTAACATCTGAATATAACTTTCACATTTATAAAATTTGTAGGATTTTAAATGAGTTAACTACGATAGAACAATAATTAAAGTCATGAATTTTTGGAATTTATTAGTTTTGTCAACGATCTTGAATTACTACTCGAAGCCCAAATCACTGAATCTCACATTAATATCGCTTCGAGGCATGAACACTTGGTTACGCGTTCGGGTCGCCCTTTGTAATAGGATACGTCGCACGAGGCGCCGGCCGAGACGCCACTCATGCGCAACGCGCAACACACAAAAACACTGCACATCCTTTGAATAACAGCTCATCGGGTGAAATTGTTTACGGGCAGGGTTTATGATTTGGTTCATGATTATAACACAATTTTACTTTGAAGGAATTAGAAGACCATACCGTAATTAAAAACGTTCAATATCTAAGAAGAGATTACACTACGAATAAACTTTTCATGAAATTAAATGTTAATTTTGTATTTAGTTCGTTTTTTTTTTACGTCCATATTTTGTTGGTCAATATTTTGAAAATAGATGACGCCGGCATTTCCTAGCTGACTGATCCCTAAGCCAAAACAAAACTTAGAGGTTACAGTCTCTTTTAAAATCCAAATATGCTATTATTTCAGTCTAACAATGAAGGGCAGGCACGAGCCTGAGATTGTCTTGTGAAGAAATAGCATACTTCATATTGATCATCTTCAAACAGCTGAACAGATTTTCTTGAATTGTAGCTAAGATTACCCTCGATTAAATCAACTTTCAGACAAAACAAAAATCATAATCGGTTCAGCCATTTGAGAGCTACGTTGACACAGTCAGACACACAGATACTCACATTAAACTTTTAACGTCCTGTTTCCGTCGGGTTTAAAAATCATGTAACTTGGATTAATAATTACCATTGCGAAGATCGCCCTGAGGACACAGTGGAGCATACGGTGAGGGTCTGGCCGGCTTGGGCAGAGCACCGCTCTGTCCTCATGGAGGCGATCAGCTGCTGTGATCTCTCGCGTCCGGCCCTGGTCCAGGCCATGGTACGGAGCAAGAGTGCACGGGTAGCCATCACCTCATTCTGCGAAGCGAAGAGGGAGGTGGCGCACGTGAAGGAGAGGCAGTACATGCGCCCTCACGGCCTTAGTCGCTGCAGGAGACGCCCTGGGCGTCGGGAATCCCAGGTTGATTCCCGGCCACCGTAGGCGTGGGTTTGCGGATGGCGAGTAATGGGTAGCTCGCTACCTGGTAAGGCCCAAGCCCAGGTCGACGGCGCGTTGTGTTCCACGCGCGTCTCAAAGAGATCTCAGCACCAATGGATGGGGCCCGCAAGGGCCGATGCCTGCCAAGGGCGTGGGTTGTTCGAAAGAGATACCGCCGCCCCTGGCACACAGGCTTCTGAGGGAACACGGGTGGGTTTTAGTCAGTAAAAGTCTGACACGCCCTCCTGCTCCACACAGAGCGGGAGAAGTTATTTGATGATAACCCACCCAAAAAAAAACCTGTGTTGATTTTGCAAAAATCTCACCGTGAAAACTTAGGTGAAGTGAGTGGTTAATAGTGTCAATCCCTAGCATAAGGTGCAATGACCGCTAACTTCCACCTCACTTTACCTTAGATTTCACAGGGAGACGGTAACAGAATAGCAATGCTGATCCTAGGGATTAATACTTATGACAGCTCACTTTAAGCTCACTTCACCCAAGTTATCACGGTGAGATTTTAATAGTATAGAAGTCATCATCATAATCATCATCATCAGCCTATAATGTTCCCACTGCTGGGACACAGGCCTCCTCTCGGTGAGAGGGATTGGGCCGTAATCCACCACGCGGGCCCAGTGCGGGTTGGTAGATGTCACATGTCTTCGAATTTTTGGTTCTAGAACATGCCGGTTTCCTCACGATGTTTTCCTTCACCGTTTTGAGAGCAGTGGTGATGAAATTATTTACACAAAGTAATGCGCCTGGCTGGGTTCGAACTCACGACCTACAACTCGTAAGTCGCGGCCGTTACCACTTGGCCACCACTGCTCTTAGTATAGGAGTGCTGCAGTGCTATTCTGAAAAGTTAATTTGCGAAATCACTTCTAAATCCGCAGTTAAATTCGAATTTCGAATTCCTAAAATGAGTTCTAAATCCGCAGTGAGATTCGAATTTCGTATTCCTAAAATGAGTGAGTTCGACACTAGCGCCACTAAGTGATAACAGAAGTGAGAAGAATTACACCGAGTGAGTATTTTGACACTGGTCAGTGTTCAGTAAATTCAACTCTCTCGCTCACTAATTCAGTACTTGAAGCCAAGTTTATGTCGCCGATTGTTGGAAATTCAAGATTAAAACAGATATGCAGCACCAGCACCCTAATTGCTAAACACTATTAATCAGTAGCTGAATTATTTGAAAGGATATTTCTAATTCATTGCGTCATATGTTAGATAAATTTGTCTACTCAACCACGTAAATAACGCAATGAATTAAGTTAACCTATAAAAATGAAAACCACTCTTACTGTTGTAATAAGCAACTACCCCGCTATAAGTTTTATTCGAATTAATGTGCAAGAAGTACTTTCATAGAAAGGAAATTAGACATTTCAAACTAAAGCACATAGTTTCCGTGAAATGAACACCTTCTAAAATTCTGGAGAGCAAAAGTTAATTAGTTCTGTAATTAATTATCTTTTGTTCTATCAACCAAAGATAATTATTGTAAGACGTGACGTGACGAAGTACTGAAGAATATTCTGTTTAACATTTATAAGGACTTTAATTATTGGGTTATTAGTCGGTTCGCACGAAATAACACTCCTGGTTTGGGCGAATCGTCATTTTTAAGATAATCATCATCTGCCTAGCCTTTTGCCAACTATGTTGGGGTCGGTTTCCAGTCTAACCGGATGCAGCTGAATACCAGTTTTTTACATGGAGCGACTGCCTATCTGACCTCCACAATCCAGTTACTGGATAATACGATACCCCTTGGTAACACTGGTTGTCAGACTTTCGGGCTACTGACGACCCGTAACGACTGTCAAAGATCCACAAATGACAGCCGGGACCAACGGCTTAACGTGCTTTCCGAGGCACGGAGGGGTCTTGGTATGTAAAGATGGTCACCCATCCATGGACCAACCGCGGCAAGCGTAGCTTAACCTGGCCGATCGACTCGTGCAGCTATTGTTATTTAGCCACAAGCCCCTCATTTTTTAAGATAATATAATATTTTATTTAAGCGACTTGCACGAAATTAATTTATTTATGGGCGAATCTACAATTCGTGAAATGCAATTGGCACGTTTTGAATAAACATTCCAACTGTTATGTTGTACACAACTACCCCGCTTTAAGTTTTCTCCGAATTTATCTGCGCGAAGCTCTTCGTTAAAAATGAATTAAAACATTTTACATTAAAGGAACGTCGTTTCTATTAAATGAATTTCAGACTGAAGTGCAATCGTTTCTGTGAAATGAATACCTTCAGTAAATTCTAGGGAGGAAAAGTTAATCTGTTCCTGTATTTATTTTTCATGAACATTTAAGCCAAGACAGTTATTTATATAATTATTTACTAAGGCACCAAGTTCCAATAACAATTCACAAAATAAAATACATGACAACATTAAAACAAAAAATTAATAATTAGGTCATAACAAAAGTACATTAAAATTAATTAGATCATTAAACTAATACATAAAAAATAAATACAGTAATCATTAAAATAAAAAATATAAAGACAAGAAGACGACGAGACGGGTGACGTTAATAATAAGACAATTTTATGACAATAAGTTCCCGAAGAATATTCTACGTACTCGTAACTTTTATAAGCACTTTTTATTATAAGTTCCTACGTTAGTAGCCGACCTTGCGAGGTAATGACATACATATTTATCGAGTCATATTATTTGTGATGTGGGTACTGCCCGTACCTACAGAAAATGGGTTCATTCAGCTGTCCTTGGCCTTGTCTTATCGGTCAATGTCACATCAATAGCTAAAAGCCATTGCCATTATTTTGACAGGCTCTCTTTGAGTTCCTTTGAGCCTGTCATAGAAAGCAGTCCTTATTGACACGTCACGTAATGTGCTTACCGATTGGTGATGAAATGAAGTAAAAGTGTTTATTGTGTAAAAAATAGGATATCGAAATCTGAATTATTACAAGTCATTTTTATTAAATAAGTCGACTGTCTGTGAGCAGTATGCATCTATTCTTAGACTCGGAATTTCATATCTGACTACACCTAAAAAGAATGGCGTCTAATTAATTGTACAGAAGATTGTTTGTTTTTTTTCGTTTATAATTATTCGAATTAAAGTCCCCGAAAACAGGTGTGCCGCGACTCTAGGCTAACAATTTCTTTAAAAGCTTGTTTGCAGGAGCTTTTAACGTTTTGTTTATTTCGTGCTAGGGCGGGCTTCTGTTCTCGATGCCTATTTATATTTCTCCAACCTTCTTATCTGCTAAAATAATAATGTGTAATGATAAAATAATGTCTGTTATTTGCAATCGGAATAATTCAGTGTAACTTTGTACGGTACTTACAACATACGGTTCTGAAATTCGCGATCAAACGAGCCGTGACGAGATGAGCTCTTAAAAACATGAAATTATCTCAGGGCCTTGTTTTATATTTTTGCACTCCTTACATTTACGATACGAGTAATAATTATTATAATGAGACTGTGAGTTTCACTAATCTGTTTTTGTTCATTTATGTTTGGAGTTTTTTTTTATTTTTTTATTTTGATTTGAGTTTTTTTTAAATAAAAGTCATGGACTGAAAAAGCTTTTTCCAATTCGAAAACTGGTGCTTCACCTATAAAATTAAGGCAGAAAGACTATCGAAATTAATTATTTCAGAGAAGTCTCATCGTGTTTTCAACGAAGACATTTCACACTTTGCATTGTTTTTTTAAGGAAATTGGTTATTATTATTTTTTACTTTATAAGAGGACTCATCTGAACTGGTTCCCGTCGTTTATTATCGTCATCAGCCTATAATGTTCTCGCAGATGAGACACAGGAATTCTTTCTTCGAGGAGTTGACTGTAAACTACGAAGCGGGCCCAGTAAGGGTTGGTAGATATCATGTGATATCTTCGAACTTTTAATTCTAGGACATGTCGGTTTCCTCACAACGTTTTCTTTCACCGTTTTAGGACGAGTATGAATGAATGAATGAAATGCACCGATCCCAGCGTTGCTTGACCAGACTCGATTAATCGAATGAATCCCAAGATATGCACTAGCCCCTGTAACATGCTTCATGGTGTTACAGATGCCATTGCATATCAAGAAGTAGACCGGGGTGCTGTAATGGTCCGGAGACGTGCCCTTAGGATAGAAAAGGATTGCGAGCCTACCGGATATGCATCTTTGAGTAAGCGTTGGACTAGTGGAGAGATGGGTGGCATTTATTTATAAGAGGGCGATGTCGCCAGCATGTTGATTCAGGACGAGCTTCTTGGGTAGGTTCAACTGTTTTCTTAGCACTTTTCTATGCCATTGCTTCGTTATTTTCTGTGTTGTTGTTTTCATAGTCGTCTTCTGAGTTCTCACTGCTATCAGTTTCTGGTTTTTTGTAGATAGTAGCGATGAAATTATTTACACAAAGTAAAGCGTCTGTCTGGGTCTAAACCCACAACCTACTACTCGAAATTCGGGGCTAATACCACTGAGTTATAAATAATATTAGTAGGATAGGATAACCAGGATAACTTTAACATAATACGACGCTGGACGCGTGGGGCCTATGGTGACCATGTTTGCGTTGAAAACTCTGGAAAACATAACAAGCTTATAACTTTGTGATTTTTCATGATACAGCTTTGAAATTTTGTACATAGATTCTTTACATAAGAATACTAGACACGTGTTTCGGGTTTCGCATATACTAAAAATAAGGTTGTATATAATCTGAATCTCGGAAAAGGCTCCAACGATTTTCATGAAATTTAGTATGCAGGGGTTTTCGGGGGCGATAAATCGATCTAGCTAGGTTTCATTTTTAGAAAACGTCAAACAAAAAATAAACGAGTACAGCTCGGTCATCCAGATATTATTTATTATATGGAAGCCGTATTGTGGGACCATGACATTATTGCGTAATACAGCCAGGAGCAGCGCCCTTGTGACCTCGATATTAATTGGGTATCAATGTCATTATCATACGTACTTCCCACGTATGTACGACGCCGGCTTTGATTACAGGAAGAAGATTCAACACAATTGAGCTCGCGTCGTCAAAGAAATTAAACCTTAATGGTTATTGTGAAACATGTTGTTTCACAATAACCATTAAGGTTTAATTTCTTTGTAATTTGTGCGTAAGTTAGTGGATTTTGAATATATTGCATTTATTTTTGTGGCAAAATATACTTTATGAAACCTAATATACCTACGTATCTATCGGTCTATTTGTCGCACATTGCTCGCAGGCACCCAGAGCACATTGCTCGCAGAACTGTCAATGAATTCTGTAAAAATGTAACCGTGAGAACTGAGGTGCAGTGACCGTGAAGTTAACTGTCAATCCATCTGATGCTCGAGATTAATACTGTTGACAGCTCACTTTAAACTAACTTAACCCAAGTTATCACGGTGAGATATTCACAGAATAGCACTGCAGATAGGGCCGAAAGGTTCTAAAGTGGTGACCGTGTATGTAAAGACGTAGAGTTGGCAGGCCTCCCACAGGGTGGACCGATGACCTTGTGAAGGCAGCAAGCATACGCTGCATGCGGGAAGCACAGAAGCGGTCCAAGTGGCGGACCTTGGGGGAGGCCTATGTCCAGCAGTGGACGTCTTTCGGCTGAAATAATAATGATGATTATGAGGATGAATATTTTAACAGCTGTCATGACGAATCGTGATTTTATTTTGCACAGAATCAATGTGACTTGATATATTCGGTAGTTCACATGATTTGTGAGTGTGCGATTCGGTCGTCAGATTTTAAGAGCCAAAAAGGAAATAAAATCGAATCGAATGGAAAAAAATACTGTTCGCCCAAATCGACCATATGTGAATGCGTTGTACTGAGTTAATGTATCCGAATTTATGCATCAAAGAAAACACTGCTTTAGTGTTTTTTTATTCCAAATAAACGTTGAAAAAATTCTAAGGTTGAATTAATAGGAGGATACTTGAGACAACTGACGTCATAACAATTAACACGGCCAGAACAATAAACTTTGAAATGGCTTGTTTTTCATTCATGAAAAATAAAACGATTGCAATCATATTTTGTATTTTACATCTACGCTTATCTGACTAACAAAATAATAAAGTTATATTTTTATTTCATATTACAAGTTTTAAAGTTTTCAAGTGTGAATAATGGCAAAACGGTAGATACTGTCCGGCTCCTGCCGCATATAAACATGCACATTTTCTTCATATGTGTGTGCAAGTCCTTTACTACTGCGTATAGGACCCCAATTTTGTATGGTTATAATGATTCCCCGTGGAATCTTACTACGTTTAAACTACGTCATAATCGTATTTTTAGAAACCAATGTAACGCTAAGGAATCGAAATGTCATATTCTGTATGTTCCAAGACAATTTGTCGATATTATTAATACGATTTTAGTAGATTTTGTGTGTGATTGACGTGGTTACGTGTAAGGAATCGTTAAGTGGTCATATTGAATTCAGGCCCAGGTAGTGACAATAAAATAAGTTAGATATAAATATTAGCACAAAATAATATAAAGACTGATTTGCGTAAACATACTTAAGACAGTCCCCAAAACGCCATCCTCTTTCTATTGTTTTATCTCAGAAGAAGTGGCGCAACGAAATCCCAGCAACACAGTTACGAATAGTCAGAAACTCGAAATTCTGACATTTCCGACCTCGCCGCCGAGGTCCTCGCGCCCCGCGAAGACCCCTGAGTAACGATCAGACCCCCGACCGTCCCTTGCTCGTTGATGCGCCAGCCCGCGCCGCAGCTGAGCCAGTAGCTTTAAATTCCCCGAATAATAATCAAGAAAATACCTTGATCCAGCCTGTCCCCACTAGCTGCACCCCTCCCGCCAGTGACGCCCTGAGCCGAGGTTCGTACCCCACAGGGGGTGCCCTCAGCGTGCAGTCGCTTTAGGTTAAGTAAGTTTACGCCCTGGCTGGAGGCTTTTAGAATCCTAAAAACCTTCACAGGAAAGCCCGGTTGAGCAGTCACGGCCTCTCAAGGTCAACTGCGAGATGCCATACACAAAAAAAAAAGCTGACAATCTGTCTTACCAAGGGATAACGTATCGTATTGCCCAGTAACTGGGTTGTGGAGGTCAGCTGCAATCGGTTAGACTGGAGCCCAACCCCACCTTAGTTGGGAAAAGACTTGATTGTCTATTATTGATATTTGATCAATGTTTTCCTTTCTGCATTCTCACGGAGGTCAAGTTCTGAACCTCCACCTCTGCCTTCGCTAAGATGAAATATAGTATCTGTTTATTACCTGATACTCTACTTACGCTTCTTTTTCATTCATCCACATCATCTTTATGTTCTAGCATCCTTTTACGACTTATCCTTTTACATTATTTATATTTCACACTTTGTTTTCTGTATTAGTACTCTGCGAATCGGTCTTAAACGATTCGTCTATTTAAAATTACCTGATTTTACATAGAATTTTCCATCTTTTTACATAATAATATTATTGTTATGACATTTAAGTCAAACGTGTCAAACTGATGTCTACTTATTCTTCTAATTGTCTATGCAGTCTATTCAAGGCAAGGAAGGTTGCATTAAGATTGTATTTACTAAAAATAATTTTATATCGTTTTGGATAGCCCAAATTTGGTCTTTTCTAACTAATTACGTTGTCTACTAAATAACGGAATTCTAAATTAATATTATAAGATTCTTAAACGCACTCTTGGTTTTTATCAAGGAGGTTTGATGTCTTGGCCGACAAGACCGGCAGGTCAGACGATCGATGACTAGGGAGAGAAGAAAAAAAGGGGATGACTGACAGAGGTCAAGAGGACTGAAAAAAAAGATGAAAACCGGAAAAAATTTAGAAATTGAATATGTTACAATAAATTGTGATTAAATACGGAATTCCATATCAACAACCTACGCAAACATCTAAGGCGAAGCAATCAGTGCTGTGATCTACGGGGCAGTGTTCCTAAGTCTGATCCTGGTTGACTATTCTCTTGGCCATGGATTCGTGGACATGTTCCAAAAGGTGTTCTGCAGAGTCGCTTGCTTTGTGAAGAGGACTGTGAGGGAGGAAGCGAAGCGAGTTGTGGTTATACCAGAGAATCTCATCAGTTTGCCCGTGCTGTTAATGGAGATTTTGATGCTGAGACTGACTATCGCATTATAAGACTAAAACTGAAGACATCTCCAGTTCCTTGAGTGCGTTAATAACTAATAGCCAGGTATTTTTTTATAATATCACTATCTTGTTTACTTCTTATTAAATTGTCTACCGTATTTCTTACCTTTTTATTTGTTAGGAATAGGTAGACACGACAGATCTTTGGCACAACACTAGAAATTTAAAGTATTTCTAATAGGAACTTCAACAACATCGTTATTCCCGAATTGGATCCACGGCTTATTATGTATGTTCCACTAGTACTCGTAGATCAGATTCAGGACATCGGTTCGGAGTATCTCCCATTGCAAACCAAAAACCTCCTATCTTATAGAAATGTAGCATTTCAATTTGTTTTAATTCAGAAGCAAGACGTATGTATGAATCACTTCACTCTTGCTCCTTGACCATAGTTTTATTTTTTATTTCGTTCCAAGACATAAAACCCAGCAGTAATGCTACTAAAAGACTAACAAGATGTCTAGACAAAATCTAGTTTGAATAGAACCACAAAAAAATGCCCAGAAGCTACCTGTCTTCAAAATCTAAGTCGTCATGCATACGTGAATCGGTCAATCAAGAGGTAACACGTTAACTTTTATTATATGGAGGAATGTCTGCTTATACGCTGTATGGTCGTCAAACCGTGGTGAGTTGGCACTATCTTTGATACGCGTAGATGGCCCAAGTATTGGGAGTCATGGTCGATGGGTCCACAGGCCCTGCCTCTACACCACAGGAGAAAATATATCTCAACCAGAGTCCAACTTTCTATCAGATAATTATGATGGAAAAGTAAAAATGTCACTGACATAAACTAAAAGTCGATGAAATATAAAACTCTTTGCCCCTTGTCTAGGTGTCCTGGCCCTATTTTTTCGCGTTTTGTTTGCCAACTGCTCATTGCATCAAATTTTACTGGTCTCGATGCCAAACCCACAGTTTAAATACATTGCGAGCCTCGCTTAAGTTGCACGAATTATAGGATTTCAAGATAAATATTAGTATTATAAGTATTATTAGTATTATTAAGTATTATTAGTATTATAAGGATTAATAATAAGAAAAGTAATAACATAAATTCAGATAGTGCTCATACATCGCTACCGCTTGTGTATTAGTCCACAAACTAAACTGTTGCAACAAAAAGTATCTATACAGTCGCAATCATCAATAATGATTATCACCGAATCTGTAGTCGGCCATGACACGGGAAGTGACGTATGCGCCGGTGTTGCCTGCTAATGATACAAAATTACCAAATGAAATAGTTGATTTTTTCTTATAAATAATTGGGGCGGTTACCAAATAGGTCGAAACTGTAATTTGATTTAAATAATTTGTTGGTATTTTCAGGGATTTTTTCGCAACACCAATGTATCTTACAACACCAACTAGCAAAGTTTTTTGTAGTAAGATACATCGGTAATCACACGAATAATATTAAAATAGCTCAATACTTATTAGCTTAGCTTCCACTTTCCGATTGACTGTTCAAATTATTTTGAAGCAGACAATACTACACCTACGTTTAATGAATTATGGCACAATTGTGGAAAAGTTTTCACATGTCCAGCCGGTATTAACCAAATTTCCTTTAAATTAATATATCCACAATGCGCTAGTTTGCCATAATGAGAGAAAATCCGGCGCTCTAGGAAATTCGTACTAGCCCAATTATTTCGTAGCCACTGAGTACTGGTTTTATAATGGCTGGGTAATTTTCATTCACACCTTGCAAATTCCTATTCAGTTTTAATTTTCATGACTCTGAATTTATGCACTAACTTAGAAAGGGCGGTGAATTTGTCTTTAATATTAGAAAACTATGACACTGCGGCTGCCACCTATACAAATTAATGAAATTTTAGCTATAAAACTTTAAATCATCATTTCAGCCGAAAGACGTCCACTGCTGGACATAGGCCTCCCCCAGGATGGGGGGTTTTGCCATAATCGCCACACTTGGCAGGCGGGTTGGCGATCGCAGTATGGTGGTAAAATGCATAGAGAACGCTGTTGCCCAATCTCTAGTAAGTCCCTTAGTCGCCTTCTACGACACCCACTGGAAGAAATGGGATGGTGCTATTCTTTTACGCCCGGCGACACATACGGAACCTCTAAATAGCCAATCGATAAACAGATAAAAATCAGCAACTTCGAACAACCTGCTTTGTTAGCAAACTACAGTTGCTCTCACCGACCAACCGAAAGTCAAACAAACTTTAACAAATAAACAAAACAAAAAAAGGAACAAAGCATATGACCTGCTCGTACGGTTTCTATAGGATCTGTGAAGAAACAATAAATCTGACCTTCATTATGAGATTTGGTAGTTATACGGCGGATTCTGGCACATCACGCATGATGACAAGGAGGCAGAGTAAAGTGGTAAGCGGTAACATTTCAATCGCTACTATATTGTTGAGTCATTGTCGGGACTACGGCTTGGATGCGTAGACGCTGGATCAGAAATTACGATTAAATGTTTTTGCTTGGTATCAAGTATTCAAGGTTTTCTTTACAATAGTTGATGCTGTAACTTTAGATTAAAATCTCAAAAAAACTTTTTCCATAAAAGCCGGTTGTTTTAATTTCGGAAAAAGTTTTTATTTTAACTTTTTATTTACAGTACCTACCCCAAACCAATTCGAAATTTCAACATCTTTGGGGTATTCTCAGAGTCAATCAAATCAAATGCATATTATGCGAAAGCAGCAATCGCGGTTGATTTGCTGTAATTTTTTGAAGAGTTCCGTTGTCAGTCTTCGAAACTCATCATCAGTTCTATATGAAATATAATTATGACCATTTCGGGGTAAACCCCTTTCGAACAAAAAATTTTTTTGCAAATATGACGGATTTATGCCCGAACATACAGAGGCCAGCACATCAAGCTGCCCCAATCTTTCAAATTTCTTTGATAGTTTTTCAACTTTATAACAAGGGATTAAGGTTTATGTTCAATTGGGAAAATTTGACAGTTTGGGATAGCTTGACCTGCTGGCGACTGTACATAAAAATTAAATATAAACTAACCGAATCGATAACCTCCTCCTTTTTGAAGTCAGTTAAAAACACTTTATACTCAGTGAATCCGAAGTGAATTCCGTGTGGTGCCGGACGTAAAAGAATAGCACCATCACATTTACTTCCCGTGGGTGTCGTAAAAGGCGACTAAGGGACTTACCAGAGAATGGGCAGCAGCGTTTTCTATGCATTTTACCACCATACTGCGATCGCCAACCCGCCTCCCAAGCGTGGCGATTATGGCAAAACCCCCCCTATTGGGGGAGGCCTATGTGGACATAGGCCTCCCCCAATAGAGGGGGTTTTGCCATAATGTCAAGATGCCAAGATGTCCACTACTGGAGTAGTGGACATCTTTCGGCTGAAATGATGATGATGATGACTCAGTGAATTCGAGGTGATAATAATAGCCATAGGTCACGGACTTGTTTGGGAATTCCTACCTTATGTACCTATTTGGATGCCAGAGTAATGCAGTGATGATTTAGAGCGTTAAATTGAAAACTAAGGCATTCAATCAGATCAATTGTGTCCAATTTTTCTATTCTAAAATAACTCTCTATACAAGGCTCGGCATCTAAATTAAATTGTTCCAAAACTTATCCATTCTTTACGTATATCTAGGTCGCCGCCGCGCCCGTCACATTCTGCCATCATTTGATAAATGAGCAAACGTCTACGCGTTGTGGAGCCGACGCGTCTTCATTTGTGATATTCAATCGGATTTGTATCTCACAGCTCTGTATGACTCAATTAATGAGTTCCTGAAAGTTAGCAAGTTCCTAAAATGTTCTGATCTTCTGCGACAGTTTTATTATATTGTCATCAATGCCACTTTTAAAGAGAAGAGGAAAGGTACATAGGCCAGCACATCAAGCTACCCCAATCTGTCAAATTTCTTTAATCGTTTCTCAACTTTATTGCAAAAGCATAAAGTTCAAGTTCAATTGGGAAGATTTGACAGTTTGGGATTGACAGCTTGATGAGCTGGCGTCTGAACCTGGGATTTAGTAAAGTTGTTTTATTTCAATTTACATTCATGGCAAGTAAGTTTTATTTGCCTACCTTCATGGCCTAGAAGGATTCTGGAATAGATTAGAATAAGCGTTAGTCTAGTCAAATTTCAGCAATCGGCATGCATTTATTTTATAGTTCACTAAATATAAAAAAAATACCAGATATGTCGATGTACAAAAATTAGGGAAGTAAGCATATCATTGGCATACCTACTGTTCTCTTTTACAAACTCTTTTACATCTTTAAATTTCTACTTTAAATCTAGAATAAACACCCAAAAAACACATGAAAGAGCAAGCGCAAGAGTTGTGTGTACTGTAACTATATACATTTGTGTGCTCAAAGTATTAAATAAATAAATAACTACGGAATATTTCGCTTATCTGACTTCTTAAAAACAGATATGTCACAATATTTTTCTTTATGAGTCCATACCCTCCTTAAGCACATAACTTGGACCAACCGCCAAATAATTGTTACGAACTGAACAAGAAGCAATCACTGGCCATTCTGAACACCTCAAACAGGTCTTTGTTCCTGTAACACTAGTAGTCTAACCCCGCCGCGCCTATTGTGCTACCCCTGCACCTCTGCACAATAGTGAGCATGATGTGTAACTTTACCGCGCCATACCTGTTGATGGTGGTATGTTGTCCATTTAGTTTTGTTTGATAAAGTAAGCCACAATTTTAGGTAATTTTACCCAAATAAAACTCTTGGTTATATATTTCGGTTTACGTTAGCTAATTCAGTTTAATGGTTAGTTTAGATCAACAAATGCAAGTTTATTTTTATTAAATACCACAAAAAAATAATGGGGCTTGTGGCTAACTAATAACAGCCGCACGTGTCGATCGATCAGGCTAAGCTACGCTTGCCGCGGTCGAGCCGTTGATGGGTGATCATTTTTTACATACTTAGCGTCAGTACTTCGAAAAGCACGTTAAGCCGTTGGTCCCGGCTGTCATTTGTGGATCTTTGACAGTCGTTACGGGTAGTCAGAAGCCCGAAACTCTGACAACCAGATTTTCAAAGGGTGGTACCCAGTACTACCCAGTTACTGGGTTGTGAAGGTCAGTCGATCCATGTAAGAAAATAAGGTAATTAAAAGCTGATTTGCGTGATATTTCACAGTGTATTCAATTTTCAGTTCTACAATTTTATTTTAAGTTCACACAGAATAAACCTTCAACCCAGTATTGTTAAGATAATCCCGGTTGTGCCATGTTGTTGGCAATAAACTCCCCCCTATTGCATGGGACTTAAACATACCTGACATAAGGGTGTAGTTGGTACTCCACTATAGGTCTCTGCCTTGCCTTTTGAAGATCCGACGAAGACGCGGCGAGACTAACGTAGAACAATTTCTATGAAAACTTCATGGAAATTGTTCTTAAAGTGACGCGACGCGCTGTTGCGTTGTGCCTGTTTGAAGAAACCTAAAGAATACTGTTGACAGACTAAACGAAACCATTCCATTATTTAGTCTATTGATCACTATTCTGGAAGACATTAATAGGTGGGATACGTTGGTTTATGCACCCTCTGCCCCTTAGTGAAAGTTCACAGATAAAATATAATAGCACTTCACTACAATCCTACGTAGCACAGACGACTAGAATAAAGTAGTCTAGAGGTGATTTCATTATCAAAGCAAACAATGCCGACATTAAACTATCTACTAAAAGCCCACACATAAGAAGCGAGTTCACTTCCCTTCAGGCTTTGTGTTGCTTCCAAGAAAAACTGTTCATCGGAGGCTGAGAAAAATCAATGCAGCTTGCAGTATTATGTTTTGAAGACGCATTTGATAACTAATGAGCAAGCTATCGATGGAAGTCGGATTGTTATGCCCCGCTATCTCTCAAACTAGGAAACCCCTGTATATTATAGCAATATGAAGGATTATGTTTTCATCTTTATTACTATGTTTTGTTGTTATATTGGCGTGTGCCAGCTGACATATGGCAATACATTTAATTTTATGTTTTGTGTTTAGTAATCTTAATTACTTACCTATTATTGTATAGAATCAAGTTCTTCTAACTTTACAGATAGCTATGCTGCTGGGGAGTTTTCTGCGCCACTTCTTCTTCCCAGCTAAAGCACTAGGAAGTGGTGAAGGGCGGGGTATTTTGGGGGACTGTCTTATGTAGTTTTGACGTTCAAAAATTTATGACTCTCAGCCTAGTTTGAATAAATGACTTTTGATTTTGGTTTTGACATTATTATTAATTATTACCAAAGTTTGTACTAACGCTAGTGTTTCATATGTGTAATTACTAACAAATTGGATTTTATCTCTATAAATAAAAAGAAAAGTCCTGACTGACTGACTGACTCGTCAACGCCCAGCCCAAATCCTTGGATTTAGAATGCTGATATTTTGCACAGAGGTTCCCTTTATAATGTAGACAAGGAGTAAGGAAGGATTTTTCTAAATTCAACCCCTAAGGGAGTTAAATAGGAGATGAAAGTTCCGCGCGGACGAAGCCGCTGGCGAAAGCTAGTTAGTTACCTATAAAATAAATGATTGGATTGGATTTGAGTTTTGGATAGTCATTTAGATGTTTCTTTGTTTTGGAGAGAGTAGGCTTAACAATAAAAAATTAACGAAACGAATTACGAAAACGAACCGAAATTATATTCAGGCTAGGTTTTCATCTCAGCACTAAGCCACGCGATGGAAATACAACAGTGCGTTTTTTTTTTGTCAACTACTCCAACTAGTTAATTTGATTAATTAGCGACACCTGACCGTGTTCCGTTCGATACTTCGATCCGTGGTATGCGGAAAATGCGATTTGATTATTATATTAGAAATTCGTCAGCTAAATGACAATAGCTACACGGGTCGATCGGCCAGGTTAAGCTACGTTTGCCGCGGTTGGTCCGTGGATGGGTGACCATCTTTACATACCAAGACCCCTCCGTGCCTCGAGAAAGCACGTTAAGCCGTTGGTCCCGGCTGTCATTTGTGGATCTTTGACAGTTTTACGGGTCGTCACAAGCCCGAAAGTCTGACAACCAGTCTTACCAAGGGGCATCAGATAGGCAGTCGCTCCATGTAAAATACTGGTATTCAGCTGCATCCGGTTAGACTGGAAGCCGACCCCAAAATAGTTGGGAAAGGGCTAGGCAGATGATGATATTGCCGTCATGTGAAACATGACGTAAAACGCCTAACCTTTTCGGGGGTAGGTGTTAAAAAAGTATAAACGTTTTTGAAATTCGGAATTTTATTTATAATATAATTAATAGTCATTAATGATTAAGTTACTTCAGTACTTAGTCTACAATAGTCAAATTACAAGTACTCACGTTTGTGGAGCATTTATGTGACATAGACATATTATAAACACCTCCTGCCAGCTTACCAACTACACTATATCACAACTTTGGTCATCACTTCACATCACAAAATGTCACAATTCGCGGAAGTCCTAGCTGCACAGAAAACCCTTGAAGATAACTTTTTGAGGAAGATGGGTGAGCTCGAAGCACAAATCCAGTGCGCCGGTCCTGCCAAGGACACAGTGGCAAAGATAGCTGAAGAGTTCCGCAGTTTCCGTGAGCTTATCTTTTCTATGCTTGGTCTACTCCGAAGCCAGATCAGCGAGTGTGCCAAACAAATGGATGGCTTAGAGACCAGGCAGCGGCGGAAAGCATTGGTTTTCCAAGGTATTACAGAAGTGGCGAATGAAGACAGCACAGCAGTAATTCTTGATCTTCTAAACAGCAAGCTTGCTCTCAAGAATATAACAGTGTCCTCATTTAAAGCCTGCCACAGACTTGGAGCCCAAGGCAAGGAGCATCACAGGCCTATCCTCGTTAGGTTTACCAGTGTGGACATCAAGGCTTCTGTATGGAAGGCTAAGACAGGTTTGAAAGGCACCAAAATATCTGTAAAGGAGTTCTTGACCAGAGCCAGACAATCTGTATTTGGAAAGGCGCGCGAGCACTTCAGTATGCGGTCGTGTTGGACTCAAGACGGTGTCATCTTTATAAAAGCCCCTGATGGAAGTCGGCACAAGGTTACTTCCTTCGACGAGCTGAAGCCCTTGTTAGCGAGGTACGCTAGGGCGCCAGGCGCTGCTCCATCAACGAGGTCATGAAATGTTGACAATGCCGGCCGGGAGCCTGAAAAGCACAATACACATGTAAACTGAAGGTGAATGTTTAATCTCTTGTTATTGTTTCATATTCGTAGCTAATTTTGTAATCTTTACGTACCGTTCTGTAGTTGTCCCGTCTCATATTTATCTTTTTTTACTGATTTTTTGTGCCCCAATTATTTACTTAATTTTGTTTCAGTTGAGGTGGATTGTTTTTTTTTTTTTTCTTTTGTTTCATAAACCCTCAAGATTGTGATTATTGTATTTAGCTAAATGTAATCAATGTTAGCTTGTCAAATTGACGTTAGTAATGTTATGTTGACTTTGACATTTGAAAAACTCGTTCAGAAATATTATCATTTTGCTTTTCGCGCAGTCTCACACAAAATGCACACAAATAATTTTACTAACGTTACGTTCCATGTTAAGCTTCATCGGGTCATTCTGGAGTTGGGTGTGGCACTTTTGTTTTTTTTTAATCTGTTTTTTACTTTTATTTTTGGGAACTACGGTTTGCGCTTTGCTTCCAATAGAGTTGTCAAAATGTGAACTCAGGTTTTGTTTGTTTATTTGCTTTAAGTGTTGGTGTTAGCTGGCGGGTGGTGCAGTGTCTTGCACGTTTAGCTGCTCTATTCTTAGAATTAGTATATTATATTATTTTGTATTTATATATTGATCTCAACATATTGTCTATCTTCTTATATCTATGTCAGACAATGAGTCTTATTTTTCTGCTAATGAAACTACTGCCTCCTTAAGCGGTGAAAGCTTTTGTTCTCTCAGCGATACCCTTGGTGATTTTGTACAACATAATTTCAAGGACCAGTCTAATCGGTTGGTGAATGTGTGTCATATTAACGCTCAAAGTATTCCAAGCCACTACAGTGAGCTGTACACCGTGTTTAGTAACAGCAACGTTCACGCCATCCTGATCTCCGAAACTTGGCTCAAACCTCATCTCCTGTCCACCACTTATCCTCTTACTGGTTTCGTTCTTATACGGAATGATCGGATTGGTAAAGGAGGGGGTGGCGTGGCCATATACCTTCGCAATGACTTTCCGTATAAAATTCTTGCTACTTCCTCTTCAAATTATTCTGCTTCTGCTGAGTTTATTTTCCTTGAAGTCTGTGTCAAAGGAGCCAAAACGATTATTGGTGTTGTCTACTGTCCTCCCACTATTGATTACTTCACTGAATTCGAATCAGTACTTGAATCTTTGGGTTCAGAGTATGCACATCACATCATCATGGGTGATTTCAACACAAACCTCCTTGCCCACAACTCCCCTCGGTCCCGTAAGCTCCTCCACCTGATCGAGTCAGCTAGTTTGCACGTGTTGCCACTCAAATGTACTCATCATAACACAGTCGGCGAGGACACTTGGCTTGACCTGATCCTTACCTCGAATCCTTCCCTCGTTTCCTCCCACGGTCAACATGACGCTCCTGGCTTTTCTCATCACGACATGATTTTCCTTTCATACATCCTGAAACCTCCCAAACCTAAGCCCAAGGTTCTGTACAGGCGTTGTTTTGCGCGGATGAATATTGTTAAGCTCAAGGAAGATGCGTCTGTAGTCGATTGGGAGCCTATGATGGAAGCCACTTCAGTTGACGACAAGGTTGCCATCTTCAACGATGTCGTAGTCAAACTTTATGACATCCACGCTCCCGTCAAAAAGGTTAAGTTAAAACGCCCACCTGCACCTTGGATGACTAGAGGTATACAAATGGCAATGCGACGTAGGGACCGTGCTTTCCGTAAATTTAAAAGGGATCGTACTGACGAGAACTGGACGTTGTTCAAGGCTGCAAGGAATAGATGTAATCAGATGATACGCAATGCTAAACGCCGCCACATTCTTGATACTATCAATTCTTCCTCTTCTGCCGATATTTGGAAATTCCTCGGAACTCTTGGTATCGGCAAATCGCGACATTTAGATCTTCCTAGTTCAATTGACTTAGACGATCTCAACCGACATTTCTCCACTGTTCCTACCATGGATCGTCTAACCAAGCAACAAACTCTTTCTCTAATCTCTGGTCTAACGCGTTCTCACATTAATCCTTTTACTTTCATTCCAGTCGAACCGGGAGAGATCAGAAAAATCATTCTTTCCATCAGATCGAAGGCGGTGGGATGTGATGATATCACCCGTGGTATGATCATAACTATTTTGGATCACCTGCTACCCTCGATTACCCACATTATAAATTTTTCCTTGTACACCGGAGTGTTTCCTTCCCTGTGGCGCAAAGCCTATGTTCGCCCACTACCTAAAGTTTCTAATCCCTCTCTTCCTTCACACTTTCGTCCAATTTCTATACTTCCCTTCTTATCCAAAGTGCTTGAGGCCTGTGTCCACAAACAATTTTCCAACTTTGTGCATCTTAACTCAATCATTAGTCCTCTTCAATCTGGGTTTAGGCCTGGGCACAGCACTGTTTCCGCCCTCCTTAAAGTGACTGGCGATATGAGGGCAGGAATGGAAGACACCAAAGTTACTGCTTTAGTATTGGTTGATTTCTCGAATGCCTTTAATACCGTCAGTCACGATATCCTGTTAGCCATCCTGTCATATGTTATGGTCTCTCCCGAAGCACTGGAGTGGTTTTCCTCTTACCTTCAGGAACGTCAGCAGTCCGTTCATGTTGGAGATACTTCTTCTTGCTGGTGTGATTTGGAAACTGGCGTTCCTCAAGGCGGCACACTTTCTCCTCTTCTGTTTTCTATTTTTATTAATCTCATAACTTCCGAACTTCAGTGTGCGTATCATCTGTATGCAGATGACTTGCAGTTATACTCTCAAGAGAAGGTTGATGAATTACCTTACGCTATCGATAAATTAAATAGGGACTTGAGAGCTATAAAAACCTGGGCTGATAGATTTGGTGTAGCTGTAAACCCTACGAAGTGTCAAGCGATCATCATTGGCAGTCCTCATAGTATTAGCAAGGTGGGTGGTACAATCTTGCCACCAGTAGTCTTCAATGGTACGATCGTTCCTTTTAGCACTGACGTGAAGGACCTAGGCCTGCATATAGATAGTTCCCTGAAATGGCATACTCAAGTCGCTAGGGTAAGCCAGAAGATTACTGGAACGCTGCGGGCTCTATACCGATTGAAAAATTTACTTCCATCGAGTACGAAGAAAATGCTTGTGCAGACCTTAATTTTCCCCATCATCGACTATGGTGATGTGTGCTACTATGACCTGAATGCAGATCTCCTCGATAAACTTGACCGTCTTCTCAATAACTGCATTCGATTCATTTTCAATCTGCGTAAATACGATCATGTCTCTGCGCATCGGTCCCTTCTAAAGTGGTTACCCATACGCCAGCGCCGAGAGCAAAGGGCGCTGACCACCTTGTTCTCATTTCTTGATTCTCCCTCTTCCCCTATTTATCTAGCTCCCCACTTTCAGTACATTTGCGCAAACCACAATAGAAATTTACGCTCATCCCATAATCGTCTTCTTCAATGTCCCACTCACCGCACAGACTTCATTCACTCTTCTTTCTTCGTCCAGTCTATCTCTCTATGGAATGCGCTCCCCCAAGAAATCAGGATGGCAACCAACCGTTTGTCCTTCAAAATTAAGGTTCGCGAGTACATTCGCAAAAAGTTGGCAGTATCATTACAACGGTAATGTTTTCTCATTGTTTTACTCATTTGTTTTTAGTTAATTAGTTTATTTATGTATATTTATTTGTGCTTATATTTATATATAGTTAGGTATATATATTATATTTATAGTTTAAATAGTTTTATGCACTTAATTTCTTCTCATTTATTGCACCTACCACTGTTTGTCTCTGCATCACCCAAAGGTCGACTGGTAGAAAATGCCTATGGCATTAAGTCCGCCTCTGTACATGTGTGTGCATAAAGAATAAATAAATAAATAAATAATAAATGAGTAAATCCTTACACATCACTAAAATTCAAGGGTTAGCCAAAAACGTACTAATATTTAGCTAAATCCAATTGATTTAACCGCTTAAGGAGAATCTAGTCGCTGGCTCGAACTCACTGGTGGGCCTGGCTAAAAAGCACGCTGTCTCACCAGGCTTCGTGTCCGACAGAGTTTGTATCAGTGATGAGCAGTTAGAGGCTATCTACACGCCAAACGGTATTGAATGCGATGCAGCATCATTTCTAGTAAAATAGGCGCATAAAAAGTTAAGAAAAGTCCTTCGGAAGATCAGGGTTTATGTAAAAACCACTAAATAAAATGACCGATAAAGTTTATTGAACTTTTCGATGATTGAACTTTGTCAGTACTGACTTGGTTTTGGAGATTTATACTTCTTTTACTTCTTAAAACACGCCCAAAGTTAGGTTAAATTAGCAAAAAAAAACGAATCTTAGTTGGCTCATAACCTTTAAATGGCTTTTTATTTTAGTATTCTAGTTCCATACCTACAGACAATATTAATAATGAGACAAAACCATAAACAAGATATGGTTTTGTCTCATTATTAATATTGTCTGTATGTTTGATATACATTGTTGAACAGTGGAGTAATACACTCCCGAAGTTTGTATGGAAAACATGTCGACTAGATTCACCTTAACCCCGGCGCGGAACTTATAGGTTCCATTACAAGAGAAAATTAATTGTGTCTCAAAAGCCAGGATTAACTGATTAATTCAACTTACCCCGACCATTATTCCTTCAAAAAGAATATACAATTACTAGTCGGGTATTCGGAAGTCCAAAAAAGTCTAACAACCAGTCTTAGAAAGGGGTATTGTGTTACCCGATAACCGGGTTGTGGAGGTCAGATAGCCAGTCGCTCCATACAAAATGGTACTGGCTTTCAGCTACATCTGATTAAACTGAAAGCCGACCCCAAAATAGTTGGTAAAATGCTAGGCAGATTTTTTGGCTGACAGTGATTTCTAGCAACAAACTTAGTCTGGACGGAAATTTTAAAATTAAATAGACCTACCACGCCTTTTAAATTTGTGTATAGAGTAATTCAATTTATACTTTCTGAATTTGTCATCGTCATTAACGACTTCGGTGAAGGAAAAGCCTCGAGATGGAACCTAGTCATACTTAATTTAAGTCTGAAATCGCCAAATCGTTTTTAGCAAGCGTGGTGAATGCTCGTGCCTTCTTTGTATGAGAAGAGGCTTTAGCCTTGCACCGGGACACTAATACTAAACCATCTCTCGCCTTGTATTCTCCTCAGCTTCTGTTGGGAATTAGCTACGACAGCGCCATTAAATGACTATTTCATGAAAAAGTCATTGTGAACTATCATCTGACACTGATCTTGTTTTTTAAGGGTTAAATCCTCAAAATTTGCCCGGACTTTGGAGATAAGACTGGGGACTAAAACCACCCCGGTGATCATCTTCTACACATCGTTACCTCTCAAAAGACCTATCTGAAGCCCCCTCTGTGCAACGCCTATTAGGGCACAACTCTGGGTAAACTGTAAAGGGGTCTCCCCGAAACGGAACTCTGCAAGTGCGCCGAGGCAACACGTGACCACTGTGCTCCGTCTTCCCTGAGATTACTCAGTAAGGGAACAGAATCTCCACTCTGAACGCCCACGACCTCAAATTCCTGTCTGCCTTTAATTATGCAGGCGTTTTAGGCGTCGAGGCGGTTATCTGTCCGACCCCTTCTTCTTCGAGTGGGTTCCTCGAACCTGCTCGGCAGCCTCTTTCTGGACCATCACGGTCTCACAGAAAGAATCAAATCAAGTCAAATCGAAATCTTTCACATTAACCTGCATGGGCACTTATGAAACGTCAGAAGGTGCACGATTCCAAATTGACGCTTCCTATGGAGAAGAGCCAGCAAGAAACTCCACGATTACTCTTTTAAAAATAATTGGCTTTAACATCGTTTTAATTACAGTGATAATAAAGAACCCATTTCCACTACTCCGACTCCCCAACAATAAACCCAACTACTGCTGGAAGTGACAAATCTCGCCCGATCCTGGCGACTAGGACCTGTCTTTTAAAAGCCCACGCCATCTGACACTGACCTGAAAATTGCAAAAAAACGTAAGATAGTTGCATTTCGCTACATCAGCGCATCATCCACAAGGTTAATCTTTTGTTCCCTAAGAAAGCGGAGAACGGTCACTCAATCGGCTGTTCGAATCCAGAAGGCCAATTCTCGTAATTGAAAACGTTCGCAGTGTCATCTCGGCGACAATCGAATTTCAAAAATTTGACAAAAATGTATAGGAATTTTTGACAGATTGACACTGAGATCAGACTGTGAACGTTCTTAAAATTAGCAGAATTGCCCCTCTGATCATGTTTTGACAACGAAAGGCTTATTTTTCAATAGGTACTCAGACACTTAAATCTGTGGAATAAATATTGCTTAAATATTTTATAGCTTATGTATAGAAAATATGTCACACTGACATAATTATTCTTCAGATAAAAGTTATTTAACTACTGAAAAATCTGCAGCCCTTAATTTCGAATACTGGCGGAAATTACAGATTTTCATGACAGCTGTTATGAAACAGTCACCGCTCTTCTAAGAAACTGTGTCTTAAAGTGGAAATCTCGCCTTAGAGCCGTAATTGTAAGGGATACGGTCCGGATTAGCCACGCATAAGAAACCGGACACGCCTGTCCACGGCAGGGCGAATCAGCGCAAGTCACGGTAAGCGTACTAAAGGTGTGAATTAGATTAGTTCCAGAATAAAATATAATAGAATTGGAGGTAAACGAATCTATAAATCGAAAGGGAAGCGATCTGGTTACAGTGCGTAGTACAATTATTTGTAGATTGTTACAGAAACATTAAATAATTTGTGAAATTTATTTAGTCACAGGTACGTTGCATAAAATGACGAACATGATATTTTACCTTATTAATTTTACCCAGCTTTGAGAACATGGTATTGAAGTTTTGACTTCTCCGAGGATTTTGGTCTTAATTTTATATCGACACCTAGTGTGGATAGTTAAACTAATTTATGGATCTAGGTAATCCATTCACTGGACTGGATAATCATAGGTACGAGTATACTCAATAAAAATAATGTGAATCCAACTGAACTCAGTAAAAAATTAACTCTTCGTCAGCTTATCTATTCTCCCTGAAGTCACTATCTATAAAACATGCACAATATGTATTAACCAATCAAATTTTACTTTCTAATTATATTTTATGTTTTCATACGTTATTTTTAATTTAGTTTTTATTATTATTATTATAATATGTCCTTTATTTTAGGCAACTAAGGCCCATTAAACACAAAACATATGTAAGTATAAAATAATAACTACAAACTTATAATTCTTTTTTTATACGAATTTTGACACACGCGAAGTGTCGCGTAGCTGGCCGCGGAAGCGGGCATACAGCACACCTTTCGGCCAAAACACTTCCTTGAGGCACGCCACGATTGCGGCGGTAAGTGTCTTTGAGGAGTGGCTTGAGAGGCGGCATGGAGTCCTCACCTTCCGCGTGACGCAGGTCCTCACCGGAGGTTCCTGTTTCGGATAGGGCGGTCTGCCCGGCTTGGGTGGAGCACCGCCGTGTCCCCGTGGAGGCGATCGGCGGCGGCGATCTCTCGCATCCGGCCCTGGTCCAGGCCATGGTATGGAGCGAGAGTGCATGGGTAGCCGTCACCTCCTGCAGTGAAGCAGTGATGCTCGCGAAGAGGGAGGCACCGCACGTGAGGGAGAGGCAGTCTATGCGCCCTCGCGACCCTAGCCGCCGCAGGATACGGAGACGCCCTGGGCGTCGGGAATCCCAGGCCGATTTCCGGCCACCGTAGGCATGAACTTGCGAACGGCGAGTAATGGGTAGCTCGCTGTCCGGTAAGGACCAAGCCCAAGTCGACGGCGCGTTGTGTTCCACGCGCGCCTCAAAGAGATGTCAGCACAAAAAATGATGGGGCCCGCAAGGGCCGATGCCTGCCAGAGGTGCGGGTTTGTTCGAAAGAGATACCACAGCATCTGGCATACGGGCTACTGAGGGAACACGGGTGGGTTTTAGTCAGTAAAAGTCTGACACGCCCTCCTGCTCCACCCAGAGTGGGAGAAGTTATTTGATGATTTCCAAACCAAAAAAATAAAAAAGGCTGGTGCTGGTGGTGGTGGTGGTGGGTGGTGGCTGGTGGCTGGAGGTTGGGGGGGGGGGTGGTTAGAGAGGCTCGTGGCTAAGTTAATAACAGCCACATGAGTCAATTGATCAGGTAAAACTACGCTTGCCTCGGTCGGTCCGTAGATGGGTGATCTTTCTTTACATATCGAGACCTCTCCCTGCCTCGAAAACCACATTAAGCTGTTGGTCCCGATTATCATTCTTGGATCTGTGACGGTTGTTACGGGTCGTTAGTAACCCAATAGTCTGAAGGTCTGATAGGCAGTCGCTCCATGTAAAATACTCATATACAGCTACACCCGGTTAGACTGGAAGCCGACCCCAACATAGTTGAGAAAAGGCTAGGTAGATGATAAAGATTTTTGAGTTAAATACGATGTTGTTTTATGGTGAATGCTGTTTAAATCATTAATAGCCATACAAACCCGTAATTTTACTTTGTAATAATTCTGTTTTATTAATTTTGTACTGCTGTTGGTGCAAAATAAATAAATCAAAATAAGAACCGTCCCAAAATGAACCCTCAATATTTACACTTCATTTAATGAAACAGGCAAACATATTCAGTTTTTGGTACACATTGTACGTTATAAAGCGCTGTGGTAAATTAAAGGCTTCTACAAACACAAACAGATGCGATGCGACAACGCGTCGCGTCACTTGTAGTTTTTTTTTTTTTTTTTTTTTTTGTGGGAAATCATCAAATAACTTCTCCCGCTCTGGGTGGAGCAGGAGGGCGTGTCAGACTTTTACTGACTAAAATAAAACCCACCCGTGTTCCTTCAGTAGCCCGTATGCCAGGGGCTGTGGTGTCTCTTTCGAACAAACCCGCACCCCTGGCAGGATCACTTGTAGATCAATTTCCATGAAGTTTTCGTAGAAATTGTTCTACGAGTGTCGTGACGCGCCTGTTTTAAGAACCCTTAAGCCCCCCCTCAAAAACACAACTGCCGTTCTATTCTGTAAAAGTCTCACCGTGAAAACTTAGGTGAAGTGACCTTGAAGTGAGGTTTCAATCTCTTGATGCTATCTGCCACTATATTGACCAATCACTGTAAGCTCACTTCACCATAGTTCTCACGGTGAGATTTTTACAATAATCGACCGGCTGATCATTTAACTATCGGCTACGCGTGAGATAAAGGGAAAGCTGCAGGATAATTGCGTAACACACATCATCATCATCATCATTTCAGCTAAAAGACGTCCACTGCTGGACATAAGCCTCCCCCAAAAGAGGGGTTTGCCATATTCGCCACGCTTGGTTGCGTGTTGGCGATCGCAGTATGGTGGTAAAATGCATAGAGAACGCTGCTGCTCATTCTCTAGCAAGTCCCTTAGTTGCCTTCTACGACACCCACACGAGAAGAAATGGGATGGTGCTATTCTTTTACGTCCGGCACCACACGGAAACACTAACTGAAGGAGTGAATAAATTTTTAAAAAAAAAGGTTATTGGTAAAACAAGTTTTGGTTTATACCACATTTCTTATTGGATCCTCCTTTTAAGCAGATGCTAGGAGACATGTATTAAGAGAGCCCGCTCTTCCATAGCAAGACGTGTTAAATAAAAAGCAAAACGTATAATTTAAATGCTAAAACCAAACAAAACTAAACAAATTGCAAAAACAATAACTTAAATTAAATCTAATATGTTCTTGAGTGGGTGTAAGTATGTAGTGTGTGAGTTTATGTGAATGAAAGTTTGGTCTGTAGGTGTGACTGAGATTACACGAGTGTGAGGGTGTGTGTATGTGTCAAAGTTTCAGAAGTGCTTCAGTATCATTGTGGGTAAGCGTTTGTATCCATTCCTTATAATTTTTTAACTGTCTTAGTAGGAATGGTCTACATTTTGACAGTTCAACAACATCCTTTGCGTTACATTTAAGATGTTGAGCTGTCAAAATCTTTAAACATACGAAGCAATGGTATACTAATTACCTTTAAAATTCCTATTGATAGTGTGTGGGTGAACAAACTTATGGCTTCAAAACAATTCAGTACCAATTAGGTTGCTCTTTTGTTTTGAAGCCATAATAAATATATTCATAGTTTGTTATTTTAGTTGAATGGCTAGAATTATTTTTAATGTCTTACTCAGTGAATTTACATCTGAAATAGTTTCTTTGAATCTTTTCGTGTCAATCTATAGGGGCCTTTCTTAAATTATACGGCTAAGGTAATGCAATGCGTATTTCTGGAGGAGGTTCTATTTTCGGCTGTTTGTTTTTTTTTTTTAATGAATGTTCAGCGATATCTTCATCAATATTGCAAACTGCTTATGATATTTATTTTTTTACTCGAAAGAGTATTTTTCCTAGAGCTAACTCAAATTATTTCACAAGCAATTTTAATACAATTCATTTGGTACACACGGCTACACATGAAGCTATACATTTCGTGTTAACGCTGATGTCGTGCTGTACAGAAATCCTATACAATGCCAGATTACAGCTTATAATTGTATTAACTTTGATTGGGGAATAAGAGTTAGCTTCAATAATACGTACGAGTATTTAATCCACCTGATATATTTTGGTGATATTATAAAACTTCTTGTCGCAGTTGTTTACAATACAGTGGGATACGTATTTGTGTGCGGTAAACACCTACCACATTTAAAAATTAAAAAAATTGTGGCACTCCCGGAATGCCGACAGAAGTGAAAACTTTTACGTACAATTACGTATGTATTTTTTTTAGTGTCGCGAGTTCAATTGTTTTTCCCATATCAAAAAATTGCCAACGCGCCTAAAGAAGTTTTACTTCAACTTCGTAGGTCCAGAGGTGTCGGTAAAGATAACAGTGTCGCGAGTTCAATGGTTTTTTCCCATCTCAAAAAATGCCAACATGCATGTGTATCTACGTAATACACAATATATGTACATACTTACATACAGAGGTGTTGGTAACGGTAACGGTAACCGTAACCGTAACCGTACCGCGGGTTCAATTGTTTTTTCTCATCTCAAAAAATGCCCAACGCGCCTAAAGAAGTTTTCACTTCAAAAATTAAAAAAAACTTTTACCAAAAAAAAAACCCCTAATTAATGAAAAAATGGATAATTTTGAAGGTCAGGTTGAAGGAATTCCTGCTTCTTATGTTCGTAAAATGTGTCTATTCAACAATGTAAACAATCCAATTAATGTTGTTAAACTGTTTATATAACAACCATTCCTACTGTTAATGCGTTTCGAAATGAGGGTTTTCTTGAATATTCAAGCCACCAGTTGGCGCCATTTTCACAAGAAGTCTTCCAGTTCGACAATGAACTTAAAATATTTGATGTCATTCGTTTCATTAATTCGTTCGCCATTCATTCCGTAGGCGCTTTGACACTTTTGACAGTTGCCCGGACCTGACGTCTCAGTGCTGCCACCTCGTGAACGTCAGTTCAGAAAACCCTCCCTACTCCGCTGCTTACGAAAATTACGTTATTTTCACTTGGTAGTGTGTTTTGTAATATTGTTTTTTCCGTAGTTTTTGTCAGATTGTAGGAGACAATAGGTACACAAACTTTGAGCTTTGTCGTATTCGCGTAAAAAGAAGTTTCAAAATCATCCATGAATTCATTTGCATTGAAAAGAAAGCTCATTGTCATAGCTAGCAGACATTGAATGTTTGAATACAGTATTACCTTTGAGATGTAAATAAACACGGTTTTTCGCTTTGATCAATAATACTGTCTGTAGGCCTAGTACGAACGCGCGAAGGAAAATTAACTTGCTTTCTAAACATTCAATAATTGGAAAATAACTGGTTTCTCACATTACTTTAATCAAAGTAGTTGAAGACTTTTATTCACATTTAAGGGTGATAATAATTTAGAACAAAAAAACTTCTTTAAGAGCGACAGTAAGTTATATCTATTTTTACCCGACTCTACGGCGAAACAAAAAATAGGGTTATTGTTTGACCGGTAGGTATATTACGCATGTATGTATGTATGTTCATCTGTTGCGTCATAACTTCGAAACTTCTTAGCATAATTTGACACAAATAAGGTATCGTACCACTAAGTAACTTACCCTAATTAAACAATACATTCTTAGAGTAACAAGCGATCATAAGTTTTTAAATGGGAATATTTTCTTGTTACATACTCTTTAGAGAGTGATTTATAAGTAGTTAGTAAACATACTTTTCTCGACATAAAAATCATTCGAATTTACATTAAAGTGCTACAGGGATCTCAAGGCGCCTGAACGACACTCAATGAGGCGTTGTTGGTAATCATGTTTTACTGTCACTGTAATTGTGTATTGACAATACAATATGGCGGCATTCGTTCCAATTATGGCCACGAGATCAACGTTTACCACGCACGTTCCTGCCGGGCCCTCTTCATTTAATTGGCGTTTCATAAATTTCTGCGCAAAAGTTCGCGGCTGTGATTCCCGCACGGTTCCTGTTATAATATAAAACAACATAACTGTACCATAAAACATCAGAGAAGTAAGTAACTCTAGGGAATCTAGCTCACGTATTTTTACGGTGCAATCTAAGTGCATTCACTTTAATTGTCACTGGTGATAAAATTTACCGAAATTTCCTAAAAGTATTATCTTCGGCCTATAATGTTCCCACCGCTGGGACACAGGCCTCCGACTATAAGAGGGACCGGCCAGGCCGGGCCAGGTCGTAATATACCACGACGGCCCAATGCAAGTGGGTGCCACATGTCTTCGGTTTTTTGGTACATACCTACGATTTGCCGATTTCCTCACAATGTTTTCCTTTACCAATTTGCGACCAGTGGTGACGTGATAATGTGCGCAAAGTATAGTGCCTGTCAGGGTTCGAAATAATAAGTCCTTTAGAAAGAATTTCGATCATAGCGGCCATTGGTAGGTTGCAATCGGTGATGCGGGATATATTATAGTGCAGGTACCAGGATGTGCGCAAACACAGGTGCACTCACACATCCCTTGCTAGACACGGTCTCAGATAGTTCAGACGCAGGACTAACGGCTTAACGTGCTTTCCGCGGCACGAAAACGCGGCGGTCCAAACTAACGTAGGTTACGTCGTTTGACGTGGCCGTTTCCACTGGCCTACCATCTCTCGCTACTGCTCTTACATTGCAAAGAAGAAAAGTAAAACCGAGTCCCGACTCCTTAAGAAACTCCCCATAATCACCATTTCTATCTTTCCCTTTAAAACACAAGCCGTAATAATATCCTTCATCTGTTTGTTCCCAACGATGAGTCGCGCATTTCTATGCACACAACTGAACTGATCATTTTGTAACATAATTATATTGTTCAAAAGTTTTTTCTCAACTACAAATTATGAACGAATAGAATTATTTCGAGGACCGTATGATTGTAGGCTGGGTGGTGACGGTGCAAGTTTGGGGGCCTATTCTAGCAATGTGTTAATGCGGTCAATTATACACCGTGTGTTTTATTTGGAATACTTTTTATTCTACAAGTCTCTTTAAAGGGATTAAAAAATCGTGCTGTTTTTTTTTTTCTATTTTCTAGTTATACAAATCTCTAAACTGAGCTACTGACTATAACTCATTACGTACTGCATGAGAAGTCATGTACATACACAGTATGGAAACGCATACTACTTGTTATCGCCTATGCTAACGACACACAAAAAATCGAAGCGAAATCGCTTCAAAAATTAAGTAAAAGGTAGAGTTATAATTTTGAGAAAATTTGAACAATGAACAATTGATTCATTTGGTTGAACAATTAATACACCTAATACAATTAGTACACCTAAACCACAAGGTTGTCGTTGTCGGTGTTGTTGATGTGGTTGTCTAGATCGAATTCTACAGAGAGTTCAAATTTGCTAATTATTGGACGGATTTCGTTCATTTATATGTGGTTTCATTTATTGCAATTACTTTTGTAGTCTCCATACTGTAAACGATTTCGCGCCTAAACCACTGAACGGAAATAGCTAATACTTTTAAACGAGCAATTCTTGTATATATAATATATATAATCTGAATCTCGGAAAAGGCTCCAACGAGATCTAGCTAGGTTTCATTTATAGAAAATGTCAAACACGGTCATTCAGATATTGTTAATAAAATTTGGCAAGAAGATAGGGGAAGTTCTGTACGTAGGCTACTTTTTGTTCCTATAGAATATTCCTGTAGGATAACTTCCAAGATCCAAGGCGAAGTCTCGGGCAGAAGCTAGTATTTTATATTACACTATCTTTGTTTGTTGGGGTTGGCTTCCAGTCTAACTGACTCAAAATCAAAATATTTTATTTCATATAAACCTGCATGGGCACTTATGAAACGTCAGAAGCTAGGTGCACGGTTCCAAATTATTGTTTCCTATGGAGAAGAGCTGGCAAGAAACTCCACGGTTACTCTTTTAAAAATAATTGGCTTTATATGTTTTCAAATTACAGTGATGAAATGTATGGGAGGACAGTGCGACTACATATCAGTATTTTACATTGAGCGACTGCCTATCTGTTCACATCCCAACTTTTGGCTTCTGACTTCCCATAACGACTGCCAAAGATCTACGTATAGGTACACATCATATTAATACACAGTCATACTAACAGTCTAGTTTAAAAAATATATGAAATAAATTGATAAACGTTTCTCACCCGACTTCCAGAATAGCCACCCGGAGTAGCCGCGCAGAGGCGCGGTTGTCAGTGCGTGACGTCATCGACAGGTGGCAGACAGCACTTGTACGTACCCTCACTCACATGAAAACCGAATTCGATACTTTTTGACAGAATGCCACTTCAAGAGTTTTTTTTAAAAGAACCCGCCACCGAAACTTAGGATAGAGAGCTTTATTGAGATGTGTTTATGTTTGTTACATACTTAGGAATATGTGTGTATTGTAACAGTGTAAAAAGAGTCTCTTCATCTATTGCCGAAGGAGTTCTTAATGTAACGCAATATTTCTGATATTTTACTTAAGGCTACATTGAGGACAAAGGACTAAAACAAACACTCCTTATTTTTGCCAATCATCATCTGCCTAGCCTTTTCCCAATGTTGGGGTCGGCTTCCAGATAAACGATCTTATTTTAAACAGCATCTAAGACTTTAGGAAGTTCAGAATATTCATAATTATGTGTTAAAAATTCGTCTACTCGACAACGATAAAGCAATACTGTCAAAATGATGGGCTATGGCCATTGTAAATGAGTGACGCAGCTGACCTCAACAAACATCGTCCTTTAGAAATGTTTGCAGTTAATCACGACAGTAATTGAACTAAATTTAGTTAATATCCGAAAAAAATACTGCCAATCGAAATTATAATGAATTGAAATAAAATTGTTTAATAATCTGTAAGTAGGAAATCGGTACCACTTTTACACGTCCTAATAATTAAAATAATAAGCTAGATGAAGGAGTTGTACATACATTTATTCCCATCTGACTATCTCTGAGTTTGTTCCCCAAAAAGGTCCTCTTAAACTCCAGACATAATTTTGATCAGATCCTGTGAGGAGCATGTTGATTAGTGTCTGAAATGATCCTTTGAGAAAGATCCACACCGATTTCTGTGGACCTGTCTTTTTTAGCAAGTGCACGCATTTTTGGTCAGTAATGGTGTGACTCAACTCAGAACATAGGAGCTCAACGACACGACGAACAATATTAAAGAAAAGACATGTGCGTAAGCCGCACAACGTACTCAAATTGCCAGACCATCATTAAAACTAGGAAAAAAGAACGATTTAGTCCACACATCACAATAATCATATTCATTTAGTACTTTACAAAGCCGATATTCATGTCATTTTGTATTTATTTCATCAATTGCGATCATATTAAAAAAATACTTTTACAATACGCATAACGGGTTTTTTGTATTCCATTGCACCTAACCTTAGAGCATTCGCCTAACAGACTATTGTATCACAGCGTTGAATGAATACCGGAATCTTTTAGTGGATTCAAATTTCGAGTATTATTTCAAATTTAGTATCATCAACATTGCGTGTTCAATTTGATACCGCTATTGTGAACAAGCTTTACTAATGAAAATTAGCAATACTGAGTATTGGTCAGTTGCAATATCCCAGATAAAATTAAATTAGCCATCGGAATTCTGCAGATTAACAATAAAATATAAAAGTATTGTTTTGTTTTGGGCTCAATGACCGCTGGTCGTGTTGTTACTTGGAGGATGAATTGAGAAAATATGTTTTATCGTGTTAAAATATGGAAACCAATCTCTGTCACAGCAGTGGAGACATTATAGGTTGATTATGCATGTCTCAACACTTGGATTTTTGGTTCGGTACTTCGGTACTCTCAGTCCTATATGCCCCTCACTAAATAATGACGTCATTATATTCGTGCTGATGATGATCCCTCAAGAACGGAAGATTTGACCATAAGTGTCGAGGACCACGATTTTAAATGACATCGCATGTTTAGAAATTATTTCTGCGAATGTAATTAGACTCAATTTCGATCCTTTTTGTCTTTTTTATGATGAGTGAAGTCGGACAATTACACACTTTGCTATTATTAGTGTGGAATAAATGTCCTAGTGTTTTAGCGAAATAATATACCGCAGATTTTATCTTGAGCTGATCTTCTTCTTAGCGTGACGATGGGAAACATAACACGAAAAGATGTGTAAAGTTATTTTGTTTGTCCCAAAGTTCAGCAACGCGAATACCGTTCGCTATTAGCAGTCATTTGTTCCTCACGTTTGCAGGTAATAGGGCATGCGGTGCAAGATGGGAGGTGAGCCATTTTCTGTGGAGAGACGCCACACAGAGACCGGAGATCGGAACCGTCCATGAATCCCACTTGTGGAGGTTATCCTTGCTGGAAGCTACTTGGGTTCGAAGTCTATTTAAGGTAAAAAAGACCTGATACAAAATCTGAAATACTCAAATATGTTAGGGTTTTATTGTATTGCAACTTTAAATCGGCAAATAGAAACGGTAATGGTGGATTAGAAAACTACGGATTGCGAAGTGCTACAATGTTTTTCAGTTCTATTGAAAAACGGCCAGTTTGTTAATAAATCCTGCCTTTGTGGATCGCAACAGGTATACACTTCTTTTTATTGAGGGTGGAAAGCCATCAAATAACTTCTCCCGCTCCGGAGCAGGAGGGCGTATCAGGATTTTACTGACTAAAACCCACCCATGTTCCTTCAGTTGCCTGTGTGGCAGGTGCCACGGTATCACTTTCGAACAACCCGCATCCCTCACATCAAGCTATACATTTGCAGTTTACGCTGATCTCGCAGTCTACGGAAATCCTATACAATGCGAGATCAGCTTATACTGGAAATGTATAGCTTGATGTGAAGCCGTGTGTACCTAACAGTCAAAGTCAGCTCTACCAAATGTTTTACTATAATAAATGAGTTCGCGAGTTCACTCATGACATTCATGACACCTTGCAATATTTTTTGCCGTTTTCAAAAAGGAGGTTATCAATTCGACATGTTTATATGGTTATTTTTTGTGTATGTTCGGGCATAACTCCGTCAAATATAGAAGAATTTTCAAAATTCTTGTTTTCGTTCGAAAGGGGTTTATTCCGAAATGGTCCCATTTACATTTCATAAAGATCTGATGATGTGGTCCGGAGACAAACAACGGAACTCTTAAAAAAATGACAGCAAATCAACCTCAATTGCTGCTATCGCATAAATTTGCATTGTTTTGACCCCAAGGATGATGAAATTTAAAATTGGTGTAGGTTAGCTACTATAAACTAAAAAGTGAAAAGACTATTACAAAAAAAAACCGATAGAAAACCTACATAGTGAAAAATTTATTTCGGAAAGCGGTGACAAAAAAATTAAATGCATATCCAAAGTCACCGACTTCCGAAGTTAAAGTTATTAGTAAGTAAGTAAGTATTTATTTGCATAAAACATGGTATACATGGTGTTACAATAATTTACAATAAAGATCTTACATGTTTTGCCTGAATTGTACTTAGCATGCATATGTTCACTTTGTAGTTTTTTTTTCCGGAACTCGATTGTTTTTTATTTTTTTAAACCCTGACTAAAATTCTGACGTGTTGTTACGAAGAATGTGGAAATAGTTTTACCAAAAGTAAAGCGTTTGTCAGCAAAAATAACCTAACATATATCATCGTGTCTTGTTTCCCCAAAGGATTGGGCAGCCATGTTTAGCCTGTTATCTTTAAGTGTAATAAGGGGCGACCCTATCACCATCAACCAGTCACAAATCCAAAGACTCCGTCTGCTACTGAGAAATTCTATATAGAAAACCTCAATAACACCTTGCCTGACCTAGGAATCGAACCCAGAACCACTAGACCAACGAGGCAGTCAAAAAATAAATAAATCCTACTATCATTATCATCATCATCAGCTTACAATGTTCCCACTGCTGGGACACAGGCCTCCTCTCTGTGAGAGAGATTGGGCCGTAATGCACCACGCGGGCCCAGTGCGGGTTGGTGGATGTCATATGTCTTCCGAATTTTTTGTTCTAGAACATGCCGGTTTCCTCACGATGTTTTCCTTCACCGTTTTGAGAGCAGTGGTAATGAAATAATTTACACAAAGTAAAGCGCCTGGCTGGGTTCGAACTCACGACCTACATACAACTCGTAAGTCGCGGCCGTTACAACTTGGCTACCATTGCACTCAAAATCCTACTACCTACTAATATTATAAATATGAAAGTTTGGATGTTTGTTAATTAATCACGCAACAACGCCTGAACGGATTTGGCTGAAATTTGACACACATCTAGGTTATAACCTGGATTAACAAAAAATATAATACTTTTTATTCCGGTAGTACGTTCCCGAGGAATAATTTTCGACAGCTACAAGGGCGAAGCCGCTGGCAAAAGCTAGTTAAAAATATATACCTAATTAAAAGCCTGCATTTGTACACTCACTAAACTTTATAAACTCGTATCTCGATTCAATAACAAATTTATATTTATTAAACAATTATTTTATTCCAATAAAGAATAAGGCGAAGGTACACCACGGGGTTGCCAGTATCTTTCTATCTAAACAATATTGTATTTTGCGATATGCATGACAAACATTATCATTTCATTATTTTATGTTAAATTAATATAATTCTGTAGAGTAAATAATTAGTTGGTCTATAAATAAATAAATAAAATAAAAATCTTTATTTCAGACATGAACACATACATGAACAGTCCATAGATTGGTTATGCTGCCACTGCGTATGAAGTTGATTGGCTTGATTTCAACCTGCACCCTAATTGCGTAACTCACGATTCATCATAATCTGTATCGTTTTGAAACGGACTGTTAAACCATTGCTTCATATGTTCGAAAAATGTGTCTGTTCGACAACATAAATAACGCAATGAATATTGTTTAACTGTGAAGACGAAACCAATTATGATCAATCGTGAGTTACGCAATTAGGGTGCTGTTTGTGCAGGCTTAACATGACACTTCCTATTTCTACTCTACTATAGAATCGCTTGTTGTTTTTCGCTTGTCTACATCTCGTGCTAAGCCTGCTGGTAGAAAATTTGAGTGAATTTTAAGTACGGGTTTTGGTTTCGATTTTCTTTTTCAATATATATACTTTAGGTTGCTTGTTCAGGAAAATGATTCAAACTGTGTTGTTTGTGTGTATCAAAGAACATGACAGATTTCATTAAAGAGTTTTATTAAATGGAGTTTCAAATTTATTATTGGTAGGTAGATATGATCTAAAATCATTCTAGCGATGCATCGTATTTTTAACCGACTAAAAAAGAGGTGGTTCTCAATTTGTCTCTATCTTTTTTTTTTTTTGTATGTTTGTTACGCGATGTCTCCGTGAATTGTCAATGGATTTCAAAAATATTTTTTTTATGGATAGGGTATGCTATTTAAGGTATTTTTTACGATAGGCTCGATAAAACGTTTTTAATCCACACTATGTACCTTGATGACATTCTGCTACATCCTGTCACTGTTTACATCGCAAGTAGTGGCTTACGAAATGGTGTAGGATATGTAGGTAGGTAGGTACTATAACTAAAAAGTGAATAATATCTTTAATTTCGGAAGTCGGTGAAAACAAAAACTAAAATACACATCCAAAGATAACGACTTCAGAAATTAAAGTTGTCTTTTCAGTTTGTAATGTTTTTTCGAGAGTCAGTTGTTTTTTTTTTTTTTTTTTTTTGTGGAAAACAGTTTTTATATCCATAAAAAATCATGTTTGGGGTCACCCAATAAATTCCCAAATGCAACAGAATTTATATAAAATTAAGTATATGCCAATTAAGTTAACGAGAGACTAATGGGAGGTGGTGAGACAGGGTTTTTGTTTGATTTTATGAGGTCATAAATGATGGGTCATAAAGTATAAGGTCATAAAATATAGGTCACAAAGTATAAGGTCAAAAACTGTTTAAATTACGCAGTACTAGTATTTCCACCATAACATTAGTAATACCGTACTTTGCTAAAATCTATTGAGACATAAAACAGTTGACAGTCTATTTTATTGTTCGAAGATAACGTTATGTGATAGACACATAATTAGCACACCTGTCGCTTCGGCAGTACAACATCGTTACTCCACAATGGTTTTAACTTCAAAGCTATCACCGCTTTTAACTGTATCAGCATTAAAAAAATCGGACGTCATGCACCCTCGCGCAGTTAGTGTGCTCTCTTGAATGTTTCCTTCTGATTGAAAATTAAGATACAGTAGACATTTTATTTTACAAAACATTCGTTCCTTATCATATGCAAATGTTTCCAAAGCTTTTTATGTTTATCGTAACTATCAGAAACTTTAGGATCAAAAGGGTAACAGGTGCGATTTTTTGTCGTGGGGTGATCGCCCCGGCACTCCGCGTAGTCAAGCATCACTTGATTTTGGGATTAACGTCGAGACTCCCCTCCGAACGCTGACATCCATAAAATGTCCGGATAATTGGATGGATACATCCATTTCGGTGGAAAATTTAATTGTAATAATTCTCTTTCGAAAATTGTTACGTTGAGTAAAATTTAAACGCGATTTAATTTAGCTACGCACGTGTGTCCTATTTTGTAGTTAATTAAGTACTACTATGAATTCATGTTGGATTAAGTGATTTTGTAATGTGAATATGAAAATGAATATCGAAAATGGAATTAATTTGAATAATCATTATTGTAACGAAATAATGAATTTCCTGAAGTTATTTGATTACGTATTTTGGTATTTATTTATATTATATTATGTTAATTCGTTGAAATATGTAATGAATATAACTATAATGCAGTGACTACATGCAGTGATCAACTACAACCTGTCGGGTAAATGCTCACATGTATACATTCTAGATTAAAGCACAAAACAGCTTTATAACACCTCTCTAAATACAAACTTTAAAAATATCTAAACATACATAGTATTCATTCATTGTTATGCAAATAAATTAACACGCTATACCAATTTGCCGTGCTATAGCAATTGCACGCAACTGTTGAAGCATTACAGCTTTTGTTTTTTTACGAAGAATTAGGAATAGGTTATCTAACGATGGCGCATATCGGTTTTCTTTAATATGCCAATCCACTATATATATACACAGAGTAATTTGAATATGAAACGTATAAGGTTAATTAAATCTATATATTAATAAGTATAATAAAAAAAAATACCTAATTTTGACGAAAATTACGGCAAAGTTAAATGTTATATGGAGAAGGAGTGCAGAAGGCTAATAGGTATCATCATCATCATCATCATTTCAGCCAAAAGACGTCCACTGCTGGACATAGGCTTTGGGGGGTTTTGCCATAATCGCCACGCTTGGCAGGCGGGTTGGCGATCGCAGTATGGTGGTAAAATGCATAGAGAACGCTGCTGCCCCATTCTCTAGTAAGTCCCTTAGTCGCCTCTTACGACACCCACTGGAAGAAATGAGATGGTGCTATTCTTTCACGCCCGGCAACACATACGGGACTAATAGCTATTATAAAAAAACAATCCACTTAAAAATTAAATGAAATATGGTCGAATTACTACCACATTTATTGACACAAGTATGTGTAAATAAATTTACATTTAATTCACCTTTGTAGGTCAAAATTAAATGTGAAAATGAAATTGCAACACCAACACGAAAAAGTAATCTGATTGTGTAGCTGTATGTAATATCCTGCATAATAATTGTTATATGAAAATGGCTGCGAGTTTTTTATGGATATTCATTGTTTGGGCGACACTGGTGGACATAGTCGATTTTTTCGCGACCAAAACCATACAGTGTACAGATTAGTCTGGCTGTCGATGGCCTAGGGAAAGGTTTGGATTCGATGTCTACTGTTTCATGTTGTGTCCGCAATGAATGGATATCGGACGCTAACTATCATTGATAGTTTGATACTTTAATTTTCTTATTTGTTTTGATAGATTTAGGGTTGATTTTTCAATAGTCAGATAAGTAACTTTTATCTGAAGAATAAATCTGTCAGTTTCTATAGAAAACCTGTCAAAATGACATATTTTTTCCAAAGAAAAAAGTTATTCCTCAAATTAAAGTTATGTGACTATTGAAAAAGTAGCCCTAAGATTAAAAAAATATTAAACGCCGTTAATTCTTGTCTACTTGAAGCACTTAGTCAATTCAAAATGATTATGTATCAGTAACAGAACCTCCTATTTCGAGTAGACACAAATTCTCAATTTCATCCTGCGTAGAATTTATAGATGTTTCTCCATTAAGTATTAGACTACTTAATCTGTTTAGGTCTTTTAATTTAATTAACTTGTTTTTTGAACCTACTAGGATCACGGCTTCTACGTCGACTTGTCTTGATAATATATTTAGTGATTGTGATGCCAAAAATAAATTAGTATTATCTTACTTGACGTCTGACCACTGTGGATTATTGGCTAGCTTCCCTGTACCATTACATAAAAAGCCGCATAAAGTAGAATGCAGGCCATATACAGCTAGTCGTTGCAACAAATTTAAAAATAACGTAGCTCATAGAATTACACCATCTATAGCAGAGCACGAGAATCCTAATAAAATCTTTGGATCACTTTTTGAAGTTGTGCAAAAAGAATACCAATCAACTTTCAAGACCAAAACCATTGAGATTAAAATGGCACCTCCGTTGCCTTCAACCAATGGGCCACTCCAGGTATTTATAAAAGTAGAGCGAGACTATACGAGTGATATGGTTTGAAAAAATACAGGTTTGGTAGTCCTTTTTAGAGTATGTCCGAAATTATTCAAAATTATTTGAAAAAATCTGTGTCTTTGCTAAATCAAAATTTTTAAGCGATACAATTAAAAATTCCAATAATAAAGTAAAAACCACTTGGAAAATTATTAATAATGAAACGGGTAAGTCGGTTAAACAGGAAAAGCAACTAGAGATTATAGTCAACAATAAATTAGTTAGTGAAGAGTGCTGACGTAGCTGAGGCATTTAATGAGTTTTTTGCCAACATACCTTTAACTACGACTCGCACCTTAAATTCGTCCCCGTCTGAAGCGGAAAACCTTTTGCATAGTAGTGTGCCCAAATGTAGTCTCTTATTTAGTTTCGAACATGTAACGCCTCGTGATGTAGTTAATATTTTTAACACACTTAAGTCTAAAAACACTGGTGATTACTGGGGCATCTCTATTAAACTTTTAAGTAACATAATCGACATCGTAGCCCCCTATCTAGCTATCACTTTTAATAAATGTGTTGATTTAGGAACGTTTCCTGACCTCATGAAGAGTAGTAAAGTCATACCATTATTTAAATCGGGTAATAAAAATAACGTTGGCAATTTTAGGCCCATTTCTATCTTACCTGCATTTATTAAAATATTTGAAAAGTTAATACTCAAGCAGTTGCTAAGAAATTTTAATTTAAATAGCCTCCTTCATGATGAACAATATGGCTTTACAAAAGGTCGTTCGACTACAGACGCGGGTGTTGCCCTGCTGAAACACATATTTAACGCATGGGAGAACTCACAAAATGCTATTGGAGTTTTCTGTGATCTTTCCAAAGCATTTGATTGCGTGCACCATGACACGCTTTTGCGTAAATTACGTCATTACGGTGTTCAAAATGAAGCGCTTAACGTAATAAACTCCTATTTAAATAATAGGCACCAATGTGTAGATATTAATGGTGTGAAATCTTCCGGGCTACCAGTTCAATTAGGTGTACCTCAAGGCTCAATACTGGGTCCATTCTTATTCTTAGTGTACATTAATGATTTACCATTCTATTTAAAGGGTGTCTGTGACGTTGTACTGTTTGCTGATGATACCTCTCTTATCTTTAAAGTAGACAGGAATAGACAAGATTTTGACGACGTAAACAGTGCACTCTCAATGGTTACGGATTGGTTTACCACGAATAATTTAGTTCTCAATGCTAAGAAAACTAAATGTATAAAGTTCGCTTTGCCGAATGTAAAAAATCTGGGACCCAACATCGTCTTAGAAAATGAGGTGCTTGAAACTGTAGACTCGGCAGTTTTTCTGGGCATAACAGTAGATGCCAAACTTCAGTGGGGATCACACATATCAAGCCTAGCGGGAAGGCTCAGTTCGGCTGCCTACGCCGTCAGGAAAGTAAGACAATACACTGACGTTGATACAGCTCGGTTAGTCTATTTTAGTTATTTTCATAGCGTTATGTCCTACGGCATTCTGCTGTGGGGCAAAGCCGCTGACATTCAAAATATTTTTGCTCTGCAAAAACGAGCTGTACGTGCAATTTACCAATTAGGTGCTAGAGTTTCTCTGAGAGATTTTTTTAAAGATATTGGTATTCTCACGGTGGCATCACAATTCATCTTCGCTAACATCTTATATATTAGGCAAAATATACACTTATACACTAAAAACAGTGATATTCATAATATTAATACCAGAAATAAGGACAAACTACGTGGTCCCTTTCACCGGCTTCATAAAGTTCATAACTCATTCGTTGGGCTCGGTATCACCTTTTATAACAAGCTTCCCTCTTCTTTGCTAGATTTACATTTTAATGCGTTTAAAGCTCAAGTGAAATCAAATCTTTGTTCGAAGGCATACTATTCAATCAACGACTACTTAAACGATAAGAATTGTTGGTCGCTGTGATTAACTCAAGACAACGTTTGTGTTCTTTCACCAGAATTAGCTTACCTACTGACAGGTTATATGAGTTACTCCATAGCATTGTTTATTTTATTTGACTGTATAAACCATTTTTATTTTTATTTTTTTATTTTTAATTTATGATATTTCCATTTTTTGATGAAATTTAATTACTTACCTATTACTGTATAGAATCAAGTTCTTCCAACTTATCAGACAGCTGTGCTGCTGGGGAGTTTGTTGCGCCACTTCTTCTTCCCAGCTAAAGCACTAGGAAGTGTCGAAGGGTGGGCGTTTTTGGGAGACTGTCTTATGTAATTTTGACGTTCGAAAAGTGCTGACTCTCAGCCTAGTTTGAATAAATGACTTTTGATTTTGATTTTGATTTTGATAGATAGGCACTTCCTAACGATATTCTAGTTAGGGTACCTATAAGAAACGTCACGTTTCAATTAACTCATAACGTTAATAGAATATACAATCATGTGAGCAAAGTCGCGGGTATAGCTACTAACCAATAAAGTTACAAATTAGTAATTGTAAAAATAAAAAACGTGTCAATGTTGTGAACTCCCGCATTGTGAAGTTGCCATAACAAACTGAAATTACCACAACGGACAATAAAAAAATTGCCGATGCAGAACCAAGCCAATTACATTGACTAATAACTTAATACCCGATCCTACATTACAACGAGTAAATGTGCTTCAGTTGACGTGTCGAACAAACAGACAATCAAATTGCGCTCAGCGATAACTACGGTGAGGAGCGGAAAGTGCTCGTAAAATTAAATAACATCAGTACCGAGCCAGTGCGCTCAAATTGTTAAAATCAACCGCGAGTTGAGAATGGACACATGGTTCTGTCAGAATTTATAAAATAAGTTTAAAAAACATAGAGGGACAACAGTACCACACGTCATTAGTTAATTGTTTTTATGTTTTGTGAATGGCATCTAGAAGGTCTACCGGACTTGCCTGTGGTTGCTTTAAAAAATTAAGGCCTCCAGCTAGGGCTTAAAGCAAGTACACGCTAAGGGCATCCCCTGTGGGATACGGACTTTGGATTAGGGCGTCGCCGGCGGCAAGGACGGACTAGATCGGAATTATTATTTCGAACTCATTTTAAGCTACAGGCTTAACGGCGCGGGCTAGCTCGAGCAAGAGGGCCTACTCTCGAACTCCGTCAACGAAGACACGGGCCCGTCCGAAGGTAGTTCGAGACTTCTTAGTGCATCTTACAGCCAATTGATTAACTTTTTTGGACGGGAATAACATATCGGGAGTAGGGACAGCTGTCAAATCGTGTTGTCATTCATTCTTAGTTCGGGCTCCAAACTAATCGTCTGTCCGTAAGTGATACGGAGTTGGAAACGCCCGCCCGTTACTTCGTCGAAACAACGGACTTTGTGCTTAGCGAGTAAACCCCAAGGGTCGGGTGGCATAACAAAATCCAGTATAATCTGGCTACTTATTCAATTGAAACTCCTTTCTAAGCTAAGCCTAACGGCGTAACACTCTAACCGTAGGAAAATGGCTTTATTTTTTTTAGTTCAACAAGATTCATTACGTTATTTACGTTGATAAATATATAAATTTTTCCAGTATATGAAGCAATGGATTAGGATTATATCTCTCAAAATGATTCAGATTGATAATTAGGGTGCAGGTTTAGGTCAAACTTGTTACACACGGCCTACTTGTGAAAACCTTTTTTTTTTAACCTGCGGTGGAGTTATACCGTTTTGCTGCTGTATTCAAGAAAAAATATAGAAACTAATTCTACAAATGCAAGAAACATTGCGGCGCCTGTGGACTTGCATCGTCATCTAGTTTGATTACTAGAAATTACCTTCCGCCTCCCAATTGATACTCTTACTACTTACAATTTCATAGAAACAACATAATCATTAGGTTCTTTTACTATGCGTTACAAACAAAAAACATACCTATTAAAAAAAGTGCCTTGCCACCAACTGAAACGATTGAACTATTAACATAGCTAAAATAAAAGAATTCCAACCAAATACAATAAAGGAATCACCGATAAAAATATTACCATTAACCGCGACATGTGTAACGAGAGACCCCAACAATAAAATTCTGAAAAAAAAATACAAATAGCGTATCATTTTTGTAATGAACCACTCATTCGGTGGTGTGCCCCTAGCACAAGTAAATTATAATCACGATGATTATCATATCGGCCGACGAAAGCCATAAAATTAAGGCAAGGGTTACATTCACCGGACGGAACGATATACGCGTAGCGAGTTGTCGCCCAATGGCTTCATTAGTGCCAAATTGCTTCTTGTGCCGCCAGCCTTAATGCGAGTGTGTTATTGAATTATTATTATTGTTGGCTGTTATTTATTTTTAGGTCTTGTGACACGTGCTGGATGCTATAATTTTTATTTTGTTCAAATATCGCAATTATTACGGTTTTTGTAAAAAAAAAATTGTTTCTAGATAATATTACATACATAATATAGTATATATATAAAGTGAAAAGGTCAGGCAGTCCGTGTCAACTCCACACCCCTCTCATCAGTAGAGAAACGGACAGCAAATAGCCATTACAAAAAAAGTTACCATAAAAATATCTGACAGCATACTTTCCGTATGATTTGAGATAATGATGCATCAAACGGTCCATAGGGTGGAACATATGTCTCTCTTCGCCCCACGCCACCCCTTGCCAATTATTATTCGAGGGTGAAAAGGGGAGTGTATGGATAAAATCACTGTTAATGACCAGTTTGGAATTCCTGATCAACTATAAATCTGATAATTGAATGAATACCTACCACTGCCAATTAAACCCAATGTTTAGGAAGTGAATGCATCGTATCGTTTTGTTTTAAATCAAATGTTTTTACATGATAAAATGCAAGTTAAGTGATACTTAATGTCTTTCTTTCAATCCCCGGTTATCCTAAATACAAAATAAAAGCTGGCCCTAAAATATTATATTTACCTCCAAGTATCTACCTACATATTATATAAAACGGCAGTTTTGTGGATCAATCACGCCTTCTTTCGCTTGTGTACACTATGCGAATGAGAGTAAGACTGAAAAAGTGTAACATTTCGCTATGTACAAAGTGTCGTAACGTTCAAATTGTTACACTATTTTTGGGATAACCCCCATCCGCCAAGTGTACAGAGAATAACGTGCTATAAAGAACTTCGTTCCAATAATAATATTCTGCCCTGCTATTTGTATCTGCAGTAATCGACACTTTTGTGTTTTTCACTTTTTGCAGAAATAACATCCTTAGGGGCAAACCTATTTTATTTATTTATTTATTTTATTTTATTATTTATGTACACACAGTAAAATACATAGAAGAGAAATAAAAATATTTGGGTATTGGAAGTATGTTTTTTTGGTAACGAGATTAACAGCACTAGCAAGTTTTTTTTTTGTTATTTTTTTTTCGTTTTTCCCAAAACCGCTTTTTTGCAAGTGCTACATTTACAACTAGCAGGACAGCATTGTAACAGAACCATAACTAATTATTCTGTACATAACCAGTAGGAACTAAACAGTGGCAGCTCCTATAGTATCGGTACAAGGGTACTACCTAGCCCTTAAAAAAATAGGCCATCCATCATAATTACAGCTTATTGTTTCCCAGCAAAAAAACAAGTCAAATAGTTCTTGAGATAACAATAAACAAACAACAAACCCTTCTCTTTAATATTTTAACGTCACTAAAAACACTTGCAAATAACAAATATGTTTATTTCAGAGAGTTTTAATTTATACGTGAAAAGCGATTTAAGGTTCATCCACACATAGCAGGGCCGTGCCCGGGACGAGGCTACGTCGTCGCCGGGCCGGACACGGACGTGTGTGAACGAGTTCATATAAAATATGCTGACAAACCAACATTCTTTGGGCACTTGAATACTTGAATTTGTAACACATTTAAATTTAATTTGTCTGTAGAATTTTTTTTTTTCAAATTTCGTAACCCTAAAAAAAAAATGTTGTTTAATTAATTTTAAATGAGTTTAACATGTTTAAATAAAAATGTTATCCATCAGTTTAAAAATAAGTAAAAAGTGCCATTTCAGCATGAAAAGCAACTCGTATTTTACTATATCCACTAAACAACGAAATCACCAGCTGTATTCACTGCAAGTTTGACATAGCCCTCTCCAAGTGCATGGCATCTCTCCAAGTTACCCTGCGAAGATCATCGCTCAACCTAGCCTGAGGGCATCCTACGTTACCTATACCTATTAACAAACTACAAATTCCTGCGTATCATAATGAATCTAACCCGCTTTCCGCTTACAACTCAGTCACATACAACCAAAGCAAATCGGGAGCTTTGTAAAAAAAAGCAAATATGTGGGGTGTTATCAACAGGGGTTGGTGAACAAATACAATAAAATATTATCAATTACACGCTACTACTGGTGTCGGCATTATTACTGGCTTGTTTGTTTGTTTGGATATTACTATTTATTGTATAAACTGCGAGGATTATGACGATCATAATAATAGAGAGATCCGAGCGTGATAATTTTATTACTTGTGCCGCTCTAATGTCCATTTGCGCGCGTAGCATGATCATTTCTAGGATATTCTACTGTACTGTAAATAGAAGACGTAGCTCATTAGTTATTTTATAATTCTCGGAGCTCTTTTGTTTTTCTTTTTTGACGTTGCTCCATAGAATTATTTCCACAATCTGTCATTTTCTTTCGTTGCTTCTGTTGCTACGGAGTTCATGCACAATTTTAATTCGGTTGTTCTTTTATTTATTAACCGACTTCAAAAAGAAGGAGGCTATCAATTCGACATGTTTATTTTTTTTAATGAATTCTCGGGCATAACTTCGTCATATAGAGACGGATTTGCAATGGTCCCATTTAAACTTCATATAGATCTGATGATGAGTGTCGGAGATAGGCAACGGAACTCTTCAAAAAATAACAACAAATCAACCGCGATTGCTGCTATCGCATAAACATGCATTGTTTTGACCCCAAGGATGATAAAGTTTTGAATTGGTGGGGTAGTAGCGAAACAGTAAAATAGAATAACTTTTTTCAACAAAAAAGACAACCGACTCCCGGAAAAACACTACAAAGTGAAAAAAAAAATACCTACATATCCAAAGTCACCGACTTCCGAAATTAAAGTTATTTTTCACTTTGTAGTGTTTTTCCGGAAGTCGGTTGTTTTTTTTTTTTGGAATTAGTTTCGATTTCCAACTTGCTTGACTGCATCGTTGGTCCAGTAGTAGCAAGCACTACTGCTGAGGACGAGGTCCTGGATTCGATTCCTAGATCAGGCAAGGTGTTATTAGGTTGTCTATGTGGAATTTCACTGTAGCGGCCCAGAGGCTGGATTTGTGCACGGCTGATGGCAATAAGCTCGCCCCTATTACTTGGGACTTAGACATAACTGGCGCAATTTGGGTATAGGTACTATACTTACTATTATTCTTTAATTACTAAATTTATTGTTTTTTTATAAGAATATTTTAATAAAAAATGTTTGTTGACATTTGCTCGTCATCATGTGGCAAACATGTTTGTACTTGTTATTGTTGTGGTTACCATCTTGCATCATCATCATCATAATTTCAGCCGAAAGACGTCCACTGTTAGACATAGGCCTCCCCCAAACTCCGCCACTTCCACCGGTTCTGAGCTTCCCGCACCTAGCGGCCTCCTGCGGCCCCCACAAGGTCATCGGTCCACCTTGCGGGAGGCGTTCCAACTTTCCGTCTTCCGGCACACGGTCGCCACTCCAGAACTTTTCAGCCCCATCGGCCATCTGTTCTGCGAGCAATGTGCCCTGCCCACTGCCACTTAAGTTTGGCAATTCTTCGGGCTATGTCGGTTACGTTGGTTCTCCTGCTGATCTTTTCATTCCTGATTCGATCACGCAGGGAAACTCCAAGCATAGCCCTCTCCATCGCCCTTTGGGTGACTTTAAGCTTTATTATGACACCCATTGTGAGCGACCACGTTTCGGTTCCATATGTCATCACTGGCAACACGCCATCTTGCATGCATGTCTTTAATTGTATGTATGACACATGTTTATGCAAATAAATATTATCTCATCTATCTTATAGGTACACCTCTGACCAACCATTCGTGGAAAGATGGAGAGATTCGTGGATCCAACTTACATCTATTATCACAGGCCCACAGGGTAACCATTTGCGATAGTATACCTACCTTATTAATATTTAGTTTATATAACTTACTAGCTGACCGGACAGACGTTGTCCTGCCCGAACATTGCCACCTAAGGGTCCAATTGTTAATCTTAACCATCCAGGAACCCACTCAAACGCACATTAAAAATTTCATGAAAATCGGTTCAGCTGTTAAAGAGGAGTTCAGTGACATACACACGTACAGAAGAATTATACAGGATACGTTTTTAACCAGTGCCTAAACTGTAACCATGAATTCAGTATATCATTCTAGACACTCAGAAATTTCTCGTCGGTTAGCTAGAGAAAAACAGAATAGGTTCGTGTCACAAGCTATATGACGTTGTGTTGTTCTGTATCATCAGTCGTTCTCTCCATTACATCAACCTCAAAATAGGTTATAACAAAACAGCCAGCACGCTAGGAGAAAGAATATTTCAGAACCACGAGAACGTACAGTCGCCAGCAGGTCAAGCTATCCGAAACTGTCAAATTTTCCCAATTGAACATAAACCTTATTCCTTTGTTATAAAGTTGAATAGAATAGAATAGAATAGTTCTTTATTTGCACAGAAAGTAGGTACATGTCTCAGATGTTCAGTTTAAAGTGACCCTTATACTAACTACCTTAACTAGAGCATGCAAACAGTTCAAGTTATATTAATAAAGTATCCAAGAAATTTGACAGATTGGGGTAGCTTGATGTGCTGGCCTCTGTACTACCGGTATAAAAAGTAAGTATGTATAAAGTGTTGTTTTTACTAGTGTCCATGCATTTTTTTTTTTTTTTTAACTTTCCATGTGCCTTAAGGAACATACGAAAAAAATAATTAGCTGAATTGGTCGAGCCGTTGAGTTTTGGACTTAGCAACATTCATTTTTATTTATATAGATTCTGTAGTTGGTAATCTTCAATACTACTGTATCTTCCCTACTAACATTTTAAATGCGAAAGTAACTCTGTCTGTCTGTTACGCTTTCACGCCTGAACCGCTGAATCGTCATGAAATTTGGCAGAGATATAGGCTGGAATATAGAAAAGTACATAGGACAACCGACATCCACGCGGGTGGAAATGCGGGAAAAGCCTGGAAATATTATAAATGTGAATGTTTGTATGTTAACATATTTGGATTTTTGTTACTCAATCACACAAAAATGGCTAAACTAATTTGAATGAAAAGCACATAGATAGTTTATAACCTGTATTAACACATAGGACACTGTTTGTCCCTGTAATACGTTCCCGTGAGATGATATTCGACCTCAACGCGGGAATAGCTGGCTAAAGCTGGTGCAATAAACAAGCTATTATAATATAATTATAAGCTGGTGAATATAGTATCATTGAAGTCTTATCTTGTATACGAAGATGATGACATGACGACGTGACGCCAACGACGAAAATTTGCTTGAAAAACCACGTTCAAGAGTGGATGCATTATTTAGATATATCTTAGCTCGTTCGAACAAAATAATTATAATCTTCAATGAACTGGTAATTCTTTGACTAGAAACATTACGCTTATAATACATACGTAGTCAGCACAAAATTTTATTTTGAAATACGTACACACAATTCAGTAGTTCTAACCTACTTGAGAAATCCAGTCTCCTTTCGAAGCTGATTAATAAAAATAAAATTTTATAAAACTTCAAGAGATCTCAAACTTACTACGGTTACTGCACTCCTTTACAAGTGCGTTCCTAACTCCATTTTCCACGCTGGAGTCACAAAAGACCTCTTCAATATTACAGTTGAGGAAAATTTATGTAAAGTGACCTCATAAGGAGTACGGTCGCACAAATACTTACTCGGTTTTTTCATAAGGAATTTCTCAATAGCAGCTCGCGGTCTGAATTTGTGCCCGGTTGACGGTAATTAGGGCTTTCAAATACCGGTTTTTTTCAATACCGGTACAGGTAGAAGGGTTACATGGAACGACTGCATGTCCTCCACAACCCCGTTACTGGGCAATACGATACCCCTTACTAAGACTGGTTGTCAGACTTTCGGGCTTCTGACAGCCGGGACCAACGCTTTAACGTGCTTTCCGAGGCACAGAGGGGTCTTGGTATGTAAAGATGGTCACCCATCCACGGACCAACCGTGGCAAGCGTAGCTTCGATCGATCGACCCGTGCAGTATTGTTACTTAGCCACAAGCCCCCAATTTATTACTTCTTTATTGTTACAATTTATTTCGTAGAGTTCTAAATTCTTCAACAGTTTCTGTTGTGCAGGACCTATTCACCTAACTATGTAGATTATGTAGATTTACCTACTAATGTCTATTTATTACAATATTCTTGTCAATTATTGCTAATAACATGAATTATACCCAGCTGTAAATGTAAACGATGTCCTCATAACATCAAAATCAGCCTATAATGTTCCCACTGCTGGGACACAGGTCTCTTCTCTGTGAGAGAGAGCGGGCCACAATCCACCACACGGGCCCAGTGCGGATTGGTAGATGTCACATGTCTTCGATTTTTTGGTTCTGGGACAAACCGGTTTCTTCGAGTGTAGTACTATGAAACAAAGGAAAAAGAAATGGTCTGCCACTGGTAAAAAATTTGGTAGACGAAGTACGAGTCCACACCGATTATTGTTGGGTCACAACTGGAACCTGACCTAATCTAATGAGAGGAGGTCCCTTAACAATCCTTAGTCAATGCTAGCAGTTTACCAGTCGCTATCATGCCAAGCTTGCTCTATCTCAACGAATGAAAGTGGTTGCATTCACATGAAGCTAAGCTGACTTGGCGACGGGATTCTCAAACTGAGCCCAGTATAGCGAGAGGTTTCATGACGAGCGAGCAAAGCAAGCCTACGGTCGATACGACTGAGCAGTGTATGTACAGACGCCAGCACATCAAGCTACCCCAAACTATCAAATTTTCCCAATTGAACATGAACCTTATGCTCGTGTGATAAAGATGAAAATCTATGAAAGAAATTTGATAGATTGATCGGAAAAAAAAAACAGATGATGTCGGCGGGCCCTATCTGACTACTCTGAGAAGAAAGCCCGAAACAAACTCAGAGGTCACAATAACACGTTGTATCACACTATCAAACAGAATCTGAGTCATTATGACGAATACTACTAATCCATTGCAATACACATATATTCGGAAAACATTTCTGCTCAACAACTTAAACCAAAAACGCAATGGATGTTGTTGAACTGTCAAAATACGCGTATAAGCCATTCCTACGTTAGCCAATTCCTGTTTAGTGATTTCCCCGCGGTATAAGCTGGCCTCGCATTCTATTGAAACTCCATACTACGCTAGCCCCAATTCTTCTTGTTTTCATGTCGATGGTACTCTTATTCGTTGTTTATAGATTGGTCGAGGCTAACGGGTGACCACGTTCATGTCCGCATCAGTGGGATTATTTAGATCATCCGAGGTGCAATTGAATGAGCACTTAGGATACCACAGCAACTAGGGCATGATTTGATCAGAAGCAGCGCAGTCGCACTTGGTGTTGGATGGGTCAATAATGCCCACTTCGGTATATTATATCTGCAGCGGGCTACGCAATCAATTGAGAACTTTAAATATAGGACAATATAGATCACGCCCGGGCGGGAAATATGCCTGGAGTTCAACAAAGTCGGGTAGGTGGTGGCTTCATTCCCACAATTTGCTTCTCTCATTGTGTGGTTTGTCCTGGATGGCCTGTGTACAGCGTATGAAGCTCTTACAAATTTTAAGCCTAACTGAGGTCGTTCTGTAACCGTACAGACTAAAGAGAATAGTAGTGTGGTCACTTCAGACTTGTTGACGCACACGTATCGGAAAACACGATCTTTTCTTTGATAAACAATCGGTGGTCCATCCAACACAGTTTGACTGTTGACAAAATCTTTTGGTTTCCATCAAACGAGTATTAATAAATTTTAACGTTACATACATACACTTGATATTACACTCACGATATTAAAAATAATGCAGGTGAAGTAAACAACACACAAAGACTCATCGAAGGGTGTACAATAGGGGATAATTTTTCTCAGAACAACGCACAAAGACTTGTCGAATGACTTACAAAAGGGATTTATTTTTCTCAGTAGTGACACAACAAAGGTCCACAAAAGAAAATATGAATGGAAATAGGAAACCACCTATGTAATTTTTAACAGGATTCATACGTAGAAAGTTAAATATTTTTTATTACTTTCCATTCTGTTTCTAAATACAAAAGAGAATGAAGAGGAAATATATTATCTTTCTACACCGTATTTTTACTGTTACGAGTGACTGAATATCGAGGCAGCCCAACCCTTCTGGCGATGCACCGGAGCTGATAACAGAGCGCCGAGGTACAAAATGTTCTGTTGTATCTAAATCCAAAAAAAGTTTTACAAAAAGAGGACACCTTGCTGATCGGGCCACTAAATAGTGAGCGGCCGTTCACGAAGCGGTGTACCTACCTACCTACTGTACTTTACTGTAAAATGTTGGGATCATACGTCAACGTAACGTCACATTGTTCATGCGTTTAAAAACAAATCTATACTTACTATTATATCTTAAAACAGAGGTATTGTGAGTTTATTTGTTTGTTTTTTAGTTTTACCCTATGGGGCTTAAACATAACTGACGAAATGTGGGTGTACACACGGCTACTGATCAAGCTATATTTTCCGGTTTACGCTGATCTCGCACTGGACGGAAAACCTAAGCAATGCGCGATCAGCTTATACTGGAAACGTATAGCTTGATGTGTAGCCGTGTATAGTATAGGTACTCCCACATTTCGTTGCATTGTTCTCGAGTGTCATAGGGTACTTATCTATATTTAAAATATTATATTTTTAAATTGTCTTGGAAAAGCTAAGGCTATAAAAAAAAACTTTTTAGTTATAAAGAAAAAAGCTGCATTATAGTAACATATTTTACGAAATACACAAAGTGCTTTCGTAATTACACATTGGCTCGATAATGTTTAATTAAGTTTATAAAAAATCTTTTGTTTGGAAAAAAATCTTCATTTTATAAAACAGACCACAGTCCTCACCTCAAAAAAGGCCATAATCGCTTTCTTCCTGCCCCGACAGTCCCAAATTCACAGACCAAATGACAATCGATCACACACCTTAAACCTTTGGATTAAGAGTTTTGACAGAACACGACTAAAGCGAAGACAGCGCAGGTGAGCGAGTTTTGATTAATCGACTAAAAGAATCGGATCGGAATCGAGTTGAATCGACTTTTATCACTTGCGCGTTGATAGGGTTAAGTACCTACTAAGCTTGGTGTTTTAGTGTAGTAATAAACTGATATTTTCGAAACTTTTGATTTTTAATGTCTGTGCATACGTCACCAAAAGTTTTTTTTTTTTTTTTTAAATAGAAAGCCCGAAGTATTGAAATGAATAGAATTTAAATTTTGTGGAAAATAACTTGGAAGTTTAAGGTTTTGGAACGAAGTTCCTTATCGCGCGTTGCGGAAGGAGGCTAGCCGGAAAATATTAAGACCAAAAGTTGTAACGAAACTTTTTGCTATAGGTATCATTTAAACCAGGCCACTCTGAAGTATTGCGAAATAAAGTTTTTAAGTATGACAGGCTGGCCAGTTATAAACTATTTTGAAAATATGATTATTTGTAAGTAAAAATAGGTGCGTTCCAATTTCAAAATAATTTCCCTCCACATTGTTTGCGAGCTAATTTATATTAAAGTGTCTCATTAAAAAATGTATCTGCGCCGGGAACATTTTCGCGCTATAATTTTGGACGATTTCAAGTGTCGCGGAACTTCGTTCCATCCGGGTGTCCCTTGACACCTCTCAAGTTTTTTTTTTTCCACGATTAGTACTAGGTACCTACTCGTAGTTACCAAATAAATGAAGCAGGTTTGTACACACTATTTAATTTTGAAGCATCTCCAACCAAAAAATACATCAAGAGTTTTAATATTAGTGGTCTAGTGAAAAACTCAACAAGTATGTTCCAAGTACGAGTATGTACCTACCCATGCCACTGCATACGAATCAAAGCGCTCCCAATTCGTTCACACCGCTTTCCTCCCGTAATTGAGCTCACTATTATTCCTCTTTGCACTCAAACCTATCGGATAACAAAACATTTTTCTATTTTTTTTTTAATTTCTCGAATTTGCACGCACAGCTTCGGTCAGACAAGGGCCGCGTGGGGGTCTCATTATGGGCCGCGGCGGGCAGACACGCGCCCGCCACGCTCCCGCCTTCATTACCCACCGTTCTCCTAACATTATTGTTTCCGCCACGCGTCTATTATAGCGGTTTTAGCTTTTTTCCCTTTTTACTCGAGTAATCGGCTAGCGAGGGATTAGTCGATCCCGACTGATATGTGATTTGATCAACATAAACATGCTATTTAAAGGTTTGAGAGGTTAATAGCTGTGTTAATGGTCATCGTGTGTGATAGAGGATGTGTTGCGTTTATTTAGTTATTATTGTGCTGGTGATCCGTTATTTGTTTGCGATTTTTGAATTGAATTAACTGGTGAAGACTGAATCGTACCAAAGATAAAAGAGATAGAGCAGAAGAGTTTTAATATTGGGTTTAAGATATATGAGCATCAACGACCACCATCTTAGTTAAATCATATCAACCGAGCCTTTCATCAAATTGTGAAACAAAACAGAAATGGTTTTTAACAAACTGTGTTTGTAGGAAGATACATCTTATGCATCTGTCACTATAACTCTCCTCTCCTCCTAAATGGATCGACCGATTCTGATGAACGTTTTCTTTTTTGTGTATGTTTGGGCGGCTCCCTGGATGGTTTAAATTCACAATTCGACCGTGAAGGTGGCGCTACCATTGAATTCTAGGAAACAAGACAACGTTGTACCTTATAAATAAATAAAAGTATTTCATAAATAAACCTTTAATCCTTACCAGGAAAGTTATTATAGATCAATCTCATACATTTCTAAAATGTTATTTCATCAATATCCAATTATCCATGTTCTAATCACAACATTAACGAGGATAAACATAGTTTTAGCAGTACCTTACAAAAATGAATAATACCTATAAGGATTATAAATTACAGGAAATAATTCCCGTTTCCCAGACATTCTGAGTCCGCTCGCCTACATAGCAAAATATTGAGGTCTGTGCTCCTTTTTAAAACGACTTCACAAAAAAGAGGAGGTTATGCCCTCTAAGACTTATTAAAAAAAAAAAAACAGTTTACGCGTAGCGGAACAATATACCTAAATACCTATGAATCGTATAGTTCAACACACATACCTGCTACCTACATATAATTCAACCAAATACCGAGAAGCCCAAGTTGCAGGAATAACATTATTAGTCTAACAAACTACAAAATACGAGCAATCTAAAAATGTTCTTCCATATCAAATAACAAATTCCTATTCACCGAATTCATTCATACAAATATTACGAAGGAAAACATCTCAGGAACATGGCTGCTCTTATTAAAATGTACGTCTCGAACTTTCACAATAACACTCAGCGACTTGTTAATATGAAAATTTTAAAGGAGAATGCGCAGAAATAAACGGCCAAAATCCCTAGTCGATAGAATAAAAACGACTGTGGGGTAAAAGGGCATAAATTACCTATAAAAATCTAAAATTACTTCCTTTAGAAAAATAAATGTTCCTCATGATTGGTTAGGTTAGGTATATTTTCAATAGGTAGGCTGTTTCACCACACTTTAGACGGTTGCAATATGGCCGCTTTATAAAAGATGTGACGATAATAGTGATTACTTTGTTAGAAACGAATTTCACTTTTAAAATCTGTCATGTATAAGCGACGAATACCTAATTTTTTTTTTATTGACGCTAGGTCATATTTGAGCATTGTCCTCTATTTGAGCAAATTGTATATATTTTAACAAGTAACGATACGCTATTTATTCGAGAATTATATTCAGATGACGCATGTTTATACGAAGCAGTTTCGAATGCAGTGTGTCGCGTCATTTTAGTCACACGCGTTATTGAGGTGGTAGTGAATTTATGCGCATACGATAGGCGAGAAGCATTAAAACAAGTTACCTTCAATATAAATATTTCACTACTGTTTATCATTTCTCAGTAAGTTTTGAGCACCATATTTCGATTTTGAAATTATTGAATTTTTTTAATTGTTTGGAGGTGACTGTGCACTCTCGCTCCGTACCATGACCTGGACCAGGGCCGGATGCGAGAGATCGCGGCCGCCGATCGCCTCCACAAGGACACGGCGGTGCTTTGCCCAAGCCGGGCAGACCACCACCGTATGCTCCACTGTTTCCTCACAGCGATCTTCGCATGGCTCACATAGTTCAGACCTAGTAATTATAGTATCCGAAGTTTCCAAGTTACATAACAATGTTATCTTAGTTATGCCTGAAGATAAACTTGTTGAAGTTCTTAGTTGATTTAGGTAGGTACCTAAGTCAAATTGACCTAACTTTGACATACTCTAAGTAGTCAACTTGGCTTAGGGTATTAGGTGGGTTAATACAATAAGTAAAGTAGTGTTGTATACCTACATAAAGAGGATAAAATCACGATCAATTAGGTGAATACTCAAATTCGTTAATATAGAACTAGCTTATGCCAGCGGCTTCGCCCGCGTGGCGTTCGATTTAATCCCACGAGAACGTACAACCGGGATAAATAATATCCTGTGTGTTAATCCAGGTTATAATCTATATGTGTGCCAGATTTCATCGAAATCCGTTCAGCTGTTTTTACGTGATTGAGTAACAAACATCCGAACATCTAAACATACAAACTTTCACATTTATAATATTAGTAGGATTCATGGTAACACATCAGCCAAACTTTACCATTTATCCTGTTAACAACAAAGAAACGCATTTTACAAAAAAATCTCAGTAATTCTTTTCCCTGCCCCAAAACATTTTTACTTCCTCAATTTTCTAGCATATTAAGGGCCCCATGGGGCGTTATTTGAGACTAGCACACGGTCATTAGCAAAGCCTGTCAGATTCTCCTCTCTTCGAGGACTTAGCAACGCGTGCCGGGCGCGTGGCCAACCCTCAACCTTATTTGTTCATACCTGATTTGTTCGAGTTTATTCGAACGGATTTTTATGCGAACTTTTTGATATATGGATCAAGTTCGTTTTTGTTTGCGGTACAGTTTTCAATGTGCGTAATCTTTGAATCCGTTGTGGTTCGTTTTATTAAATGGTGTATTCGATGGCAGGGTACTATTATTGATCGAAGATGGCAGGACTTTTTTATATAAATTATTTATACATACTAAAAACCAGACAGACCTACGTGTTCAATATAATAATGCACTGAGGGTGCTGCTGCGGCTGCTGTGGCGTTGTAGTGCGTCAAGGATGTTTGCAGATAACAACATTGATGGTTTTGCCGCCATCATTAGAAAAAGATGTGCATCCCTGATGTCACGTGTTCGCGGCAGCACCAACAGTGTTCTCAGTGTATTCGCAGATCGGTGGGATTCCCTGATGTTGCGAAGGTGGATGCAGCTCCACGCTGATTTTTAATTATTTAATAGTAATCTGTATTTGTACTAACACTAGAGGATAAGCAAAATTGTTACTAACCCTATGGACTTTGTCTGAAATAAAAATATTCTATTCTATTCTATTCTAAAAAGTCCTAAGATCGAATTTGATGTTTCATTGTAAGCTTTAAAAAAAGCCTAATCGGTCTTTTTGCTATTAGTTTTTATAGTTCATAATCCTAGTGGATTACAGCCTATATAGAATAAAACTTGATTCATAAAAAAAAAGAATGTCGATTAAAAAAAAAAAAAACATGTGAAAAACACGAGCAACATTTCCAACAAATTTAAAAATCAAACAATTGATTCGTCGAATTATAATTTAATAAACGCTACCAATAATAAAATCATAATCACTAGTTTAAACTAAGTCAGTAGCGAGTAGAGCAGTGAACTATAGCTGCCGATGGGGAAGCTATAGCCACCTGCGAGATTCATAATAATAACCCACCCCCACCCCACTTTTGTGTGTAATCCCATCGAGTCCGCTACGATGGGTAAAGTACAGGTGTCGCATTCGGACATATCTGTTGACTATTAAAAGATTTTTATTAAAATTTGTTTTTGTACTGTACTGTGATCAAAACCTAATTTAAACCTCTTTGCCACGGTGTTTGCGACTAAGTATACTTCGCGATTTTTTCATTAAGTTTAATATAATATTAATGTTTTAAACCTTTCGGAATTAATTCTCCGAATGATGGTGAAAACCGCATCAAGACACGAAAGGCGACTTTAATACGCATAAATAAAATCACGTCTTGTTTCCGCGAAGGCTAGGACAGAACTGTGCCTATTAATTGCTCACCCACATTTGGCCATTTGTGTTTTTTTTTTAAGTCCCATGTAATAGTGGGCGAGCCTATTGCCATCAACCGGGCAAAAAACCAGACTCCAAATGCTAGTGATAAAATCCAGATAGAAAAATACCTACCTATTCTACATATTTACAGAATGCCTGGGTGTCATCAGTGTGGTTATCGAAAATAGTGATGTAGAAAATTTGTTAGTGCTTGATGACTTTAATACAGACGTTTCGCTTCCGAATATTTTTTTCGAAAATGTACTACTGGAATAAATACTGTGACGATCAAGAATGGCTGTGTGCGGACATGAATTATATTAGGTATGTCATCAAACACCTACACATACTTTAGTGACTCACATGGCACCACGAGTGGTCACGTACTTATATAATTGGTCTGATTTTTCCTGTAATGGAACCTCATGAAAAGATTCTGAGCACTGTGGCTTAATTGATGAGTATTATATATATGCAAATTATAAGCATATACGTATTGTCTAGGGCTGCCAAATTTTTATTTCAGGGTAAATCGTACATTAAAAAGAGGATTGTAACTATCATGTCCCATGTCATGTGGAGGCTCGACAGAGTTATACATTAGGGATTTTTTATGGACGGCCCTCATAGGATAAAATTTATGGAGAAATGGTTCGCAGCAAAAACGTTTTTAAAATAAAATGGTGTCAGTCAAATGAAAATAGATATTATAGCCACCCATAAAAACAATAAAGAGTACGGAAAATTTTGGAAGGAGACATAATTATAAATTGAATTATAAAGCTAGTGTGCCAATTAATGTAATGACGACCCAGGTATTCTTTCAAATATATTTGCAAAACAATTGAACCCAACATCGGGATGTCGCGCATAACGCCGGAAAATAGGGCGAATGTGGCACGCGGGGTCCATGGTGAGCCGGCGACGCTACCGACGCGGTCTCCCGGAACACATGGCCACGATACCAGCGTATTGCATGTCACTGCAGATGAGCTGTATCGTTGCGTGGGAGGTATGAAACGCGGAAAGGCCGGCGACCACGATCCTGAATTGGTATTTATCAGAATTTCTCAACTGTTAAATGCATATATCGACCAAAGCTATTTACCTGATAACTTTATGGGGACCTTAGTCATACCAATTGTTAAAATAGAACTGGCGATGTGTCCAGTACGTCTAATTACCAGCCTATATCATTAGCGAAATTTCCTCTAAAGTTTTTGTTGAACGCGTAATTATTACGCAATTCAGTGAAAACAATTTCCCAATAATTAACGCACAATTTGGTTTCCGAAAGGCCTGTCTACTGATTTGGCTATTTTTGCCTTGAAGGACGTTTACAAATACGTGTAAAGAAACATTAGTATGTATGCGTCTTTCCTAGACCTAAGCCGCGCGTTTGATAGTATCAAATAAGAATGATTATGGAATAAGTTGAGAAATTCTAAAGTGCCATAAAAATCGTAGACATTTTAAAATACTGGTATGCAAATCAAGTTGACGTGTGGCGTGAGGCAGGGTGGACTCACTTCCCCGAGCTAAAGCTCACTGCTCCAAGTTAAAATAACTTTGTTCAAGGCTTACTATCAATCGTTCTACACCAGTCAACTCTGGTACAGGTACACAAAGAGTTTTTATAACACTCTTCTTGTATAATAATGCCTTTAGAGCTGCCCTGGCGGTGTACTGCGACGGACATGTTCGCTGAGGACAGAGTTACTGATTTTCTTCTTTCTTTCTTTCTTTACAACAGGTATGCGCTTACTGATTTGTACTCTTAATTTTTATTTTCTTTATGGTGATGTAATAATTTAACAACAATACATTGTAATATTGTTATGCGTTAATACCTGAAAATAAACGATAGTAATAATAATAAAAACCCTTGTCCGACCTTGGAATTGAACCCAGGACCTCATGCTCACCAGTAACAGGAACCACCAACGAACGAGGCTACTTTAATCTATACTAATATGATGAAGAGGTAAAATTAGAGAGATTGTAAGTACGAGTATGTAGAGGGTATCCCTCGAAACTATGTATATCTATTCAGGATAAGTTTTTAACCAGTGCGCAAACTGTAACCATGAATTCAGCATATCATTCTGGACCCCCAGCGCAGAAATTTTTCGTCGGTTATTCAAAAAATAATCAGCTGTTCCATACATTTTAACCGCGTAGGTATTGCACTTTTCTATGAAACAGCAGATTTTTTTTTTATATAACCGAATGAAAATTTCTGCGCTGGGGGTATAGAACGATATGCTGAATTCATGGTTACAGTTTGCGCACTGCTTAAAAACTTATCCTGTAGAGTGCCTTAAGCTGTTAGGCAGCTTAGAATTAGTTTAACACTACAGAATGCTTCGGTTGATTTGAGTGTTTGCTGTAAGTTGAGCTGCTTTGAGCTGTAAGTTTCCCAAATAGAATAAACTGCTGATTCGACTCCAAATTATTTCACTAATAGAAAGCTACAGTATTTCCCAGTATCATAGGAAATTATTATACGTTTAAATTAGAAATTTCACGTAAATTTAGTCACGGCGAGGACTTTAATTATGTTTAGAATATATATTATAGGAGCTCGTTTGCAAATGGAGAAACGTTTTGTGAATTCCGTGGTTATTTTGCAAATGAAAAGGTCTTTTTAAATACAACGTATTAATTGTTTTGAAATTGCTAGCTGCGATTTTCCTCAGTTTTCTTAAAGAGCATTCGTTCGCAGTTTAGGTAAAGATGTGAGCTGTTAAGGCAAATGAACATGTAGATAAAATTTATCGTCCTTTCACTGTTATTTAAATTCTAATAGAACCTTAAAGTAACGAGTACAAAGGTCACTTTGATGCAAAATCTGAGGTGAAACGACTGAATTGACAATCTATCGAGCCAAAAGGAGGAGTTCTGAAAAAACAAACTAGCGAGCACATTCACAGGAAAGTTTTACAGACAACAGTAAAAAAAAATCCGGATGTAGCGGGATTAAATCCATTTTGAACGCATAGCAGAACTATCGAACATTACCCAGACCAAAACGTTCGTTGAAAAACGTAGGTAAGTGAAAACTATGACATTTTAAACAAAGCTTTTTCATTTAAAGGCAGTAAGTACGACTATGTTTTGATGTCTATTTTTGACGTTCAAAAAGTGCTGACACCAGCCTAGTTTGAATAAATGACTTTTGATTTTGATTTTTGATTTTGATTCATTTGTTGAGTGTTCCATTATTTTAACAGTTCAATAACTACTTTTAGTAGGTTTTTTTTTTGGAACGTCGCCCGGTTGATTAGCCGTCAATCGAGGAGACTGTCGCAGACTTTCTTGTGGTTGCCTCAATAACTTAGCTAAGGCTTCCAGCCAGGGCTTACTTAAAACGAAGTACTGCATCCTAAGGGCACCCCCTGTGGGGTACGGAGCTCGGCTTAGGGCGTCGCTGGGGATAGGCTGGATCAGAATTATTATTATTTAGGGACGAATTTTGTGACTGACGGTTCAGTGACGCTGGCTGGCTCGAGTAAGGGTCGGGATGGAAAAAGATTGGGACGTCTTGGCGAGGACGGAAGAAGGGTTTTTAGCATCGATGGGAATCCAAACTTAGTTATCGAACTTGACTTAGTAGGTACTTACTTACGAGTACCTATACCTACGTGTAAATATTGCTTACGTAACCAAGAACAAGTTGCCGAATTTAGGTTGTATTATTATGAAACTAATACGTGTTAGATACTATTTATCGAAATCGCTAATCGGTGCACGTTTCATCGTCATTATTGACTAAAAATTACGATGCCACTGGTATGAAATCTAGTTAAAGACTTACAATTTGAATCATGTTAAAAACATGGTCTCCATCATGAAATTGACGGCAATGTGGCTTAACTTAACGGTATTTATTTTATTTTATTCCGGGAAACTTACAGCTAACATAAACAATGTTATTAAACAATATGAGACTGAAGGCCATTTACAAGTTTCCACTGATAAACACTTAACTTAAACAATAACAAAAAAAAAGGTCGGTAGGTACAAAATAACGACTTACTTACGACTTAGGAAATAAATAATACACGCTTAACTAATGCAAATAAAACATAAATACATACAGAGCAAACAATTACTTTTCCTTAAAAAAGCTTTCAAACATCAGACGCTTAAGCCGAGAAACACGTGTATTGAATATATCCAAAACAAAATCAATAACATCGTATCAAAAACGCTCTTATGACCGATTCCTATAATTTACGGACAGTTGTAGGTTACAATTAAGACTCTTGTCATCACATCACCATCATTTCAGTCGAAAGACGTCCACTGCTGGGCATAGGCCTCCGTCAAAAGGGGGTTTGCTATAATCGCCACGCTTGGCAGGCGGGTTGGCGTTCGCAGTATGGTGGTAAAATGCATAGAGAACGCTGCTGCCCATTCTCTAGTAAGTCCCTCCACTCAGTTGCTTACGCCTGTTCGGGCGCCGACCGTCACTTGCTTCAGTTCGGGCGCTTTTTAGGAGCTCGCCACTATCGACTTAAACACGATTTATGACTCAATGGAGTGGTTCTATGATAAAAAGATAACTGTACTAAGAAGCTGATTAAAGGAACCATCTATTTCGTTTATAATATGCGTTTCGGTAGTGTTAAAATAATTCACAAACAGTGATCAAAATTCACAGTCGAAAATATTAACATGTTGTTTAGGTTTTATTTAAATACATTAAAATCTAAATCTTTAATGTATATTTTTTATACTTTATTTATTTCCTTTATTAATTTATCTTTACATCTAAATTAAAGTAAATGTATGTTTTCTTTGAAAACATTACCAGAATAAATCGGAAACTTAGTGTACAATTTCGCAAGACGGCGCGAACTGCGTCTAAACCATGTAAGGCAGGAAAGACGGTTTAACTCCGAATCTAGAAGAATTAGAACAAAAATACGCCTGGCCCTAGAAAGACACAGTTCTTACCTATAATATTCTACTAAAAAAAAAAAATTTGGTGGAAACTAAAATCATACAAACAAGACAAGAAGTAAGGGTTTATTTTTAAATTTAAATTTCGCACATTTTTGGTAGCTGTAATAACAATAATAAACAATTTTTATAGAAATAAAAATATAATTATTTCGACGTTTTTGTATACAATCATACAAGTAGTTCTCGTATAAATGAAAAAAAAAATACAACTTATGTCGTTACTCTCACATTATCTATATTGATTTTCAAATAAAATTCAAATTAGTAATAATAATTTATATTTACTAGTACTATAAAGTACTAAAAAAAAGCGAAACCGCACGCAAAACTTAGTCTCGGGTCCAACTCTTCAACCAAATGAAAAAGCAAACAAAATTACTGTGTATACCACCATCCTGTTGGCGAACAACGCAACTGCTAAATGTAACTCAAGTCACATGAAGGAGATTTTACAAAATATTTTACCCACTCTGTGGCTTTGCCGGTCAATCCTGTCTACAAATAACAATATTAAGATTCGAAAAATCTTTAAAACACTCCTTATTAATTTGTTCACAGTTATCACACAATAGTTCAGTATCAAACAATGATAATCGTAATGTAATAAGTAGAAAACTGGCGGCAATTACAGTCAATTCACAGCACACTGTCATTTCGTGTAGTATTATGACAAAAATCACCAAGTTTGAACAAAAATATATACTATATCGATTAGATCATTAACAAACGATTATTTTAATACTTAAAACTCACTGAAATAATCATAAATCTATTAATTATGGATTTCTAAAAATTACTCGCCCGTCCATGCTGACCACAAAATACACTCACTAAGAAATGTCACTTTTATAGTATTTTATTACGACATTCTCGCTCAATTCTCGCTTTTATTCTTTTTGGTTGTTAGTATTGTCTATGATTCGTTCAATTGCATTCCAGACAAGGCAAAATATACCTTCTAATATATTATTACAGTTCATTTTCCTGGACCACTACTAATGTAGCTCGAGTCACATGAAACATGTGGACGAACTTTTTTCATGTAACACGAGTCACATGAATCAACTACGACACCCACGGCAATTGGGGATAGGGTTACCAGGTGGGTCGCGAAAAAATACCGGACAACCCCAAACGGGGGGAGGGGGGGGGGGTATGCTAGGTCGTAAAAATACGGTTTTCATACTAAAAAAACTTAATTAGTATTAGTAACAAAATATAAAATGAGACGGGTATACAGTGGTGAAGTGAGAGCCCGCAGACGCAGATACAGACAGCGAGCGAGGAGCGAGCGCGAGTTTTGCGTTGAGGGATTTCATATGCCTACTTTTGTAGGCGATTGTTACCAGTAGTACCAACTTTCCTCAAAATACCGGACATTGTTCCGTCCGGTATGACCATTTATTTTTTACCGGACAGGCCTCGAAAATACCGGACAGTACGCTTAAATACCGGACATCTGGCAACCCTAATTGGGGATGGTGCTATTTTTTTACGTCCGGCACCACACGGAACAAGACTCTTGTGTCTTTACCAAAAATGAATCAAATGCCTCAAAGCTTCGCAGAGTACTAGACCGCCCTATATACTCGTAGAAGTAGCTATCACAAGAAAAATTTGCTTACGTAACTACTTATTTACCCAGTTTTTGAAAGTATAAATGCTACCATTGGTAAGAAAAACGATCCGTTTTGTTTATAGGAACCGAGCATAAAGAAACACATTAACTTAGTTTCATAAACAAACTTTCAGCGACGTCATTCAACGGTAAATTGCCCTGCCACTCTACACTACCAGGGGTGCGGGTTGTTCCTGCCAGGGATGCGGGTTCTTCGAAAGAGATACCACCGCTCCTGGCACACAGGCAACTGAGAGGACACGGGTGGGTTTTAGTCAGTAAAAGTCTCACACGCCCTCCTGCTCCACCCAGAGCGGGAGAAGTTATTTGAAGACATCCAACGCTAAAAAAAAACGGTTAATTGCAAACGCTCTGTAGCGTCTACCGCAGTCATAAGGTGCGCTTACACGAACAAAATCTGTTTCGGTTTGAAACGGATTGTTAAACCATTACTTGACATGTTCGAAAAATGTGTATGTTCAACTACGTAAATAACGCAATGAATATTATTGAACTGTCAAAATGAAACCAATTATGATTAATTGTGAGTTACGCAATTAGGGTGCTGGTCAATTCTCGTCTATGACGTCACGCAAACATCCAGGAATTTAGGGCAATAGCAACATGTAGCAACCTGTTGCTAGAGATACGGCCACACGATAATCATCATGCAATGTGGAGCAACTTAAAAGCTAGGCAATACGCCATTACCTAGTTATCGATACTGATGCCCAAGATGTGGGTAAAGTATTGCCAGCTATTTTAATTTGACCCTGTATATATTTAGGTGTTAATTTGTAAGTATAGGTATCTTATTTCAGATTTTTTAAACGCGTGTAAATATAGATTGTTTAAGAATTGTACATTCTTTAACTCACCACAGTAGGCATTTATTCCCCAGATTTTTCTGAAGGGAAACAAAAGGCAGCAAAGAATACTCCTTTCATCGATAAAAACTATTTCTCCACTTCCTAAGAACTATTTTAAGACTCAATGGTGCCGATTCTGTTGTCACAAAATTCTCTAAACTAGACTAAAAATCACCAAAATTTAGTTTATTCCTGTCAAACGACGATTTCCTATTCTGAAATTGACTAAAATGACACAACTTAACTATATTTTAGTTTGACAGCACTAAGATTGCACTGAATTATTAGTTTAGTGAAAATGGTAATTTTGCTATTCTGTTGTTGTCAATTTCATTATTCTATTCAACCTAAAATTTTGGTTGTCTAACTAAATCTGACTATTTTTAATCGCGATTAAATACGTATGGAATAAAATTAGTTGTCAAGAACTAAAATTCACACCGACACCTCGACTTCTGGTGCAAAAATAGTACTGATTTTTTTTTCTTTTCTTTTGCTTATATCTCGAAAACGGTGTGTCCTATAGCAAAAATAATGAAAATTACGACCCCCTTTATAAAACCTCAAACACCTCTAAAATTCAACATGTGGATAATATTTTTTCATATTTTCCATGAAAAAAGTGAAAATTCCATATAAATCACGTCGAGGCTGCCGACCCCGGCGCGCTGCTGGCTCTAAAAAAAAACACGGGGTAGGGCAAACAAGTACCACGTTGCGAAGCCAACACATACCACGTACGAGTCGCGATTGTCAAATTCGATTTTAATTGTGTCAAAATAGTTTTTAAATTTAGAGATATTTTTTTGCAGAATAGCGTTTAGATTCTCATAGTAAAAAGTAAGGAATTTTAGTTATAGTTTAGTTAGTTTAGTTCGGTGTACAACAGAATCGGCACCAATATCTATCAACAAAGATTTTAAGTTCATTTTAGTTCAATAATTGCACTCAAGTTCGCTGAAGCAAAGTTCCCGACGCCAACCTGTAAATATTTTTTTATAAGAAATGAGGATGCAACAACACCTTCTATTTTGAAACATTGCGAAGAATTTTTTTATTTTATTAACTAGATATAGTTACACAAAAAGAATCCAATCCACATAAAGTTCGTTCATTAATTCGCTTTGGATTTGTATTGATGAAAAATATCTGATGTATTTCATTGATGTGGCTTGGTATCTAGTAGTTGTAGATATATTTAAAATTGTATTTTGTCACATGGATCTTTTTGATATTAAAGATATCACCCTGAAGATGTGTTTTGGTATTTCAAAACTCCATTTCGGAAAAAGTGTGGATGGGATCCTCTTTGCGTAACTACGTCCAACTATCGACAGTCATTATGGAGCTCGAGGCTAAGTAATAACAACCGCACCAATCGATCAGGTATACCGCGTTTGGTCTGTAGATAGGTGGCCATCTTTATATACCAAGACCCATCCGTGCCTCGGAAAGCACGTGGGTCCCGGCCGTCTTCTGTGAATCGATGACGGGTCGTCAAAAGCCTGAAAGTCTGCCAAAAAGTCTTACCAAGGGATATCGTTTTACCTAGTTACCGTGTTTTGGAGGGTCAGATAGGCAGTCGCTCCATGTAAAATACTGGCATTCAGCTGCATCCAGATAGACTGGAAACTGACCCCAGAGTAGTTGGGAAAAGGCTAGGTAGGTGATGAATGAATCAATTGTGTAGGTAGGTACTTTGAAAGTTGATCGTAATACGACTAAGGGCGAATTTCACCAAAATTTTATACTTAGAATAAGTCTTATCCTGAGAATAAATTTTGAATTTTTGACAGATCTTCCATAGTAAAATTGTCAGACGTAAATTTTACTCTACGAATATAAGATATCTGACTTTGGTAAAATCAGCCCTAAGGGATTTAATTGTCAGGGTGTTTATGTGAATTTCGGGTTTTAAAAGAAAAGCAAAACTGAAAAAGAAAAGAATAACTTTGATTTACATTCAATGAGGAATGAGTCAAGTGCCCTTTGTGCGCTGTACGTACGTTTTACTTCTATCTAAGATAAATAATAACAATACTCTCAAACAGCACAACACATATCTCCACCACATTTCAGAAGGCCAATTCTCGTCATTAAAAACGTTTGCAGTGTCATCTCGGCGACAATCGAATTTCAAAAATTTGTCAAAAATTTATGGAAACTCGAGGAATTTTTGACATATTGACACTGAGATCAGACTGTGAACGTTCTTAAAATTATAAGAGAATTGCCCCTCGGGACACTTCTCATTCAAAAGCTTCATAAAAATCAAAACAACAAAGCAAAAAGCGCCGCATATCAAAACATCCATTCCAATTCATGGTTTTTATTTCGTGCCTACCACTCTTCCGAAATAATTGAACAATGAACTATGATCCGTGCCACGGGAAAAATACACAGTGAATAAACTCAACAATACTTTCGAAAAACCATTTCCCAAGAACGGCACCCTTTGTTCTAATAAAACCGGCCAAGTACGTGTCGGATTACGTGCAGTACCGGGTTCCGTAGATAGTATTGATAATTATATGGACACACTTAACTGCCCAGATTGTTTCTTTTAACCAGATATTTTGCAGAACCTTTAAGTTTTTCTGGTCTCAAAAATGGTGTAGGTATAGGCGTCTTTTCGAAAGAGTGAAACCGATTTTTGTACCTATCACAAAAGTTCTGTTATAGTACTAACTCAATACGCCACCCTAATTAATATTGCGTAACTACCATTTTTAATTATAATTCGAAAGATTGTAAAAGATATTGCTAATACATTGCTTCTTTAGAAAAAATCCTCAGAATATCATAAGAACAGAGAAAGTCAAGTTATAGAAATGTCAAAACCTAAGTGTGTATTGCAATTACCCCGTCGGGTGAACGATCTCGATATCCAATACTGTGGATGCGACTGCTTGTGTATTCACAGAGTGAAAATGCTGTGAGATAGAAACTGACAAACGGACAGACAGACATGATAAAACTGTAAAGACTAGCACATGCCGGGGGCGCGCCGCGCCGCAACGCATTGCAAAAATCCTCTTTCATCACTTTCTACATTTTCAATTATTTTAATCAACGCACACTAGAGGCAGGCAGCACCGCATTTTTTTGTATAAAGATGCATTGTGGTGCGGCTCGTTGCTGGTGTAATGTGCGCTTAGTTTGGGTTTCATTGTTTGACTATGAGCCCCTAAAAAGGGCGATACTTGGGTTTTGGTTTGCTTTTTGACCCTAACAATGGGGCAGGAGAGGCCACTAGGGCGCGCCACGTGGCCTAGCGAAGCCATTGTCTTGCTAGTCATTTGAATAAGAACTTTAAAATATCGTAAATTAAAATCCATTTTATGTGGTGGCTTGTGATATTTCTTGCAGTGGATGTTGGAATGAATATACGGGAGGATTTTGAGTCCGTATTCGAGTTGCTTGATTTTTATTTTTTGTTGTTGTTTTTTATAGTTTATTACATGTCATTATTTTATGCGTACTTCATCTGTAATAAAGGAATCACTTATCTTCGTTTTAAAGACATTTTATTTCTAAAAGAACAAATTACAGTTCACATATAGAGAAACTTAACTAAATTAACAATAGGTTGTAGTTGATATTACGACGTTCAAGCAATTCAAGAAACTGAACATAACAGTTTCATTGGAAAATATGTGCTTAAATCTAGTTAAAATTCAAAACACAAAACAGTACAAGCTAATCTTATGTGTGTGTTACAAAAAATAAAATATAATAAAATTGAAAAATCTAAACGTATGTGTCTAATATGTGATTCCTAAGGCCTTTTTTAAATGTTGGTATGCTTGTACACTCTCTGAGTTCTTTAGGTAGTTTATTGTATAGCCTAACCCCCTCCCACTGTATAGTTTTCCTGCCGTACAAGGTTCTCACTCCTGGTACTTCTAGGTCGTCTTGATTACGGGTATTATATCTACGCGTCTTTTGTGTATATGAAATATTTGTGTGTATGTTGGTCTTAAGGATCTTTCGTATAGTCATGCATGTATGGTACGTATACAATTGTTGTAGGTTAAATAATTTTGCTCTTTTGTAGACTACTTCTGTAAGAGTATCGTAGTTGTAATTGAAGAGGACTTTGACGATTTTATTTTGTGTTCGTTGTAGGTGTTGTTGATTTGTTTTTACAGCTTGACCCCATACTTGGATCAGATATTCCAGATGTGGCTTGATTAGTGTGTTGTAAATAGTATGTCTTAGCTTGTAGGGTACGTATTTTGCAATGTTACGTATGGCTCCGGTTAGTGGGAGGATTCGAGACCTTACGTAGTCGATATGCGCTCTGAATGTCAACTTACTGTCCACAATCAGGCCCAAATATTTTTCATGCGTTGATTTTCGTAACGGTTTCGTATCTTAAACATATCCAATGAATTGTAAATGAATAGTTAGTATAATTGATATCTTAATAAATAACATGATGTTGTGTCCCTATTCAACTCATGTCTCTCAGAACTAATACGTAAAAATTAATGATTTTCAGCCTGAACTCCAAATTCTTTTGTATCTTATTGGTGGGCTGGTACAGTCAGCGTCAAAAATTTCGGGACGAGCAGACTGTTCAAAATTATCTAAGCAACTAAAATTAATTATTAACTCAATGACACAAGGAATGTTTCGGAATGAAGACAATACATGACAAATGACATTCTGAAAAGAACTTTATCCAATTTAGATGAAGTTTAATTTTCTTAGTTGTTGAGATTATTTTGAACAGTCTGTTCGTCCCGATAGTATTGACGCTGACTGCACAGAACTTTAATTTACTTAACAAGTCTGCTACTCCTGCAGAGCGTGCGCACCTTCTGGCTGTGAGTAAGTGGGAGTCGAGTCCATGGCTTCATGCACTGCCTTTATCGAGCATAGGCACTTTGTTCGATGACACTACTTTTCACCTCGCTGCTTCCCCTCGACTAGGAGCTTCTTGTTGTTCTCTTTATTGCTGATACTGTAGCGAAGTTGTGAATAGTCTTGGACACCACGGCCTGTCTTGCAGACGAAGTGTGGGTTGCTGAGCGCGTCATGCGAACATTTACGACATCATCCGACGAGCTCCTGTCACGATCGGCGTTTCAGCTGTATTAGAAAACGACACGTGACGTGACAAGAGACCGCACGGCATGTCTTTATTTCCTTGGAAGACGGGTAGGTCTTCAGTGTGGGATACAATGTGTGTCGATACTCTTGAGACATCCCATTTTCCTGACTCGACCGTGCGGCACTGCTGCTGTGGCTGTGAAAAACCTCAAGTGGCGTAAGTATAACACCCTAAGCGCCACTTGCATGTTGAGTCGGGTTAAATGAATTAATGTAAACTTTGTAAACTCGTAGTTAAGTAACTAACATTTTAACTCTAATTACTAGTTGCGACGATAAAAATTAACACCGGTTAGTTAACCAGACGTGCGACAAGCGTGCACTGACTGAACAGGTACTTTCAAATCTGTGTAATTATTTCTTCAACATACCATTTAAGACGCTACTCTACATGGTACCTGCATGATCTGACCAATATAATGTCTGGACTTTAAAGGGACTGTCACCTCTGAGTTTTCTTCGGTGTTTCTTCTTTATGTAGTCAGATAGAAAAGAAAGTTCTCATCTATTTTGATTTATAAAACTTTTTGAATGAACCTACTTACAGATATACAGGGTAAGTTTTTATCCAGTGCGCAAATTTTTACCTTGAATTCAGCATATCATTCTGGAACCCCTAGCGCAGAAATTTTTCGCCGGTTATACAAAAAAAAAACTGCTGTTTCATAGAAAAGTGCAATACCTACACGGTCAAAATGTATGGAACTGCTGATTTTTTTTTTGTATATCCGGTGAAAAATTTCTGCGCATGGGGTTCTAGAATGATTTATGCTGAATTCATGGTTAAAATTTGCGCACTGGATAAAAACTTTTCCTGTATACACCATTGTATCATACATTTTTTTTCTACTGTACTGTAAAACGCCGCAGACACATGTTCGTATGTTTCTGAAATATTGCACCCCATATTTTAACACCTAGCAACATGTTGCAATGTGGGGTTACGGTGTACCCCGCCAAGTTATAATTACACACTGTATAACTTGCACCAATGATTTGGCGTAAATTTCCCATTATTTTGTATGTACAAGTTCCACACTGATTTTAGGAATGGAAAAATGAGGGTCCTTGAGAGCTGATTTGAGTATGTAAGTATTTCTTTACGATTATTTATTTGTTTTGTTAAAGTTTTGAAAGTTCAAATCTTCGAGAGATCTGTGAGGCATTAATGTAGTTTTGGTGCAAGGCTGGAAAAATATATCCCCAAAATCATGGTTGGAGAAGAAATCACAATAATAATCGAATTCTACTAACCTTTCGCAAGTTTATCCCAAACTTCTTTTTTGAAACAAGAAAAAAAGCAGATATCATCACCACACCATTCATTTATCGAACCGAATGGAGCGACGAAAAGGTCACGAAAAAAAAGTATCAAGAAAGTGACAAAAAGCCGTGTTCGAGATGACAACGTCATCGGAGCGATCTCGCTGGACGATCAATTATGTATGATTCATTGCGTTCGCGCAGGCTTGGTGTGTCACCAACTCGCTCCAAAATATTATGATTTTAAGATTTTATCGATGTTTCCAATAAATAAATCTGTTGCGACATTGTTTCTACGTTGTGGGTATTTGAGAAAAAAACAATGAGTTTTAACATGCAGCGTTTACCTCAGATCCGTCATTGTTTAATGACTGGAACGAAGATCTCACAGGCGAAATTAAGACGCAAGAAACTTAGCAGGCATGTGCAAAATACTATGATTAAATTCAGAAAAACGTGGCCCTGGATTCTTGCGAATTCAGCGAGAAAAGTCGCCTAAGGTCTAACGCAAAACGAAGACTTTTAAACGCGGGCGGTTTTGAAATAGCTGAAAGCACGCCCTGCGGCTGTCGTTTACTCGATTTCATTTCAGTTCCACGGCATATTTCTGGCGATCACTTATTTGTTGCTTTGGTTTTAAAAATTTGAATAGGTGAACAATGCCGCCGGCGCCACCACGTCATGCTGAGTATCTACATAGGAAACTAAGGAAACGAAGAGATACTTTAGCAAAATGTACATCGACATGCGAGAGCATTCCCATCTCATCCCGATAAGTATTTTTGATACAATATTACAAGCTGTGGGCCAGTAAATACAATACGAAGACGCTTCATTTAGTAAGGTAATTATATCAACAGAAATCGATTGCGAGTACCACTATTACTATGGGATAAAAAAAGATCGCATGTTTTCAAACCAAATAGTAGCCAACTGTGGTATAAAATTCAGTCACTTTAAAATACCTAGTGCGTGCACTAATTTAAAGCTATATAGGTATCACATTTTTGGCAGTTTCAAACCGGTTGCATTTAATCGCAGTGCGTGCTAAGCCTAAAACAGAATTTTTGATCTCGTGCTTTTCCTAATTAATGTTTGTGACTGCCGTAGTTCATAAGAGGATTAATGCTAAGCCGTGCCCGATACGAGTAGTTAATCCCTAGCAGCCAAACAGATATAATATGAACAAGATAAGCTTTGCTAAAGAGTGTACTTATAAATTCAAGTTGGCCTAGAATTAAAAATAACTTTTCAATTACGGGCTTCACGGCTGATAATTATTAAGCTGATAATTAATAAATAATTTAATTCAGGCAACAAAGACCTCTAACATACATAATTATAAAAAAAAAACACATATTAGTAGCACTTCACTTTTCAATAACTTTGCTTTGTGCTTTCCTGTGGAAAATGTCCGCGGAACCGACGGAACACCACGTCCTGCGGCCAAAAGTCCTCTTCCATGACGACGGGCAGATGATAACAATTCGGCACGCGCACCACGAACGCCTTAAAGTTGACGTTGCGGCGCGACTTCAATCACTGCACCCTCGGCGTATATCTTTTCTTATACATTTTTTATACACAGCCGACACTGTCCCACTGCTGATCAAACCCTACCGTAAATTCTTTCAGGCATGCTTTTCCAGGGCCACCTCGATATACCACCACCACTTATACATATCCACCTAATATAAACTTAGTCTTAAGGATGTCTACATAGTCATATTATATATGACTCTAAAGCAAACGACGACATGGACCAAAAGATTGAGTGTAGATTCTGTTTTAAGAACTAAGTAATATAAATGAAATATTTTATTTTAATGTACCACAAACGCCCTCAATAGCTAACTAAAAACTTTGATTGTGAGAGCTCTTCTCAATAATGCAAGTTCTGTGGTAATATCTCTTTGGTAACCGGGAATATGGCATAACGGATTTCTGAATAATATTTTGGACATAATAAATTCAGTTCCTGTTATGGTGTTTGAAATCATTTGCGGAAAAAGTAAACCTACTAAACTTACCTTATTTACTTTGAGTACATTTTCACAATTATTTTTAACTGAAATGAAGGATATTTTACAAAGAAGTGTTAAAATAAACATAAATTGCTTCAATAAAGATAAGATCATACAAATGTGATTCGCCTTCTTTTAATTGAAACGCTGATCTCTTCATAAAAAAACTGTAGTGGCTGCTGTTCTAGTCGCCATACGTAGGTTTACATTGTTTTTTTTACTATCCTCCACTGTCCCCCTATTAGACAAAAACCCCACTCGTTCCATTTTCGCGAACCGGTGCTTCCTCCTTTCAGCTTTGACGAAACCTATCCACCGTATTGTTTACTTCGGTTTTCATTAACCCCGACGCAAAAACGACGGGGTAAGTTTTTATTAACTTTTGTTTCAGGTACTGGAAAATTTTAACAGTCGGAATGGTTGTCCATGGTGCATGCTCGAGGTGGATATTTGTGTACCCTACCCACTTCATCATCTGCCAAGCCATTTCCCTACTATGTTGGCGTCGGCTTCCAGTCTAACCAGTTGCAGCTGAATACAAGTGTTTTACATGGAGCGACTGCCTATCTGACTTCCACAACCAAGTTACTGAGTAATACGATACCCCTTGGTAAGACTGGCTGTCAGACTTTCGAGCTTCTGCCGACCCGTAACGATTATCAAAGATCCACAAATGATAGCCGGGACCAACGGCTTAACGTGCTTTCTGAGGCACAGCGTGGTCTTGGTATGTAAAGAAGGTCACCCATCCACGGACCAACAGCGGCTAGCGTAGCTTAACCTGATCTATCGACGCGTGCGGTTAATATTACTTAGCCACAAGCTCCTATTACTACTACTTATTATGACATATTAGGTAGGTACTAGCGACGAAATTTATATCTGACCAATTTGAAAACAAAATCCCGTGCACATAATGACCACATCTGTTAGCAAGCGTTACTATAGCCGCTAAGCGCTGCAAGCAATAATAGTCCTTACAGTGTATAGACGTTAGTTTCCTCGGTAGAACACTGCCACCGCTCCACCGGCCGCCGCCGTCATCTGCTAATTCTTCTCCCCATCTAAAATACTTACTGATAGGCTATAGAGAGTATTGTTTTTGGCTATCTTTTATATTTAACTAAAGGATTTTTGATTGCTGGGCTGTCCGGGTTTGATCTGAAAACACTTTAAAAAATCGTACGTAGGTACAGATATGTAGAAAAGAGGTTAGCAATGCTTTTATTGTTTTCTTACAGTAGGTACCTAAATTAATTGGCTTTCCTTTGCTAAGATATGGGTTTTTATAACCACTTTATTTTTCAGATCTGTCAGTTTTTTTTTTTTTTTTGCTTTCTACTCTTCTTCGGCGTACACTCGGACGTAATAAAACCGCGGCGGGATTTTTTTGCGTACTGCATTTTAAACTTTCGATGTTGAACAGCGGGTTTTAAGGTTCAATTTTCAATTCTCGGCGATAAGCAGTGCGTTCCGTGTGGTGCCGGACGTAAAAGAATAGCACCTACTTTACTGCAGAGTGGGCAGCAGCGTTCTCTATGCATTTTACCACCATACTGCGAATGCCAACCGGCCTGCCAAGCGTGGCGATTATGGCAAACCCCCCCCCCCCCTTTTGGGGGAGGCCTATGTCCAGCAGTGGACGTCTTTCGGCTGAGGTGGTGATGATGATAATGAAGCAGTGCATTGCAGATCCTGTACGGAAAAAAACCCGCCGCGATTTTATGTCGACTAATGCTCGGTTCCTTTAAACAGGAATGGATCGTTTTTCTTACCAATGCTAGCGTTTTATATTTCTAAACAGAGGCCTTAGTGTGAGTTTCATTTTACCACCGATCAACCGCATCGAGTGCGTTTGGCGCTCCGATTGGCCCTAAAATGGTGACGGACCAATCGGAGCGCCGAACGCGCTCGAAGCGTTTGATCGGAATGGTTAAATGAAACTCACACTAGGGCCACTGAGCAAATAAATAGTTTCGTAAGCTAATTTTACCTTTGATAGCTACTTACAAATACTAGATCTACTATACGAAGGTATTAGATATTCGCTTTATTATTGATGATGATGATGACCCTTGAAGGGATTACTAGGTTATGTAAAATAACTCGCAACTAGGTTTTACAGGAATTAAGAAGTTGCAAGAAATACTTTTTAGTTATTATTCAGTCTTACCTGATGCTGATGGTGAAAGAGGATTCAATCAAGTAAAGAGGTCATTGTAGACACCTCGGCCGACGAATAAAAACTCAATCGTGGAACATGATTCTCTAGTCTTTTTTTTTTGGTCTGATTATATTCATTAATGTATAATTAGCGTTTTTCTTTTGGGGATGGCATATTAATGACTATAAAAAATAATTAATTTGTTATAAAAAATCTAAACTTGCTAACTAAACAAATAAAGGCTTCTTCAAACAGGCGCGACGCGACAGCGCGACATGTCGCGGTGGCGATTCTGCGATAATCGCGACGCAAACCCTTTCACACAGGAGCGACAACGCGTCGCGCCGCTACGACTCGTGACGCCGCGACGTCGCGAATCGCGCGCGACGAGTAGCGCGACAACAATGTTACATTTTGTATGGTGTCGCGGCTGCGCGGACGCGACACGCGCCGTCGCGCGCGAATCGCGCGCGACACCGGGTATAAATAGCGGTGCATTCCAAGCTGAGCTCAGTACTAGACGAACTTTCGTCAGAGGACAAAGGTAGGTCTGTGCCCGTTTGCGGCGTGGGGTTAGGTTAGGTTAGGGTAGGGAGGGTGAGGAGGGTCTCTCCTCTGAGGAGGGATTTCCTCTTAGGAGGGTCGTCCCTCTGGGGAGGGAATTCCTCTTAGGAGGGTCGTCCCTCTTGGGAGGGATTCCCTATGAGGAGAGTCGTCCCTCTTGAGAGGTTGTCCCTCCGAGGAGGGCCAAACCTCTGAGGAGGATTTCCTCTGAGGAGGGCCCCTCTCCGAGGACCTCTCTCGAGATCCGTGTCTCCCTGAGTTAGGTGAGTTTTTTTTTTTTTTTTTACGGGAACCGGCCGCTGCGTCGGTGACAGTAAAGGGCAGCCACGGCTACTGAGCCCCCTGTAATGAACGCTCAACCCACCGGGGAGGTAGGTTAGTGACCAAACCTACCCCTGGTGGGCTAAGTACGGTAGGAATACAAACGTTTCTTCTCTTAGTCTTCTATGTAATTTCGTAAAAGTAGTCGCCTGCAACTCATTTTATGATCCAAAAAAAAACTGAGCGTTTACTGGGCGTGGTCTAATCCACTTGGAATAATATTAAAAACATAGATATTTTATGAAATAAAGTTAGCGTGAAACAATGATTAGTGTAACTGGGCGCTTTTTAAACCCTGGAAAAGATTCATATATACAGACGCCAGCACATTAAGCTACCCCAAACTGTCAAATTTTCCCAATGGAACATGAACCTTAAACTTATGTAATAAAGTTGAAAATCTATCAAAGAAATTTGACGAATTGGGGTAGCTTGATGTGCTGACGTCTGTACAAAAGCCAAGTTCTATATATCGGTTTCGGCCTCATCGTCCAAATTTTGATTAATTATTATTATGCTTTGTGCAGCTCTTGAAAAATGTGTGCGAAAATCCTTATTCCTAGATTCAGAGGCTTCCTCTGACAACTTTCCACTTGTTGGAAGTAATCCGAACCTACTTTAAAAGTATAAATAAAGCCCAGCTTTTGCCCGCGGCACCACCCGCGTGGATGTAGGTCATCACGTAAAAAGTAGTCTATATCCTTTTCCATATCTCAGGCTATATCTCTGCCAAATTTCATGATGACCAGTTCCGCGGCTTAGGCGTGAAAGCGTAACAGACAGACAGGCGGTCAGTCAGACAGAGTTGCTTTCGGATTTATAATATTACTAGAGATAATCCCCCTTATTACAAAACAAGTGTTTTCTTAAGGTATGGTTTAAACCACCGAGCCTGTTTATGGAATAAGAACTTAGAACTGAAATAGAATTACAGCTCCTTTTACAAAACTGACAATTTAGCACTGGACTAATAAGAGTTTGATCTGCGAATTCTTTGAAATACCTAAATTCCTAAACTCCGCAGAAGGGTATTATCCTTCTGCGGAGTCCCCTCTCCGAGGAGGGACTCCCTTCTGAGGTGGGTCCTCTCTCCGAGGAGGATCCGCTCTCTGAGAAGAGTACCCTTTTCGAGGAGGGTCTCCCTTATGAGGAGGGGAGCCTCCGAGGAGGGTCCGGAGACGGACGTCCGCAGCAGATTCGCGGATGTTCTCGTGTCCCCGTCACAAGCGGCACATTTTTTGTCACTAAAACTCCACAGTGACCTCCAGTGCCGCTTGTGGCTGGAACACGGGAACATTCACGACCCTGCCGCTCCGTCCGACTAGAAAACATGGCACGCCGTAACCACCCCAGGTACCAAATAGCACACGGGTGCCAGACGACCCTCTGCATGGCACCCTTGGTTCCCCTGCGACGGGTCAGCACACTGGCACCACCGCCTACCAGTTTTCGGCTGCAGGAGATAGGGAGAGCGGCTATACCGATACTCTTCTTCCCCTGCGGTCACACCGCATCCGCCATCAAACGGTGCCGACCCCGTCCAGGCCACGGAAGGGAAGAGCGCTACTTAGAAACACCGGCACTCCTCCTCCGCTGCAGCCTGTAACCCTGATGCCTCCATTGAGGTAATATGTACTAACGTACAGTACATATTACCTCAATGGATGCCTCCCATACGATACTCAGTTGCGATGCGCCTCACCGCAACCTACGTTTTTGGCCGCTACGTCGTCGGCTTGGCAGAAAAATTCCTGACGAGTGGCCCCACCTCAAAAAATATCTTGTAATTAGTTTTAATTAATAAAATTGTCTCAGAATACAGAAATTGTTTTCGAAAATGTGATTATTTCGAGACAATATGATGACGTTTAATTGTCATCTTAAAATAGTGTTGACACATTACAAATTTACTATCGATAAAATAATAGTCAAGTGAGAGTAGTCTTTAATTTTTTATCGCCGTTTATGAAGAAGTTTGTACAAAACGCAGTTTTCTAAGAAGTTTTTAATCAGATTTATCCGTGATAGTTCCTCTCCACCGAATTGTCTTCCCTACTATCATATCCTACATTAATATTACATAGTATACAATGTGTCCGGTTGTCGGTTGTATACCTAGATTTTTTCTCGAATCCGTGATTTTAAAATATTGGCTTTCAATTTTGAATTCAAACACACAGACACTGACACACGCAAACAGTCACTGTCACTATTGTATACGATAAAATATTATAACGTGCTTGAAAAATAGCGCCGTGCTAACGCAGTCAGGTTATGCGCTGACAGCATAACTCGGTGCTCATGTTCCCAATCAAGTTCGTATCTATGCCATATACTCGCATCTATGACACTTGGTAAATAGTCCAATGCGTCCGTAATCCGACAAGACCGGGGACGGTTATATACAGGGTAAGTTTTTATCCAGTGCGCAAATTTTAACACAAAAAAAAATCAGCTGTTCCATACATTTTGACCGCGTATGTATTGCACTTTTCTATGAAACAGCAGTTTTTTTTTGTATAACCGGCGAAAAATTTCTGCAGTAGGGGGTCGAGAATGATATGCTGAATTCGTGGTTAAAATTTGCGCACTGGATAAAAAAAAATCCTGTAATATGTACTAAATTAATTTTGATGTCCTAAAAATAGATTCGATAAATTACAACTGGAGCAGTAGGTTCGTCACTAGACAATAAAGTACGGTAATTATTTCTTCATATGTTGTCACAATATTTAAGGTTCTTTCTGAGCGGCGGCATCATAAGCAAAAGAATATGGTTACAGTGTAAGCGAAACAGTACGACCATTTTTAGCCTATTCTCAAAAAAAAAAACAAAATCAAAATATTTTATTTCAGATAAACCTGCATGGGCACTTATGAAACGTCAGAAGCTAGGTGCACGGTTCCAAATTGTTGTTTCCTATGGAGAAGAGCCGGCAAGAAACTCCACGGTTACTCTTTTAAAAATAATTGGCTTTAACAATATTTTCAAATTACAGAGATAAAATGTATGGGAGGACAGCGCAGGCCTGTCAATAAGTACCAGGTACTTAGACGAATACAGAATAGAAAATCGTCTACAAATCTACAGTCAGTAAGGCCTACAACGTTCTCTCATTCACAATATGTAAAATAATCAACATAAATAAAATGAACCTAAATAAAATTGATGTTTAATGTCAATTAATGACGAGAATATGTCAGCATATTAAAAATTAAAAGAATACAAAAGAACATTGTATTTGAGAGCAGTTAATATAATAACATAGTTATGCTGTTAATGAGGTACCAGGGAAGCCACATGTGCAGAAGGAATTAATGCCAAACTTCCCTGTCTTCAACGTAGTCTTTAATCTTATAATATGCTTTTTTGATAATGCGTTGATGTGCGTTTTAAACTTTCCATCGCTAAGTTCTGTAACTGACTTTGGCAACTTGTTATAGAAGCGGATACTGTTTATTAGAAATGACTTGCTAGTTTTAGTCAGTCTAAATTTTGGAATCACAATTTGATCTTTACTACGTGTATTCAGGTTATGGAATCATTCATTATTCTACTTAACCAACTCATAATCAGCCTATAAGGTTCCCACTACTGGGACACAGTCCTCTCTGTGAGAGGGAGTGGGCCATAATCCACCACGCGGGCCCATGAAAATTTGTATGGAAATCCACCATCTTTGTCGAAGAGAATACCGTCGGGCTCACGGCTTGTTTACTTGATAAATTTCTTAAATTCACTGACAACTAACGCTTAGCCCCAACCTCTGGGTCTGGAAGCATGAGTTTGGTTTAAAGACATTTATTTTCTCAAAGAACAAATTGCTCAAGGGTTCTTATTGCAATGTTAAAACCATTGCATTTATAATTTTCACCTAACAACCGCAAAACCTGTAACTAGTGCTATATTTGTAACTAGCTTCTGCTTGCGTCTTCGTTCGTGTGGAAGTCGTAAGACACCAACGACAACCACGGCCCTAACCGCCGCAGGAGACGCCCTGGGCGTCGGGAATCCCAGGCTGATTTCCGGCCACCGTAGGCGTGAGCTTGCGGATGGCGAGTAATGGGTAGCTCGCTGTCCGATAAGGACCCAGCCCAGGTCGACAGCGTGTTGTGTTCCACGCGCGCCTCAAAGAGATTTCAGCACAAACGGATGGGGCCCGCAAGGGCCGATGCCTGCCAGGGGTGCGGGTTTGTTCGAAAGAGATCGCAGCCCCTGGCATACAGGCTACTGAGGGAACACGGGTGGGTGTTAGTCAGTAAAAGTCTGACACGCCCTCCTGCTCCACCCAGAGCGGGAGAAGTTATTTGATGATATCACACACAAAAAAAAAAAAAAACATTATACAAGGTGTAACAGAAACCCTATTGCTATCCTTAAGACACCGATATCAGCACAATAGAGGTGAGACAACTGGCCATTCTTTCATTTGATCACACTTATTCCCACTGCCGACTTCAAGACGTCGATACTTACTATACTGTGATCGTTAGGTGAGTCGCGATGGTCATCGATATTCACCAATATCATCAAGCCGATAATAATTATATCGGTTTCGAATCGGTATACGTATAGCTGGCAACATATCGGTATCGGGTTGGTGTCGATATCTGATAATATGAAAACGCTCAATAGGTAACTTACAGGACACTTACCCAACATAGGGCATTTTAAGTAATAATATTAGTTCTACCATAAAATGTAGGTACCTAAAAGTAAGGAAAAAATATCGAACCTAAGCAAAATTAATTTAGTTGATCAACTGCAATATGATATACTGTGGCATGGATTTTCCGCTAAATGGTTGGCAGTTCATCGTAGGCTCCGGGAGCCGCTCACACTAGGGTGCCGTACAGGGCCATCCATCGAGTGCACCACCCCCGTGCTGGGCCGTCGGCACTCCGCACTCGGTCCAGCCAGATTCCGACTTCGAGTGGAAGCTGTGCTGATCAACTTCGGGGCAAGTCGGTAGAAGTGCTGGCCGAAGTTTCACCTAGCCCAAGTAGGTATGTCATGTGATCCCGCTCCATGATTAGCTCACTACCTAAAGTGGTGCCCGCCGGTGGTCGATGGTGGGGTCCATGAAACACCAGGGCTTCCATCTTTTCGAGCGCGACACGTCCTCCCGACAGCACATAAATGCGCTAAAAAAAAAAAAAAAAAAAAAAAAAAAAAAAAAAAAAAAAAAAAAAAAAAAACTATCACTCAACTCAGGGAGACACGGATCTCTCAGAGAGGAACCCTCCTAGGAGAGGGATCCTCGGAGGAGGAATACCCTCCTCAGAGGAGTGGCCCTCCTACTCGGAGGGGTACCCTCCCAATAGGGTCGAACCTCCTCAGAGGGACGACCCTCCCCAGAGGAGAGACCCTCCTCGGAGAGGGTCCCTCCTCACCCTCCCTAACCTAACCCTACGCCGCAAACGGGCACAGACCTACCTTAGTCCTCTGACGAAAATTCGTCTAGTACTGAGCTCAGCTTGGATTGCACCGCTATTTATACCCTCTCGTGTGGTGTCGCGCGCGATTCGCGCGCGACGGCGCGTGTCGCGTCCGCGCAGCTGCGACACTATACAAAATGTAACATTGTTGTCGCGCTGCTCGTCGCCGCGATATCGCGTTGTCGCCGCGATAACGCGTCGTCGCGCCGCGACGCCATACAAAATGTACCAATTTGCAGTCGCGCTAGTCGTCGCGGGGCGACGGTGTCGCGGCGCGCCAGATCGCCCCTGTGTGAAGTGTCGCGCTCGTTTTCATAGAAATTGTTCTAAGGATATAAATCGCCGAATCGCACGCGACCGTCGCGTCGCGCTAGTGTGCACGAGCCTTAAATACAAAAAGAAAAGGACACTTAGGCGTCGAAGTATTCTTCCGCATCGCTGTCATCAGGAAACGTGCCCAGAAGACTGGCAGCAGTCTTGTTTATGAACCCACTAGGTGACCCGACAGAAGTTGTCCTGTCTTAAGAGCGCTGTCATAGGTCCACTAGGGCCACTCCTTTAAAAAAAAAAATTCTCGTGAATTTTCTAATACCTTTTATAAAGTTTCATATTGAGACGCGAAGCAACAAAATTCGATCGAAAGAAATACGGCCACATTCGTCTAGATCGTATTTTGTTGCTTCGTGTCTCAATATGAAACTTTATAAAAGGTATTAGAAAATTCTAGACACACTTACCGAGACAGCTGATTGAGCCGTTTTTCTTAATTCCTTTTCAGTCACGAGATATTAATTGTTTGAAGGAGTGGCGCTAGTGGACCTGTGACAGCGCTCTTAACTATGAATATTGAATTCGCATTGGTATAATATTAGAAAAGTTGATATGGTCGTTAAGGTTTCTTCAATTTTCTAATGCTACGCGCGACTTTCTTAATTTTTTCTTTCATAAAAACGTTCTCCTGACAAAAAACCTAACAAAAAAAGAATTAGCAAAATTGGTCCAGTCGTTCACGTGTGATGCCGTGGCCAAGGAAAATAGGGATTAATTATATATGAATAGATAGGTACATATAAGTATAGATTAGGTTAAATAAAAAAAGAAACTTCTTTCTACCTCCCATTGAAGATCATTGTCTTACTCCGAACTTTGACAGTTCTCGAAAAAGAAATGTGATCATAGTCTGTCGAGACATTTCCTAACACTTGGTAGATAACAATCGTCTCCGACTCAATGAGCATTCATCACATTTTTTGTCAAGCAGCGCCATCTACCTAACGCGTCAATGAATCGGAAAGCGATCAATAATGGCGTCTGTTTTACCGTTACATCTAAAATCGGTGAACTCTATCTTCTAATTCTTATGGTGCATTTTACAGTGTAACTCGCTTTTTTGGCGATAGGCTTTAGTTTTGGAATATTTGAGATGTCATATCTATGATAAAACAATGGGATCAATCTAATTTGACGATCGTGAATGCTTTTGCTGCCATTTTAAGGAGATTACATACTATGCTGCTTGCTTACTAGGTATTTGAAAAAATATCCGGAGTTTTGCAGAAGGAGACAAGCACGGACACCAGATTTTTTAAATAAATTTGTAAACATATTTTCTAGCATTTCTAGCACTAAAATAAGAATTGGAGTGTCTAAATACATATGGATGTATACACGGTACATATACCAAAATAATATCTTTACAATTTTTGTCTGTCTGTCTGTTTGTTCCGGCTAATCATTAAAACGGCTGGGCCGATTTTGACGGGACTTTCATTGGCAGATAGCAGATGTAATAAGGAGTAACTTAAGCATACTTTTATTTTAGAAGTTTGTTAACTTCCACGCGGACAAAGTCGAAGGGCACAGCTAGTTAATTATATAAATCATTTAAAAAAAAACCTCTGCCATTGAATGAGTATTTCATAAAAAAAACTATTCAATTGTATTATATTATGAACTTGGAGAGTTGTATTAATGATTTTAATGGATTATTTTTCTACAGGAAAAGTTTTTATCCAGTGCGCAAATTGTAACCATGAATTCAGCATATCTTTCTAGACCCCCATAGTGCAGACATTTTTCGCCGGAAATCCAAAAAAAAATCAGCTGTTCCATACATTTTGACCGCGTAGGTATTGCACTTTTTTGTAAAACCGGCGAAACATTTCTGCGCTATGGGTTCTAGAATGATATGCTGAATTCATGGTTACAGTTTGCGCACTGGATAAAAACTTTCCATGTATAAATACATACATGTTACGATCGTGAATCATATATTTTGTTCTGACCTGCAAATTTCCAAAAAATAAGATTTGAATTTCTCGGTCTACCTTGGCGCTTCCACCATAAGTATTGTGAAAAGCGAAAATAGTTATTCACTAGTTTCTCAGTAATGTTTTTTTCCAACTCTCCATGAAATACTTATTACCATTACCTATCAACAAGAAACAAGCCAATTAAATTAATTCCTCGATAAGTTCATAAAAATAATTCCTCGAAGCTAAGGAAAAGGTTAATAATATTTATTTTACATTGAAACTACCGAGCTATCATTAACCGTAGAAGAAATAATATTTCTCCACCCGATCAAAGCTACCGTGGTAGGTAGGGCAGATAAGGCGCCTGTGACAAAAACGTGGCGTAGAAATAGGTCGTAACATCTGACTTCCCTTCCGGGCCTAAATGGACCGAAACGGGGGCAAAAACAAGCTTGTGGTGAGGCCCGGCCGGAGGTCTATACCGACCGCGGGAGAAGTGATGCTGTGTTTTGAAAAGAGTAATCTCCAAATTACTATGTCAGAGTTCGCATTTCTACTTTGCTGATATTTGATGTCATCGCACAATATTCGATGTTAGTACTACATAATTGTGTTCAGTTGCGGTCGCTATTTACATATGTTCGCAAATATTCTGAAAATCCCCTTTCAAGTCGCCTTCACGTAGATAGGTAGGTACGTCAGACGTCCAGGTCGGGTAGCTGCCCACTAACGGAATACTTACAACGAACACCTAGGCAAAATATTACCTTATTAATGGCTTTTAATTTCCTAGCTATTTTATAAATTAACTTGGAAGTCTAGAAGAAAAGAGACGACAAAACTTGAAAGCTGTTTTTGAATAACGCTTACCTGAAGCCCGATCTTTTCTTTCGAAGGAAGCTCTATAGATGCTGATTGGCATCAACCTGGAATTCTAGTTCAACTCAAGACTGACCTTTTCTTCCGGAGGAAGCTCTTCAAATGCTGATTGGCTTGCAAACCTGACCTTTAGTTGTCGCATATAATTGAATTGCAAGTAGATACTCGTTAAATTTGTTAATGGGAACGTTTCTTCAGAGGAGTTTATTCAAGCGACTTTTCAATTTGAACTTGTTTTGTGAACACAGTTATCATAAATTTAATACTACATCAACAGTAGTTTACAACAGAAAGAGACCATCAAACAGTAGAACTTTCCTTGGTATATGTACATTTTCATCTTTATGATTATTATTACACATTTTAATAACACTTCTTTCGTAGCTCTGTGTTCAAGATGTCTGTACCAAATGTGTGACACCCAAAAATTTAAAATTGCACGCTACATTACAAGCGGCCATGATTTATTGTGGAGCCACAAAAACTGACTAAATGAGGGCGCTGCGGTTTCATCTCACACGTTCGTAGATTAGTTTTGTTGGTATTTATTTAAGAACGATACTTACGTTTTAGTAGGTTCACCTGTAAATTTTAGACTTATTGTTCAATTCGCTCGAATTTACTCGGCCGGATCGGGCGAAACTTTTAAAATGATTATGTATTTTATTTGCAATAAAGTTATGAAAAAAGATCGCTACAAGTACATGCAAACTGCATAAAACCAAAACGTGCCAATTGCCTATTACGAGTTTCGGTTCACTCAAAAATAAATTAATTTCGTGCAAATCGCTTATAGAAAATAATATATTATTTTAAATGAGAATTTCCAAGTTTATGGGAATCGAATAATAAGACCAATTTTGAGGACATGTTTTCTATTACGAATAGTGACGTCACAAATAAAGAGATAGAAAAAAAAATTGCTTCCAGTTGGGCCGAGACAGCACCCTAATTGCGTAACTTACGATTAATCATAATCGGTTTCGTTTTCACAGTTCAACAATATTCATTGCGTTATTTACGTTGTTGAGCAGACACTTGTTTAGAACATATGAAGCAATGATTTAACAATCCGTTTCAAAACGATACAGATTGTGATGAATCGGGAGTTACGCAATTAGGGTGCTGGTCTAAACGCGTTTTTCGAGTAAACCCGTCATACTTTTTCAAACCACTACAACTTTCGTAATAAGAATAAAGGAAAATAAACAAACGTAAAAAGAATGGTTGTCAATATGTTACCGTCAGTTCATTGCCTCTGATAACATGTTAACAAAAACTAAACCCGTCATCGTTACCGAAGTAATTGAGATCATTTATATTGTTATCGCTTCATAAAATTAAATTGTGCGAAACTCTTGTGAATAAAACAAAGGGCCTTGACGTTTTAGAGACATTACGCTTTTTAATTTAATCAAATAAACGTGAAATTACTACAGGTTTGGTCGTATACTCGTGCCCAAAGTGGATGTATCGCTATGGTAAACTTTGCAATGAGTTCTGTTAAAGACAATGCTGCCACCGTGGGGAACCTAGATAAGGATGGAGAGGAGCGTGGGAATTGACACTGAACGATGCCAAACAGGTACCTTAATTTCAGCTTCAGTTCTTTGCTACGAAAATATGGACAGTCCGAGCTCAGACCTCAGTGAAGTGACCATACGCTTGGCGAAACATTTACGACACATTGATAACTGATAAATTAATATATTCTGTAAGTAGGTTTGTACAAACACTTTTGCACGTCAATCATATTTTTAAACTAGGTGAGGTCGGCGTTTCCTATCTGACTACTCTGAGAAGAAAGGCCGAAACGAACTCAGAGGTCACAGTCTCTTTTAAAGTCCAGACATAATCTTGGTCAGATCATATGAAGACCATGTAGATTACCTACTGTCTGAAATGGTATTTTGAGGAAAGAACCACACAGATAGAGTGGAGTCGTCCAGTCAGTGCACGCATTTCCAGGTAAGTTTGAACAGGAAAATTAATTGGTTATCAAAAAGACACGCCACGCCCGTTTTGAGACTAAGAAGGCTGAGAGAGAAAAAGTAACTACATATCTGTAAATAATAGGTCTTTACCTATGAAATTGCCGTTTTGTATGAAAAAATTTAAACGATTTTTTTTCATGAATTTTTTATTTGTATTAATCGAAGTAATCACCCATGCAATCAATGCATCTTTGCCATCGCAGTGGCAGTTTATTGATGCCCTTCTTAAAGAAATCAGCTGGACGGGAGGCAACAAATTCTTCAAAGGCATTTTGTACTGCCTCTCGGGTATTAAATTTTTTTCCCGCCAAGAAGTTATCCAAATTCTGGAAAAAGTAGTAGTCTGTAGGCGCAAGGTCTGGTGAGTAGGGCGGATGACGGAGAGCTTCCAACCCCAGTTCTTGCAACTTGGAGACCGTCTGCTGTGCAGTATGAGGTCGCGCGTTGTCGTGCAGGAGCAGCGGAGACGAGCGATTGACCAATGCTGGTTGGAGATGCGCCAGCTTCTCCATCATTGTGTTCAGTTCTTCACAGTACACATCTGCAGTAATGCTCACCCCGTTTGGTAAGAAGCTGTGATGAATCACACCGGCGCTAGACCACCAAACAGTGACCATCACTTTTCTAGGGGTAAGTTTTCGTTTAGGGCATTGTTTAGGTGCTGAACCAGGATCCAACCAACTTGCTGAGCGCTTACGGTTATCAAACAGAATCCATTTTTCATCGCAGGTAACAATGCGGTTCAAAATTCCTTCATTTGTGTGTCTGTTGAGCAGTGCAAGGCACGTCTCGACGCGTACTTCGCGCTGGCGATCATTGAGTTCGTGGGGCACCCATTTGTCAAGCTTTTTTACCTTGCCAATTTGACGCAAATGGACCAATATTGTTTTGACGCTAACGTCGAAAGCTGCTGCTAATTCAGCCGTAGATTGTGTATCACCAGCTTCCACAATCGCCTTTAATTCGTCATTGTCGACCAAAGTCTTCGGACGACCGCGAGGTTCATTTTTCAGGTCGAAATTTCCAGAACGGAAGCGAGCAAACCATAACAGGTGGTGCGTTGGTTTGTAGTGTTAGCTCCGTAAACGTCGTTGATGTTGCGTGCCGCTTGTGCCGCGTTGCTGCCACGACGGTACTCATATTCCATAATTACTCGAATTTTTTACGTATCCATGATGACGAAAAAGATTGAAATGCGATGAAAATGTAACACTAATCAATAAAGAAATGACTACTTTTAGAAAAAAAAAAATCCATGTTTTTAAAATAAAATTAATTTGAAATTAGAATTCTTAGCCAAACAAAAATTATTTTGATTTGAAATGGCCAGTACTGCAGAACGGCAATTTCATAGGTAAAGACCTAATATAACTGTCGAAGTATGAGTTGTGATTTGAATGTAGGGGCAATTAAAGTTGGAAGTCAGTTTGATAACAAAGAAATCTCTGATTTTACCTACAATTCGGCTACCAGCAAGCACTACATATAGGTAATGTTACTTTCTACTTGTACTACTTACCATAAAATAAAACCTTTTTACTCTCGAAGTCCGATGTGCAGCTGATGAATCATTCTGAACCAGTTCTGTATGAAAACCCTACCCCTTTCGGGATATTCATCAGTTAAGAATTCCAAAACGTCGAAGGCAAGAAATTTTTCACATCCGCCTATGTACTTATACGATACGTAATATTTTATATACTTATATGAGACCAGTTGCTTTTCTCAGAACCCAAAAACAATGCCAAGAACCCGAAAACGAATCCCGTTATGTGGTTCTATTTTTGTCTTTATCGGTTCAATAGAGGTGCATATAGCGGTGTCTCTGTCCCCCTTGAATGGAAGTCGCAGACAGCAGGACCAGTTTTTGCAACGAAGGCTCCTGTAGAAATCATCATGGAGTCACATTTTGCTATAGCAAGGTAATAGTTGTATATATCGAATGGCTATCGGTTTGTTGCGCCTGTGGTCGGTTCTGCTTATACGTTTAAAGAATATACTGGACATTGCGAAGCTTTGAGTAAGGTTGATGGCACTATAATTATGTGGCAATATATTCAATTACTACAATTTTCCTTTAGTTAGATCTTGGATTAAAACCTGCCTACAATAAGGGTACTTAGGTACCTAGTATAGGGTTTTCTGCTTCCGCAAAAAACGTGCATCCACTTTTGTTGATGATCACCTTAATGATTTCTTGATTTATCAGTGCAAGGCGGCTGCTCACCACGACTTTGATTATAAATCGTCGAGCTGCACAATTCCAACGTTACCATCGGACATTACACTTTAAAAATGAACAGCATTCCTGATTATAAGTACCACCTCTGGAATTGGCATGCTATTTCCAACAGCTGTTCATATGCCAAACATGATTGCAAGTAGTGCTAGAACCCACGTACTAATTGTTACTGCCCCATCAAGAATCAAAGGCTTAATTGTATGCATGTACACATTTGCATAAAGAAGCAGGTGTGAACAGACGGAGACATAACCCATGTAGGGCTAAAAAGTCAATCTTTAGTGCAAACACTATTAATGTTGAATCAACAGAATGCATTGTTGGTGGAACACCCCTTGTTTGATTTAGCTGCCGATTTGCTTCAACCCCTATTCGTGGATAATTCGTGTATACAAATCACAGTAATGGGTGAGTAACAATTAATTACGCGCTTATTGAATTAACGCTGAGCACTAATTTACCTCCATTATCAGGAACCTTCGTTTCATAATAGACTCAATAGCCATTCAAATCCCAATGAGTTTTGTTGTTAGTTTAAGTAAACGGTACCGGATTAGTATATATTGCAATGAGTATATTATTTCTTAGACTGAATTAGTAGAATTTACTTTTAAATTGGGAAGATAAGTGATTTTACTTGTAGCCAATTTTTACCCCTATGAGAGCCTCGATCCCAGTAAGTTTAAAGTACATTTTGGGATGCCAACTGGATTTATTTAACGCTGCTAATTGTGCACATACTCGTAGATGAAAATTAGCTGTTTTGACTAACATTAAGTGCTAATGCCTGATGATAATTAAAGCCTGTAGTCAAAACAGACACCGAATCTGAATGATAAATGATGTGGCCTACCTAATAAGCACCTTTTAAACCCAAACCAAGCTTACCGGAGGCTCCTCATATATAAGGAAACAGTTTTACGCGTAAAAAGATATTCTCCGTACTGATAAAAGTTGGAATTTTTAAAAGAGGCATCCGAAGGGACCACCCAACCGCCCCAGCTGCGGTTTATTTATTGTTTTAATTAAAACAGCATAACTCAGGACAGCGCGCGCGGCTCTCTGACAGCCAGTAACTCTAAAGGAAGCTTCTGGGCGATTCTTTGTGACAACCATACTGCGAACAGACGAGGAATCTAGGATAGATTCTAACATATTATAAGGGGAATAGTGGGCTTAGTTATTTTTCTGTTATTCGATTGATTAGCTCGGCTCCGGTTGAAGAACAACATAAAAATGTAGTTGTTGCTTCATTTATATACAAGACAAAGAAAAGTATTTACCAACTATGACAACAACCATCAACTATCGTGTGTATGATTTTCCTTCGAGATTCTGCAATGTGATTTGTACATAGAAAACTTTATGCATAGAAAGTGGCTTGAATATAAGAGATTGTGATCTTGAGTCATTTTTGTTTCTTTATTTATTGTGTGTAGGTTGCATGGTAAGTAGAATTTGTTTTCTGGAGTTTTCGATTGTAATTCGCGTACAAAATGAAAATAATTCTGACAGTATTGTAACAAAATAACATTGTGGTAGGCTTTTTAACAAAAGGTAAGAAATGAAATAAAACTAAAAATACAGTTGAATTATTTTTTATTTAACAGAAATTTATAACTTTTAGTCACAGATTTTGACAACTTAAAATTGGTGACGCAGTCGAATAATTTGTAATTTACTTTTTAATACAACATTTAGGTATATTATGATTCTTACTACTTTCAACTATTATTCAAGAATGAACGAACATCGTGTCTGCTACTACATTTATATATTAAGGTGATTATTTTATTATAATGTACTTTAAATCTATATAAAAGGAACTAAGCCGGAAGTGCAGACGTAGCCGGAATATTATTTAATGCTTAGAACTACTAAAAAGACAGTCGGAATAATTATGTAAAATTTTGAAACAAAATATTAAACTGCAAATTAAAGAACACTTTTAAATAATATTTTGCCGGCAAATTAAATTATCTATGACTATACTAGCCTAGGTAATAATTATTAAAACTATGGAAAAGTGTTTGACATTTATTTTACGTACCTAACTACAAACTACAACTTAGACTAAATTAAATATGAATTGTCAATAAATAAATAGTATATATTATTTAAAGGTTCAAAGAACCGAATTACAGAACCATAGTTTCAAAAAATAAGAACAGAAAACTAACATCCGTTAGCTTTAAAAAAAGTTAGTTATCTAACATCTTTTTAATTAATAATATACACTTACTTATTTTTACAATCGTTTCAAAATGCCAGTTAATATAATATCTAAAAACACAGATCTATAATATTCCACTCCCGTACTAAATCGAGTGAGCAGTGACCAAGTAGAGCAGTGGTGGCCAAGTGGTAACGGCCGCGACTTACGAGTTGTAGGTCGTAGGTTCGAACCCAGATAGGCGCTTTACTCTGTGTAAATTATTTCATTACCACTGCTCTCAAAACGGTGAAGAAAAACATCGTGAGGAAACCGGCATGTCCTAGATCAAAAAATTCGAAGACATGTGACATCTACCAACCCGCAATGGGCCCGCGTGGTGGATTATGGCCCAATCCCTCTCACAGAGAGGAGGCCTGTGTCCCAGCAGTGGGAACATTATAGGCTGATGATGATGATGACTAAATCGAGTTCCACAGCACTCTTTGTTTTGGGTTCTATACGTCGTGAATTCAAATTCTGAACAATGGCGACATCAAAATTATGGCCAGTACCTATATCTGCTACAAAACTGCATACAAACTTTTCATTCACTCATCATCATTTCGATGTTTTAAGCGCTTATAACTCACACGGATTTGCACGGTGTCTCGATTTAGGAGGAGTGCATTACTACAAATTATGCATATTATGTGCACGTGGCAAAACAAGTATTGCATCAACCAAACCAAAGTACACCAAAAATTATTAATAGATATACGGTTTTACAGACTATGCAATTTTATTTATTTTATTTACAACGCTCATTTATACGGACAATAATTTATAGGTATTTACATTTACAAAGTAAAGTAGTCATACAATATTTCAGTTTTCTCAACTATATCCGATTTACTCGTATAGTATTCTTTTACTTTGAAACTACTAGTAACATCAACCTGTTTAAAATTCAAAGCCAAGAATAAATGCGAGTACCTAGGAATCATCACCTATCTATTTATGTACTTATGAATATTTTGACTCGGAGCCAATATACAACACAGAAGCACACGGAAAAGAAGGGCATTTTTATTCTCAATGCAATAAAGTTAGTGGAATGCAATGATTTATTCTTACTTTATTATGAGAAAAACAATGTACCTGATGTGTTGTACGCATGCAACAGAGTGCGTTTATCCTTTGACTAAGTATACAATAATTGTCGTGAACAAATCAGTTACATTAGGAGATTCAATAAATTTGCAGAGTTCATCTAGTACAACATTTTAAAGAATTGCCTTCACAACCTCTCACATAAAAATGTATTCACGAATACACTAAACATTCATGAATTATTTAAATATCTAACACAATATAACAACTTTTTTGTCACAAAATCTCAAATCAATAAAATTCTTTCGTTTCTCATCAGATCATTTTAATCACTTTTTTATTATATTCACTTTTCTGTCGCACTTCATACTTTTATTTTAATTGTATTTTTTTCTAAACCGTCAAATTTATTTTGCTTAGTAATTAAGAAGCTGTTGGTGAGGCTGTTCATCGACTATCTTAACAGTTTCTCCAGAAACAGGCCCTTGGGGAATTTGATTAACAACTGACCATGGGCTTTGTAAACGTACGGACTGCCATGCGGTTACAAAGACAGATAGTTTGTCGACAGTCTCTTGGGGACTTTGATCATTTAAGGGTCGTGGGCATTGAACATGACTGGACTCTGGATATAGTGTATCGTCAGAGTCTTGGTGAAATTGACCATCACATGTTCGTGGGCTCAGTGCAATAATGGGCTGTTGAGTTTGTGTCTCGACAGGCTTTTGAGGACTTCGGCCGCTAAATGACTTTGGGCTTTGAGAAGAAATAGGCTTAGGAGATTGTTTTATGTCGGGCTCTTGTTCATTACATGGATGTGGACATTCTTCATAATAATCAGGCTCTGGAGTGGAATATCGACAAACAGTCTCTTGGGGAGTTTCTCGTCGAAAAGGTTGCATAGGCAATCGGCATGGCAAGGTCACACCCTCTAAGGAAGCTTGCCTGTAAAATAAGTTTCCAGAAGTTTGCTCATTAACAGACCGTTCATAAAATTGACCGAAATCTGGCTGATACCCAATACTTTGCTGTGAAAAGCTTTGATCAAAATCAGACTGTGGTAATAATCGTTCGAAATGTGGTTTTGGCAAGCTTTGGCAAGAATTTGGATATTCAATTTTTTGCCCTAAGTTTGGCTGTGGGGGTGTTTGCTTAAAATCTGTATGTGGGGCTGCTTGCCCTAAACCTGGAGGCGGGATTCCTTGTCCAAAATCAGGCAAATTTTGCCCATATTGGGGCGGTGGCAATGTTAGTAGGAAATTAGTTTGTGGGAATCTTTGCCTGTAATCTGTTAGTGGGTCTCTTGGCTCATAATCTGGCAGTGGTCTTTGACTAAAATCAGCCGCTGGCATAATTTGCCCAAATTGGGGCTGTGGCAATGTTTCTGTGAAATCAGTTTGAGGGAATCTTTGCCTAGAAATTGGCGCTGGCAATCCTTGACCGTAATCTGTCAGTTGATCTGTTTGCCCATAATCTGGAAGTGGTCTTTGGCCAAAAACAGGCGCTGGCACACCTTCCCTAAATTGGGGCTGTGGCAACGTTCCTGGGAAATCAGTTTGGGGTAATCTTTGCCCGGAAATTGGCGCTGGCAATCTTTGGCCGTAATCTGTCAGTTGGTCTGTTTGCCCATAATCTGGCAGTGGTGTTTGTCCAAAATCAGGCACTGGCATACTTTGCCCAAACTGGGGCTGTGGCAATGTTCCTGGGACATCAGTTTGTGGAAATCTTTGCCTGGAATCTGGCGCAGGCCATGTTTGCCCGTAATCTGGCGGAGGGAATCTTTGTCCGACGTCAGGCTGAGGTAGTCTTTGCCTTATATTACGTTCACCAGTAATTTTTCCGTTAGTAAGACGACGCCGTACCATGTCGTTAGCGTTATCTGCGTTTTGCCTGAAAGAAGGGGGTACAGAAGGTTCGTCGTAACCAGATCGTTGTGAAATATTATTATATGTTTGCCTACTGCCAGGATGTGGTGCATATTGCCCGTGAAGGGGATTGAGCCCAAAAACAAGTGCATGAAATCTTTCTTCATAACGAGTTTCTTCATAAAAATTGTCTTCACAAGTAGTTTCTTCATAAATAGTTTCTTTGTATATAGATTGCTCACCAACAGGTTGTGGATAATCTTGCCAATTGGTAGGAAATTGTTGTTCAACATTTTGCCCAAAAGCAGAGTGTTGGGTACTTCTCTGATCAAAGGTTTGATAATCAGCCGGTTGAGAAGACCCAGGAATAGCGTGTGCGAAAACTTGCCCATAATTATACTGTTGCGAAGTAATATCATGCTGTTCAGAAGCTTGCTGTTGGGACGTTCGTATATCTAAAGGCTGTCTGGAATTAAGTCGATGAACAGGTCGTCGAGAAAGTCTTTGATTTCCTTGGATATTATATAGTCTATGTCTATTTGATTGTATGGTACTAAAACATGCGCCTCCGCTAAGTTGTGACACGGATACACATGTTACTAAACTCTAGGACGCTAGTAAAGCGTGTGATGAAGGCTAGGGGCAATCCATGGAGTTGGGGCTGGGGGGCCCGCCCATCACGCTGTAGGGCGGGCTGTGCGGCGGCAGCGACTGGATCGAGCCCATCGGGCCGTGATACATATCTAATTCCATGGACGCGTCTGGCGAACACTTGTCCAACATCTTGTTCTCTTGCTTGGTCACCATTCGTCTCCACTTTGCTCGCGCGTTCTGAAACCACACCTGCGAACAAAAAAGAATGGTTGGTGTGTGCACATACAACAAATAACGCCAGCGAGCGCAAAGCTTCGTAAAATAAAAATTACAAAGAAAAAACAAAGAACGCGTTCCAAATTTTCTGGCCGTCCTGGCTTCCGCCCGACCACATTGCACGTGGAAGCTGGATTCCTGCTTGTCCCGTTTTACGGCACGTGATTGCATTCTTGCCCGCCGTTGAGCGTTAAGTGCAGATTTTATCTGTAATTAGCGCGCTGGCTGGCCAGTGCGTGAGCGTCGCACGCGCAACATTCCGAAGCGTTGTTCTGTTGCCCTAAATGTGCTTACTGGGAATAGGCTACTGAATGACATGTTATATTGGTCATATTTATAAAGCTAGACAATTTGACCGACTTTATCCGTACTTGTATTACGGTAGCGTCGAAGATTCAGTGCGAACGGCGCAAGAGTGCGCGAATCTCACGACCAATCACGCGCAGCTGCGCCTTGGCCCCGCCCCCCGCGTCATGGCGGCCGATGTTGGCTTACGCCAAATTTAGATGCTCGTTTCTTTCTTGGCCCTGAACATTCGGCGCGCGATTGTCCAGAAAAAGCGAAAAGTTCAATAACTTTGAAGGACCTACGTAACTATATATATCGCTGCTATATATATGTATATGTACCTACAAGTTTAATACAGTTATCGAAGAAAATAATTACGGCTTCGTTGAAATTACGCGGAACCTAAATACTTTATGTTACCTACTGGTTTCCAATTTATAATTAATGTCTGAATGACGATTTTTTTTATTTTGTTTGACGTTTTCTAACAATGAAACCTAGCTAGCTAGATCGATTTATCGCCCCCGAAACCCCCTGCATACAAAATTTCATGAAAGTCGTTGGAGCCGTTTCCAAGATTCAGATTATTTATATACAAGAATTGCTCGTTTAAAGATATTCGATTTTATAGTAGGTACCTGAACAGTGCATAACACTACACGCAATACATCACTGACCTACTAAGTATAAGGTGTACTGGAAGTGATTTCTTTAGAAATAAGGATCACCTTTGTATGTACATATTATTCTTCTTGTCTTTAAAAATGTCGTATTAATTTAATAATATTTTTGTTACGATCTTCAGTAACGTTACTTTCCCGTGAAGAGTCATTCACCTACAGTATTACAATCAGAAATAACTGTACGTTTTGTTTAAATAGCGTATATTTACTTCAGGCAAGATATACAAATTAATCCTAACAAATGCTAATAATATAATAATTAGGAGTTCATACCGAAATTCGATAAAATTATGGTCTCAGGCAATTACAATACAATTGTTAAAGCATTTTAGTTGCGTAAAAAACAAACTAGGTTTTATTAAACTAAACTCAGTCCCCCTTATTACAAAACAAGGTTTTTCTTTAGGTACCTACTCGTATGGTTTAAACCACCGAGCCTGTTTTTGAAATAAGAACTTAGAACTGAAATAGAATTACAGCTCCTTTTACAAAACTGACAATTTAGCACTAGGTTAGTCCAGTGCTAAATTGTCAGTTTTGTAAAAGGAGCTGTATTTCGATGTCAGTTAGGTTCTTATTTCAAAAACAGGCTCGATGGTTTAAACCATACCTAAAGAAAAACCTTGTTTTGTAATAAGGGGGAGTAGGTTACAGTCTTTCACGACGCGACGGCGGCGTTCAGTCTGCCCACGTGGCCGCTTCCATTTCAGCGAGTAACACCATTTACCTAGGTTCTTCAGTGTTTTTATTATTTGATATGAATTCTTATTTAGTGAGGTGTATTCTCACTAAAAGTGGTGGCCTAGTGGTAACGGCCGCGCGTTACGAGTTGTAGGTTGTGAGCTCGAACTCAAGCAGGCACTTTACTTTGTGTAAATTATTTCATCACCACTGCTCTCAAAACGGTAAAGGAAAACATCGTAAGGAAACCGGTATGTGCTGGAACCAAAACATCGAAAACATGTGACATCTGTCAACTGGGCCCGCATGGTGGAATATGGCCCACTCCCTTTCACAGAGAGGAGACCTGTGTCCCAACAGTGGGAACATTATGAGCTGATTATGCTACTCTTAAAATGAAGATAAATCACCCATAACAAGATCCTGGAAAGTAGGTAATCGTCTGTTAAAAATACGTAGGTACCTACGTAGTTCCTAATTTGAAAACCAATTTGATTTACCTACCTTGCCAGGTTGGCAAAAAATTTACTGTACAGACGCCAGCAAGTCAACCTATCCCAAACTGTCAAATTTTCCCAATTCGACATGAACTTTATTCCTTTGTAATAAAGTTGAAAAACTATCAAAGAAATTTGACAGATTGGGGTAGCTTGATGTGCTGGCCTCTATACATAAGTTGCAATAGACATGGAATTCAATTTACCATTTATCTAAATTATTTTAAAGCTATTATAATTTAACTTTCAAATAACTGTAGCACTGTAAACAAATTCCATGTATCGTGAAATTACGTGTTTATGAAAATATTATGTCAATTTCCTAAAATTATCATCGCCAATATCGTTTCCCGATTAACACTTACTAAAATTGTTTAGTTGATGGTTGAGCTCGACACTAGTATTAAGAATGTCTGGGAAGTCGACCAGGATTGATGACTGCGCAGTGTCATGGAGAGATAAAGCCATCTTGGTGGTCCAGAGACAATATGCTCCGCTACGAAAGACAATGTTCGTGTTTGTATCATTGACACCGTCATCTGTTCTCGACTACTGGTAGTCTATAAGTAATGGATTGTGAAGATAGCTTACGGCTTACTTTACAACTATTATTTCAATAAAACGAGGAAGAAACATTCTGTCAATAATGTGTTGCCGAAAAGATGGCTAACAAGTAACGTTTAAAGATTTTAATAGCAAAATAAGGTGAGTTGTCGCCGCCTTCTTTGATGAATGATAAAAAAGCATACCTACTCGTTAATTATTTTAAACTTTTATGGATGAATGGTTATGCGATTTGCTCGCATTTCCAGTAAGTAAATACAAGAAATAACTTTCTATTTCACACAAAATATGTTACGTGTCTGAAGTGTAGGGTTTAGTTTTATTTAATAAGGATAGACAATTTTAGATAATATAAGCATTCAAATATTCTGTCCTCTTGAATGGATATGGATACCTATGTAGGTTTAATTGCATAGTTAACGTTACATTTGAATTATTCGGCTTATTATTTTTAATTTTTGTTAGGCAATGCTACATGCTTAACAAGTTTTCCTTTTTTTTGTCAAGCATTAGTTCTCTGCTGCATGTAGCAGAAAAACAAATGCAGAGATATATTATTCAAAAATAACACAATACGATAATACGACACGATAAAAGACTAGTAACTAGTAGAAACGTAGTACAATCTCTATCACGTACGTACTCGAGGCAAAGGCCAAAAACACGACACGCTATTCTTGCTCACATTTCGAATAAATAAGCACTACCTCGGACACATCATTAGTTATACCGTCACGCACAACCGCTGGCCGAAAATAACTTCTACCCACCAAAACATACGACTCAATACGCTTTACCGACCGACACTTTAAGACAATTGAAAATATTCATGCGAGTAATTTTTCAGCGGTCGAGTGTTAACGATATTTTTTATTTATTTATGTATGCACGTATTTATTTCGTTTTTCAAATGACGGAGTGATATATGTTTAATGAAAAATTGAATTGTCAGATTTTTAAGATATACATTGATGTCAAGAGCGAGATTGAGTTGTACGTATTTTGCGTGAATAATCCAATGTTGTTAATTTAGAATTTACGAGATCGCAAAAATGTTCTCAATTCAAATACAAAATTTCATATAGGTAACGAAACTATTGTATTTATAATGATATTCGTCTGGAGGAGTATCTGATGCCAACAAGAGAAAACTTGAAGAAGCGAGGATCGCTAAGGTAGTTTGTTTCTCTGCAAAGATTTAGGGCGGAGGATTTCAAGACTCTTACAAAAAACATCACAAAATGTACTTATTTTTATAATACAGATTCTGTTGAGACTTGAAAATAAAAAGTTGGTAGTCCAAACAAGTACTCTTGTTCGGTTTCAGCGAGTTCTTCCGTCGAGACTATAAGAAAATATAAGAGAGCCTAAACGTTATTTTTCTTGCGTTACACAATATATTCGCCTAGTCGGTTAAGAGCTCACTAACACATCGTCGCAGTAACTAAATGCTAAGGGATACAACAGTAGCACTATTTGTCATTGAGATACAATCTGCCGTCTGTACGGTAGCTGACGCCAGACATTGACTGAATGATCTTGAACAGTATTTATATCTACCGTTTGTACGTCGAGTCCATTTGTGAACACCGGTCCGGAGATGTTAAATAATATCGGAACTATTGAATGCCATACATTTTTGAGCTAGGTGGCCTGAGATGAGTTCATTGACTGTTCAAACGGAAGTTTTACAAGAACTTTCATAGCAGAAGCTCAGTACTCATCCAAGTATTCTAATTTACTATAATTTTAGGTTACCTGTTTCCCAATATAGGAAAAGGGATATTATATTGAAGCTTGTTTGTTTAACTTCAATTAATGAGGCAATGTTTATGAAATATGTACCGTCACCACCAATATTCGTAGCCAAATCGAACTATTTGCAAAGTTCCGAACTAAGTTTGTGCTTAAATGACGCTGCGATATCTATCAAAGTAGTAACAATCAGTTCATCATTCCCATTATGAATGTTATTTGCTACAAAAAAAAAAAAAACACTTCCACAATAAGCACCCCACCCTACGTTGTGTTCTGACATCTCACTGTGCGTCACAGACCATTACGCTAACCACTGTCCAATGACACCAACGCTTGCAAATTGCCCCCTCGCACCCAGCTAGAACAAATGAGACCAAATTGAGCGTATTAAGTACGGGTGTACACGACACCACGGTTGAATGGACAACGCAATGCGAGATCTTAATGACTGATGTGACTATATTTTTTCTGTTTTAATTTTTAAGATTTATGAAAGAAGACAATAGAAATGCTCTGCTGTTTATTTAACATTTTAGTATACTTGTTGATTTATTTTTAAGGCATGTATTCTGCAATTTCACCTTAAAATATCATCATAACCTTTCAGCAGCATCATCAGCCATTAAATTTTCCCACTGCTGGGACACAGGCCTCCTCTCTGTGAGAGAGAGTAGGCCGTAATCCATGACACGGGCCCAGTACGGTAGATCGTCTGGTTGGTAGACGTCACATGTCTTGGAACCAAATCTCAGTAGTTGTGATCATTAAAAAGATTTCTCAGTCTATGGCAGTAGCTCCGTCTGATCCCAAACTTACCATGACTGATTACACGAATTTCATGCTCCAACACTGTTCAGGTAATTGAATGGCAGACGCAAATTAAGTCATTTTGTCACATCGTGGTATATTAGGATGATAATAATATGGATGTTGTAATATTAATGTTCGCAATATGTTCTGTGATGCCAGATGTCGCGAATAGTGTACTAACGATAATTGTAAAGCGTTCGTGACAATTTTAATGGGTAACTGTAAATGACCACCAGCTGCTTATGGCCACTTAAGCTGGAAAATAACTTTAGGTATATTTACTTGATGTTTGTAAATACTAGTAGGTAACTATTTCAGTTTAAAGTTCAGTAAAACAGCAAAAAGAAAGACTGAAGGGCACTTCAGTTTAAACGCTGACTTTGAAAAAGTTCGGGTCGGTAATGCATACTTATTAGAAAGCAAATTGAAGTCGAGAGTAGTCTTATTACCATACCTATACTACCTTTCTACAAAAGTGTTGATTTTTAATTTATGAACCAATGTTCAATTAAAAAATGTGTAAAAGAAAAACCCAATAGCGGCGTGAATAACACTTTAGTGTAACAAATATTTAAAACGCATTAAAAGGTGCTAATTTAACATGAAAAACTTAATTAGATAGAGTGTTCATTATAGTACAATACAAATATGAAACTCAAGCTACTAACCTAACCAAGTATTGGTTCCAAACAATTAGCAATCATTGCAAAACCGATGAAAAATAAACATTATATTTTACAAGCAGTAGAGATAATTTGTAAATTGACACTCAATTTAATTATACTCCTGTCTCTTGTTAAATAAATAAAATACCGCATAAGGACCTCTAACAAATGTCTGAACGATCAAAGCGACCACCGTTCCGCGTATGTAAATAAAAACTGTAGAAATGTGATTAATAGTCCCGTTTTCCTTAAATAAATAATTTTTGAATAAATTAAGTAGGGAGAGGCACGTCCGCTCTGTGAGACTTCGCACGACCAAATGACAAATGGACGTCTTTTGAACGTACAGCGGAAATTATCTGCCCAACGAAGCGTCGCTGAGCGCGCCTGTACTAATTACTAGACTGTTTGATTTGATCTTATTTGCGTATAGAATTTTTAACTTTAATGCTGTGTTTTAAAGTTTAAAGTTGAATGTAGGAATTTGCTTATTATTGTCACAAAATGTACTTAGAAAGTAAAATTATACGCGGTCGAACGTCAAGGTGTGACCATCCGATACTAATTGCGAGGGTTGGGAGCCATCGCCTTTGCCCGGGATATTTGTGTGCCATTAGGAGGCATCTTTATAGTGTTCGAAATCATGGCATGAAAACGATTTAAAAATAGCACTGCGTAATTAATTTTTGTGAGATCGGGAAGAAGCGACGCTAATACATCACTAGATGTTTTGCTTTTTCATACGATTTTATCTCTTCAATGTTAAAAATAACATGTTCGGAGTGCAATTTACAAAGATGAAATACATTATTATGCTTCATGCATATTTTAGTACATATTGAGATATGTGGAAGCGACAACTTATTTGTTATTGTATTACACGAGTACCTATGTTTAAAAAACATGCGACATGCATAATACTAACGAGGAAGGAAAACATTCCAATATTTATTTCAGATTAAATCCAGGCTGCAGTTTTAATAAGAGCATTTAGTTAAGAAGTATTTAATGATATTATAAAAAAAAAGAAATATTAAGCTCAGGAACAGTAACTTAGGTACAACTGCACACGAAACCCGTTAAAGATAAAATTAACCAATATGTTCTTATTGGAAATCGACTAATTAATCGAATGAGATAAATTTAATAGTCGATTAAACACAGTAGCTATGTGAATTGATCGCACAATAAAGTGAACAGGGAAAGGCACTTTTTCAGTCAACTAATTACGTCTGAGCTACTTGAACAGTTGAACTCAAGTCATTTTTCAGAATGGAAGAAGAAAAAAAAAGAGAGTGGGGTGACAAATCACGTAATTGCGGACGCAAGGAGAGATATATGGCGTGGTTTGTTCTAAATGCGCCTGCGCCGGGTTCGGGTGACAGTGCGTCTATATATTATGGGGGCGCCCGAGGCAATTAGACGGCGGGCAGCGCACCTGTTGTGAATGGCCATTTCAAAAATGTTTTCTCAACTAAATTCACGGAATACTGAAATGTGAAAACATTTCAGTTTGCACGCCGCTGATTTTGTTGACAGTTAAAAAATAATTATCTGATACTTCTAAATTCTATTTCTAGGCAAAAATAAATGAAATTATTCAGCCTGCAAAAAAAAGCATGCATTCTCTAATAGGTAATGTTTGAAATTCCATAAAAGCTGGACAAAGAAGTCATATTTGGCTCAATTATCTAAATTCACTTGAATGTTTTCCAGTTGTGGTACTTTCAGTTGAAGTTACTGAAGGTATCGCCTGGATAGACAATAAGCTGATACCCCTAACAATCTTCTTGGAAACGAAATCATTCGTAGTGGATTGATTGTCACATCTTCGTACTTCGTAGTGTTATACACAAGAACGTCGAGAGCAGCGCTTTCAGCATCAAGTGTACAAAACTAAGTCCATTCACTTAGATCTTTGAAAGACTACGTTTAGAACGCCATTTTTTTTAGGCGCGGCAAACGTCACACGAACATAGAAAGCGGAAAAAGTGAGGGGCAACTCTCCAATCCGCTGCATCTCTCCTCCAAAGGTGGACTCAAACGCCAGCCTTTGAGGTCTTTGCAAACTTTAATTACACCACACTCTTATGAGCACAGCAATAAGGTTCAAATTCGTCATCAAAAGCAATTAGTCTCGTAATTCTCGTAAATAACTTGAGAGGTGAGAGACATAAATCTTTTGGTTTCAGCCCCTCGTGTCGTGTTTTATTTAGGGATAGCTGAAAATGCTTAGCTTTTTATGCTGCGGTATTGCGGCATCGACAGTGGTTTTTATGGGTTTATTGGTGCCTATAATTCTTTGATGCCGTTTCTTGTGATTGAATTGAGTTGTAAAGACCTTTGGGGTACGTCAATTGAACAAGTGAGTGAATAAGCCTCTCAATATGACGGTATAATAAAACCAATGTAACCTAGTCTAGTAATTTGAATTGGTTAATTAAAAGTTTGGAAACGAATTTCCGTCTCAATTTCTTGTGGAATTTCAACGTTGCGTGTGTGTCGCTAGGGGCACACTGTTATCAATATATGAGCAAAGGGAACAATTGAAAACTAAAATTTCTATCGAAAAAAAAAAGCTAAAACGATTGTATCAAGACTTAAAAAGGTAAAACAAAATTGTTGTCCGTAGCATCGTACAGTCAAAAGTGCAACGAGGCGCAAAAACGAATAAGATATTATCTTCGCAATATGGCGACGACGACAAGTCGAAAGCTTTTTGCCGGGAAAAAAATCTCGATCAATATTCGAGGGGAAGGGGGGGTCCTTTACATAATTGGTTGACTGGATATATTTATGCTGCTGATATCGGAATCGGGTCGGCTACGATAAAGACAGGTTGCTATATACAGACTGCGAGTAACAAAACATTTGGGAGCCCTTACAATTTTTATTGAGGTCCAAACAAGGGTCTTGTCATTTACGTTTTGTTTCCACTTTGTTCCAACTTAGTGCGGTTCGTTAGCTACAGAACGTGCAGTTGTCTTCTTTGGCAGTTAGTATGTACCTATTGGTAGGAAATGTTATCTTCGAGAAGATTCCAATGGGAGAGTCCACAGAGATGGTGCCATTAGCGTGTAGTCGCTTAGGGTTTAAGCACTGGCTGGAAGGCGATTAAGCACCTTTTAGGCTGATCTGCAGGATGCCACAGATTTACAGGGTTTCCGAAAACTCGACGTCAAGCCGGAATCGGGTAATAAGTCATAATAGCTATCAGAAAACAAAATTACAACGCGAGAAAATCTCCACCCTGTGACAGTCTTTTCACTCCTGTTGCTAAAAATCTTAACAATTTTTATCATTTTGTTATGGGATCCTGAACAATTTTTCAGCTGCTCCAGCTGGGAAACCAACATCACTTTAAGCCAAACCAAATATTATAAATTAATACTTCGCCCTACTTTGGCTGACTGTACAGAGGCCAGCACATCAAGCTGCCTCAATCTGTAAAATTTCCTTGATAGATTTTCTTCTTTATTCCCTAAAGATAAGATTCATGTTCAATTGGGAAAATTTGACAGTTTGAGGTAGCTTGATGTGCTGTACCTGTGCCTACTGATTTTTTTTTTACAACTTTATAAATATATTTCTGATAACTATTATGACTATTACCCGATTCCGGCTTGACGTCGACTTCTGGGAAACCGGGTATAAAACAAGCTTGAATGGATAAATTTGCATCTGCCAGTAATCTAAATCCCAAAAAGTCATTTGCTTGCAGTATAACATCCTTATTAATATTATAAACGCAAAAGTTTTCATGTATGGAGATATTTGTTACTCTTTCACGCAAAAACTACTGAATGGATTTGGATGAAATTTGGCACACAGATAGATTACAACCTAAATTAACACAGATTACACTTTTGATATCGGTAGTACGTTCCCTTGGGATAATTTCCAACATCCATGCGGGCGAAGCCGCGGTTGGAAGCTAGTTACACGTAATATATTACAAGCTAGACACTGTAGTACCTTCTACTAAGAGTAATGGTTACGATGATAGCTGGCTGTCAGCGCTTAAAATAGCCGGCGGCAATGAATGTTGTTGAATTGACATAATCAATTGCATTGTGATCCTGCGGCAGTGGCATAACTAGAGTGGGGCAGGCAGGGCCCCTGGGCGCCTATCGAAGGGGGGCGCAAAAAGTCACCAATTATTAAACAAAAAAAAAAAAACAACAATAAACCATTTTATATTGTTCCCTATATCTAATAAATCTGAAGAGCTAATATATTGTGCAGTACGGGGATGAAAGCGTATTTCCTAATCTGCCTGTTTGTGTTCAAATTTTCTTAAAATTGAAGCATTTCAAACGATTTTTTAAGCAAGTTGAAATGAATACCTTCGTTATTGAAGGCTGTAAATGGCCAATTAAGATTATGCGACCTAACTTTGCTCAGTGTAGACCGAGAAGATAATTTACGAAATGGCGCAAATGTAATTCGTGCCCTAGGCGCCATTTTCTGTGGGTACGCTCCTGACCTACGGGGTAACTTCTCTACTATCTTACAAGGTGAGTTAGTAACGCTTACCCCGTGGGTTCACAAGTAATATAAGCCAGAATTTAGAACAAAAAGAGAGTTAGACAAACAACAATCACTGTTGGTCACCATCGTATTATTTTTGGGTGAATGACGTTTTGTCACGCATTTATCGGCTGTCGAAATTAAATGCGTTAATAATTACTTCGATTCCTTTTTTATAAATATCCAACCAACTATACATTGGAACAATTTGCATGAGTAAGGTTTTATTTATCCGATGGTAGAATGTATTTCATTCATGGAAAATAAAATTGACCTAGATTTTATTATTTGGAAAATTGATATAAATGTACAGTTTTTGTATGGAAAAAGTTATGAACCGTATAGGCATTAGAAAAATTAACCCTGAAAAGAATAAATAGAAGTACCTTTCGTGATCAACCACATACTTCATATATATGTTACAAACTATAAGAGAAATCCGAAACTGTAACTCCAATAATTCACCCAGTTTTTCAAACACAAATTTGCAATTCTACTAAAAACAGACCGAACAGGATTCATTCAACAGTTCACGAAACACGAAAGTTATATTGCAGACTGTTAAAAAACAACTTAGAATAAAACTGAAACCATTAAACTTTTATTCGAAATGTTTATTTGAACTGAATGTTTAATTAATTATCGCATGGAAATCAGCCTAAAATTTTGCCAATACTAGGTCACAGGCAGTCCTCTCTAGGCGAGAGGGAGTCCGGAGTGGGCCGTAATCCACCACGCTGGCCCAGTGCGAGTTGGTAGATGTCACATGCCTTCGATTTTTTGATTCCAGGTCATATCGGTTTCGTCACGTTGTTTTCCTATACAGTTTCGTGAGTGGTGTTTTTTTGGTTGGGAAATCATCAAATAACTTCTCCCGCTCTGAGTGGAGCAGCAGGGCGTGTCAGACTTTTATTGACTAAAACCCACCCGTGTTCCCTCAGTAGCCTGTGTGCCAGGGGCGGTGGTATCTCTTTCGAACAGCCCGCAGCCCTGGCAGGCATCGGCCCTTGTGGGCCCATCACTTTGTGCTGACATCTCGTTGAGATGCGTGTGGAACACAACGCGCCGTCGACATGGGCCTGGTCCTTACCGGACAGCGAGCTACCCATTACTCACCGTCCGCAAGCCCACGCCGACGGTGGCCGGGAATCAGCCCGGGATTCCCGACGCCCAGGGCGTCTCCTGCGAAGTCTAGAGCCGTGAGGGCGCATATGCTGCTTCTCCCTCAAGTGCGCCGCTTCCCTCTTCGCGAGCATCACTGTTTCGCTGAAGGACGTGACGGCTACCCATGCACTCTCGCTCCGTACCATGGCCTGGACCAGGGCAGGACGCGAGAGATCGCCGTCGCCGATCGCCTCCACGAGGACACGGCGGTGCTCCGCCCAAACCGGGCAGACCTCCACCGTATGCTCCACCGTGTCCTCAGGGCGAACAGTTTTGTGACTGATAAGGAAATAATTTTGAACAAAAAAAGTGACCGTCTGAGTCGATACCCAGGGCCACCACTGCTCCAACTATTGCTACTACGGTAAATTCACTAAATGTATTTATTGTACATAAATACATTTTCTACATAACATATTAGACCTCCACCAAACCGAATTACGGCCATGACAAACAATCTCAAAGGAGGCTCAGCCATCCACGCGGGATAGATTATAGTGCACAGACACAGGTGCACTCACTGTCATAGTGCGATGTGACGGCAATCCGACACGACCGGAGAGAGATCAGGCGCAGAACCAATTGCAGGCTTTCACACCGCCAACTTCCAAACTGTTACTGAGATTATTAAAAACCGAATAACACTGCCTGACCTGAGATTTGAAATCAAGACCACAAGGTCAGAAGCATCTACGAGGGTAGTCTACGAAATATAAACATGACTGTAATGTTGTAGCCGACACTAAACTTGCCCTGAATTAAAACTAAAATTATTCGCAGTTCCTAAAATGAAAAGTGGAAATGTTTTCGACATTAAATACGATTAAGTATAGAACCTCAATAGGTTATTTTCCAATTTTTCAAAAACTATTCTAATTTGAAGATTGGAACGAGATATTCAACAGAAAAATAAAAATTAATTAATTTCTATTCCATTTTCTCAATAACAAACGATTTAAACCAAATTTATTTTTCGTTGTTTTGAATTTACCGCCAAACCGCTTCTTACGATGACTTTTTAACACGTGACGTCAACTTTGTGTAAACTAAAGTAGTTAGTAAGTAAATAAGTGAATGTCGAATTTATAATTAACAAGATTTTTAATGGATAGAAAGTGATATTACTGCTGTGCGGTGCCTCTGTGCACAATTACTTCTAAAATGGCGCCAAACTAAGTATTTGTACCGGTGCCGTTTATACAGAGTTGACGTCACATGTCACGTGATAAAAAGTCATCGTAAGGAGCGTTTTGGCGGTAAATTCAAAACAACGAAAAATAAATTAGATTTTAATTGTTTTTAATTGAGAAAATGTGTATTGATAAATTTATTTTTATTTTTCTATTAAATATATCGTCCCAATCAAATTAAAATAGTTTTTATCAAATCCAAAAATACACGATTCCGACGCTCTTTGAAAATATGTAATTAATATTGTCTTTCCTCAGTACGTTTTCCGTATTTTCCTCCTACATGAAAGACGTTTAGAGTCTAAAATGGCTTATTGGCATGGCTCCATGCATATGCAAACTCACCAAAAACTTACTAGCACTGAAATTGTTGGCAAGTGTTTGTATTAACTCTGCGCACTTATGTAGTTCTATTACAAGTTTGCCAACCAAAATTATTGAACCGTTGTATTGGCCAGACTTCGGACAAATTGGCAGAATGCGCCGACAATGAAGACGCATCTCTGGCTTTATCGAGGAAGCTAGACAAGTGTTGGGCTACTAATAGCCTAATTATTTTATAGATTAGATAACAGCCTAAGATAAATATATACCTGAACGTAATTAGAAGTGTGATTTTTATGATTTCATCTGAGTTCTTTCCAAATAACTATTCAACACACAATTAAATGACACTTACTAGCTAGATTGACAGCAAGTAATGAAATTAAGTAAAGCCCAAATGTGTAATCTCACACTAAAGAGAATATTAATCTGTGGTTCAATAATGTAGTTCCAGTTTTGTATTTAATTGTGAAAACAGCATAGAAGGGCATCCCTTTTTCCTGTAATGAATGGGGCCAAATGCACAGGTTAACTGAACCTATTCTACTCTCAACTGTTAGACTATGACGTCACAAGCGCGTGTGCACGTGTAACTCAAGAATTTTTTCAAGTTACCCGAGTAATTAGGAGAACAAAGGGTAGCGCTTTGCCGAGCCCTACATTAAAGTGCCGCTTATAGCAAACAAATTAAATGCAATATACAGTGTTAAATACGAAGACGTGCCGAAGTGTGTGCTTCTACTTATAATCTTAGTTCAAAGAAGGCGGCAGGCACAACATTTTTGTGTAAGTACTTTTAACGTGAATAAACTTCGATCGGTCTCCGAGTTTTGTTCGACCAAGTATTGCCACCACGTACGAGTATTTTCCCCGCAACTTAAATAAATATTGTCTACGTGTATTTATTTTGTGCTATCTCATTCATGCACTCAATGGTCGCAGCTTTTATCAGAACTACAACTCTACTCTGAAAGTTACTGGTAATTATTTCGTATAAAGCAAAAGGTTCATAAATATTAAAGAAAATTAAGTGGTGAGACAATATAGGCTGTTTTATTTGGAAACCTTATAATTATGAGACTGCTCATCAGTCGTCACGATCCCATTAGAAAAGATCAATTTTATCTTTTAAGAATTATCAACATTTATTTCTTTCGAGTGGGGCATAAACCGCAAAATTATACTTTTGATCATTCAATCGACAACTTTGTACCTTTCACTTTCGTTCACTACTTTGAAGTTAAGTTCCGTTTCACATCATTTCTGACCAAACTTGGCCGCCAGTGATTATGGTGGCCAATAATAACGCCACAATTACCACAGCGAGGAGTGCAATTTTGAGCTTGCAGCACGCAACTTCTGTGAAACCAATCATGTTGACATCCTCGGTCCATTGAGAAGGTTTTTCCTATACCTACGTACTTACTTACCCTTTATGCCTTTGTCTTGCCGAAGAACAAATCACACAGTGGAAGATATACCATATAACCTTACCTTGGCGTCAACTGTAAACAACAACATGTAAATTAGAAAATGTGTCTGAGTACTGACTTAATAAAAAAATTCAAACGTTCCTGCAACTTTATCAGTTTATAAATTAAAACAACTCGGTTATACCACTCGTCATACGTCAAAACGGGTGATGATAAAAAAACGGGTGATGAAAACGAATAAATAAAATTCAACTTTATAAAACATTCGCAATGCAAAATGTCGATAAGTCGATAGTGAGCAAAGCGACGCGGTATCGGGACTACATTAAATTCGCATTAGCTTTCAACTACCGGTTTGTTTAAGACTTATTTTATGCGTTTGACACACTTGAGTTCTGGTTTGAGTCACTGCTGTATTGTAACTCACATACTAGTACGTCTACATATGTTCGTAACTTGTACCGTGTCAATTTGACGTTTAAAGAAGATAATCATTTTTGTGTGTCAATTAAAGTTTTGAGAAATATGTTTTTTGACCATCAATGGATTTAACGACGTTTTAAATGGACTTTTAGGTATTTTTCGAAAAAAAATCGAGTAAATAAAAGCATTAAAACTAACGATTTTAATTATGCTCCACCATACGCGTTTAATTTAATTAAAATATGTTGATTAATCCCAAAATCGTAATGTTATTCACGCCTTAGGTCTCGTCCGACGGAATTTAGTGAAGTTTAAGTACTTAATTTCAATAAACGAACGATTAAAGTTTAGCATTTGAGACTAATGGCAACTTTACACTGCATTTGTACGAGTACATTGATTGATAATAATAAAATTCAAAAACGTTTTTTTATGTCTGCACCTCATTTCAATCATTATAATTTTATTTTTATTCCCTAAATAACAGTTAAACTATTTTCGAACACAAAAGCCTAGGCTTTAACTTTAAGATAATGTTTAAAAAAATGTATAATGTTGTGCCTGTGCCTATAAACAGAATATATATGCAATTTTTATTTAAAAAAAGTTTCGGCTGAGCTAGTAACAACTCTAATTTGCATATATTTTTAAGAAAGCTACACCCGATATCGAAACGGTAATAAGTGTAGAATTGAACATTCTGAGGCACGTATCTTATCAGTAATATTGGTTGTAATCATAGTCAAGCATATTCTAACGTCTTGATCAGTATGCTAATGAAGCGGCTACCTACGCGTGAAATAACACCTCTCGATTTGTTATGTACCGAATATAAAATTGATACTATATTATTCGATACTATCGATTTCATGTCCGACGCTGAATTCTTTTTAGAAAAAATAACTAATGGATTGTTTTTATGTTCGATTTATTTTTACATCGTGCCTACCTTTGTTTGTGAAAGAAGTTATTTATTGTGTGTTTTTGTTATTTTTGAGCCATGTTGACAACTTAAGTGTTTCAAAATGCATAAAAACGAAATTGTTCTATATTTTAATGAAAAAGGATGAATTCAATGCAAACTTTACATTCAATTCGTTCTTTTTTCATTAAAATATTGAACAATTTGATGATTCAAAAAAGCCAATACTGTGGGCGAAGCAGTTAAGATGTTTAGAATATCGAAATAGAAACTTCATATTACCTGCAGGACCCTCTTGGGTAGTCCAGTCTTCTGGCTAAGCTGCTTCAGGTCCTTAGCGTCGGGGTTGTGGTTGATCGTGAAGTAGGACTTCATGGTGCGCAGCTGGTGGTGCTTGAAGCTGGTGCGCATGCGCTTGGTGCGCGATGACGAGCTCAGCGCAGCTCCGCGGAACCCCATCTCCAGATACTCAGGGTTCATATCTGATTGGGCAACGACAGTTACACTGCTAAATGCTGAATTTTTTATACTAACATAATAACGAAAAGAAAATCTTGAAACTAAGGGACTATTTTCTGCGATAATAATTTTATTTGCCAGTCATTGAGTTGGGACTAGAAAATAACTTACTTATCGATTGATAACAATAACCGTTAAATTTCAAAAAAAAGACCCGTTACATCGAACAAGGGTAATGTTAGTACACTAAAATTGTTAGCATTAGCAGTAGGTAATCACAACAATTAAGTGTTCTAAAAAAAATTATGAACAAGACTTAAGTCGCAGCCGCATCGCAAAATTCGCAGAAACTCAATTGCACCTACTTAAGTATCGCGAAAAAACCAGATCGGCAACTATCAATTTTATTTACCAAATTATCGTAATTTGTTTTATATCTGCACATTTCATGATAATGCCAATATTTACATGTTTATATTTAATTATGTTAATTGTTATTGTCTGTATTACGGTCGTAAACGGCTATAAAGATAATAATGAATGTAAAATATATAAAATGTTTACATTTCATAGGCGAATTTTACGAGACTTCACACGTTATGGACGGGTCTTCTTTTTAATTAACAGGCTTGCTGACAACCTATGAGATGTCCTAGATTCTTAAATATTTTTTTGCCACAAACACAGGAAAATTTACCCTTTTTTCATAGTAAGTCTTCCAATAGATTCTCCAGAAATACTTATTTCAGATAAACACAACTTTATCCTTATTATGATTGCAAAGTTTATTACGTCACGAAATAGGGAAGCATGTTTGAAATTCTGGCCTCATGTACTTCGCAACTCGCTATTAAGTTGTGAATAGATATTTGGGAATTCCTATAAACTCGTGTTCCGTCGATAACCTCGGGAGCTTAGGTGTAGTCGGAAAGTACAAATCCCAGTAACTGTTACAATACAGTGCCTAATAGGAGAGAACGGGGAAAATAGAACAAAACGTTCCGTTTAAAATATTCCAAGTTCCACTGGCGGCAAATATCAAACAGTAGACGTAAAAAGCAAAGAATCGCCAATCATTAGCGTATCGTAAGCTAGTCCACCATAATATTTCGTAAAACTAGGACGTTCCCAAGTTCGATAAGGAAAAAAAAATCCGGTCTGAGTTTTTTAACAATTTTTTTTTTGTTTCCTACACAGACATGATTTTAGTGAGATTTATCTTCCATTCGGTTTTATAACCGTAAAAGCTCAGAAATTCCTTTTCAATCTCAGCACCTAACCAACAGTTCCAATCCGGGTGCACAATTTGAAATTTCGAAAACCTCCATTACCCGCAAATCGAACACGAGTGCAAAAAATTCAAATCAGGAACTTTAAATTCGCGCGGTCTTTCAAGTCCGAAATGGGTCCGTTCGAAATCCGCACGCATGGCAGGCCTACGGTCATAAATCGATCGTAATACGCACGCCGCATTGTTTTCCGTTACAATACGAACCGTGACGTCCCCGTGACGGAGTCGGCATGGTGCCGCGACTTCGTTTTAACGACCGATAAATGCTGCTAATAAATAAACCGAAACTTACTGCGATGTTTACAGAAACGCTTTGAGATTTGCGGTTAAGGATATCGGACAGCGGCTTGAAACCAGTATAAGCCAAGCTATCGTAAAATTGGTAATGCATTTCGAATAATTGTAGCCGTATTTCGACGAATGATACTGAAAATCGTAGTGATTGATAGTGAATAATTTAACTGTAAGTACACTAACAACACGTTGTTAGTTCTCGGATAATCTAATCGGGGCGAGTTACAGTTGAATACGTTTGCCAGCGAGCTTCAGCATCGCAGAGTGATACAATTTGTTTTTCGTGAAGTTTGATACCGAAGTGACAAGTGACAATTAGTCAAGAATTTCTGGTAACACTGCGAAGAGTGGTTGCATAACAACCACGGAATAATATAACCTTTGCAGTGAGTGAATGAATGATTAGTATTGACTGGGCAAAGAACAATAAATACCTTTTAGAGTAAGTGGGCCCTATTTAATAGTGGTAGTAGTAGATTTTCCCTCTGTCTAGAAAACGTCCTATGTAGGTACATAGGACGAAAATCCAAAAAAAAAATGAAAACTAAAACTAAGTACCTACTTAGTTTTAGTTTTCATTTTTTTTTAGGATTTTGAACACATAGTGACAACTACACGTCTGCACGTGACCACGCTACAAACGCTTCGAGCTACTCTGCGACTGACAGAAATCGGATCAGGATTTTTTATTTGATAAAATAGTCGTCTCTTTATATTCCCCTGGTTAAAGATATTAAAACGTAGTTGTTGAGACTACTATACCTACAGGGTAAGTTTTTATCCAGTGCGCATACTGTAACCATGAATTCAGCATATCATTCTAGACCCCCTTGCGCAGAAAATTTTCGCCGGTTTTACAAAAAAAAAATTAGCTGGTCCATACATTTTGACCGCGTAGGTATTGCACTTTTCTATAAAACAACTGATTTTTTTTAATAACCGGCGGATTTTTTTTATAATTCATGGTTACATTTTGCGCACTGGATAAAAACTTATCCTGCATAATATTATATTAAACTACCCAACCGTTATCATCACCTCCAAAGAACCCGGCCGCAAAAACAAGACTACCAACCGTCATAATGTTTAAACTTTAGTACCTATTCCACATTCAAAATTGTCAATTTTATTTCTTTAGGTAGGATTTGTTTGTTTAAACCGCAAGTGTGCGTTCCGAAGTTCGAACAATTAGCGAGTAAGTAATTATGCGGGAGCCCGTGTGCGCGATATAATGGGCGCGACCGATATGTAAAACGAACCGCGTTTTCGAACTTACCGCGAAGAATGTTCGATTATTTCTTAAAATGCAAACTGTTATGACCGGAGTCAAAATTTTATGTCTTTCGATGTCTAAATAAAGTTATTTTTTTACGGAACCGTGTAAGGTACAAGATAATTTAAATTACCTCCTGGTATACTCTACTTTAGAACGTGCTATTAATCTGATACTCAAGCTAGAGCCAAAGAGAAGAAAAAAACTAAGTAGAGTAAAGATTCCATCAATTTATGAATGAAATATCCATATCGCTCCTCAACAAGATTATATGACCACATTTTTCCCAATACAGTAATCGAAAGCATGACTAAATTTAAATTTCTGCCTGCCCTGTAGCACGTAAGAAGCGCGAACATAAAAATACACAATTCACACTGATCGTGCGATGCGCAGCGTTGACGCCCGTCCTGTGTTTGTTCGACATGATTTACTCCGCAACCACTGATAACTGCTACCAATCACGTAAGACCTCTCAAAAACTATGTCAACACCCCTCTTTTCCCTAAATATGGCTTAATAAGGTAAGCAAGGAAGGTCAAAGTATGCTGGTTGCTACAATGCAGCCTGAGGCGTTCGTGCTCCAACTTGATGATACGGTCTCCGCACAGAAAGAGCGACATGCGATTTTTTTACGTCTTCAGTTGTTAGAGAAACGGCATTATAATTTATGAACAAAAATCCATGCTTAGTACCTTAATCTTGGTACCGAGAAAAATTAAAGAGCAGGCTTCTCTTGAATTGAGATTGATTTACATTGTTTCTCCTTCGTGGCTCTTGCCTTCTTAGTCGATGTCCACGCAGATCGAAATCGAACAGTGTTTTTCAACACGCTTGTATTCACTTTGTTCGATTTTCAACCCCTGGCGTTAAGTACCTAGTGTGTTTATGATACAGTGCGCGAAAAAATCCCACCGATATATTATTATTACGTCCGTTAGGACGTCGACTTACACCTTTGCGTTTTCTAGAGTGAACCGCAGTTAATCACACAAAAGTGTCGGCTTCTCTCAAATCTCAGTGGTGGCGTGTTAAGCTTGAACATGAACAGCAACGTATCGGGTTAACAATTGTCCAGAAAAATAACAGGTTCTTAACTCGTCAACCACCAACGCCATAATAACCAAAGCAATTTTATACCCGAAATATTGTTAGTAATTGCACACAAAACGGCTCGCCTACAAGTTAAATATTGTAAAAAGAAATTCACCGACGCTGCAATAACTTTAGCGAAAACACAAGAAATTAACGCACGAATTAAAACAATAACGATCTCGACACATAAATCTGACCAATCACAAAACGAATCTAGTGATGTACCATCTGACACGTCAGCCATCGATAAACATCGACACAAAACGTCGCGTCTTAAAAGAAGACGTTATTAATAGATTGAGACACAAAATTGTGAAGATAACGCGTCGGCCGAAAGAAACCTAAAAAAAACACCGGGTGGGTTATAAAAAGAATTGTGATATCATAAATCGTACGTACCATTCATGTTTTTAAGGCCGAAAGGAAAAAAAAAGGAGATTTCCTTAACGATAACACTTCGTCCGGTGGCCACATTTTTTTTTTTTTGTAATAGCAAAAACGAAACGCCGAAGTGGTTGACCGCGGTAATAATGGTTATAGGTATATTTCTTTATGACAGAATCATTGTTTTTATTAATTAGACTCCATAGTTATGAAATTAAATAATACGTTGTTGATTATAATAGTCATTATAGCCTTTTTATTATTTATAACTCTAGCTACTGGTGCTGGTTAAGGCCACAAGGCCACAGGATAGTGTGTTTAATGTTCAAATCGAAACTTCGGATCGCAGAGTTAGGTAACCTTTGGATCTAATTTGCATTTTTTTGCATCTTATTAGCATATTATTTCCTAAGTCAAGAACTGGTTTGTGTGTTTTACATAAAGTGAGAAGTAGACGTTGCTTTTTGGCAATTATTGTAGATATTAATAAAAAAATTGCATTATGCACATAAATAAGCACTAATAATTTTAAAGCTCTTTTATCACATTATCGTTTTAATAATAAAAACCTTTAGTTAGGTATAAATTAATTTCTTGTTTCATTGACAATTATTTAAGAGTAGTAATTAACCAAAGTTTGTGTCAGTAAGCATCATACTTATTTATTTACGAGTATGTTTTTATGACTAACAGCAATACCGACTAAAAAAAAGCAACCCCTACACATACATCATAATTATACTAAATATATATAATATCATGGGCTCATTCCATACTTTGATGACATTCTTCCTGACAGACAAGTGATTCGATTAAGTTTCCTACTAGTGTAAAATAACCCAGTTTACTAAAGCCTTACATAACTGACCTTAAATCCTTAACGCTGGCCCTACATCGAGAAAGTCTAAATGGAGATAGGAATCTTGTTCACTTAAAGACTTTTTCGAGTTGTCGACGCGATTAAGAATGTAAAATTATTAAATTCGTCGGCATTATGTGTCGTATCGCATAACATGGCAACGGGGGGTGCTACCGGGGACACTATATCATGCAACAGAGCAAGTCCCATGTTATTAGTACTAAAAACGTTGGAGTTATTTCGAAACGATAGATATCAAACGTACATTGATACCACGACGAAATATTAAAATGTTTATGAGTTAGTGAGGAGCATGGTTTCAAAAATTATTTGTTTTTAATTTTTTATTGTGTTGTTAAGGTTTTAATTCATAAAATGAAAATTTATAGGTCATAACAGTCGTGTGAAATTGAAATTAACTATGATGTTATTATTTGCATCGAATATTTTTTACGATTATTTTTCATAATTAGGTGATGAGAGTTTCCTGAGGATTGTAAAGGTATACGGATGTAAATTGTCAAAATTATAATGGCCAATTCAAAAAAGGCACATATAAATTTGTAAAAAGACATGAAAGAATGGCTAATTTGTGAATCATTAACAATTTTATGACTTAATTTTATCGTGAAGTTTCATACATCGCACTAATAAAATTTCATCGACAAAAAATCATCGCTTCACTATAGAACATGGCACCCTACGGGTTAAACAAAAATTTTATGAGCACATTGCTTTTAATGTATCCACGAATGTATTTTTATATGTTGGCATAAATTAACGAAAAAAAATTGTTTTAATAAAATGAAAATAGAAAAAACATAAGTGAGTGACCGTGATGTGGTTAAACAAAAAAAAATATACACGTTCCGTTTTTTTTTATATAAAACAATAAAATAAAGCAAACGTTATGAATGAGACTTTATCAAATATACTGGCCATACGTATAATGTGTATTTTTTTCTAACATAAAAAGTTTTAGTTATTTAATTATGCACGATTTCCCGGCAGTTTTGTGAGTTATATTAAGAATCTGTATAACAAAGAGATGGCCTAACCGGTCATTTTTTTAGGTTTCAATATTTTTTTACATTTCACGCTCGCTTTATTTACTAGGTGAGTGGAGTGAGGACATAATTAGTGAATGGGTTTGACGGACGTATACACCGTAGGTACCTATTTATTTGTACTTTACAGTTTGCAGGTGAAATGATTCACAGATAGAAACTAATAATTTATAATTTAGGGAAAGGCGAACACTCAGTGTCAAAAAACATCGATGGGTATAATCTGAGCAGATTATACATTCTTTAAAGTTTGTAGATCTGTATAAGCTTACAATGGCCAAAACTCTCTAAATGGACTCTTCTCTAAATGAGCCCTTCACGGTAACTTGATGAGTAACACTGACTATTGATTGTTGCCACAGTATAATCATTTATCTGTCTCTATACTGAGAGCAGTGGTGACCCAGTGGTATTGCGCGCAACTTACGAGTAGATCGCAAGTTAGAATCCAGACAGGCACTGCACTTTGTGTAATTCATTTCATCGCCACTGCCCTCAAAATGATGAAGGAAAACGTGGTGAGAAAACCTAGAGAGAACAAAAAATTCGAATCATTGTGACATCCACCAAGTCGCACTGGCCCCATTTTGTGGATTATGGCCCACTTGCACTCACAGAGAGGAGGCCTGTGTCCCAACAGTGGGATTGTTATAGGCTGAAAAAGCTGTACATGCTACTGACAAGCAGTAACATGTCACCAAAGAAGTTGTCGCAACAATCGATTTCCACAATAGAAGCCACATAATAATAAAGGCCTAATATCACCCATTCAAGTTGAAAATAAAACAAAACCCGTCCTCAACATCTTAGTTTTATACCGAAAATTTCTTAATTCGTCCCTAAGTCCCAGCAATAAATTACCGGTTCAATAATGTTGGTCTTGCCACCGATACAGATGTCCCGGGACAGATAGCGGCGGGAACAAAATGTACATGGATATCACATTAGGCCAGTGACGTATACATCATGATGAAAGGTGGTTTTAACCTCTCTATATTCACGCTTGGTGTTAGAGGTAGTTCAGAGGTTTTTAGTAATGTAGATTTTTGTTATTTTGTATAACTTTTTTTTTTGTTTTATGTTAAAAAAATGTATAAGCAATTTCCCTAATTTAAACAAAGTGAACTTGCCTATTGAATCCAGGTATAGGTAAATTTTAATCTTTAACTACAATGTCTAATATCAACAAGTAATTTATATCGATCTGTCGCTCCACTGTTAAAATGTCGCAATATTTCATCTTGTGAAAAATATGAACATAGAAGAATGTCCAACATAAAATCTTATGTACCGAAACCATGAAGATAAAAGTAAAATATAAATAAAGACATAGTAAGCGTTACTTCAATCAAATACGAAATATATTTATATTTACCCTAATCGATTACGGCATACAAATAAATATCGTTATAACCGAATATAATCGGTTAAAACCAAATTATAATATAGTATTATATATTGCATTTTGAATCACAACATGCCTGTTGCATCCAGGCAAGAAATTGAAATAGGCGAAAGGCTTTCAACACAATATTAGCGTGAAGATTTTGAATAAACTTCGAACGTTCCGAATGTAAATATAAATTGTAATAAAACATAATAATGTTCAACAATATAAATATTGCCTTTGAACAATAAAATTGGATTCATGCTGATCTGGAATTGAAAGAAAAACATATTTTAATGGGAGTTTCGTAGGACATGTGAGGCCTGCCTATCACCCCATGCGAAACATGATATTTAAACTAAATCCATTATATTTACGCACGACTGAAAACTGTAAAAAAATACAATAGCCATTTTCAAAGTTTCATTTCCCTACAACAATAATATAATAAAAGCTTTACAATTTATATACAAAAAGTGTTAAAGGTAACCGCGAAGTCTGCTGTTCAAAGGTTGCAATAATAAATCTTAATTGATTGAACTGCGTCTGCTCCGGCCCAACGTCGGACTTCCAAGACGTGCTACTAACTAGAGGTACCTACCTAATGACAGTTATGCCTATATTCCAAAACATACCACGTGCCTATTATAAAGGTTTCATTGTTTATTCAATTGTGTAATAAAATATGATTGTGTCCTTTCCAATGGTCGCTATAGGTACCATTTTTATACTTTTAAATCAGATATTACTGTAACAGTTGGGCCTTGTAAAAGCATACATTCTATTTGTTTTAATGTCACTATTATATTTGATAAAGTGCATTTCAATAGGATTGCAAAACATAACGACTTTCAGTGTAAATTGAATGATTTATTTATATCTTTAATTGCCATATAAAGTTATAGTTTTCAAGTTGTGTTTAATAAGCTTTATACTACAAGAAGCTCTAATTACTAAAACAGTGTCACTAGGTAGGATTTCAAAATTAAATTTCCCAACAAATACAAATTCACTTTTAAATTCTAAAGCTCTTATTAGAAGTTCGTATGTATACGCCAGTACTTACAAAGGTTTTGATTCAAAGCCTTCATCGAACATTAACCGTAATTGAGAACTACGCGAAAGTACTAAAACTATCTAGTAGACTAGATATCCATCAAGACACATGCATAATGTAGCTAACGTCCCATACAGAAGCCTCAGCAGTCGACAGACAACTTTTCCTTTTCTAAAATGGAAACCGACCAAACAAACGATCCAAAACTGTCTTTTGTCACGATACAAAAAAAAATAAGTCACCTCCAAAAGCCGTTTTGTTTCGAAAAATAAAAAAATGTAAAAAGTATTTGAACCAACTACCGGCGACGCTGGAACGCGCCCACCCTATCAACGATCGTGGACGCTACTCGAAATGTCCGATACGTAAAAAATAAAAAAAGTAATGTCACATATTTTGGCGGGAAATAAATCACGGAACGGACGCTATACAAAATTTATGGCGGTATAACATGGTGCACTCGGTAGAAAAGTTAAGACAAAAGACGAAAAAGGTGCACGTCTTTGATTTGAATGTGTGGGTTCCGCGGCTGATAAAAAATAAAATGTACGATCCTTTCAGAGAAAATATAAATACTCTAGTTATGGAAACAATACTATCACTTCATCGGTGTAATCCTGACTGTAATCTATCTGCAATTAAAATATCAGTTACAATATTTCTTTGAATGCATAATTTTCAGTTAAAATTTTCAGACTTCAATTACGCAATGGACTTTTGTTTTATTAAAATATTCCGCCCAATCCGTAATAGGATTATTTTCAGCAACGCTAGATTAATTTAGTCATCACTCATGACCCAAACGCACTCCCGCAAAATAAAAAATTATAAAAGCTACTATGACGACAAATCCTTTCATTGACTTCCATTCTCCGAATTTTTCACTTGACAGTTTTGTTGGCACATTAAGCACTCTGAGTCTCAATTCAACTTCACTTGTAACCTTTATGGTGGTAAGGAACTCTAAAAAGGTGAAGCCACCACGTGAAGCGAAGCAGATGGGTCCTTCTTATTACTGCGCTCCCGTTACTGTAGTAGGAAACGAATTTTTTTTTTCACCGGTCGCCCGTTAACGCTTTATTTATTGTCACTACTCTCGGATATTTAGGGAAGGTAACCGTAATTATATGACATATTTATCTACAAAGTCCGTTTTTGGTAGGTTGTTAAGTAAATTGCTTTATATTTATCTGTTTTGTGAGGTGCCGTCTGGTTTTTTGGCTACACTGAAAGACCTGAATTTTAGACATCTATTTATTTGAGTAAATTATGGTTTCAAAGAACGTATGTAGATATAGTTTGGAAGCAGGTAAAAATACTTTTGCGAGAAACCGCAAAGGGAAAAAGCATAATATATAATTTGGGTGACAGAATAACTTCTTATGGTTAGGTTTCAATCAAGTTACCTAATCAATGAATCGTCGTAAAAGGTCTTAATAATATGTCGGTTTTGCAATTAAAAACGCACCCCAGTCTACATTATGTAAAGTACAACATAAGGGCCTGCCGACGGATTGGCAAACGCCTTCGGCTGCGCACCCACAATGCGCAGCGGGCCCTTCTAACTTTCTAGAAGCCTATTCTAATGACAGATCAATAAATCTGGAGTCAAATATCATGGTTAACGTGTGTGAATGGTTAACCGAGCTCTCAGAATCATTTAACTCGTAACTATAGCAGTTAAAGTGGAGTTTAACAGAAGATTAAGCGAAATTAAATGAATGAACTTTTTTCAAAGCATTTTTTTTGTTTCACATCTGAATAGACGCTAGTGTTTGATAAATTTTTGGTTATTTTAAGAGCATTTTGCTGTTTAAAAATGAGAAGTAATGACTTAATGGAACTACATATCTACAAGCAATCGAGTGAGTCACGGTTGTGACTAAAGCCCTATATGCATACCTTTCAGGGTACTTGTTATATGCCTGGGGTTTTAAATCCTATGCCCAATTCATGTTACGGATTAAAAGAAGAGACTAAAAGGGTGGTCATTTCAATAAAATAATAAATAGAAAATCAACGGAGTTCTCGCGTTGCAGTTTTCACTTTTCCTTTTTTTGATAAATATCACCGATGCCGCGGTATTGAAACATTTTCTATAGAAACGACGATTGTATGAAACTTTATCGTGCGTTTTTTGAGTCAGAACCGAACACGGAACACGCAACAGTTTTTATTTTTTTCCATCCTGGTCTTTCATTTTCAATATTGAAACCAAATATTCTGTAGAGTGCATATTCGTATTTTTTTTTTCAGGATGAATTAAAACAGGGGAAGAAATGAAATTTATCAAGCTACAGCTAGGAACCTTCTAACAATCCTACTTTCCTATTCGCGTTTCCAACTTTTCTTAATATTATAAATGTAAAAGTTGAATGTTTGGAAATTTAGACGTTTGGATGTTTGTTACTCAATTACGCAAAAACGGCTGCAGGGATTTGGATGAAATTACGCACTCAGATAGTTTAAGACCTGGATTAAGACATAGGATGCTTTTTATCCCGGTAATATGTTCCCGTGAGATAATTTCCGACCTCCACGCGGGCGAGATCTCTGGCAAAATCTAGTACGTACACACGGCTACACATCAAGCTATACATTTCCAGTTTACGCTGATCTCGTACTGTACGGAAATCCTATACAATGCGAGATCAGCTTATACTGGAAATGTATAGCTTGATGTGTAGCCGTGTGTACATAAAAAGCATTGCCTGTTAATTAATACTGTTGAAAATAAAATATTCCTAGTCAAATACACGATTCTCAAAACTTATGACGATCGGTAGCTGTCAGACAACAATCGTTCGGTAATCTATTGGAATGGGATATTAGAAACGAATGTCACATACATATAGTATAGGCTCGCGTTTCTTACGTGTGTTCGCTACATAGATCTTTGATATAATAATTATGTTGCGTGGGTGTGTCGTGTTTAGTTGCCTCCTTCGTTGGAAGCACAATCGGTTATGAATGTATTACTTACAGCGCCGTCGCGTTCGTAACTTTCAGGGAAATAATTTGAGGGAACTGTACACGAAAATGGAGAAATGTAAACAAAATTACAACTAAGTAGCTAAGTATATTACGTCGAGGTTTTTTACATTATGTCAATCAGTCAAAGTTATAACAGCTGCACGGTTCAATTGATCAGGTTAAGCTACGCTTGCCGCGGTTGGTCCATGGATGGGTGACCATCTTAACGTTAAGCCGTTGGTCTCGTCTGTCATTTGACAGTTATTACTGGTCGTCAGAAGCCCGAAAGTATGAAAACCAGTCTTAACTTGAGTCAGTCAGGCAGACGCTCCATGTGAAATACTGGTACTCAGTTGCATCCGTACCCTAATTGCGTAACTCCCGATTCATCATAATCTGTATCGTTTTGAAATGGATTGTTAAACCACTGCTTCATATGTTCGAAAAATGTGTCTGTTCGACAACATAAATAACGCAATGAATATTGTTAAACTGTGAAGACGAAACCAATTATGATCAATCGTAAGTTACGCAATTAGGGTGCCGGTTAGACTGGAAGCCGACCCCAACATAGTTGGGAAAAGGCTTGACAGATGATAATGAAACAATAGCTGCTTAATACTCTTTTAGTTTTAATGGTTTTCGGTGTCGAATTGTCCATCAATCATCAGTAAATAAATCTTTAAAAACAATTGACATGAAACTAATGATTTATGTCTAGACTTCACATTTATAAATGGGCTTGCAGGTATGTAATAGATACCTACAGATTTTATACCTATAAAAACTTTACAGTAAGGTCATTGACCTAATTTGTAAACAGTCTTGTTTTTCAAACACGTAGCGAGATTTTCCAGTAAAATTTATAAGGTACAAGCACTTTATTTGGTCACTAGCTGTGCCCGCGACTTCGTTCGCGTGCATGTCGGAAAACAATAATGTGTCGCTTTGACGGTGTAGGTACCACTCCTCCGATCTTCCGATCTATCCTGGTAGGAATCTACCACAGCTTTCGAATGCAGTCCAGAGCCTAGAGACAAAACACATTACTCTTGGCGTTCACGCCAAACGGTACGCCAAAATGTATGGGAATGACATTACCTGCGGAAAGGACACGACGTGTCCTGTCCGCAGGTAATGTCATTCCCATATATTCTGGCGTAGAGTTTAGCGTGAAGGTTAACAGAAAGGTGTTTTGTCTAGGCCTGCAGGAGTCCTACCATGACCTACTTAAAAACGATTCAAAAGCAAGACATTTCAGTTTAGGTTCCTAAACTGCATCGCTTCAAATTCGTACCATGACGTCAAATACGCTCAGCGGCATTTGGATCGCTAAAAGTGAATGAAAGATCGGAATTTGTCGTTGAACCGCGTTTGAAACGTTTTTGGTGAAAAAGAGACAACGCTATTAGTATTGTATAAGTTTGTTTCGCCCACATTTTAGTGTCAGACACGTTCAGAAGCAAGTAACATTTTATTTGTTCGCGACTCAGTATAATTACTATAAAGTAAAAAAGACACTCAACTGTTGTTTTCAATATTCCACGTTAATACGTTATTATTGTTCAAATTATTCTTTGTCAAAGTAGATATTTATTTACCTTTTGCTATGTATTATAGGTTTCTTTTTCTACGTAATATAACGGAACGTTATTATATTTGTTTCGAACGTACCAGAGTAAAAAAAGTTACGTGAAATGTCACTGTCAGTTTGACTGATTGTCTCAGTGCTGCCAACTTAGGGTAATTTACTCTAGATTTAGAGTAAATTATAAGACAGGATGGTAATTTTTGGGGTATTCGTTTTTTTAGGGTAAGGTCTGTTTCTAACCTAGTGTGTTTCCGATCCGAAAATACTGGAATGCTGAACACAATAAACATAAACTTTTGGATTTATGAAGCATGTTGGAGATTAGAAGCAATATTGGTTAATTTAGTTTGCATTTCTGCAATACTACTTCAGATTTTAAAGTTTTAATGTAAGTACCGACAAATATTAATAAGGTTTACTTTACACCGGTATCTTTATACCGTTAAAAACAATGATATATGAGTTTAACAATTGTAGGTATTTCCAACAAAAAAGATAACGATGCAGTTGATACAGAAGAAACATTTATTGTGATGCGCAAATAATATATAAAAGTGAAAAAACATCTAGCTGTTGTTTTATTTGTAAAGGAAGAAAAAACTGATGGAATTAATTTAGGGTATTTTTTCTATCTCGGGTAAATCGAGACTAAGCCTAGGGTAAGGTGAAAACCAAACCTGGCAACACTTGACTAGAAACGTATGCCGTGTTCCGATATGCAACAAAAGTGATAATATCGCGAACCCGACCAAATTGAATAGTCAAAAAATTTAAGAGCTATCAGATCATTCGTACTGATTTTTATTTTGGTTGGCTTCGCGATATTATCACTATTTGTCTAATACGGAATGCGCCCGTAGTCTGCGGAGACCGGATTTGTGATTGCGGTGGGAAAATTTAAGTGTATAGTTAAGCAGTTTTGAAAAAGTTTGAAAGTACACAACTATTTCAAGGAATGTCGTAAGTACTCTACTCCGCGTCGGCGGCATCGGCAGCGGCAGCGCCGAGTGGTACCTATGTCTGCAGATACAGCAAGGCGCGCACTTGTTAATATGTCTGAGGAGAGAGTTAAAATTGAAGAAAGAAGGAACCAAATCTTAGAAAATTTAACTCTTGAACTGAGAGCAATAAAAGTCATATTCAATAGGTACTAGGTAAGAATATAAGTTTCCATTTCAAAATACAACTAAAGATAATTCCTGTAATAATATGTGGTAGTATGTATATATAAAATGAAACAATTTAAAATACATTAAAGTCGAAGCATTTATTTAAAATAATGGTGTGAATGTGAGTTGATTCTAGTCGCCCATTCCAAAATGTAGTTTCGTATGGAGAAGAACGGGCAAGAAACTCCACCGTTACTCTTTTAAAATGTTTTAAGTACAATATTTAATAGTATAATAATTTAAGTATTTAAACTTTATTTTTCAGGCTTCCCGGGCTGTCCACAGCCGATGAACAAGCCTAGCTCTTGTGGACGTGCCTTGCTGCAAGGTATTTTGACTGCTATCCCCAACATCGACATAGTTATGTTGCATTTGGGCTTCTTGGCGAACCTCTGCATCTGTCAGTTCTTGCACCGGTAGTTGAGCCCGATTGCACATATTGTGTAAAATGACACAGGCATTTACAATAGAGGCTGCAACTTCTGGCTTATAATGTAAAACGCGATGCACTAACAGACAGCGGAAACGTGCTTTAAGAAGCCCAATTGTCCTCTCAACAATGTTCCTAGCCCGGATATGCTGGTCTGTATAATGTCTCTCAGGCGTATCTGGTGCAGCATCTAATATTGGTGTCATCATGTATGGTCTTAGTGGATATCCAGAGTCACCTGTAAATAAATATTTCACATATAACTGTTAAAAAAGTCATTAAATTTAATATTAGAATATACAAGATGGACCAAATAGTGACGTCAATAAAAAAAATTGGATCCTCATACCTAGGGATATCCGAAAGTACCCCATGTATATTCCGCGATTTTTGATAGTTTAGAAGATATGAATATTTTTTTAAGTTTTGGGGAAATTCTTCGCGGTCGACCTCTTTTTATACAACAAATACCCTTTCATGCATAAAAAATTATGTGATATTAGCGCAAGATACTTTTTTTGATCGAAAATAAGAAATTCACATTATTAAGAATAAAAATTATTATTTTCGGATACCCCTAGTTTTGACGAATCAATTCTTTTTTATTGACTTTACTATTAGGACTATCCTGTATTTGAATGCAATTTCTGTTTTTTAAATAGGTTCACTAATTTTGCATAAGTACATTAATTATATTATTTATCTTAAGTATATTACATAACAGTCTGAAGTATATCACACTTAAGACTGCATTACACATAGAATATATCTTACCAAACCACACTGTAGAGGTTTCATGTAGACTGTAGACATTTTCCTATTATATAATTTAGGAATTATATTGTAGGAGCATCTCTTCAGTCTACATCAAACCTCAACAGTGTGTGAGTGTGTGTGATAGTGTGTCTTAGGTATAGGTGCCAAATATAAGTAATTTCTTACCTAGAAGCCAAGTTGGCTCATCAAGTGCCTCTAAATATGCCTTTATTGGATGTTGATTCCAGAAAAACGAGTCATGCGAAGATCCACCGTAGCTGGCATCAACACTTGTGATGTACATATTAGCATCACATATCTAAAAAAAAGTACAAACTTAAAAGTAATTTATGTACCTACAAATATTATTATAAAACTTTAATGTACTATTATAGTTTAATTACCAGTTGAACATTTAAGGAATGATAGTGTTTTCTTCAAAAATATCTTTCTTCATGCTCATTGGGTCTTATGATGGCGATTTGCGTGCAGTCGATGCAACCCAAAACTCCTGGAATTCTAAATTGCTGATAAAACCTGGAACAAAATTGGTAATATAAAACAAGCCCGAAAATTATTTTACTAAATTAAAAGGTCGGTTGACTCATCCAAGGAATTAAGCCAAAAAATTATAGTAGGTACCTACAACAGATAAAATGAAGAGATGCATTGCAAAGGAACCATTTTTTGAATATATTATTAACTACATAAAAAAGATATGGATTGCAACCTTTTAAGTATGGACAGCTTTATTTGTATATCTTCAACTAAACACTGAAGCTGTAAATCACAATATTTTTACTTTTGTTGACAATTAATGTACGAATTTAAATAGTTAGTACTAAAGCCAAAGATTAACCTGAAAATTTATATTAGACTGTGATAATTATACCTACTTATATTTTCTAATTAATATTAAACAAAATATTTGACCAGTGCGGGGCATCAGCTAGTTAGTAATTAAATTGTTTATTTTAAGTATAAAAACAAAACTTTGTAAGTATCTAAGTGTGGTTCTCTACTTCTACTTTTTTATTAGGTTTTGATTATATTCAATAAAGTAGGTATTTGAAAAAGAAGCTTTTCATTTAACAATTATTTATATTTCATCATGTGTAATTTCCAACATGCTGTTGAGGTTTGTTACATTCAATATGATTTATGCATGGAGAGGGAAGGCCTTGTACCCTGCATTGGGATGTATACGGGAAGTTGTGGATGTGGATTGTTGTTTGTTGACCAATGTTTCACATTATTATTCTTCATGCCGAGACAATATCAACCCAAAACTATTGTTTTACTTACTCTTTTCTTATGGTATTCCTTTCCTCTAAAGTCCTTGGAAAAACAATATGTTTATTTCTCATTTGAGTAGAATTTAACGCTGTGGTTATTTGAGATAAAACGGATGACACCGTTTGTTGTGCCACGGAATGACCACCTATATCTCCAGTTGGTCTTTGATAAGACCCTGTGGCATAGAAAGACAATGCAGTCAAAACCTTAAACAAATATTACAACAATAATTTTACACATATTATGGCTGTACTTAGTTGTACAAATTGGATATAAGTACATAGTTTCTCAAATCTTTTCTCACAAACAGAAATCTAGGCTACATAAATGAAATACGTAAACTAAAAGAGGTAAGAAGTTAGGTTATTTAGGTACCTTGTTCTCTAAGGATAAATCCGTTGACTTGACAGGCTCTTTGAACATTGGACTCAACTCGGCGCACAAATCGAGCACTAATTCTTTGGATAGCCTGTAGCGCCTAATGAATTCGGCATCCTCAAAATTTTTGAAGGGGTCCAACTGGCCACGTAACTGCAGTCTCTTACGTTTTTGGGTATATTGAGAGGCAGTATCTTCCTCCAAAAACTCAAATAAAAGTAGTTCATCAGACATCTGAGAAAAACAAATGCGATTATAAAAGGCATATGAAATAGGTATTTTAGACTTTATAGGAAAGATTAAAGTACACTTACACTGGTTTTTGTAAAATTCCACTAAAATAGCACTAAAAAACTTTGTTTTCGTCAATAACTCACCAAACGCTTCAGTTTATGTTCGAGAAATATTAACTTTTATTGAATCGCTTATTTTGACAGTTGAGCGTTTCAGTTGAGCTGCTTTTTAAACGTCATGGTACCAAACTAGTACAAAATTGAATGAATGAAACCAAAACTTGCGACTCACTTTGGAACAATCGCTGTCAGATGGCATGGCCTAAATTGAATCGTTAAACTGACGTCATGGTACGAATTAGAAGAACAGTTCAGTTTAGGTCCTAAATTGGATCGCGTTAAGAGCTCGTGGTAGGCTTCCTGGCGTCTTTAGGGGTTATAATGATATTGCGACGAAGTCTCACTCAGATTTTTAAGAATAAATATAGATCAAAGCGCCTGGTTGAGGCTCATTTTATAATAAATGTGCACCTGCCGTAGGTACAGTAAAAGCTCTTTATTCGCGAGGTATACGTTCCGTAAAATACCTACCGCGAATACAGAAACCGTGACTATGGAATGGTAATTTATATGGGATTATAGGGGATACGTTCCTAGGTGACAAAAAAAAAACAATTTAATTGAAGTTTTTGACCATATTGATTAATTGTATGAGCGTGATATGGATGCAAGCGACTCTCCAAGGCGTAAACGATCAAGCATTTCTATGCGTTAAACAGATTTTTTCGCGTCGAAAATCGTTTTTAAGTAAAAAGTTTTTTATACATTTTGCAATGAATGGAAAGATGAAACAATAGGTAAAACACGCAAAGCGGCTCGTACCAAAGGATGGAATGTCTATTATGTCGCAGCATTTATAAAAGTGGGGGAGGCCATGTCCAGCAGTGGACGTCTTTCAGCTGAAATGATGATGATGATGATGATATATAAATATACTTTATGGTGATGAGGTTAGTTTCATTATGTTTGTTTACATTCTCAAAAAACTTTTTTCAAAAAAATACCAACCGACTTCCAAAAAACACTACAAAGTGCAAAATAACTTTAATTTCGGAAGTCGGTGACGTTGGATGTGTATTTTAATTATTTGTCACCGCCTTCCGAAATTAAAGTTATTTTGTACTTTGTAGTGTTTTTTGGAAGTCGGTTGTTATTTTTTTGAAAAAAGTTTTAATTTTTCACTTTTTTGTTACCTACCATACATCATCATCAGCCTATAATGTTCCCACTGCTGGGACACAGGCCTCCTCTCGGGGAGAGGGATTGGGCCGTAATCCACCACGCGGGCCCAGTGCGGGTTGGTAGATGTCACATGTCTTCGAATTTTTGGTTCTAGGACATGCCGGTTTCCTCACGATGTTTTCCTTCACCGTTTTGAGAGCAATGGTGATGAAATAATTTACACAAAGTAATGCGCCTGTCTGGGTTCGAACTCACGACCTACAACTCGTAAGTCGCGGCCGTAACCACTGGGCCACCACTGCTCCTCGCTGAAGCCTACCTACCATACACCAATTCGAAATTTCATCATCCTTTGGGTCAAAACAATGCATACTTATTTATGCGATAGCAACATTCGCGGTTGATTTGCTGTAATTTTTTGAAGAGTTCCGTTGTCTGTTTCCGAAACGCATCATCAGATCTATATGCAGGGCCCAATCTAAGGGGGGGCAAGCCGGGCAAATGCTCAGAGCGGCAAAAATGAGCGGCGGCAAAATGTATACTTACAAACATACCTACTCTCATGAATTTTTGTATACTTGTTCAGAAGCCGTAGTAGACTAACGTATGTGAATATTATATAGTTAAAAGAATATCAAATTATGGTCATACCATCTTTGGTAGAAGCTCATGACTTATATGGTGTTAGTGCAAAGGGCGGCGAATGTTATTTTTGCCCGGAGCGGCTAAATAGCTAGATCGGGCCCTGTCTATATGAAATTTCAATGGGACCATTTCGGAGTAAACCCCTTTCGAAAAAAAAAAAGAATTTTGCAAATCCGTCTATAAACGACGGAGTTATGCCTGAACATACATTAAAAATATAAACATGTCGAATTGATAACCTCCTTCTTTTTGAAGTCGGTTAAAAACACCGACCGCGGCGAAGGCGGCTATTGTAGATGTCAAAGGCCGAACCAATACAGCGGCGATATCATTTGACAATGTACTTTAGGCGAAGTTGTAATAAGGTCTATTTCACTTTTTTATAGTCCATCTGACGACGCGTTTACAAAGGATATTGGGTTGGATACCTATTGGAATCCTTTTTGTTATTTGTTAATATGTATGTACCGATTAGACCCGCAAATAAATAAATCTTTAGCCGCGGATATAGGAATTGGGTCGCATTTTTTTAATCCGCGAATAGTGAAAACGCGAATGAAGGAAGCACGAATAAGGAGCTTTTACTGTACTTACTCAATAAATCGACTGCGCGTCTGGTTGAGTGTGCTGAAGCATTATTCCACGCGGGGGCGGGCGCCTATCTCGGCCCGTACAGGCGCGTGTCTTTTAGCTTTGTTTATCAAACGTTGACCACTGAATAAAACCACAGCAGTGGGAATGCTCTGCACGGACTGCGATAGGCCTCGACAGGTGGCGTCAGGTGTTACTGCACTGCTAGTGCAGTAACACCTGACGCCACCTGTCAGTTAACGGCCCGTGGGACCGTGGCGTTATCACGATGAAGAAAGATCACGCTGTAAAGGTGGATACTGACCGGCGTCACGGGTCAAAATGCACCTAGTATGTTACCAAGCAAGTATTCGTGCAGTCAGTAGTACCTACGGCAAAACATGCGAGCGAGCAACACTGATTTTAGCACACGGCGTAAAGACATGCTCGCTGCGAATGTTACATTACCTACGCCCCGTAACGTCGGTCATTGTCCACATTAAAAGCGCTGTTGAAAAAAAAAACCAAACCAGGCAAAAAAAAACTATTTAATTGTATAGCACGGGTTTTCTATGAACATAGTAAGTACGATGTTGTTGCTACGTAGTGCCATACCGCGCGCGCCCCCACCTCTCTCCCCGCTGCTGACGCAGGCAGCAGGAAGAGAGAGAGCCCGATCCCGAGGATAATGGACGTAACAGAGCGATCCTCCGCGACTCTCAGTTGCGATGCCTTTTTATTGTAAATTGTAATCAAAAATGTTTCAGTGTTTCTTTTGTTCAGCCATACATTTATTTGTAGACCAATAAATAATTATATTTAAAGAAGCGACTTTAAAATTGTCAATATTTTACTATTGTGATTTCTATTGTTCCTGTGTAGGTAATGTATCCTTTGTTGGAGATGCCAAATGGATAAATAAATACATTTTTAAACTTGTTTTAACTAAGAAAATGCTTCTCTGTAAGCGATGTTGCTCGGAAGAGCATCGACATAACTACAGTTGCCCGTGTGAAAACCTATCTATTTACTCAAATCCACCAGTAGTTATGGTCGCAATTTTGGATTTTTTTTCCTGACTTTCACCATCCGACCTCGCTTAAACCCCTCCCCACCTCGAAAACTAACATCACGAAAATTAGCACATAAGTATTTACAACTCTTTACTCCCAAAACTCCCATTATTTGAATCGAGTAATGCTGTAAACACGCATTTAAATTTAACATTATCAAATTTCGCGCGAAATCAAGTTGTTGTCTTTGCATGTTTGCTATTCAAACCTAGATGGCGTTACTGACGCTAGAGATTAAGAATTTCTATGGAGATGTTCCTCTAGCCGCTCTAATTTTGCTATATTATGCTAGATGGCGCTACTAAGACTTTTATCACAATTAAAAATGAGATTTCTTCCCCTCTATTTGTATTAATTTGATTGATAAAACTAATAAATATTTATCTAACATTGCATTCTAGGTATATGACTCAGAACACCACGTCAGTTAATATTATCACAACTTTTTATTTGAAATTCTTTTAGCTTTTTTGATTCGTGGGAATCAACCACCAACGGAAAGCGATTTTAGTAATCAGTATCATTACTTTTTGAAATAACACAGACACAGTAAGTAACTTAAATGAGAATGACGTGTTTATATTAAGTATTCGTTAGTACCATTTCACGCCAATAGATGTCGCTAAGTGTTTCAACATTACGTAAATAAATTCTTCTTGAACACTTTAAATTATTTAGATAGGTTGACCGAAGCGATTGCGATGAAACAAAGACTAATATAAACTCTGAGTTATAAACAATATTTCAGTATGAAAGATAACCATATTAGTTTCGTTCTTTTGACGTGATACTCGATCTATTCAACATAGAAACTGAAAAACCGAGCTACAGACAAAAAATTTGATAAGGGTTAAAATGTCATCTGTTGATTATCCCTTACCACCCCAAGCAATTATTTTCGAAATATTTTAAATGTACAGAAAAAGTTCCTTTACAGATTTATTATATGTATAGATATAGATATAGATATAGATATAGATAAATCAAATTTGCATTACCGAAATAAGTGTAAACAAATTACATTTTAGACCTCTCTCAGTAGACTGTTAATAAATATCTGACGGTTTGACATATTTCATATACAAAAGTTGTCAAACCGCAATATTTACTCCTCGGATAAAAGTTATCTATTGAAAAATCAGGCCTTAATGATGCTGGACTTCCAAAACTGTAAGCCAAAAGTTGCATAAAGGTTTGCGCCAACATTAGTACATTACACCAACGCGCCAACTCGCCAACATTCCAACATACTTTGCCGTCACGTCGTAGTACGTGCCTATTCTTTGCCCCTATTCTGGTCCGCCTGGGTGCCTTGCGAGCTACGATCGGATAAGACTCGCCCTCGCCGAGAAGCTGCGGCGATCGAACGATAGTGTTTTAGAATTGTTTATAGTAAACGTCTTATGTTTTTGGAATAACAATGAAATTTTAATTGGTTTACTATCGAAACGTCAAACTATGAATGGTGGAATATGTTCATTGATTGTTTTTCTTTCGGATATGTTTGTGAAAGTGACAATTGTGGCTTTAACCCGGCGGCGGCGTTATAATATTTCTTTTAGAATTTGATATGGACTTTAAAATAATGATAGCTAATATGTTTTATTATTTAGCACGCTGATGTATTTTTATATTAAGTACCACATATTAGCGAGTAGAACACCAATCAGAATGGTTAAAGTATTTTTGTAATGTATTACAAACTTACTTCATTTCATTAAATTCTATGAAACAAAAAATCAAAAATAATTAATGTAATAAATATTTTCCATCCCAAATAAAATATGTATCTGTGAATATCAGTAAGTAGCTATTAGCTGTTTACAAAGAAAATCGAGCTTCACATGAAAATAAAATGAAGATAACAATATTTATTATTTAATTTAATGTAAATGAAGCTGAAAAATTGTATTTTTCCAGAATTGGTTCCAAAGATCATATTTTATATACATATGTGAGCCCAAACGCAAACCAGGGCATAACATTCTTGTCGGTAATTTTGAGCAATGAGCTTCATACTCGTATGTACATGGTGTAGTGTGCTGTACGGGCGACCGGTAGGGCTCACGTGCCACATCGTGGGACTCCTTTCACCACCTTACGCAAACCTACGTTCCCATATAATTGATACCGTCGTCGCCCGACTACTTTAGAACTGGTCGCAAAAACTCCACCGACTCTGGAAAATAGCCGGACACAGCAAAAAGAGGCTTTACTAAAGTCGGACACTAACTATTTAAAATATCCAATACGTGTCATATAATTTATTGGTGTCTCTGTACGGCAGCATTGTAAGCGGTAATCGCTTAATCTTGAGCGGACAGGTGCCGACTAGCTCCTATTAGGCAAATTGTGTTCCATATACGTAGAGAGAAAATTAAAAAACGTAAAAGTCGAGATCGCGCGGCTTTTTTTTTTTTGATACAACTTTTTTCGAGCTTCGGCGCTCCGGTTGGGCGATGCTCAACATCGGTATTTTGCACATGTTCAATGTTCTTTTAAAAGGCAATGAATTATGCTAGCTGCCAATTATTTTCTTATATGTAGGTCATCAGCCAATTACGACCGTTCTATAGCAACGTTCTTAAGGGGAATCTAGTCGCGAGCTCGAACTCACTAGTGGGCCTGGCAAAAAGCACGCTGTCTCACCAGGCATCGTGTCCGATAGAGGTAATATCAGTGATGAGCAGTTAGAGTCTACGCTCACAACATTATTGAGTGAGATGCAGGATCATTTATAGTAAAACAGGCGCGTAAAAAATTAAGCGAAGTCCTTCGGAAGGTCGAGTTTTATGAAAAAACCACTCCATAAATCAATTACCAATAAAGTTTTTTGAACTTTTCGATATTTGAGCTTTGTCGGTACCGACTTGGTTTTGGAGAATTTACACTTTTTACACTTAAAACACTCCCAAAGTTAAGTTAAATTAGCAAGAAAAATGAATCTTTCTTTTTCATTTTAGTATTCTGTTTCCGCACAGACAATATTAATAATGAGACAAAACCATACCATGTTTAGTTTTATATGTACATTATCGAACATGGAGTAATACATTCCCGAAGTTTGTATGGCAAAAATGTCGACTAGATTCACCTTAATACTCGTTTTTAAAACTGGTATATTGTTTTAAGTATACTATAGGTTGTTTTTAAAACTGGTATTTATTGTTTTGAGTATACTATAAGTTGATGGTTTATTTTGGGGTGTAATAGGGTGTTATACATTCGGCTGGTTTGTCTCATTAATAATACATTAAATGATGTTATTAATGATGGTAGCTTCATTTGACGGGTCTCCTTTGTTGTAATACCTTAAAGGGTGAATAAACGAACCAGTTAGTGCAGCTATCCCCGATAATATTGTACATAAATGGTATCGTTAAGCTCATTCGTCTGGTCAAAGTATTGGGATTCTCATTGGCACATATTTGAATGTGGAAATTATGAATAAGTCATTTGACAAGTGTGAAAACCTTGTAGGTACATACATGCCGAACAATTTCTTAACAGCTTGGTGTTGAATTTTTTTGAAACTAGGGCAAGTCGCTATCGTTTTGTTTTAATATTTTTGTGAACCGTAATCAAGGAGTACCAACATAACTTATAACGCAAAACATTTTTTTTTTAGAATTAACTATATTAATACCACGAACAGCGTCGTTGATGGGAGGATGACGTTATAAGATTAGCAGCTACTACTTGGATGAGAAAAGCGAAGAACCATAAGAAGTGGAAAGCTGTAGCGGAGGCTTTTGCCGGAAAGCAAGAAAATTTTCAGTTACCATCATCATCATCATCAGCCTATAATGTTCCCACTGCTGGGACACAGGCCTCCTCTCGGTGAGAGGGATTGGGATAATTAAATATAAACATAATGTACTTAATAGATTAAGTAAAATTATTGTAACACTAGCTTCTGCCCGCAACTTCGTCTGCGTCAAATTTCTTGCTTCCCGACCCACCCCGTCGCATTGAATCGCCTGGCCGTGCGAGTACTTCGTATTCGTGACATTTTTTCTTTTTGCCCGGCTCCTAAGGGCCCTGGCTTGATGATATATAGCCTCTAGTCTTCCTCAATAATTGGGCTATCCAACATTGAAAGAAATTTTTCAAAACGGACGAGTAATTCATGAGATTATTGCGTTCAAGCAAACAAACTCTTCAGCTTTAATAATATTATTAGAAATCATCATCTGCCTAGCCTTTTCCCAACTATGTTGGGGTCGGCTTCCAGTCTAACCGGATGCAGCTGAATACCAGTATTTTACATGGAGCGACTGCCTATCTGACCTCCACAACCCAGTGACTGGGTAATACGATACCCCTTGGTAAGACTGGTTGTCAGACTTTCGGGCTTCTGACGACCCGTAACGACTGTCAAAGATCCACAAATGACAGCCGGGACCAACGGCTTAACGTGCTTTCCGAGGCACGGAGGGGTCTGGTATGTAAAGATGGTCACCCATCCACGGACCAACCGCGGCAAGCGTAGCTTAACCTGATCGATCGACCCGCGCAGCTATTGTTACTTAGCCACAAGCTAATAGTATTAGATATATAAGTATAGATAGTTAAATAAAAGCAAAATAAAACAAACATCACCATCTGCCTAGACATCGTCCTACTATGTTGAGGTCGGCTTCCAGTCTAACCGGATGCAACCGAATACCAGTATTTTATATAGAGCGACTGCCCATCTGACCTCTACAACCCAGTTACTGGTTAACAAAATTCCCCTTGGTAAAACTGGCTGACTGGGCTTCTAGTTACCCGTAACGATTGTCATAGATCTACGATTAACAGCCGGGACCAACGGCTTTCCGAAGCACGGACCAACCGCGACAAGCGAACCTTTACCTTTCAAAATAAATAACTGATGTCCTTGTAGAGGCGATCGGCGGCGGTGGTGATCTCTCGCGTCCGGCCCTGGTTCAGGCCATGGTACGGAGCGTATGCGTATGGTACGGAGTGCATGGGTAGCCGTTACCTCAATCTGTGAAGCAGTAATGCTCGCGAAGAGGGAGGTGGCGCACGTGAGGGAGGATACTGCCTGTATATGCGCCCTCACGGCCCTAGTCGCCGCAGGAGACGCCCTGGGCGTCGGGCATCCCAGGCTGATTCCCAGCCACCGTAGGCGCGGGCTTCCGGTTGGCGAGTAATGGGTAGCTCGCTGCCCGGTATGGACCAAGCCCGGGTCGACGGCGCGTTGTATTCCACGCTCGCCTCATACAAATGTCAGCATCAACTGGTGGGGTCTGTAAGGGCCGATGCCTGCCAGGAGTGCGGGTTGTTCGAAAGACACCCTCCTGCTCTACCCAGAGCGGGAGAAGTTATTTCATGATTTCCCATCCTCAAAAAAAAGGGTATGTTGTTGCTTTTTTATATAAAATGAAATCAAGAAGTATCAAATATAACTTTTAATACGCAAGTGAGGTTTAATTCTAGGATTCAGCTCAACTTTTTTTTTACAAAATTATGAGAAACACAAAGTTTCGCGCCCCTCATACCAAATCCTTTGAACAATTCTAACAGAACGCAATGACCTCACAGTAGTACAACGACAGTGTAAATAAAAGGGGATGGAACTTTAACAATAGACTGTTAACATATGCTGGGGTTTTATAGGCCCTCTGGCCTACACAATTGTAACAATATGACACCACGACATTACCATAATAATAAGCGACAAATTCATAACAAAAAAATTACCAGCCCACCCCCATCCGACATAAGATTAATGTGCGTACATAAACCGGGAATCGAACCTCGTATTTCGGTGTTCTGTTACGGGGGTGACACCCCTCGACAGATATATTTCAGTAAAAAAATTAATTACCCTCCCAAGTTACAAGTGAAAGTTACACTTTTTAATAATATACGTGTAATTAGAGGCTAACGTTCTTACCTCACTATGCTGCCTTGAAAATAAGGTACGCAAGATTTGACTGTTTAAAAGTCATATAATTTTTAACTCAATCCTGTCCTATAACATAATGTGAAAGTTTGTATGTTTAAATGTTTATTACTCAATTAGGCAAAAACAGTTGAACGGATTTGGGTGTTTGGCAGTGATTACGAGTAAATAAGTATTTTCTTAACAAAGGCTGTCCAAAATCAGCCTATAATGTTCCCACTGCTGGGACTCAGGCCTCGAGAGGGAGTAGACTGTTATCTATTTAAACATAAGCCTTTTTTATTTTGAGTATCCATATCTGTATATGATTAAGATATCCTTCGGCATAACTACCTCGCTACCAATAAGCTTGAATGTTAGAGAAGAGCTCAAAATTTTGGCAGCGCCCGTGTTTTGGTCGGAAATCAGGCATCATCGAAGGCATTAAGCGTTTTCTAGCTGACACAATTATGCTAAGTGTGCTCCTACCGATTTATGCCAACCTGGTACTTCGAAGGCATAAAGCGTTTTCTAGCTGACACAACTATGTTAGGTGAGCTCCTACCAAGTTATGACAACCTGGTACTTTTTTCAGAACGCCAATTTACAAAAGATCTACTTATTTATTTATGTTAACATTTCTAATTTGTTTCTATATTTTAAACTATTGTCCCCCGAGAACGTACAAAGAAAGTGTCCTATGTGTTAATCTAGGTTATAATCTATCTGTATGCCAAATTTCATCCAAATCCGTTCATTTCATTTTCATCAAGCCGTTTTTGCGTGAAAGAGTAACAAACATTCATACATACAACCATATATACAATTTTTCGCGTTTATAAAATTGGTAAGTATTTGGCACACATGTAGTTTGTAACCCGGATTGACATAACTATAGGTCACTTTTTATGCCAATACCACGCGGGCGAAACGGTTGGCAAAATGGTACATAAAACCTTGCGGAATAAGTTCTCTAATTGGCGGTGAAAACCTCATCAAAATCCATTGAGTAATTTAAAAGATCTATGCGGTCACACAGACAGACACGAAAAGCGACTTTATTGTATAATATGTACAGAAATAGATATGATGTAGGTACTGCGAATTTCCCACATAGTTCAGAAGTGAACAATGCACCAAAAACTTTGCTTTCTTCTGCATGACAATGGTTACTGTAACCAGGTTATTTAGATGCATGTTACACATTCGAGGTTAATACAGCAATATCACGCGAACTTGCCTGTTGTTTTCCGACAATAGCTGAGAAAAAATCACTCACAAAGTCGCCACTCACAGGCTGCTGAGTTACTCGATTTTTTTCGATGTAATGGGTTCTGGTCCCACTGATGCCATACTCGACCCCCTCCTGGCAAGTTCATCGGCTGCATCGTTGCTTAGCGAACGGCTATGTCCTTTGATCCACTGAATGGTAATTACTGAGGCTACCTACCTTGTTGAGGCGCTGGTGGCACTCGTTTATCAGCCCAGAGTCAACTGTGTGACTGTTCAGCACTTGCAGAACAGCTATGCTGTCTGAGAGTATGCGGATCGACTGGTCCTTAACTTCCCTGGCAATGACAGCAGACGCGGCAAGATGCCTATGCATTCTTAATAATCCCTTACGTAAAAATCATTTATGTTCCCAAAACATATTCCCACAAGGTCACGAGTAATATGCCGATGCCTACTTAAAAAATATCTAGGCTCTTGAACGTAGGCAGTACTAGTACAAATCCCAAGAGGATTGCCCGGTTCATTGAAATTGCGAGAGTATGATGAACTTAAAGCACGCAAACTGCCCGAACACACGTGAGAAACTGGTTCCAACGCTATTTTAGACCATTAGGCGAGATTTTAGAACACCAACAAACACAATTGGCATACATTTCGACGCGTAGGGATTCATTAGCTTTTTTAAATGAGGAATTAAACATATTTTATATTTTTGTTGTGTTTATGGTGAAAATAATAATATAACAAACGTACAGAGGCCTGGGCCCTGTTTGATAAACGTTACAATCATACAACTTTGTAAATAAGTGACATATATGTAAAGTTTTATGACCAGTGCTGTTTAATAAACATTACAATTATGTAAGAATTTTACAAAGAAAAACATTACAATTATTACCATTACAAATGCTGTTAATAAACGTTTACAAGTGCAGAAAACGCCTGTAGGTTCGATGACAATATTGTATCTACAACTTTGTAATTGTAAGTTACAAATTACATCAAATGTAACTTTTTGTTGAAAATTCTTAAATTGAGGGTAGATTTAGAAATCTTAGAATTTGAAAATATTTAGAATTTCGTTTTGGCATTTTCGTTACCAAATATTCGACGGTAAATGATAAATTATTTTATTTCTGTAAGTAGGTTTGTACAAACACTTTTACACGTCAATCACGTCAATCGTAGTTTTCCTAACCCAAAAAGAAATATGTCACATCAAAAGTAAAGTATTATCCTTTTACGAAAAACTCGTTGCTGTTCCCACATAAATTCATCATCACTACTAGTTGTTAGAAGAACCATTTTTAATGTATAACAATTAAATTTCTTTACTTATTAAATTGACGTACAAAATTGTACAATTCTGACACAAGGCGAGTCCACCTGCCGGAATTCTTCTATAATTTACAAAATGTGTATTTTTTTTTACAATATGCATTCAATAAAACAGTTTTCCTTACAAATATTGTCACCAGCAGGCTTAGCACGAGCACCGATATGCCGAGAGAAGACCAGACATAACTACATATTAACTAAGTGATGTACAGAGGCCAGCACATCAAGCTACCCCAATCTGTCAAATTTCTTTGATAGTTATTCAACTTTATTACAAAGGAATAAGGTTTATGTTCAATTGGGAAAATTTTACAGTTTGGGATAGCTTGACCTGCTGGCGACTGTACAATAGGAGAAGATGGCTACGTTATTCTTTTAATTATCACAGTTATGCGTTCTAAACGAATTATGATTTTGAAGATAATCGTATACTATACTTTGTGACTGTCGAGTAGAAAGTTTGTCGTCAGTGTGATTTTGACAATTTGGTAAGAAATATTCTTCTGAAATAGTCTACATTTATAAGGACCTAGACAAAGATAGTTAGAAACGAAAGACAAAATGACAGATTGTAGAAGGATATATACGGTTTTTTTGGATGGAAAATCATTAAATAACTTCTCCCGCTCTGGGTGAAGCAGGAGGGCGTGTCAGACCTTTACTGACTAAAACCCACCCGTGTTCCCTCAGTAGCCTGTGTGCCAGGGGTCGCGGTATCTCTTTCGAACAACCCGCACCCCTGGCAGGCATCGGCCCTTGCGGGCCCCATCGGTTTGTGCTGATATCTCTATGAGGCGCGCGTGGAACACAACGCGCCGTCGACCTAGGCTTGGTCTTTACCGGACAGCGAGCTACCCATTACTCGTCGTCCGTAAGCTCACGCCTACGGTGGCCGGGAATCAGCCTGGGATTCCCGACGCCCAGGACGTCTCCTGCGGCGACTAAGGCCGTGAGGGCGCATGTACTGCCTCTCCCTCACGTGCGCCGCGTCCCTCTTCGCGAGCATCACTGCTTCGCTGAAGGAGGTGACAGCCATGGTTCGGAGCGAGAGTGCATGGGTATGCACTCTCGCTCCGAACCATGGCCTGGACCAGGGCCGGATGCGGGAGATCGCTGCCGCCAATCCCCTCCATGAGGACACGGCGGTGCTCCGCCCACGCCGGGCAGACCTCCACCGTATGCTCCACCGTATCCTCAGAGCGATCTTCGCAATGGAAACACCCGGGCGTTTCTTCCCGCCTTATGCAAAACAGGAACCTCCCGAAACAGCCGTGTCTGGTGAGGACCTGCGTCAGGCGGAAGGTGAGGACGCCATGCCGCCTGTGAAGCCACTCCTCAAAGAGGGGACTTACCGCCGCAATCGTGGCGTGCCCAAGGATATCTACGGTGCGATGTCAATAATGGAGAAACGAAATGTCACTTTGTATTGAAAAAGCAATGTCTATTCTTCGTCATGCTAAAACTGCTGTAAAGAGAAAATGTTTATTAAATATGTAAAATTGTAGGAACAATTTTACAATTTTCTCAGTTCCATGGAAAATTTGCAAATTGTTTACCTTATTAAACAGAAACTTGTGTATTTGTAAATAGTAAAATACAATTACAATTTGTAACGTTTATTAAACAGGACCAAGCACATCAAACTATCCCAAACAGTCAAATTTCCCAAGTGAACATGAAACTTATGCTTTTGTATTAAAGTTGAAAATCTATCAAAAAAAAAATACAGATTGGGTTAGTTTGATGTGCTGGCCTCTGTGCATGTGCCACTTCATAACGTCAAATTCACTCTTGAAAGTTTGCATTACAGTTATTTTATTTTAACGCCGCTGTCTTTTTAATATTTTTCTTTCTTACATTGTGAATTCTCTTCAGTCTCATGAAAGCATCTAATGTAAGTTTTACACTTGTAACGTCATGTGGCCCTGACTTGTATTTATTTGTACCACAGGCGTTGCTTGCAATGTCTCTTCAGACTGTAGTCTCTCATAAATGTAAACTTTTCTTTTAGCAAGTTTTTAGGCAATTACACTGTACATGTGTAAAGAGCAAATAAATGTACTTACAATATTTATAATTATTGATAAGAATGACGTTCCTTTAATTATACTTTAGGGACTTGACTCTTAGTTGTTTTTTTAAAACGTGACGTAATTTTATTAGATTTATTCACCGTGTGAGAGCAGTGGTGGCCCAGTGGTAATGGCCGCGACTTACGAGATGTAAGTCGTGCGTTCGAACCCAGCCAGGCGCATTACTTAGTGTAAATAATTTCATCACCACTGCTCTCAAACGGTGAAGGAAAACATCGTGAGGAAACAGGCATGTCATAGAACCAAAAATTCGAAGACATGTGACATCTACCAACACGCACTGGGCCCGCGTGGTGGATTACGGCCCACTCACTCTCACCGAGGGGAGGCCTGGGTCCCAGCAGTGGGAACGTTATAGGCTGAGTATATAATAGGTCTTTACCTATGAAATTGCCGTTTTGTATGAAAAAATTTAAACGATTTTTTTTCATGATTTTTTTATTTGTATTAATCGAAGTAATCACCCATGCAATCAATGCATCTTTGCCATCGCAGTGGCAGTTTATTGATGCCCTTCTTAAAGAAATCAGCTGGACGGGAGGCAACAAATTCTTCAAAGGCATTTTGTACTGCCTCTCGGGTATTAAATTTTTTTCCCGCCAAGAAGTTATCCAAATTCTGGAAAAAGTAGTAGTCTGTAGGCGCAAGGTCTGGTGAGTAGGGCGGATGACGGAGAGCTTCCAACCCCAGTTCTTGCAACTTGGAGACCGTCTGCTGTGCAGTATGAGGTCGCGCGTTGTCGTGCAGGAGCAGCGGAGACGAGCGATTGACCAATGCTGGTTGGAGATGCGCCAGCTTCTCCATCATTGTGTTCAGTTCTTCACAGTACACATCTGCAGTAATGCTCGCCCCGTTTGGTAAGAAGCTGTGATGAATCACACCGGCGCTAGACCACCAAACAGTGACCATCACTTTTCTAGGGGTAAGTTTTCGTTTAGGGCATTGTTTAGGTGCTGAACCAGGATCCAACCAACTTGCTGAGCGCTTACGGTTATCAAACAGAATCCATTTTTCATCGCAGGTAACAATGCGGTTCAAAATTCCTTCATTTGTGTGTCTGTTGAGCAGTGCAAGGCACGTCTCGACGCGTACTTCGCGCTGGCGATCATTGAGTTCGTGGGGCACCCATTTGTCAAGCTTTTTTACCTTGCCAATTTGACGCAAATGGACCAATATTGTTTTGACGCTAACGTCGAAAGCTGCTGCTAATTCAGCCGTAGATTGTGTATCATCAGCTTCCACAATCGCCTTTAATTCGTCATTGTCGACCAAAGTCTTCGGACGACCGCGAGGTTCATTTTTCAGGTCGAAATTTCCAGAACGGAAGCGAGCAAACCAATAACAGGTGGTGCGTTGGTTTGTAGTGTTAGCTCCGTAAACGTCGTTGATGTTGCGTGCCGCTTGTGCCGCGTTGCTGCCACGACGGTACTCATATTCCATAATTACTCGAATTTTTAACGTATCCATGATGACGAAAAAGATTGAAATGCGATGAAAATGTAACACTAATCAATAAAGAAATGACTACTTTTAGAAAAAAAAAACCATGTTTTTAAAATAAAATTAATTTGAAATTAGAATTCTTAGCCAAACAAAAATTATTTTGATTTGAAATGGCCAGTACTGCAGAACGGCAATTTCATAGGTAAAGACCTAATATGTATGTATTCACCTTGTCAGATGTTTTAACGTCAGTTGCTATATGTAGTAGCTTCAACATCTTGAAGAACAATGTTTTTCATAACCAAGTTGTCGACATGTTTGCTTCACTTTTTCGAACTACCACACGATTACCTATTATTAAAATAACACTTTTTTTTTCCGAAGCTGCAAAGTTTAGGATCATGATTATTTTTTTACTAATTTCCCGTAACTCGTTATAGCTGCTTCTTCGATAAGCAAAGCAGGATTAAAGGCGAAAAACAGGAAAGAAAATTATTTTTCTTAACATTGATGTAATTTAATTTTAGATTTAATACAGAAAATAATGCTGAGCTAACTACCTACTCAGTTTATTAGTAAAATTATCTTGATTTCTCAATAAAACATTTTACCGCTTTGAGTTCTACTTACCCCGCATATCAAATAAGCAGTGACGCTAATATTGCTATACAGAAGCCGTTCAAGCGCATAAATAGGTATTTTTTATGGTCTATAATTAATAACTATGCAAGTACGTAATGAAAGCAAAAACGCGTACGGTTTCCGTGTAAAGGTAATAATATTTTGCCGCCATTTTAACAGCTCTATTGTTTCATACACTAAAGGTATTAGCAGACTTTCAGGCGGTAACTACCGTAACTATGTGTCGGAACGAATGTTAAAAATTGCGGTCTGTACGTAACCCTGTGGGTGCCCGGTGTTCCGTTTTAGAAGCGAAAGCGTGCTATCTTATTGCGTCTGCGTGCACCTTTACTTCAAGAAGCTACATATACGGCAATACAATCATCAAATAAGCAGCAGAAAGATAGTTGGGAAAAGCCTGCTGAAATTACAGAACTTTTCTTCGTTGCCTAAAACTTGAACGAATATAGAAGATTATTAAAAAAAAAACTGGTTTAGTTAATTCCAATCACTACCGAAAAGTAAAGATTTATTTCGTAACTCCCTCGGCGTGCACGCAACGTACTAATTTCAAATTTGAGAAAGAGTTCCCGTCGGTCGAACGAACTGGCCAGATAAGGACAGGTTTCTGTATCTCGACAAAAAAAAACAAACACACGGGAAGTCGCTCCAATAATCTGGCGATGGTAAGTGCAGTTTTGACTTTAATGTGTTAATAAAATTGTTAACGTTTTGTCGGCGAAACGAGGGCCGATGTTCGATGTAAAGCCGACAAGATGGCAACATGCGATGACGATTTGAAATTATTAAAATGTTTGCAAGTTCGCTGTATGACTTCGCTTTGCATATTGATCTGACACTCACCAAGGCTGGCCGCCATGACGTCTTGATCTTTTGGTTTCTTCTTGCGGGGGCGCCCTTTCTGCCGAGGTGGGGGTGCTGCAGTTCCGTTGAAGAACTGTCCTTTAGAACCATCACCATTGTCTACCCGAGCGGCGAACTCGGGGGAGGGGTATGAGGAGTAATGGGGCCCTGGAACAGGGCCTGCGTACGGCACGGGGCACATTTGTGGGGGCACACCTGGCACAGCCATGTGAGGCCCGTATTCCGGCATAGTTTCATAATGCAGCCTGCGAATGGAAAGTTTTCTTAGCTTCGGTTCGAAGGGAACAGTTAGTGGAAAGTTTAGGTTTTTTACAAAGCTTTGTAGCAGAATATAGGTAGTGATTTGAACCCTTGAATACTCGGACAGTGTATAATAGAATATAATACATTTCGAGGCAAGTGCAAATCGAACTTTAACATGCTTTATCATCAGAGATCGGATATTCGGATGCATATTCACGTAAAGCTGAGGTGTTGGCTAATACAGAACGCGCTTTTTTATCGAAAAAATCTTAAATTAATGTTTTAAAAAAAATGTTGTAACTAACTCACCACCCTTTCTCTTACGGATTTACACTCTACATATCACGGAGTTCTACATATACATAAATATTACTTGCATCGGGGTTCATTTTAAATAAAAAATATGCATAGAAGTCGCTTCCATGCTATAAACCTGACTAGAAAGCTTTATAAATTCCCGGTAAATTATATATTATATAATAAAAAAATATACCTAGTATAAGAAGCCACGTCCATACTATCATAATTAAAAATTAACTTCAGGTTAATATGCATCCGATTATCCGATCTCTATTTGTCATAGTCAGTCGCGATGCCGACTAAATGTGCACTTTTGTAGATCACAAAATTTGATTATCCATTTGGAAACTATTTTTGTTAGTATGTATTCGTATCAGCTTATTATTCAGAGGCCGTATGACCTAAATAAATAAATTCAGAACCAACCGGCAATAAACAGCTGAATCTCGAATTCCGAAAGTGTCTCCTTTATTCAGGGGTGTCCTGCACAGCGTGCATGAGAAGCAATGTACATGGAACACCAGGTCCCGGGCACGCATTACCAGCTCTGAAGCAGAGATCGGAGTGCTGCAGCGAGCGCAGCGCTTTGTTCCGTATAACCTGAGGAAGAGAAGAGAAATTAAAGTTTTGTTCAGCGCTATATTGTGCTTAATTGTCACTCGCTAGGTTTTGGGCTTTAGGCGCATGGCCAAACTCGGAACTAATCTCAATTTTTCAATACATTTCGGCTATCGTAATTTTCCGGATTTTTTGTGAGTAAGATGTAAATCGAAATGCTTGTAACAAAGATACAATAAAATATAATATACTAGCTTTTGCCAGCGGCTTCGCCCACGTGGCGGTATAAAATTATCCCACAGGAACGTGTAACCATGATAAAAAGTCTTCAGTTTTAATCCAGGTTATAAGCTATCTGTATGCCAAATTTCATCCAAATCCGTCCAGCCGTTGTTGCGTGATTGAGTAACAAACATCCAAATAAAAACACATTTATTAGTAGGATAGGACTAGTAGGCTTATTCCTTAGCTACCACTCATTCAATATGGAAGGCAAAAAAAGAAAAAAAATGTATTGATATTTTCCATAGAAACTAGACTGGTTTTAAAGCCGTCAAAAACTACACGGTATGATTAGGTACCTACACGGGTTCAAGCAAACTCGTGTCAAATCACAAGCTGCAAATTAATTGGTGTTATCAGTGTGCTAATTAAAAATAAAAGTTTGATAGCTTTTTGCCACGAACGCGCATTGTCTGCCCGAGCCCCAGGGTCGATCGCACACGCCGTTACCATAAATTCACAAGTTAAGCAAAATTTTATTAAAAATAATAAAAGAACCTTCGTTTCTTAGAAATAATACGTTTTCCTACGGAAAAATTACATGATTGTAATACATAAATGAGCAATTTTATTATTAAACTTTTAAATTAAAATTCGAGCGCCTAAACATCATTTTATCAAAAATAATTTTAAAAAAATAAAAAAGAGGTGGCTCTGCACCTTTTCCGAGTATCAGTATTTATAAACTTATAAAGCGCGAAGATGGTTCAAAATGTAGGTAGTTAAAATACTTACATTTCAAAAGAAACACCTCCTAAGAAAAACATAATTTATTTATGGGAGTCAATGACCTCATCACCTGTCACTGTGACGCTAACGCCACAGACTAAACAAGATCGTTTGTTTCAGGCCAAATATGATCTTGCGAACACCCACGCATATTCACACATACGCAGGTACCCAAGTGTACTGCATGTTTGGAGGGTACTAATCAAATCACTGATTTGAACTCTGGTATGTGTGGCCAGTGTCGCGATCAATCTGCATCGGTGTGCCGCGCAAGTCGGATGTCAGTCAAAAAAACAAAAAAGCCTAATTGCGCCCTTACACATCATAAAAATCATACAGTTTTATTGTGAGCAGAAAAAAAGTTAAAAGCTTACTTCCATCTTTATGTCATTTTGTGATTCATATTATACGTAGTTCAATTTCAAATCAATAATTTTTAATCTAGTACCCACGGTAATAAGAATTTTGAGAAAAAATAGGTCATCGTAAGTATACGAGTATACAGGAAAGTTTTTATCCAGTGCGCAAACTGTAACCATGAATTCGGTGTATAATTCTAGATCCCCTAGCGCAGAATTTTTTGTCGGTTGTACAAAAAAAATCAAAAACTTTCCCTGTATTCGAAACTCATTGACGTGTTGGTTTTTGGCTAGGTAGTCAAAAACTGGCACGCTTGGTTGTCATTTTGATCGTGATACTTGCGTTATCTAGGTATATCTATATCTGTATATTAAGGCCCTGGTAATTTTGAATACTCGTCGTATTGTTGTTATGAGCGATAATAGTTCTTATTGCAATCCGATACGGGTTAAAGTCTGTTGTAATAAATTCGAATAATAAATGAGCAAGCATTTTCGTAAAAATGCAAATAAAATCGTATAAATTAGATATTAAATATTTGATAAAAAATAATCCATCACTGGATGCAGTTTGGCATTTAGAATTATATGGTATATTTTTAATTATAATAATTATTCTTATTGAAGGGATAATCTGGGTTTAAAGATAATTAAGAGGTAATTTTGATGATTTTTTTATTGATGCATTAAAGTATGTTTAATTATGTTTTGAGTACCATCACTGTATGCAAAAAAGACTTCAAATAATCATATATTTATTATGCTTTCAAAATTATTTACGGTTAAACAGATACACTGGTTTAAAAACCACCATTTTGAGTGTTTTCAAGAAATCTCCGCCTTAATCAGTACACGGGCGGAAATATTTTCACTACCGTGTGGGGGACACCTAAATAAATGAATTCTCAGTAAAAGTGCGCCGTTCGATATTTAATTTCGGCGCTGTACCGTCCGTTTCGGCTTTGCAAAGCCGACGAGCAAATCTTTTTTCTATAACAAACTTTTTTTTGGAACTGTCTGCGGCCTCGTTTGGTCCAGTCATCCCGGATTGGGCACAGTGATATTGGATTTTCCACCTACAATTTCCTTTTCCTTCCTGGAATAATTCCCGGTTGGTATATAGCATTACGGTAGCCCCCGTGACGTGGGTTTTTTTTACTAAAGGTGCACCACTGCCTACCCCTTCGTGAATACAGACGTTAGTAATATTATGTTACCTTCTATTTCTAAAACTAAAACTGCCATATTTATGGCATATATTATAGGTATCATGAAGCACTGATGACGACATTTAATTTTATTTAAAAAAAGGTTACCTCATAAATAATATATTGTTTTTCAACACTGTCATAACCTGTAATTGAGATCAAACAACTTTTACCTGCTCCTCTTGATGCTCTTCCTACCTGCATGAGGATCACCAGAACTTCCAACTCTCCAATAACTGGGTTGTGGAGGTCAGATCGGCAGTCGCTCCATATAAGATAGGTACTGGTATTCAGTTGCATCCGGTTAAACTGGAAGCCGACCCCAACATAGTTGTGAAACGGCTAGGCAGATGATGATAATGACCAAAAAATCATCGATCACTAATAAAGAACAGTGATCGATGCCAAAAATTAAATAATAATTTAATCGTTGCCTAATTTGCCCTCACTGTATTAAATCTGATACATTAATTATTAAATAGCGTTTTCATGATAATCAAGTCGAATTACTCCGACATTGTGAGTCAGAGATGTCCAAACAATAACCAAAACGCGACAACCTTTTGATGCGATAGGGCGAATCTAGCGATATAAATCTTTGTACGGTACCTTCGATGTTGCGTAGTTTAAATGTCATCTTATGTCATAATCTACGCTTTCACGTAACAATAAAATTCCGTTTACTGTGACAACATTTAATTTAATTTCGAAACCAGCAATGTTCATTAAACCCAAATTAATAATGCAAGTCCTTCGACATCCCACATCAAGCAGGTACATTCGATGATCTGTTAAATACAATACGTACAAAGCATAATTTTCATAATTCGTTGCGATAATGTAAATTTGATTACAATTTGACAACCGGTAATTACACGTAGGTAACCGACACTCGTCGCATATTTGGCAAACCATAGACCAATATATTTATCGTTTATAAAATAGGTTCCCTCGAACCAAAATGTGTTTACCTACTTCTAACGTAAAATTATAATTGCTCTGTAAGTAAAGTACCTATATTGAAAATATAACTTTCATAGTATTAGATCATTTCTTAACGAACAGTAAACTTTGGAACAGTTTAAGAAATCCTTATCTTATTTCGGTGACCAAAACTAAATGTCATTCTGTGCTGACCGGGCGAGGCCTTTGGTTTTAAAATGATAATTAAATGCATCCGCCGGTCTCAAGATCGAGATAGCGGGTCGTCCTCCGGAGTGAGACATCCCCGTGTGGTCCCATCCCTATCTAGATCGAACTTTTAGCTGCTTTAAATAAGACGTTAAGGAAATGCCGCTTACACTTTAGAAATTTTTAAGATACTTAACTGACTATCGCCAGAAATATCTGTTAATTACCTTTTTTAATTGCTTTGAGCTCATAGTTTGGAACTTTGGAAGTACACAAACGCTTCTACTGGTTACCCACTGTAAGATTCTCATGTCTTACAAGTCGCTTCGATTTCTAATGATACCCGTATGTATAAAAGGTTTAAGCCCTTTCAGCCAACCCTTAAGTTGTTACAATGCACATGTTTTTGTTCAGGCCGTAGATAGCTTCCATTACAAACTACCATTGCAATTTATTTGATCGATAAAAAATATAGCTCGATGAAATGTATTTTTTTACTACGTAGAAATACGAGCGACGCCCAAAATAAAACCAATGAACTGAATTGTTCGTTTCAGATGTTTTTTTTAAAGGAACTGAATAATTATTCAATTAGAACAAGAGTACTATTATTTTTATTGGAATAATTTGTGGTTTTTATTTATTTATTTATAAAACTAAAATATATTCATAGGTATAAAACTATACCTATGAATATATTTTTATCAAAAACATTTGCGTAAACTTTTATGGCCGGTATTTTTTTCAGGATTAACAGTTTATTATGATAGTAAACTTAGTCTAAAGTGTCAGTCAGATTAAAAACATAATATTTTACTACAAATTTGAAGCCTTACTTTCATGTTCATCATTCATCATTTCAGTCAAAAGACGTCCACTGCTGGACATAGGCCTCCCCCAGGATGGGGGTTTTGCCATAATCGCCACGCTTGACAGGCGGGTTGGCGATCACAGTATGGTGGTAAAATGCATAGAGACCGCTGCTGCCCATTCTCTGGTAAGTCCCTTAGTCGCCTTTTACTACACCCACGGGAAGAAATGGGATGGCGCTATTCTTTTACGCCCGGCGACACATACGGGACTTTCAAATGCATGGAATTCGTATAAGGCTTACTGCTTGAACTATTATCAAATACAAGCAGTAAATTCGATCGTAGCAACGCCACGTATAATGATCCACCTGTAGGATTAAGTGCGAAACCAAAACCTCCTACATAGAAGTTCGAAATTTGTCTGGTAAGTCCATAAAATAATTTCTAAAACTTCTGTAAATTCTCGTATTTCCCGCTAAAACCAAAAAGGATTTAGCCCGATAATTTTAATTCTTAGTTCACAACATTCTTTTGTGCAAATACCTTGAAAGCACGTCTAAGCACAATGTGGGTATGCTATGATAGCGGGTAGGAATCTAACTGTTCTTGAATTATAATTATAGTTGAACATTCCTCCAATGTAAAAAGTAATAAAGTAAGGACGTTAACTTCACCACTAAATAAGAACACATTTTTTTTTTTTTTGTTGTGAGGCAAAGTATTTTAACTGTGGATTGCCATCCTCAGAAGCTCCGTCTAAATACACAAGCTTTGAAGATTCAAAGTCCGTTTTTTCCGAATATGCTTCTGGGAAAATTAATAACGTACCGTTCTACTTTTACAAAAAATCTTACTTCTATACTCAGTTTCCTATCCGCACATACACATGAATACAACCTACATTGCCCCTACTGTATCATATATGTATGAATGTATAGGGCGCATGTTACAGCAAAAAAACGGACTCCGACCTAACTACTGCGACACTTCACCCGACCTTAGGATGGCACCCTGCACACACTACGATCTAACTGACTTGCAGTCATTAGAGAACAAGAAGAAAATGAAATACCTAATTAAATGATAAAAAAGGTATGCATCAGTAGAGTGCGAGTTAGATAGTCACGAACGATTTACGATCAGCTGGGACATCAATCAATACTGTCTGCCCTCTTTCATCTTAATCAAATCCCATTTTTCGTTAAACCAGTGTTAATAGGATTCCCAATTAAAACATTCCACAGTACGGTTCCGCACATTTCGGGCGCAGCAATAGATACCTACTCTGTCTTATTCATACGTATTCATAGTAAAATACAACTGGTTACTGAGAAAGATGAACCATCTTTCTAAGTAACCGCCCTTTTTGAGCATTGCATACGGTTTAGTTGAAATGTTTGAGTTTGACACTAAACCAGCCTGACCATAATTCATTTACGAGTAAATTGAAAATTTTAGATTTCTGAAATCCTCAGTCCGCGTATTTTTATAAAAAGACAAAGTCTTAAAACTTGTTTAATTTATACATTCGTTACAAAATGAAAAGATGTTTATACTTGTAGAACAATTTCCATGATTTTTTCATAGAAATTGTTCTACGAGTGTCGCGACGCGACCGTTGCGTCTCGCTAGTCTGCACTAGCCTTTTATCAATAATTAATAGACGCTGTACCTAAATAAAGATACAGATTGTTCTAAACTGTATGAAGATGCATACATACTTAAACAAGTCTCGTTAAAAGAACAACGTGCAGAGTGATCAGCTTTCTAGACACGAAAGGAAAGTGAAGTAAACATCAGCAACGGCTCAAAAAGAACACCATTGGTTAGGGTGCCTCCCCACCGCTGCGACTAGCACCCTACCTTGCTCAGCATTGAAATGAAGTTATCGAAGGTTCGTGGGTGTGAGTCACGAGCGATCCTATCTTGACCACACAGGTCCCGGACCTCGGAGCAAGTCCCGGGCTGCGAAACCATTGTTTTACGTACTGCATATTTTTTACAGAGTAAAAAATTACCTATGGAAACTGGAAAATTTGAAGGCAATTATGAAGAGCATCGTTTTCTTTTTTTTATAAATCCTCGTTTGCCTCTTGGACACCGCATCGTGCGAAGATTTTAGCCTGTTTACTTTTTAAATTTAATTATACCTATAGACCTTCCAATGGTAATTTATCTACATGCAAAAAATTGCTCTTCCATCATAAATGCCTCGAAAAAGTTGAAAAGACAGCAAAATACTTTTATATCATGTTTCATTAAAACTTTCGACATTATTAAGAACTTTCCACGTTTTTTATTTATTAAAATATTTCTAAATATGTACCTGACAAAAACCTACCAACTCTTATTTAACGAAGAATAAAACTAGTAAAATATAACTTTAAACAGACGGCAATCCTCACACAACACTATTCAGGCACATAAATCTTAGGAATATAATTTACATTTAAGCAAAACTGTACATATTTTTAATTTTAAGTCTTGTAAATTTTTTAATAAATATAATACATTATTATTTATATTATTATATTAAAAGAAATTTACAACTGTAGAAACACGTTCACAACTCGATTGATTAAAAAATCTAAAAACTCTTGTCACTTATAAATCGTCCACATGTGAGTTATACACTATCATAAGTTTCAGAGTCACCGGACGATAGAAAAGCGTAAAATGAGTGGTGAACGCGATTCTGTCCGGAGGTGTACAGTCACGAGCATTAATATGTATACACATCGCCAAATTCAAAAGCGATTTTCTTTTAAATTGCGTTTGCAACCTTGAGATAACTTGGGTATTTCATTACAGTGTGGGTTCCAAAATATTATTTTCATAATAAAATAAGATTACAATGAGTAAAAGTGGAGAAAATCACTTTTAAAAGTTGGTAAGCGTATACATATTATTGCTCGTGACTGTACGTCCCGCAATCTTGATACAGGTAGTCGGTTCCAAAGTAGTGTCGTTTAACAACCAGAACAGTACCTATCAATAACAAAGAGTATCGATACCTTTCAGGAACCACAAAAAGCTCAATATTAATACTTAATCACTCCTATGATTGGATAAACAATTGATAAGTACTATCTATATGTATGTGTAGGTACCTCATGAAAAATATAGAATACAAATTAATACACTAACGGCCTGTTTCACTACTTCTTATGGTCTTATGTGGCATTTTAACTTCATACTAATTCTAATAAATCCCTTTTAGAGTGAGTGGGCCGTAATCCACCACGCGGGCACAGTGCGGGTTTACCACAGTGTTCGGCACTATTTCGAGTGCCAGACACTGCGAAGGCCACTCAATTAAGTAGGTGCAGCTGAGGTATCGATACCACGCAAATATCGATACTTTTGCTGTGCCGCGTCGGCCGTGCGTATCGATACCATATCCTCCGTAACGTGGTAGAGAATGATAGTGCCAGTGCGTGTGATATAGAAATAAATCTGTAACGTTTGTGAATGTCTCTTTTAATTTGTGTCTGTTGTTTTGCGCCTCATAATCTACTGTTACTACTGGTCGCAATGGTTGCGACTATGATTTATTTGTATGTTTATTTTTCGATGAATTTCTATTGTCTCGTTCAAAAATAAAAACATCCAGAACAACGAACTAATCAAATCGGCACCAGAGCATTTTAGAAGCCTTTGTGGGAGCTGTGCAGTTATTATAAAAATAGATGCAAAGTATTGTCTAAGGAAAAAAGTGAAACAGCAATTTTAAAATCTCCCTCTTCTCTTCTCTTAAAATCTCTCTCTCTCCCCCCCCCCGCTGAATTAGTAGCGATCGGTCGTGTTTTTACTGAGCTCCGCAAAAATAATTTAAATATAGTGTTTATAGCAATCATACACTCTTATAAACCGATTCCATTTGAAGAATACCCATATTCTGAGGTGCTTACGCAAATTCTCATGCAAAAATCAAGTGCAAGTGATTATTATTGCTAGTTTAAAGCAAAGAAAAAGTGCAAAAAGTGACAATCATTCTTGTGAATTCGTGTAGTACCCTCAAGTAACAATTATCATTACAGTGTTACGTCAAATCAACACCGAGCTCGTTTACTCAGACCAATAATTTCGCCATTGTATCTACGTACACGGATAGCCTATTTCGAACTGTCTCGACTGCTGCGCTGATTGGCCCGAGTTCGAATCCGAACAGCGAGAGGTATTCTTTTTGTATATAAATAAATTATCAATATAAGGAAGAAAATATAAAATAGCACGAAGTTCTAGGAGTAGACAAGTTCAAGAATTCTTTGCGGTCGCCGCGGGTACCACGCACATTTCTAACAAATCTGCGCGTGAGTTTACTCCAACTTACTCGCTGCTACTACACGTACCACGAGCGGTGTGCGCGTCGTTAACAAAGTTACTATGTCGGTGCGGCGCTCTCCACCGAGTACGTGTAATCATCCGAATTCTCCGATTTACCCCATCCATCATAACTCGGACTCGGCCCTTAATGAAATGTCTAAAACCTCTGACATAGTCGACAATTGTGTCAATGTATCAAAGCGCTATAAACGCACTTTGGATGACCTCGAGAGCAGCTCAGGGTGTTCGTCTGACATAAAATACCCCCTCGAAGAAATCAGGACCCAACAGGAATCTAAGTTCGAATTATTAAATAATGCTCTGATTAGTATATCAAACCAAAACCAGGCTATTCAAAATTCGGTTGAGACTTTATCAGATAAACATGGACAACTTCTTCTAAAAGTCAATAATTTAGAGCAGGAAAATTTAGAATACAAGAAACGAGTGTTGGCGTTGGAACGTAGTTTAAATCATCTGGAATCAAATGTGCGTTCATCAACCATAGAGATCCGTAACCTACCCAAGCAGGAAAACGAAACCAAGCAAGTTTTAGTTGATACCGTTCAGCAGCTTGGCTCGACTCTGGGACTTGAACAGGGTATACTAGAATCCGATATCCGAGACATATTTCGTTCCAAGTCTGAAGCATTGATTGTGGACTTCACCACTACCATGAGGAAGGAGTCATTGGTGTCCAATTATAAAGCCTTCAACAAAATTAGGCGCGAAAATAAGCAAGCACAGTTGAACTCTCAGCTCATTAACTTACCGGGCGCACCTTGCACTTTGTATATTTCAGAGTATCTAACTTCTAAAGCAAGACGACTTTTCTATCTTGCTCGCTTAAATGTAAAGAATAAAGAGCTCCATGCGGCTTGGACTTCACATGGGAAGATCTATGTCAAGAAAGAAGATAATGCTTTACCAGTCCGTATTGATGATGAATCTGATCTTCAGAAACTGTTATTGTGACTAGTTTTAGACATCCAATGTTCCCATCTTATAATTATTTTATCATGTTTTTCTGTGTTTTTACTGTTAATATTAAGTTTCTATTACAATATTATGTCTTACGTTTCTTTTTTAAATTTTCATTGTAATTGCAGAACTATATGTGTAAACACTTCAACCATTCACTACACTTACAATTACTCACTAACACTCATCACAGTCATCACACCCGAGCGATATGTAGATACCTTTGCATTGTGTCGTATTTTGATAGTGAAAGCAATCTGTGTTCCAGATATAAGTTTAAATAAAATCATTCTTGTTCCGTCACGTACTACACGTGACACTTATTTTCTTTTTAGACGATTCTACAGCAACTCTCATGCAAAATATTGAAATAAACTTAGATCTGGACACTCTTCGGGTGGCTGAGACTGTCACATGCGACATAGAAAATGCAAAAAAACACATATCAAGTCACAAGCATACAATCAATTTACTATCTCAAAATATTCGTAGCATCAACCGTAATATGCCAAACTTCGTCACACTTCTCCAAAGATCCAAAATTCCTTGGGACATATTGGTCCTCTCTGAATGCTGGCTTCCATCTGCAAAGTACATTCCTTCCCTCGACAACTATAACCACGTAGCGACCACTTCAAACAAAACCCAAAACGAAGGTGTTGTAATTTATTACAATAAACACTTTCATGTCACTGTCGAAGAACCTTCAATTATCGACGCTAACTGTCTGGTTTTAAAATTAAATCAAGATGTTTGCATACTAGGATTATATCGTCCACCAAGTCAAACTAACATTACTAAATTTATTGATTCCTTAAACCTACTGCTCACTAACCTGAAAACCTTCAAAAATATATTCCTTTGTGGTGACATAAATATTAACATAGTTCCAAATAGTGCTGATAAACGATCTCACGACTACCTAAACTTAATGGCTACCCATGGTATGCTCCCAGGTCACACTCTACCAACGCATGGACTAACATGTCTAGACCATATGATCTTGAAGACGAACATGGAAGTATCTTGTTTTGTTTTTGAAACCTCTATTACTGATCACGAAAGTGTAGCCATTAGTTATAAACCCAAACCGCGCCCCCATTACTTAAACGAAACATATAGCTCAGTCAACTACAAGAGTCTCGATAAAGATATGTTAGCTATTAATTTCCAGCCAATCATTGACTCCCAGGACGCAAACACCTCAACCGAGCTTCTTATTACTTACTTGTCTGCGGCAATCAAAAATAACACCAGGAAAGTTACAACAAACAAGAAAGAATTGATTACAAAACCGTGGATTACTAAAGGTTTATTACGTTGTATGAGAAACCGGGACAATTTGCATAAAAAACTAAAACGGAATCCTGATGACGAGATCATTAAAACCACATACAAACGTTACCGTAACTATTGCAATACCTTACTCAAAAAAGCAAAAAAGGTTTACCACAAACACGAGATTCATAATGCTAAGGGCAACAAAAAACAGCTTTGGGATGTTATAAAAAGAATAAGCGGCTCTGATAAAAGAATAGACCATTCGTCGTTCCTCTTGACATCAAACAATCCCGATGCTGACATAAACAACGTCAACCGCTTTTTTGCAAACGTTGGTGCGAACCTAGCGAACAAGATCTCCACTGATAAACGAGCTCCTTCCACTTACTGCAATGATCACTTATCGAACACCCTCCCAAATTCAATGGTCATCCTTCCCACCGACGAGCAAGAGATTTTCACACTTATCAATAGTTTAAAGGATAAATGCGCAACGGGTATCGACCTTATAAGTGGTAAAATAGTTAAAAGATACGCAAACCTCCTTACCTCTCCAATGACTCACATTTGTAACCTGTCAATCTCTACAGGGGTTTTCCCAGAGCTATTTAAAATAGCTCTTATCAAACCTATCTATAAAGCTGGGGAAAAAGACTCTGTGAACAACTACCGACCCATTTCCATTCTTCCAGCGTTTTCCAAGATCCTGGAGCGTCTTTTAAATAAGCGTCTAATCATGTTTCTGGAGACTAACAAACTGCTCTCTCCCTCTCAATTTGGTTTCAGAACTGGTAAGAGTACCAACGACGCTGTCTATGAGCTGGTTGACTCTATTGTTGTCAGTCTGGACGATAGGATGAAATGTTTAGCAGTGTTTCTCGACCTTGCAAAGGCGTTTGACACAGTCTCAATCCCGCATCTTCTGAAAAAGTTGGATCGGCTTGGTGTAAGAGGAACTCCTCTCAAATTATTGGAGAGCTATCTTACTGGAAGAAAACAAAGAGTCAAAATTAATGATAGGTTAAGTGACGAGCTGACTGTTAATTTTGGTGTACCACAAGGTAGTATAATCGGACCAACGCTCTTCTTAGTGTATATCAATGACCTCTGTCAGTTGCCTCTACTGAAAGGAAAAATCATCACTTTTGCAGACGATACCGCACTGTTCTTCAGTGGTGGCAGTTGGGTTGAGGTCTTTGACACTGCTCAACTGGGCGTTAACACGGTCAGCGAATGGTTGCAAACCAATTATTGACACTAAACGTTTCGAAAACTAAATATGTAACCTTTGCTCATAGAGCCAACCTTCTTCCTCCATCAACCCTTTCTATTTCAGCGCACACGTGTGGCTCGCCAAACCCCAACTGTACCTGTCCCTCCCTCGAAAGGACAGTTAGTATAAAGTACCTGGGGATCATAATTGACTCCCATCTTTCTTTTAAATGTCATTTCGATGAGCTTGTTCCGAGGATCCGCAAACTTATATATATTTTTAAATCATTAAGGCACACTGCAGATCGAACGACCATTAAAATGGTTTACTTTGCCATATGCCAGTCGTTAATTGAGTACTGCATCACAACTTGGGGCGGTGCCGCCAAAACCCATCTCATTGAGGTAGAGAGGGCGCAGCGCGCTATACTTAAAGTTGGTGCTGGACTCCCTTTTCGTTTTCCAACAATTGACTTATATAAAGAATGGGACATCCTTACGGTCAGACAAACGTTTATCCTGCTTACTGTAGCTAAAAAACACTCCCAGCTACAGTTTGATTCCAAACTAATCAATAACCAACGACGGAAGGGAAGAGTCTGCCCCTCATTGCAGTTTAGATCTGCTCTCACGCAGAAGTTTTTTTGCTTCCTCGGCCAATTTTTGTACAACAAATTAAATGTCACTCTTAATATTTATCCTAAAACTGTCTTTAATTGTCAAAAAACAGTTAAAATATTTCTAAAAACCCTTGACTATCAAAAAACTGAGAACCTCTTGACAGTTCTCAAATAGATTTCCTTCCCTCCTTTCCCCCGTGGCTGATTTACATCTCATCCTCGCTCTTGCGCGCTCCATCATACATTCATACACCACAACATTCATTCATACACTACAACATTCATTCATACACCCCAACATGCATTCATATTCATTCATACAGGGCACTACAAATAACCAGTTTAGTATGAACCATAAGTTGTTTATTTAATTTTATTCTTTTTTACTATTTGATTTTATTTTTATCTTTCAACACTATTGTCTAATCATTTTGGTTGTTTTAACGATGCTCACTTATGATCGTCTCTAAACCTTTTACTGTGGGGGCCCTGGTGACCTGTAACACAGGCTTTTTCGAAAACCTCTTTCAGGCACCAGTCTCTTACAATGGTGGAATATAACATTACCAAAAACATTGTTAACTTTTAAGGAAACCAATATTGTGAAGAGAGAATAAATAAATGAAATGAAATGAAATGAAAAATTGAGTGTTTATTATGGAACGTTGGAATGAAAAATGTTATAAGCTTATCAATATTTTCATTACACAGACACGTCTGCGTATACGGGAAAAGTTTTTATCCAGTGCGCAAATTGTAACCATGAATTCAGCATAACATACTAGACCCCCTACCTAGCGCAAAAAAATTTCGCCGTTTATACTAAAAAAAATCTGCTGTTCCATACATTTTGACCGCGTAGATATTGCAGTTTTCTATGAAACGGCAAGTTTTTTTTTTAATCTAGTATGATATGCTGAATTCATGGTTACAGTTTGCGCACTGGATAAAAACTTACCCTGTACTTTGGTACCAAACCTAGCCAGTAAACAAGGCTAATTGAAAAAAATCCATGTGGATCAGTAGGTACTTACCTACTCTAATTTGAATTGATTGCTCATTGATTGTTTAAAAGAAAGACGAAGTGGAGCTCCCATACGCAGATAAAGAGAAACAGCGCAAAGGAAAAAAAACTATTCATCTCATGTATTTATAAATCGATCTATATTCGAATTTTGACGAAGACGCACTTAAATAAATGACTAATTGTTCTCACGGCTCCTCCCGCGCCTCCTCGCCAGAGAACAATCCAATGAAAAGTAGTTCCTTGGTTTATAAGCATTGTTCTAAAGGTCAATAACTGAAGGAGAGACAGCAGACGTTGCCTCTTATAATATGGGAGAGACGAGGGTTAAACAGGCCGCCTTTGTGGTTGCATATAATACGTGAAAAAAAAACTCGGAACATGTAACTTTTTAAATCTTCTTTTTTCAAGAAAAACATTGATATTTTCACATTCGTCCATCAATAGCTCTTTTGCCGGCAGCCCTTTACTAGAATAGTCTGGGGCCCCTACGTGTGACAGTACCTTTTGCTGTTCCTTTTATCTATTCGAGTGTATTAGATAACCGTGAAACTGACTAAGCGCAAGTAATTCATAGTAACACAGTGCAGAGCCGTCACCGTAACGGTTATCGTAGAATCGTGCACCACCGTGAACTGTAGGCCTTGTTTTCTTGTAAATTAGCTAAATTAAACAAATTACTTAGTATTCGTAGCTTGCAGTATATTCACCTTGTAAGGTTTTAGATAGCGACATTTTAGGTTTTATTTCAGTTATAGCAAACTAAACGTTTTCACAGTTTTAGTAAAAATTATTTAAGAAAAATAACTGTGGAAAATTGTCGGATTAAACAGGTATTAAAATTGAAAAGAATTTAGATTTGAAAAGATAAGATCAAGGAAGCTTCGCCATCAAAGACGCGACAAACTATAAAATATAAAGATGCGACAAACTTCTAAAACGGTCTATAGGTACACAATATTTCACAAGAAATTTACTGTACCTGTGGATTTTCTGTGCTTATGACATAAGATTAGACGATACGAAACTATGGTTGGCAACCCTAATTGAGAGGCTTACCCTCTCAACTAGGGATGCCAATCATAGTTTATAATAACATTTATCCTACTTTATTTTCGATAAATATAAGTAAGATTGATTTTTAGCCATTTGATAAAACTGTCAAAGAATAAAGTTATGATTTGAATACATGTATTGTCAATTTAAGTAGGTAATCAATTGGTTTGCAATTAATTTATTGGTACGGTAGATACTTAGTAGATTACTAGCTGACCCGACAGACGTTGTCCTGTCCGTCCAAAAGTCATTCATACAAAATCAAAACCTACCCTACCTACCCAACCTACCTACCCTTCCAACCCTACCTACCCTACCAACCCTACCTACCATACCCTACCTACGCTACCCTACCCTACACTACCTACCTACCCTACCAATCCTACCTACGCTACCCTACACTACCCTACCATACCCCTACCCTACACTACCTACCCTACCTACCATAAATTGAGATGTAAGCTATCCTATCTTTCAAGTTGGATCAAACTGCACACGGTGTACAAATTTGATTAAAATCGGTTAAGTAGTTTAGGAGTCCATCGCTGACAAACAACGTGACACGTAATAAATATACTCGTACGCACGGCTACACATCAAGCTATACATTTCCAGTATAAACTGAACTCGTATTGTATAGGATTTCCGTACAGTGTGAGATCAGCGTAAACTGGAAATGCATAGCTTGATGTGTAGCCGTGTGTACATTAAGATTATACTTTGTAAATAAAGTATGCGAAAATACTTTATGCCACTCATATGAAAACTTTTTGTCGATACTGACGAAGTGATGATTCAAAAAAGAAAATCTATTAATATTGATAAAGAAGTTTCAGAGAAAAATATCTACCGTCGACAAATGTTTTTGGTACTCCCTTGCCGTCACTTCAGCTTTCACAGAATGTTTTTCGGTAACGAATTCGACGTTCTAGGTAACGGAATATTATTTTATTTAAATTAAAATTGTTTGAAATTAAAAAATTACCCATTTATTCTATCTGTTCAAAGAAATGGCTAAGTTTTTTGTTTTCATAAAATACTTAATTTCTCTACTCAATATTCTCAAAATCCTCCAATACCATTACAGTATATTAATATCTTATGAAAGAGGAGCTATAACTAGCACACCCACAATTATTAAAGTAAAAGTTAGTCAAAGAGAAGATCTGGTGGCGTAACTAATTTAATATTCCTAATTAAAATAAAACTAAGGTACAATCGTGAAGTTGCTTTCCTGCACCTGAAAGGCTCTGGTACCTGGAACCGACTACTTCACTAGAATTTTCCTTTTACAGAGCAACCCACTTATCAAAAGTTTGCGAAATATTATTATCAAAGGATATTCTGCACCCAAGTTCTGAGAAGAGACATACACGGAGCGAATCAATAAAGTTTATCAAAAGACTTACAGGGTCGTGCTCACAACCCTACGTCGACGTATACACGAACGTACCTAATAAAATTGAGCCTGAATTTTTTCGCGCACAGGATTTTCAACTCTCGGTGTTGAACTGAGCATTGAGAATCCAACAGAGTGCATCTCACCGAAGATCGAACATTGTGTTTTACTGTTCGATTTACAACTCTCGCAGCTAAGCAGCGTTGAGGATCCGGTGCGCGAAAACATACCGCCGGGATTTTATTAACGTGAGCACACTAGGGCTGTACCATGTTTCTCATTTCCTTAAGACTGCAAACAGACCCCGGTCGATAGACGAAACGATACACTATAGGTACACTAGCTTGAGATTCATCGACGTCGAGCTTCAAAACATATCACCCATTTACCATCATAATCAGTCTTAAAATATGTGACGATGTCGTAAAAGGACCCCAGTTATGCTGTGACAGCAGAAGCGACACCTAAAAGAACACCCAACTAGAAACGACCTGTTGAACTTTCAACGCTCGTCTCAGAGCATAAGTTTAAAATCCAACCACGTGCTTTAATTTAGCTATTCATTTAGGTGTCGCTTGGTGTTAGTTAAAACGAACATTAATATTCGATCCTACTCAAATATTGAAATCAAAAAAGTGTTGATGAAAAATCTTTATCACCAAAATCACCAGTTTATCAGAGTTATAGAGTCTGGATCACTGTTATTATTAATAGGGCTTAAATCTGGAATAGCCGTATAGATATGTCGTATACGACACATTGATGGGATAATTGAAATTTCTTATGTCTATCAGTCATGTGAGAGACGTGAGAGTAAATTAATTAGTAATAGTCGATTAACTCATTACTATACAGTCAGACAGTGATGTCCGCAATTACCCGCATTGACCAATTATCACTACCAAGAATTTCACCATAAACGAACATACCATCTATCTAAGTCTTTGTTAGTGAGAATTTCACACCACGTATTACCACTATTTGTATATTTAAGACCCTTGTGTAAGCTAAATTAATTAATTTGAATATGAATTTCATAAAAAGTAAAAAAACAGTCAAAATCAAACACCACCACCATTCACGTATTCCTACGAATCGATTAAAATATCATGTCCTGTAGGGATTTAGTAAAAAAAACCATGATAGTCTTGGGGACTGCCGACATTTGTAAAAACTATATACTGTCCAAGCGATATAGGTACGTCGAGCTGACTCATTTTTAAACATTTGTCCCAACCAAACATCACTCAACTCTCATAAAGAAGGATTCACTTCAAAAATCTTAACAACCAACCAATGACGACCTCAACTTTACTTGGAACTGCATACATTAGCAAGGTCAAAACGTAACTCAGAAACTACTAAATTAATATAATAATTTAGTTAGAAATGCGCTCTATTCTCTGAAATCTATTCAAACCATTCCATGTAATGAAGTACTACAAGCGCAAATATCAGACAAAAAAGAAATTGCCAGAACTCTGCAAAAACTAATCGAGTCTTGGTATTTTTCTTATTTTAGACACGGCTTTCGTAGAAATGTGATATTGAGACATAACAACTTTCGCAATTTTCTCATTAGAAAGTAGAACATAAAAAGGACTTATTAGTTGACTTGGACTAATTAATGCGCCCGAATTAGGTTTAGACTAAGTTAATTTATTTGTGGATGAATCGGAAATTAAAGAAAATCGTATGAGGCTACATTAGTAACCTAAAAAGTCACTAAACTAAGTAGTAATTAAAACAAGATCCAAATCAACATCACGATGCTTTAACAAAATAAACCGAATGATCCACCGTTTCAATAGAAATTATTTTATAACATAGAACTACTCCATAAAACGAAATAAATCAAATCTGTAATTCTCATGTACCTACTCCTGTTACAAAGAGCACTTTCGATTTTTTATCGGTTATCGTGTAACAATTTTCATTTGTATTGTGCATGGTTATGCTGAAACAAAAGCTTACGACCCAGAATTACTTGTCCACAACCTTAAGAACTCACAAAATACTCGCACAAAAAGAATACGGAGCTTCAACACAATACCTTCCGTTTCGGTCGCCGCGTTAGCCTAACAAGCATCGCATTAAATATTTGGTATCCGAAACCCTTTATCGGCACTTGGCTGGTCCTCGGCACGCTAGAAACGAGCCGATTCTTCACGCCGTTAACGACAATGGACGGCGGCAAGCTTTATTTGTGAATAATATGCTACGCCAAACGAATATGACACGGCAATTCGCTCGACGATAATGTCAATAGAAAAAAGGAATGCAAGAAAGCGATCGAACGTGAATCAGTCACTGCGAGCACGGAGAGCAGCCCCCATTGTTCCTGTAAATTTAATATAATTTTAGTGTTTACTTACTTATTGTTATCTTCATCAGGACGAAAATTTTCCAAGTCCGGTGTGATGACTAGTCGAAGCTCTAATGGGTCATAAACTACTCCTGTGAAGCCCACGTTGAAAGTTTCGGGGTCCCTCAGTAACTCGTCCGGCAGCTCTAAATCGTGATAGTCCGTCATTGCGATAAGTTGCGACTATTCACTTGATAGAATTTACCGTCGAACTTCCTGAATTTCTGGAGCGCTCCATGCAACCGCACTGCAGGAGCGATCGGGGTACACTGACATGATAAGGGAGGATTCTCATATCGAGGCTTCACTAAATTCAATATTATACAGCGATATGGTGCAGTATGCACTAATAAAATGATATTTGCCGGGAAAACGCTTTATGAGGAAAACAATAGGTGGTCCTATTGTCTCTCTCATAATGCCTTTAACCTGCAAAAATAATTTCTAATTTCTACATGCATGGAATGTAGACAACAAAGAGGCGTCACAAAGGTTTTATCTTCTAATACAGATTTAACATAGGATTTATTAAAATGTAGAAATTATTATTAATATTGTGAAAATTTGTTAAGATGCATTTTTGATTACTTATGCGTAAAATGCGTGTATTTGCAAATTTTCCGGAAAACCGGAAGGAAAATAACAGTAGTTCTCCTTTGTTATAACTTTGAGTTTCCTGTTTTTGTTTTGTTTCGGATATTGCACAAAAAGATATTCCATTATAATGTGATGCTGGTATGTCAATTTCAACTTAGAAAGGGGTTTTAGAAGGTAATTTATATCTTGGATTTTAAATGTTTTTTTTTTTTCAATAACTTGGCTTATTGAAGCGTAGGTCACGTGTTTGTTCGGATTAAATTATTGGGAGATGTTTATAGCAAACTAAGTGGATTTTGTGTATAGAAACAGTTCCTTGACTGACTGTTTGACAACTCAGTCTAAACCACAGAACCTAGAAACATCTTGAGAACCTACGATGTATATCATTATTATTTATCCTAAATATCAATGACCTGCCTGATGCTATTAACTACCCCATGACCCTATTTGCAGATGACAGCACAGTAACTATAACATGTAATAACAAGGACATTTATGAATAGGACATTAATAGAACTTTGACGACAATAATATCATGGTTAGATAGGAATAATCTAAAAATTAATTTAGACAAGACGACGATAATTCATTTTAGTCAACGGGTACATGCTGGTATTAACATTGAAGCCCTCTACAATGGCACAGTATTAAATAAAGTCGATGATACAAAATTGCTTGGTGTAATGATAGACGCAAAATTGAATTGGAAAGCGCTCATTGAATATATAAGCAAAACACTGAGCACATCCGGGTATGTCTTTTACACATTGTCCTCAGAGCTTAACTCATTAATTGGTGGCATCATTTCTGCGCTATGGTATCATATTTTGGGGTAACTCTACGGACAAAGAAATAGCATTTAAAGCCCAAAAGAGGTGTGTTCGGGCTGTGTTTAAGTTACAAACGACAGAAAGCTGCAGACAATTGTTTAAAAAATACAACTTATTAACTTTACCATCTCATTTGAAGTTGCATCGTTTGTAAAGTCCAACGCCCGTCTCTTTTCAAGACTTTCTGACAGTTTTCCAACTTTGCTTGCACTCGGCAAAAACTGCCTTCACGAGGAAAAGCTTTTTCTGTAAGGCCTCGATAATTTATAACAAAATACCACAGTCTTACAGAGTATTACAGTAAATGAATTCAAAAACAAGATTCGAAATATATTAACAGACAAATGCTATTATTATACTATAAATAAGTTTTTGAAAGATACCTTTTGACATGCTTGAACTTAATATTATTGTTTCTATAGGATTATTATTCTCATAAAATGTAATAATAATTGTACGCCTCGTCAGGCATACATGTACGGACTCTTTACCTATATTTAAGATCTTGCATGCTCGCTTTGTATGTAAGCGCATGTTTGACAAATAAATTATCTTTTATCTTTATCTATAATGATTACTTTCTCACCACAATATACAATGTGTTTTTTAGATCCCATAACTCTAGGAATAACTCTAAAGAATATAACATTCTTTATGTAAAAATAATACAAGAAGTCATGTGGTCCGAAAAATGCAGTTTCGAAGATATTATCGATTATAATTAATTTAGGTCAAAAATTGTCATCACATCGAGTCTAGTCTTTACTGAAATAAAGACTATGTAAGTTTAATTTATAAATACGAGTAATTCATTTTCATTCAAAACAATCATTCGTATTTAAAGCTAAGAAAATGCGACGTTGTCATATTTCACGTAAGGGTGTTTACATTAATAATCATGGCATTGTTCGACAATGCCACGATTATTAATGTAAAAACCCTTACGTATGAAAATTTTGTAAAAAAAGATCAGTAAAACTTATTTATCTGCCAGTAGATTTTTTGTTATGGTCTCATTTATAACCTAGAGTTATGGGATATCAAGAAAACACCCTGTACACATACATAATTAAGAACAATTCTTATTAATATCTTCTCACAAAAATTAAGGGACCAAACAAAAAATCTAAATTTTTGGTCGATTTTCAACGGGCGTTGCTGTACGACCATTTTTCTTCAAAATACAGCCCGTTGAAAATCGACCAAAAATGTCATCATCATCATCATCATCATCATTTCAGCCGAACACGTCCACTGCTGGACATAGGCCTCCCCCACAAGGGTTTTGCCATAATCGCCACGCTTGGCAGGCGGATTGGCGATCGCAGTATGGTATTAAAATGCATAGAGAACGCCGCTGCCCATTCTCTCGTAAGTCCCTTAGTCGCCTTCTACGACACCCACGGGAAGAAATGGTATAGTGCTATTCTTTTACGTCCGGTACCACACGGTACCGGACCAAAAATGTGTATACATTTTTTTGCTCCCTTATTTTTTGTGAGAAGTATATATGTAATAAAAATATATTTATATAATAAGACAAGTTTTCTTTACAAGTTTAATGGTAAAAGATTTCTTTGAAAATCAACATAACTTTGAAATTTAACAGAGGCGTGATCGTGTCGTCACACAACCCCAATGATTGTGCGACGACACGATCACGCCTCATTCTTCCTCTTTATTATGTTGACATTTCAACAATATTCATTGCGTTGTTTACGTCGTTGAGCAGACGAATTTTTGAAACATAGGGAACAATGTTTTAGGAACTATCCTTTGAATAGTGATATACCATCATCACCTGTCATCATTACCTGTCGTTGTAATATAGTTCTCATACTTTACTGTAATTTTCGATGTAAAGTCTTCATTTATTTTCGTTCCTTATATATTTAGTATGTATGTATCTATTATATAGGATAGGATATGTTTATATCTATTTTAGTATATTGTATATTTATTAGTTGCGCCAACAACATCCCCATTTTAGATCCAGACCAATCGCTGCCCATGCCACGGTTGCCTGGAAGAGATCGCGGAAAGCGATAAGGCCGCCCATTGTATATTTTGTAGTGTACCTTGTTTTTTTGTAATGTATTTTTTGTGGTGTACAATAAAGTATATATAAATATAAATAAATAAATAAAGTGAATACGTGATTAGGGTGTTGCTTTATTGTTTAATGGCCGATTCCTATAATTTACGGACTTTTGTAGGTTAAAATGAAGACTCTTGTATCTTTACCAATAATTAAGTACAGACCATAACTATTGCATTCGCATAGTAGACCCCCATTTGAAAGTAGCTATCATAGGTAAAAAAACTATTTATTTGCCCAGTTTAGAAAAAAAATGGTAGGTACTGTTGGTAAGCAAAATGATCCGAACGGAGCATTCATGAGAAATAAATAATTAGGGTTTCCATGAAATTCTAAGCAACAAACCTCTTTCAAGTAATAACACGTATTAAGGCTTTTCATGCAAGTATCGATAGATACTGTTACAATAGAGTATTATAACTATTACGGAAACTTATTTCCGCAGTTACAAGTACATAAAACCTAGTAAGAAGATTATAGAACTAGATTCATAACCACATATGGAATAGGTAAGGCGTTTGTATAAGTGAAAGACGATATTTGGTACGTTTGGTATTTTTTTATGTCGCATTGATAGCATACCGTCTAAAAATACGAGAGTTTCCACTAAGTATAACCTAGTGTACTAAACGAAAGAAACTGCCGCGCGAATATTCGAAACATAATTAATTATGATTTGATTGTGACGTCATCTAGTCAGCCTAAAATGTTCCCACTGCTGGGACACAGGCCTGCTCTCTGGTAGAGCGAGTGGGCCATAATCCACCACGCGAGCCCAGTGCAGGTTGGTGGATGTTTTCCTTCACCATTTTTTAGACAAGTGGTGATTAAATAATTTACACAAAGTAAAGCGTCTATCTGGGTTCGAACCTAAGACCTACAAGTCGTAAGTCGCGGGCGTTACCACTGGGCTAACAACAGGGACGTAATCCTACTATAATGTCGACAGTCCCTACGTACAATCCCCTAAGTGGTGTAGATACGTGATTTGCATGTTTTGTTTTCGTAACTTTCAGGCCAGCCTATACTATCTTTTAGTGTAGCAAAAATAAGTCTAAGATGGTAAAATACACGACATTTACTAGAACATGAACACCTGTTTGAAACTTTGAAGCGCTCTTCTGAAAAATGTATCATTTGTAGATAGGGGATTATACGAGTATGTCGGAACCGTCGCGCGTCGCTGTGAAAGTTAATGGATGATTACGCTTTTGGATATTTCAATGTTTATTACTCGATCGCGTAATAACGGACGGATTTGGTTGAAATTTGGCACACAGGTACAGCTCGATTCAAACTTTATGGCGGTTCGGAACACGAGGCGAGTCGCTGCGCAGTAACTAATTCATGGGTCAGCGGGGTTGAGGGGTGGGGTACTGCGCAGCGTGTAGCTCACTTCAGAAGTTCAGAGCCGCCATAAAGTTTGACGCGATGTATAGCTTATAACTTGGTTAACACATAGGTTACATTGCACCCCGGTAGTACAATCCCGTGGTAATTCTCCTAAACTTCGTTCGAAGCCGCTGGTAATAGCTAGAATTCATATAAAACGACCAACTTCCAATTTGGAAGTAGTTTTTTTTTAGTTTTTATTTTACTCTTTTTAGTTATGGTACTTACCCACAACCTCGATGTTGGCGAATTGGCGCGACTGTCGCTTTTGGTTAGGACACGGCCTTAGACTTGTTGGGATTATTTGACCTATGAATTCAAACGTACAGTAATAAAATGTGTCTCAACAGCTTTAGAACTGACATATTGAACTAAATAGGGTTTCAGCAGATGACACCGGTTCCAAACAGAATGTAACAGTTAATTCAATTATTGATTTAATTGGACCGAGATTTGCACTCCATTCGCCAATGTATCATGCCGCTATTATCTGTTTATAGTCTGAATGGGTAATAGGTAGTATACTATTAGACTTATACAAAGGATCGAACACCATTGTAAGACCAAAGACTATGAGAGATTGGCCATTTTATAGAAGGGACACTAAACAACCAAGTTAGATTTGTAGACGATTATCTATTCTGTATTCGTCTTAGTACCTTATTGACAGGCCTGCGCTGTCCTCCCATACATTTTATTTCTGTAATTTGAAAATATTGTTAAAGCCAATTATTTTTAAAAGAGTAACCGTGGAGTTTCTTGCCGGCGGGAAACAACAATTTGGAATCGTGCACCTAGCTTCTGACGTTTCATAAGTGCCCATGCAGGTTTATCATCATCATCATCATCATCAGCCTATAATGTTCCCACTACTGGGACACAGGCCTCCTCTCGATGAGAGGGATTGGGCCGTAATCCACCACGATGCAGATGCAGGTTTATATGAAATAAAAATATTTTGATTTTTGAGTTGAGTCTTTCCTGTCAAGATTTTTTTTTTTTTTTTTTTTTTAAGTGAAGTAATCAAGTTTTTTTTTTTGTTGGTACTGTTTGTCATAAATCTGATGTCTATTCTACCGATTCTACAAGTAGACCAAAATACTACTTCGTTGGTCTAGTGTTCACCAGCGCTACTGTTGAGCATGAGCTGGTCGTGGTTTCGATACCCAGGTCGGGCAAAGTGTTATTGGGTTTTTCATCACGTATTGCTCATTCGCAGGCTGTAGTCTGCTTTTGGCAATAATACTTATAGAATTTTGACATTGACAATCTGTCATATCAAAATTTTCCGTTTTTCTTTTTTCAATTTTAATGTTTAAATTTTCAGAGTCATTGAATCTCAATAAATAGCAAAGAATGTGCGCGATACGGAAGGAATGGAGTTTTGGAAATATGGTGAAGTGTCTTGACGCTGCGTAAACGTGCGTGATCCATCGGCGCCCGTTCGATGTCCACCGCGGACGAATGCAGCATTATGAAGTATTTTGCACTGTATGGCGTTCCAGTGTGAGGATAAATAAATAAATACTCAGCTGATGGCAATAGTCTCGCAACCTATTACATGGGACTTAAACGTACTGTCGAAATTTGGGTGTAGGTACTGGTACTCTATAATATGCACAGAAGTTGCATGTTTAGAGTTGTACTTTTGATAGTTTCACCTAATAAACTTCTTCAATTTTATTGCATGTTGGTACAGAAATCAAACTCAGACTCAAAACATTTATTTCAATTAAAACATTTACAGGCACTTTTGAACTTTCAAAAAACAAAATTTAAACAAAATGCTTAAAAATTATACCAAACTATAGTTTGCAATGTATTTGAGATATTAATAATATTTGATTCAAAAAAGACAGATTTTTTTTTAATATCCATAAATACCCCAGAAAAAGTATGTACTTTAGAAAAACTGAAACGTTTTTGATCTAGGTAATTTGTTCCTATTTCTAGTGTTAAATTTGTGCCTGTCACTTACCTTATTAAAACGATGTCGATTTTTCCGAACATACATAATGTTTTCATAGATAATGTATTGACAAGATACCGACATGATTTCAATTCTTTTGAACAGTTCCCTTAGAGATTCACTTCTGCGGAGGTGGTAGATGGCTCTGACAGTACTCTTTTGCAGAATAAAGATCGACTCAATATCCTCAAATGTCATGCCTATCTATGTTGTTTCACATCTACATTGTTCCCCCACTTTCCACCTATAGCGAACGTGACAGGTCGAAGATTAAAACGTGTAGTTGTGAGATGTGACACACGGTTTGTCGCTGGTTTAAGAAAAAATAATATATATATCTTTGCTTGTTTTAACTTGTCAGTGGATTTGTAAATAGGTAATATTAGTATTCATAAAGTCTTTTAATCCAACTTGTAATCCAATCCGTCTATCGATTAGAATGTGCAAACTTAGGCAACGACTAGCTAATAACAAAGATGGGCGAATTCTTAATTAAAAAAAACCTTTTTTCAAAAAATATCAACAGCCTTCCAAAAAACACTACAAAGTGCAAAATAACTTTAATTTGGGAAGTCGGTGACTTTAGATGTGCATTTTAACTATTTGTCACCGCCTTCCGAAATTAAAGTTATTAAGCACTTTGTAGTGTTTTTTTGGAAGTCGGTTGTTATTTTTTTGAAAAGCGTTTTTATTTTTCACTTTCTAGTTACCTACCAATTCGAAAATTCATCATCCTTGTGGCCAAAACAATGCAAATTTATGCGATAGCAACATTTGCGGTTGATTTGCTGTATTTTTTTGAAGAGTTCCGTTGTCTGTCTCCGAAACACATCATCAGATCTATATGAAATTGTAATGGTACCATTTCGAAGTAAACCCCTTCCGAACAAAGAACAAAGAATTTTGCAAATCCGTTCATATACGACGGAGTTATGCCCGAACATACATAAAATATATAAATATGTCGAATTGATAACCTCCTTCTTATTCAAGTCGGTAAAAAAAATCGCAGCAGCAATGTTTGATTTTTATTTTGACGTCACTATTGGTTTCAACACCCTCAAAAACCATGAAAAGAAAACCCATGATGAAAAATCTAAAAGATTTCACAGCCGCCATCTTGGATTTTCATTTTGACCACACTATCATCTTTAGTACCGTCAAAAACCATGAAAACTATTTCTGCCTCTAAAAAGAAAAGACAGAAAGAAAGTTTGGCTTAACGCTGTTTCGCTACGTGACCATTTCTATCAGTTTACATCTACCTAGAGTCGCGTCAAAGAACTTACTTCTTAAAAAAGGTTTGTGCAAATATGAAGCAACATCGTCATGAGTTTACACAAGTTTCAAATTAAGGATGCCATATCAGAAAAATATTCATAACTTCGCAGAATTTACATTTATTTTTGCCTGTCTTAATTACACATAATTAATAACTAGCTTTTTCCCGCGGCTCCGCCCGCATGGATGTCGGTTATCGCGTAAAAAGTATCTCCATATCTCCATATCCCAGGCTATATCTCTGCCAAATTTCATGACGATCGGTTCAGCGGTTAAGGCGTGAAAGCGTAATAGACAGACATAATTACTTTCGCATTTATAATATTAAGTAGAGATGTATTTATGTTCGTACAAATAACGTACGATTTAAGGTGGATAGTAAATTAATGAAGACAGCATACATGAATATAACATTTAATACACTTCCTAATTTTCCTATTTTTGATTAAACTGAGTACAAAACTTACGAAATAATATGTACCTATATTTTATATGGAGACCTGCATTCTTTGAAAGCGTGATCAATACGATAAGTTAAAATAAGGTTAAGATAATGTATAATAATAACATATGTTTATTAAAAAAAAAACAGATAGATGCAGTGCACAGTATACTGCAATGAATGGCTGGAGTACTTATTGTGTATAGCTGCAAAATGATAAATAAAAATATTTGTAAGAAAACGGTTTTTATTTTGACCCATTGCATTGTGACAAAATTCACACTTATTTTCGTTCAGTCAACCGTCCGGATTTCAGTCGGAAGTTGGAGTCGGAAGTCCATACTGAACCTTACTGAAGTGTCGAGTGAGAATGTTGAGTAGAGATTCCTAGAAAACTGTAGGCAGGCATTCGAGTTGAACAATGCTGTCCAATTCGAACCACGCGCTACTGTTGGCTTATTTTTTAATTACATAATGCTCACCTACTTAGGTAACAAATCTAATGCACTGAGGACTATAATTCCTGCCTATAAATTGTTACAGATATGTTATAAAAACGGTACAATATTGATAGTTTCCTTTGAGTCCTTGGCGGTCTGCCGAAACTCATCCGTTACGCGTCAGTTGACACATCTGGACCGTGAACAGAAATACGATGTTTTGGCGTGAACTCTAAATGTGGTATCTTCGTGAATCTTTGTAATAATGCAAATAATTAGGGGACTAGCTTTTTCCCGCGGTTTCACGGGCGTTGAATTCGGAAATTATCTCACGGAAACTTACTACCGAATTAAAAAGTATCCTATGTCCAACCCAAGTTATGATCTATTTTAAATTTCATCCAGAACCCTTCGGCAGTTAAAAGCTTCTTCAAAATGACGCGGCGCGACACTTCTAGAACAGCACACTAATTGCGTAACTCATAATCTGTTTCGTATTGAAACAGATTGTTAAACCATTGTTTCATATGTTCGAAAAATGTGTCTGCTCAACAACGTAAATAACGCAATGAATATTGTTGAACTGTCAAATTGAAACAGATAATGATTAATCGTGAGTTACGCAATTAGGGTGCAGTTTCCATGAAGTGGTTGTAGAAATTGTTCTACGAGTATAGCGTCGTGCCTGTTTGATGCATCCTTGAAGCGTGAGAAGGTGGCACACAGACAGTTACTATAGCATTTATAACATCACTTTTTTTTTTTTTTTTAAATATAAGCCAGGGTTTTTTTTTATTTAGGGTGGGAAATCTTCAAATAACTTCTCCCGCTGTGGGTGGAGCAGGAGGGCGTGTCAGACTTTTGCTGACTAAAACCCACCAGTTGCCTGTGTGCCAGGGGCCACGGTATCTTTTTCGAACAACCCGCACCCCTGGCAGGCATCGGCCCTTGCAGGCCCCACAGGGTTGGTTCTGACATCTCTTTGAGACGAGCGTGGAACACAACGCACCGTTGACCCGGGCTTGGCCCTTACCGGACAGCGAGCTACCCATTACTCGCCGTCCGCAAGCCCGCACCTACGGTGGCCGGGAATCGGGGGCGTCTCCTACGGAGGCTAAGGCCTTGAGGGCGCATAAACTGCCTCTCCCTCACGTGTGCTGCATCCCTCTTCGCGAGCGTTACTGCTTCGCAGAAGGAGGTCACGGCTGTGCACTCTCGCTCCGTACCATGGCCTGGACCAAGGTCGGACGCGAGCGATCGCCGCCGCCGATCGGCTCCACGATGACACGGCGGTGCTCCGCCCAAGCTGGGAAAACCTCCACCGTATGCTCCACCGTGTCCTCAGGGCGATCTACGCAGTTGAAACACCCGGGCGTTTCCTTCCGCTTCATACGAAACAAGGCGCTATGGTAGCCCGCAGTTTTGAAATTTTCTTTAGTTTTTTGCAATTTTCACGTCATTTCCAATCCTGTCATCATTATATGTAGAAGGTGTTTTTATTGATATCCCATAACTCTAGGGTATGAATGAGGCCATATCAAAGAACCAGCTGGCATATGAATTATTTATCAATTATCATTTTTGTTTTTATTTTTCGCACAAATTAATTTGACTAAGTCTCGATTATTAATGTAAAACACGCTTACGTGAAATATGTCAATGGTGCCGATTCTGTTGTCACAAAATTCTCTAAACTAGACTAAAAATCACCAAAATTTAGTTTATTCCTGTCAAACGACGATTTCCTATTCTGAAATTGACCAAAGTGACACAACTTAACTATATTTTAGTTTGACAGCACTTAGATTGTACTGAATTATTAGTTTAGTGAAAATGGTAATTTTGCTATTCTGTTGTTGTCAATTTCATTATTCTATTGAACCTAAAATTTTGGTTGTCTGACGTGTGGGTGATAATTTTTCATATTTTCCATCCAAAAAGTAAAAAATCCATCTACATCACGTCGAGGCTGCCGCCCCTGCGCGCCTCTGGCTCTAAAAAAAACACGGGGTAGGGCAAACAAGTACCACGTTGCGAAGCCAAAACAAACCACGTGCGAGTCGCGATTGTCAAATTCGATTTTAGTTGTGTCAAAATAGTTTTTTAATTTAAAGATATTTTTTTGCAGAATAGCGTTAAGATTCTCATAGTGAAAAGTAAGGAATTTTAGTTATAGTTTAGTTAGTTTAGTTCGGTGTACAACAGAATCGGCACCACTATCACATTTTTTAGCTTTAAATATGTTTTATTGGTTTGAATGAAGATGAATTACTCGTATTTATCAATGAAACTTAGATACCTACACACATTGAGAGTCTAGTGTTAGTATTTTGTACAGTAATTTGGGAATGTCACAAAAGTAAACATTCGTTATACGGGTGACAATTATTGTTGACCTAAATTAATAATGATTGATGATATGTTCAAATCTATGCATAATGGACCACATATTCTAGGACTATTTGTATAATTTTTACTTAAAGAATATTTATAACCCGAGTTACGGGATATAAACAAAAACACATTGTATAACAACACGATTTCACGATCAATTACTAGTAATTAAAATACGTCCAGCTATCGTATGAATACGTGGAACCGTTTATTAATTAAAATAAATATAATTCGCGTATTTAACCAATATAGCTTCACATAATTTTAATATCATCAATTCAGGCAGTAATACCATTCAATCCCATTAAATTACTTTTTCATGAAATAGTAATTCAATGGGATTAAGTATTCGCTCGCTTTAGTGCGGGTTGTTCAAAAGAGATACCATGGCCCTGGCACACTGGCAACTGAGGGAACCACGGGTGGGTTTTAGTCAGTAAAAGTCTGACACGCCCTCCTGCTCCACCCAGACGGGGAGAAGTTGTTTGATGATTCCCCACAATTAAAAAAAAAAACACTCGCTTTGCCCAGTCTGCTGACAACAGACTGGTGTTGACAGTACACACGTACACTCGGACGTAATAAAATCATGGCGTGATTTTTTTGCGGACTGGGACTTCAATGCACTGCTTGGCACCAAGAGTCGAAAATCGAACAGGTTCTTTTTTTAGAGCTGAGATGCAGTTTGTTGGAAACTCAATACTCTTTTCTAAAGCTCTTTTCAACACCGAGGGCGGAATATCCCGTGCGTGAAAAATTCAAGCCACGATATGTTTACGTCGACTTAGTTGCAAATGATTCCTTTACTTACTAAAAGATTGCATTGAAAATTATAAGTTTTTGTACAACAAATACCATGAATACTCTTTTTTTTATTTGTACTGGTTTCCTCACGATGTTTTCTTTTAATTATGCCCAAGATAAACTCAGAAAGTGAACGTGAACTGAAAATCTCACATTGGTACTTGCCCGGGTTTGAACCCACAAGTCCATAACCTCGTGCTTGAGAGGCGAGGCCTTTACCACTGAAATATTACGGCCTAGAAAAAAAAACCTCAAGAGACTTACGTCTAGTTGTATATTTTAACCAATTCATAAGATTGTTATTTTAGACAAGCGATGTCACAAGTCAACATTATGAATGATAGTAACAATTTCCATGAAGTTTTCATGGAAATTGTTCTACAAGTGTCTGAAGAAGCATTTATCCTACTTCAAGCTCGCTTAGAATCTGTTGTACAATAAGAAGGTAGTTTATCATTTAGAATGCGACCTGCCCTTTAACTGTAAGGTTAAGACTAGTTTTTAACACCTGTCATCATAAGTATGACATACCTTTTAAAATGCCAGCGGACGTCAGTACTAACACGCAATTTGAGTGTCCAGGACATAAAATATGAGAAGTGATCGACATTTGTAACCATCGTTAAGGACCTGCGCGGTAGTTTCCAAGAAGCAGGAGCGAAAGGATATAGTGGAGAAGCGATTTTAATTTTTTTCGTTACGACTTTTGTGTAAAAACAATTTCCTTGCTGTAAATGAATATGGTCATTGTCGTGTGGTATGGTTCACGAACAAAATTAAGAAGCTTTTCATAATAAGTAAGTAATTACCATCTCACAGAGAGGAGGCCTATGTCCCAGCAGTGGGAACGTTTTAGTCTGATTGTGCTAAGTAATAATGCATAACGCAACTTTAGCCTAGGAAACATCAGCGTTGTCTCCATAAGAATGCCTATGGTTATTACGAATGAGTAAGACCCCAGTATTAGTAAAGGTTTAAAAATGTAAGACGAATGAGACGCCGTGATATTTAAAACTGACAATATTACTTTTATAGGGGTATAGAAAAGGGACGATCCTTCGAACAGACGGGTGTTGTGTTGTGTCTGGTGGGCAACTGCCCGATTGATGTCGGCATGTTTTATACAGGATAAGTTTTTAACCAGTGCGCAAACTGTAACAATGAATTCAGCGTATCATTCTAGACCAGCGTAGACATTTTTCGTCGGCTATACAAAACAAAATCAGCTGTTTCATAGAAAAGTGTACGAAACTGTACCTAAGCAGTCAAAATGTACGGAACACGTGTTTTTTTTTTTTGTATAATCGACGAAATGTTTCTACGCTGGGGGGTCTAGAATGATATGCTGAATTCATGGTTATAGCTTGCGCACTGGTTAAAAACTTATCCTGTATATACGAGTCACGCGGTAAACTCTGATTGCGCGATTCAGGATTTGTGTGACGTCACGTCTTTGGCGTAGTTCGCATGTGGCGTTGTAGATGCCGCCACAGTTTAGGGTTCGAGATTTCGCCAAAGCCAGAGAGATGGCGTAGTCTAACATTGGGAATAAAAGTCGCAGTACGGGCTGCTTTTAAAACGATTGTTGTTAATCAAGAAAGTTTTAAATTTTTCCGTTCACTTTCAAACCGATTGCACTAAATAACATCGTTACACTATAGGAAACCAACAAAGTCAAAGTCAAAGCATTTATTTCAAATAGGCACATAAAAGGCACTTTTGAACGTCAACATTTACACTAAAATATAATTGATTCTAGTCGCCTCTTCCAAAAGGTAGTTTCGTGTGGAAAAGAATGGGCAAGAAACTCCGTTACAGTTTTAAAATATTTTACATACATAAATATATAATTTATGTATGTAAAATATTGTAAAACTGTATAAATATATAATATAATAATTATATATGAAAACTATGCACCTAGAATAAAATTACCACACCACAATAGGTAAAAAGACACACAAGATTTACCACCATTTGACTCCTAACTTAACCAACGAAAGATGCGCCACTTGAACTGCTACACACACTAAATACATATACAAATAATACTCGCTCCAAATACCGCGGCGACAAATGTGCAACAAAACTGTCGCTTCGAGATTGATAGGGCGTCGCCGATAGATGGCGGTGTCGTTAATTAGCCCCGCGCGTCGGTCGCGCCGCAGCCGTCGCGGTGTCGCGCGTCAATCGCCCGCGACGCCGATGCTGCGACCCTACCGCTGGAACTCGGTTGATCGCTTGACTTGAAGATATTTGAACGGATCATTGAACTAGTTGAGATGGGGCTTGGGGTTAGGGTGTTTTGAAATCTGAGTTCGATTGGGTCGAAGTAAGCGTCTGGAGAAAACTGGTAAACTTCTGCCACCAATTAATCCATGTTTTGATTAGGTACTTTGTCTTATACTTAATGAAACTGTTAATTACGATTAGGTATCTAAATGAACCTTTATAACAGTCCTTTCAACTGATTTGACTTATATTGCGTTGGTAACATGATATATGACATCTGCAGTAAAAAGTTGTTGTTGTGACCATTTTTAGGGTTCCGTACCTCTAAAGGAAAAAACGGAACCCTTATAAGATCACTTTGTTGTCCGTCCGTCCGTCCGTCCGTCCGTCCGTCTGTCAAGACCGTTTTTCTCAGGAACGCGTGGAGGTATCAAACTGAAATTTCTATATGATACTTAGTTCTACTGTCCCTGGAAGCTGTAGAAAAATCAACCTTCTAAGTCAACGCAATCAAAAGATACAGCCATTTAGGCCGCAAAATTCCGCAAATTTTCGAAACTCGCACGGGAATCAAAACCTACAGGGTACTTCCCGTGAACTTAGAATCTTGAAATTTTGTACGAAGTCACGTCTTATAGTACAGATATAGGAAAAATTACGAAAACCGAAATTTTTTAGTTTCGTCATATAAAAAAAAATATTTTTGACAATTTTGAACTTTTACTTATATACCCACAGGTTTGTACGGAACCCTCGGTGCGCGAGTCCAACTCGCACTTGACCGGTTTTTTTTTGCTTTAATGTCATTCGTATGCCTACGGAATAGAAGTCAACATCGGTTTAAAGTGCTTTAAAATAGTTTTATTTAAATATCTAATCTCATTCCAAATGGAGTATAGATATTATTTAAAAAAAATCGTGTTGACCCTAGCATTACTTTATGCATTTCAAATTAAGTCTTCTTGCCTTGAGATAAGATTTAATTTTCTTTGGCTTAATCGGTGGTAGGTATGACAAATACATAATTTTTGAAAAAAAAAAAACTCAATTCAGCAGTCAATTATGAACAAACTTTTTTCAGTACTTGCGTTATTCTGTTACACCTTGTATTTGAAATTCTTGAAAAATTGCAAAACACATAATTTACCACCAGTCTTTGAATGAAAAACCATTCGTTTATAGGAAACTTACAGATTTGGTAATTCAAAGTGACATCCATTTGTCAAAAAGAGGTGTTCAAACATTTAGTACAAAAACAAAACTAAACAAAAAACATGTAGATACTTAATATTTTTAACCGACTTTCAATAAGGAGGCGGTGATATGTTCGACTGTATGTATTTTCTTATTTATGTATGCTCATCGATTTCTCCCCCATTTATGGACCGATTCTCAATTTTTTTTTTTGGAAAGATTACCTATACTCCTGAGGTAGTCCCATTGGCATCAAGTCAGGATCTGATGATGGAATCCCAGAGAAATCGAGGGCAACCCTCAAATGTTATAGGTATTAACAATGTTTTTCATAAATTTTCTAAAGCTATTGAGACATTTGCGTATGGTCATCATCATCTCATGACGCTGAGCTGATGAAGGAAGGTACAACTCTTTAACGGTTAGGAGTTAGGTGCAGGTACGGGCATAACTCCGTCATAATTACATAGACCGATTTGCAAAATTCTTTTTTTGTTCGAAAGGGGTTTATTCCGAAATGGTCCGATTTAAACATCTGCTGATGCGTTTCGGAGACAGACAACGGAACTCTTCAAAAAATGACAACAAATCAACCGCCTATATGCATTGTTGTGGCCCCAGGGATGATGAAATTTCGAATTAGTGTGGAGTAAACAAGTACTATAACTAAAAAGTGAAAAACAAAAAAGGTATTCCAAAAAAAAAAACGACCGACTTCCGGAAAAACACTAAAAAGTGAAAAATTACTTTAATTTCGGAAGGCGGTGACAAGAAATTAATAAAATTCATTTTCAAAGTCACCGACTTCCGAAATTAAAGTTATTTTTCACTTTTTTGTTTTTCCGGAAGTAAAATACATATCCAAAGTCACTGACTTCCGAAATTAAAGTTATTTTTCACTTTGTAGTGATTTTCCGGAAGTCGGTTGTTTTTGTTTTGGAAAAGTTTTAGTTATGAGTTTATGACAGTTCATTTCGAGATCGTAGCATCACTAGTTCACATAGTAAGGGCGTTAGCCGCCGGACTTATTTTTAAGCTCATAACTTTAGACGCGTATAGCTAAATTAGAAGGGATTGATGGCACACAGATTTACCTGAGTCTAGTCAAGCAGACATCCTTTGCTACTAAGAATTTATTTATCTAATGTTTTCAAGAAGAACTCGATCGATTATTTGATTACGGATAGAGATGATCAGAATTTGTTGCAGTGTTTCGACGGCAGCCCAATACTTTGGAAGGAAAACTTGGCTTAGCTTTACATTGAAAGGTAACAAGTAACAAATCCATACTATCATATCCTTACTAATATTATAAACGCGAAAATTTGTTTGTATGGATGTCTATTACTCTTTCATGCAAAAACGGCTCAACGGATTTGGATGAAATTTGGCACACAGATTATAACCTACATTAATACATAGGATACTTTTTATCCCGGTAGGACTCTCCCGCAGGATAATTTCCGGCTTCCACGCGGGCGTAGCCGCGGGCGGAAGGTAGGAATATTATAAATGCGAAAGTAACTCTGTTTGTCTGTCTGTTGCGCTTTCACCACTGCACCGTTCTTCATGAAATTTGGCAGAGATATAACCTGGGATATAGAGAAAGACATCCGCGATAACCGACATCCACGCGGGCGGAGCCGTGGACAAAAATTAGTAATAAATAAAATTACAAGCTACAAATAAAAAAACACGGAAGGCGATGACAAGAAATTAATAAAATACCTATCCAGTCACTGACTTCCGAAATTAAAATAATTTTTCACTTTGTAGTGTTTTCTAGGAAGTCGGTGTTTTTTGGAAAAAGTTTTTATTTTTCACTTTTCAATTATAGTATCTAATCCAAACCAATTCGAAATTTCACCATCCGTGGTCAAAACAATGCATATTTTTGCGATAGCAGCAATCGCCGTTGATTTGCTGTAATTTTTTGAAGAGTTCCCTTGTCTGTCTCCGAAACGCATCATCAATCTTTATGTTTAAATGGGACCCTTTCGAACATTTTTTTTTGCAAATCCGGCTAAATATGACGGACTTATGCCCGAACATACATTTTTTTATATGTATACCTACATGTCAAATTGATAACCTCCTTCTTTTTGAAGTCGGTTAAAAACAAGTGAAGTCTGTTTAAAATTCCTTCTAGTAAATACCTAGTTGGCGTGTCAGAATTTTAAAGAAATTTCTTTTTATGAAAAAAAGTGTCCATTGAGTTACTCGTCCGCTCTTCTGCATGAGATAGGAACATACTACGCTTTGGAATGGGCAACTAGCTTCATCTTTTTGGCTAACCAACTCCTTGATCATCCCCCCCGAGTGGGTTCCCGCATTGTCTCCCACCCGCGGTGAAGCGAAGAAGAACCCAGGTGGGGCTGCTCGTCAGGGCTTTTGCCTCAAAGCCGACGACGTAGCGGACAAAAAGGGTAGGTTGTGGTGAGGTGCACCGCAACCGAGGTGGGCTGCGATGTCGAATGGAAGGCATCGCGGCTGAGGGTTACAGGCTGCGGCGGAGGATGAGTGCGCGGTACTTTTGAGTAGCGCTCTTCCCTTCGGTGGCTTGGACGGGCCCGCCACCGTTTGATGGCGGACGCGGTGGGGCCGCAGGGGAAGAGGAGTGTCGGTATAGCGTTGGCCTCTCTCTCTATCCCCTGCGGCCAAAAAGTGGTAGGCAGCCCCCGCTGCCTACCACTTGTTAACCCGTCGCAGGGTGACCGAGGGATCCACAAGGGCCGATGCCTGCCAGGGGTGCGGGTTGTTCGGAAGAGATACCGTTGCCCCTGGCGCACGGGCAACTGAGGGAACACGGTGGATTTTAGTCAGTAAAAGTCTGAAACGCTCTCCTGCTCCACCCAGAGCGGCAGAAGTCATTTGATGATTTCGCACCCAAAAAAAACTCCTTGAAAAGTGGTTATAAATGTTTCAACTAAACTTAATGCTTAGAGTTTGAGTTTACTCTCACATGACTACACACCTACATTTTAAGCTCGTCTTCAGCTAAGAAAAAAATATCTTCACCCAAGCTCCAAGTACCTATGGATCAAAATAGTCGCACTTTCGCAACACAACGTCCCATGTCATTGCATACGAATTATATCTAATAAGCCTCGTATTACTGTGTCCGTGCAAATGTCAAAAGTTATCGCAACACGTACCAGATGCTTGTCTGTTACCCACTATTTATTTTAAAGACACACATACGAACACAAACGATCATTATGTGTAAAAATGTGATGCACAAAAATAAAACAATTTTGTTAGTTTATTTTTGTTGAGGTTTAAAAGAAAGTCGTAAGCGAATGTCTTTATAATTATTTATTTTGTAGGACTTTAGTTTAACGTCCTTCGAATTAAAAGGTGGGAGTGGGAGGGGTAAGGAGGGCAGGGCGTCTATAGCCACCCCAGCCCCCATGTGCATGAAAAGTTGCGGAGATATGATTTTTAAACATTATATTTTAACTTTCGAATTTTCGTGTACTGATATCGATTTAAAGGCCGGAAAAAGTGTGGGTGACGAATAGAACGAAAGAGAAGTAGCAACCCTGTCTCCCCCTTAGCATTCGTTGAAGGATTTTCAAGATAAAAAAATAACGTAACCATTTCGGATCCGCCCCAGAAGGAATTTGAAGGGTTAAAAACAACACAAAAGCCTTCTAACCTTTTTTTTTTTGTTCATGGTTGGATAATCCTCATGGATATCCCTGCAGGCTTAGCACGAAAACCGTAGACAAGCGTTTTGTCGTCGGAAGAGTAGACAAGAATGACGATTCCGTATAGATAGTTGACAGTTTTTCACCGAGAAATGTAGACAAGCGATTTCTATTCTACAGTGGAGTAGAAATAGAAAGCGTCATGCTAAGCCTGCAGGGGTGCCTTCTAACCTAACCTAACCCTGTCAGATCTGGGGTGCTTGGACAGGAAACCTCCCCGTGTGCCCGTGGGCTGGAGTTTCCCTTGGATACGTCTGGGGGAAAGGCCAGTCTCCGGGACGGTGCACCCTGGGATGCGGGCAATATCCCCCATTGGGTACTGTGTGCCTAATGGGTGTCGTTGCCCGTATGCCAATATCCTGTCGGCGGGACGCTCCAACGCGTGTATCTCTGCGCTCATGCAGAGACGCACAGCGGCGGAGCAAGAGCGGGCTCGGTGTGCACTCACCCTGCCACCGGGCAGGCAAGAAGGAGTGCTCTCCTTCTGCCACCGTTATTCTCGTAGCCCCGAAGATTGTCACGGTCATGTCTCTGACTTTTGACGGGGGTCGAGGGCCTTGGCTTAACCGCCCGGGCCGCGAGGAAGAAATCCTCTATAAAAAATTACCCCAAACCTCCAAGCGGCGGCGCACCGTGAGGGAGGTTGCAAGCTTGACTAATGGGTAGCTTAATTAGTCTCTAGTGCGAACCACTAATTTTGAGTCAATACACAAAGTTCAATACTCGTGGGAACAAAAATGGAAAAATCATTATCAAAACCAAAAAACGTAGAGGAAGGGAGTGATGCGGGGTCGGAGTCCGACTCCGCATCGAGCGCGAAGGGCTCTATTCAGGGCCCGGAGCATGCGGCGGTGGGCGCTTCGAGGAGGACAGAGTTCCTCAAGAAGCGCCCCAAACCGAAGAACGGCCGGGGTTCGTCCTCGGATGGCGGAATGGCCCCGACCTCGAAGCTCGGAAAGGTCTGTCGGGGCGGTGGGGTCCGGTTAGGCAGAGGCCTAACCACAAAAGATCCCGCCACCCCGAGTGCCGAGGCGGGGAAGTCATCCGAGGCGTATGCCGCGGAGGGGCGGCTCTCAGGGGGGACCAGCAGCAGGGCCCCCTCGGAGTCGTCTGGCGACGAGTCGGATGCCGTTGGCGGCTCCAACGAGGAGCGAATGGCCAGGCTCGCGGAGGTTGTGGCTGCTGCAGTCAAGGGGGTGGCCTTGAAGAGGCTTCAGGCCTCTAAAGGCAAGGCCATTACAGCAGCCATAGCCTCCATTATGGCGGCAGCGGAGGACCTGCACACTGGACCTCCGACGGACAACATGTCCGAAATGCGGGCGGAGGTCGCCCGCTTGGCAGCCGCCATGGAGCTTCTCCAAAAGGAAAATGAGGAGCTCCGAGCGGACCTGGCCGTACTCCGAGGAGCTGGCCCGAGGGTGGTGCCTCAGAAGGGGGCGGGGCATGGGCAGCGTGGACCCGTGCCTGAGGAGGACCAGGTGTTGAATCTGGTGCGGAAGGAGCTGGCCACCTTTCATAGCCGGTTCTCCGCCCTGGAGGCAATTGTCCTGCGGCCCCCGCTGGCGACGAGTCGGCCGGCCCTGGGCCAGCAGAAGCAGGCCACATATGCGACCGCCACGACTGCCACGGCCAAGTTGGCGCCGCAGTCAGGTAGGCCCCCGGCGAAACCGGTGCCGCCCAAGCCCAAGAAGGGCGGGGTGGCTGCGCAGGCGGCGACGGCACCAGCTCTGGTGCCAGGACGTACGGCCCCACCTCCTCAATCTCCTCCGGCCGACGCCGAATGGCAAGTGGCCGGGGAGAAGAAGAAGGCAGGCAAGGCTGCTAGGGCAGCCAAAAGGAGGGAGAGGCGGCAGCGGCGCAAGAAGAGTGCCGCCGCGGCTAGGCTACGCGCCCCGAAGTCCGCCGCTGTAGTGATTACGCTACAGCCGGAGGCGGAAAAGAAGGGCGTGTCCTACCGGGACGTGCTCTCTAAAGCAAGGGCGGCGGTTAACCTCGCGGAACTGGGGGTCACCAACGGCATGCGGATGAGGGTCACTGCGACCGGAGCCCGCATGCTGGAGATCCCCGGCGCGGCCAGTGGCCCGACCGCTGACGCCCTGGCCGAAAGGCTTAGGGCGTCCCTAGACGCGGACGAGGTCCGAGTGTCCAGGCCCACCAAGTGCGCTGACATGCGCATCTTGGGCCTGGACGACTCCGTGACGGAGGGCGAGGTGGTGGCCGCCGTAGTCAGGACGGGAGAATGCTCTGCTGAGCAGGTGAAGGCAGGCACCATCCGTCCTGACAACACGGGGATGCGAACCGTCACGGTGAGCTGCCCCGTGTCGGCGGCCCGAAAAATAACCGAGGAGGGTCGAAGGCTCCTGGTGGGCTGGGTTTCTGCGCAGGTGAAGCTGCTGGAACCCAGACCTCTGAGGTGCTTCCGCTGCCAGGTGGGCCACCACGTGGGAGTGCAATGCACCTCGGAGGTAGACCGCAGCAGTCACTGCTTCCGCTGCGGTCAGCCCGGTCACAAGGCCGGCTCGTGCACTGCCACACCGCACTGTTACCTATGTGCGGCAGCTGGCAAGCCGGCCGAACACCGGGCTGGGAGTAAAGCCTGCGCTCCACCCGCTGAACCCAGGGGCCGAGGCAGGGCCAAGCCCTCCGCCACCGCCGTCACCGCCGCAACCGCCGCCACTGCCGCCGCCGCTGCCGCTTCCACCGTCGTCATAGTTGCCGCCATTCCGCCAAGGCCTACCCAGGAGGCCCCGGAGGGGGCTGAAATGGAATGTCAGTAACGGCCCCATTACGCCTCCTCCAGGCGAACATCAACCACTGCGCCGCCGCTCAGGATCTGTTGATCCAGAGCATGGCGCTTTGGTCGATTAACATCGCCGTGGTCGCTGAGCCGTACTTTGTCCCGCCCAGGGATGACTGGGTGGAGGACCTGAGCGGCTCAGTGACCCTCATTTCGTCGGCCGCCGCCGGTACCCCGACCCTCGAGAGTGTCAAGAGGGGACGGGGTTGCGTTGCAGCACGGTTCGGGGAGATAGTCGTGGTAGGGGTGTACTTCTCCCCGAGCCGAACTCTCGCCGAGTTCCACAACTCCCTTGCGGAGTTGAGAGACGTCGTCGTCGGGTTCCGTTCCCTCCCCGTGCTCGTCCTTGGGGACTTCAATGCCAAGAATTTGGCTTGGGGTTCCCGGTTGACGAACGTGCGGGGCAGGATGGTGGAGGACTGGGCTCTGGAAGCAGACCTGGTCGTCCTGAACCGGGGTTCTGTCGCCACGTGTGTGCGGATGCGGGGTGAGTCGGTGGTGGACATTTCGTTCGCCAGCCCCGCTCTGTCGCCGCGTGTCATCGACTGGCGCGTCATGGAGGGGGTGGAGACGTATTCCGACCACCGGTACATCCGGTTTGACGTCTCCGCCCAGACCTCGAGCGCGCCGGTCCGACAGGCCCCGTGTGGTCCGCGGTGGGCGTTGAAGCAGCTGGACCGGGAGCTTCTCCTGGAAGCCTCGATCGTGCAGGCCTGGGTGTCATCACCGGACAGGCCTGCCGACATAAACGACGAGGCCGAGTGGTTCCGGGAGACCATGTCCGACGTATGTGACGTGGCAATGCCCCGGGTCCAGCCAGGTCGTGCTTCACGCCAGGTGTACTGGTGGTCGCCGCAGTTAACAGCACTGCGCGAGGCGTGTGTTGCTGCGCGACACCTTTACTCCAGGCACCGCAGGCTCCGTATCCGCCCTCCGGATACGGTAGCCATTGAGGCGGAGCTGTACGAGGGGTACAGAGTGGCGAAGACCGCCCTCCGAGATGAGATGCTGCGGGCCAGATTAGTGGCCCGCGAGGAGTCGCTGGAGACTCTGAACAGAGACCCGTGGGGACGCCCCTACAAAACGGTGCGGGATAAGATCCGCCCGTGGGCTCCCCCGCTGACGCAGAGTCTCCGGCCTCATCTCGTGCAGGACGTGGTGAGCGCTCTGTTCCCCTCGCGAGGGGAGCACGCTCCCCCGCCTATGGCTCCGCCTCCTGCGGTGCCCGATGCGGACCACACCGACGACGACGACGACTCTCCAGAGGTGACCGAGGTAGACCTGAGAGTGGCGGTACGTAGGCTGAATGCCAAGAATACCGCCCCAGGACCCGACGGCTTGCCCGGCAAAGCCTGGGTCCTGGCCTTGCAGGCTCTCGGGCCTCGACTAAGAGGGCTCTTAAGCGCATGCTTGGAGGAGGGCCAGTTCCCACTTCGCTGGAAGACGGGGAAACTGGTCCTCATTAAGAAGCCGGGGCGCCCAGCGGACTCTCCGTCCGCTTACCGGCCCATTGTGCTACTCGACGAGGTGGGCAAGCTCTTTGAGAGAGTAATTGCAGACCGCCTCGTCGGGCGGCTGGTGCGGGTGGGGCCGGATTTGGCGGAGAGCCAGTTTGGTTTCCGCAAGGGGCGCTCCACGGTGGATGCCATCATGCGCGTGCGAGCCCTCACGACGGGGGATGCTGTGGCCCGGGGTGGGGTCGTCTTGGCGGTGTCATTAGACATCGCCAATGCCTTCAACACCCTGCCCTGGAGTTGCATAAGGGAGGCACTCCGGTATCACCGGATGCCGACCTACCTCTGTCGTGTGGTCGAGGCCTATTTGACGGACAGGGCCGTCATCTACCCCGGTCACCTCGGAGAGTGGAACCGGCGAGAGATGTCGTGCGGTGTCCCACAGGGATCGGTCCTGGGGCCGCATCTGTGGGACATCGGATACGACTGGGTGCTGCGCGCCGACCTCCCTGACGGCGTCAGTGTAGTTTGTTACGCTGACGACACGCTGGTCCTGGCGCAAGGGAGGTCGTACCAGGCGGCGGTCGACTTAGCGACACAAGGGGTTGCGACAATCGTGGATAGGATCCGGCAACTGGGACTCGAGGTGGCCTTGCACAAGTCCGAGGCCATGTGGTTTCATGGTCCTCGGAATGCGCCACCGACGGGTTCCCAGATAACGGTGGGAGGGGTTCACATCGGCGTCGAGTCGACGATGAAGTACTTGGGACTCGTCCTCGACAGCCGGTGGAACTTCGCGGAGCATTTCCGCCGTTTGGCTCCCAGACTGGAGCGGGCTGGGGCTGCATTGAAGCGGCTCTTGCCCAATCTAGGGGGGCCAAACGCCTCCTGCCGGAGGCTCTACGCGGGGATCGTGCGGTCCATGGCCCTATACGGGGCGCCGGTGTGGGCGCCTACATTGAGGCGCCAACCAGCTCGCAAGCTGAGGGCGTCCCATAGGGTCATGGCCATACGGATGATCCGAGGATACCGCACGATCTCCGGCGAGGCGGCGGGCCTCCTTGCCGGATTACCGCCATGGGATCTGGAGGCAAAGGTCCTCGCGCAAATATGGGAGTGGCGCGAGGAGGCCAAACGCCGGGGCGTAACTCCGCTGCCGCAGGAAATCGCGGCACAGCGGACAGAGCTCCGGCGGGATCTCATGGTGACATGGAGAGAGCGATTGTCGCAACCCAGTGCTGGGCACGCCACGATTGCGGCGGTAAGTCCCCTCTTTGAGGAGTGGTTTGAGAGGCGGCATGGCGTCCTCACCTTCCGCCTGACGCAGGTCCTCACCGGACACGGTTGTTTCGGGAGGTTCCTGTTTCGGATAGGGCGGGAGGAAACGCCCGGGTGTTTCCACTGCGAAGATCGCCCTGAGGACACGGTGGAGCACACGGTGGCGGTCTGCCCTGCTTGGGCGGAGCACCGCCGTGTCCTCGTGGAGGCGATCGGCGGCGGCGATCTCTCGCGTCCGGCCCTGGTCCAGGCCATGGTACGGAGCGAGAGGGCATGGGGAGCCGTCACCTCCTTCAGCGAAGCAGTGATGCTCGCGAAGAGGGAGGCGGCGCACGTGAGGGAGAGGCAGCATATGCGCCCTCGCGACCCCAGCCGCCGCAGGATACGGAGACGCCCTGGGCGTCGGGAATCCCAGGCCGATTTCCGGCCACCGTAGGCATGGGCTTGCGGACGGCGAGTAATGGGTAGCTCGCTGTCCGGTAAGGATCAAGCCCAAGTCGACGGCGCGTTGTGTTCCACGCGCGCCTCAAAGAGATGTCAGCACAAAAAGCGATGGGACCCGCAAGGGTCGATGCCTGCCAGGGGTGCGGGTTTGTTCGAAAGAGACACCACAGCCCCTGGCTTAAGGGCTACTGAAGGAACACGGGTGGGTTTTAGTCAGTAAAAGTCTGACACGCCCTCCTGCTCCACCCAGAGCGGGAGAAGTTATTTGATGATTTCCCACCCAAAAAAAAAAAAAAAAAAAAAAAAAACCCTGTCAGATCTGCCCCAGAAGGTATTTCAAGTATTTCATTGACTGAAAGTAGACAGAAGTGAAGTAACAGACAGTGACAACAAAAGACAACATAAAATGGCGTCGTTTTACGTCATGTTTCACATGACGGCAATATCTGATGATATTGCCGTCATGTGAAAATAGTTGGGAAAGGGCTAGGCAGATGATTCTGCCTAGCCCTTTCCCAACTATTTTGGGGTTGGCTTCGAGTCTAACCGGTTGCAGCTGAATACCAGTATTTTACTTGGAGCGACTGCCTATCTGACCCCCACAACCCAGTTACTGGGTAAAACAATACCCCTTGGTAAGAATGGTTGACAGAATCGGGCTTCTGATGACCCGTAATAACTATCAAAGATTCACAAATGATGATTTAACATGAGTTTCGAGGCTCGGAGTGGTTTTGGTATGTAAAGATCACCCATCCACAGACCAATCATGGTATGCATACTTATCGATCGACCGGTGGGGCTAATATTACTTAGCCACAAGCCCCTCACATGACAGCAATAGTCGGTAAATTATTATGACTGTTAAATTAATAGTACTAATTTAAATCACCGAAATGTAAAAAATACTTGAAATATGTATAAAAAGTATCTAACTGAGTATGTATATATCATCATCATCATCATCATTTCAGCCGAAAGACGTCCACAGCTGGACATAGGCCTCCCCCAGGCTCCACTTCGACCGGTCTTGTGCTTCCCACATCCAGCGGATATACGCGGCCTTCACAAGGTCATCGATATAATATTTCATCATTAATATGAAGTAGAACATTATAGTGCTATCACTTTACATAAAACGAAACGCTCAATGCCGAGACTAAATGCCAAAAGTAACAAAATATTGCCAAATATTAGGTCTTTACCTATGAAATTGCCGTTCTGCAGTACTGGCCATTTCAAATCAAAATAATTTTTGTTTGGCTAAGAATTCTAATTTCAAATTAATTTTATTTTAAAAACATGGATTTTTTTTTTCTAAAGCGCGAAGTACGCGTCGAGACGTGCCTTGCACTGCTCAACAGACACACAAATGAAGGAATTTTGAATTTATTATTTACGATTTTGATTTTTTGTTTCTCTAAAACCATTTATTTACGCAACTTGAAACTTTACGTTGAGGCTTCTATTATTGTGATATTTCTATTAAAAAAATATGGACTTGCAACTCGATGGGTGTCAACGTAAAGCTTAGTCATTTTATTTGTCATTCTCTTGGGTTGAAATTTTCAGACTCTACAAAGAAGTTATATTAAAGTCTGGCGTTTTCTTTTGTGGAATTTTTAGCAGTTAATAAACCAAGTATATACCCATATAGTTAGAGAAACAATGATTAATTGTAAGTACAAAGTATTTTATTCTATTAAGTTACCAACGTAGGTACTTTTCAGACAAAGAATTCGGAATCTTTAACTATACATGAACTAAAAAAAATGTCACGAAATCAAAACAGTGAATACTTTTTTATTAATCTATAGTTGCAACGAGTCTGATGCCTAAAATATTCGTTTTTATAATTTTCATCCGTTTGTATGTTTGTTTGGATGTATGTTCCAGATTGGCACAAAAACGACTGGACAGTCGGATGAAATTTGGCACACAGATAGTTCAGAACCTAGATTAACGTACTTCTATTCGCGGTAGAACGTACCGGTAAGATATTTTCCGACATCGACGCGGGCGATACTTATTTACTCTATATAGGTAATACCCCAAGTTACTTGGTGGAATATTCTGACACCAATATTCACCTGCATTTTGCTAAGCCATGTAACATTGGAAAATTAATACTTCAGCCAGAACTATGCTTTATTATAAGAGCTATAAGGTAGGTAACTACGTTTCTTAGCTTCAAGTTAGCCATTTAAACTTTAGAACTTCTTGTAGGACACTGTTTCACAAGCTTTTGTTTAGCTTTGCTTGTTAGTATAATAATATCTATTAAATTTGTACTGAGTTCAAATCTTGCAATCCAATTAATTTATAGATTAAGTTAAATAAATTCATTTGTAATCTTAGTATAATTTGTTATCATAGATAGTATTAAGTTGCACAAAAAAAAACGTAGGGTACATTCCTTAATGAATCAAAATTATAACAATATATTTACACAAATTATATCCTAATGCCACGCTGGTTGGTGGAAAACATAAAATTTACATAAAACACAAAATATTTTGAATAATATTATAATTAATTGTATTCGAACACATCGATCACGTTAACTGGATTATGTTTCCTGTTTCCCAAAGTGTTTCGTAATAGGGAACTGGGAGAACCTACGTAATATGGTGGAACACGTTTCTGTAATATTTACTCTTTTTTCCTTCTTGAGATAACGGGATATGGAGCTGGCTGCTGTGACACTCGCTCAACCAATTATGTTCATGCCTACAGGGGCCTCAGTCTACTAATTTATAAACGTTACAATGGTCTCTCAATGGTGTGTTTTTGACAGTTTTTGTATGGCAAATCTGTCAAAAACTTACCATTGAGAGACCATTGTGACGTTTATAAATTAGTAGACTTAGGCCCCAGGTCGCGTGACTCCGTCCGTGTATGCGAAACATCTAAAAGCGACGGTAAATTATAAAAGAACTGCCCCAGAGATAGCCACGATAAAAATTTGCGCTCCCACAAAAATAAACTACATCGTAACGAGTAAATTGTTACCTGAAGCACGCGCCAACCCATTAATCGCCACTTCAAACCGAACCGAGTCACAACCAAAACCAGTCAATCTAAAAAATAAGCGCGCACTACATATATCTACCCACAATTAAACTATCATCACCACAGCGTACACTGCATTGCAATTTAACAGCACACCCGTTTACACACTCGGACAGTTTACTTAATAGCCGTTTGTAATGTGTGCAGTTTTTTTTGCACGCACGTGGCAGCTTTTTCCGCGTGATGTCAGCAAATGATTCGGAAAATCTATTTTATGATGCATTTAAAAATGTAATAACTGTTATTGCGGCTGTAGTCATTTTTTGCTGAATAAAAGAAACGTATGAGCTTTCGAGAATTTTTATTCAATCACAGGAATTGGTCACTGTGGTCTAATAGCCGGTACAGCCGCGCAATCGGCTCAATGATCTTTAAGTGGCTCTGAATGGTGTCAACGAACTTAATGTCGTTACCTTGCACTTTGCTCGCAAAAAAGAGTGCAAATTACATGCACTAGTAACGGTCTGTTAGAGCATAACTATTTCAGAAAACCTTTTCTCGGTTATATCACGTTAAAAGCTAAAAAAGTTGTATTTTTTGTGGTCGCACTCGGTTCAACGTTGGAATTATTTTAAGTTGAGATAAAAAGTGTAATATGTATAATGTCACATCTCTAGTATTTTCACACGGAATGATCGAGCGTCTTGAAACAATCTCGGGACGGGCGCGCAACTATCGCTTGTCTAAAATTTATCTCGAGACGTCAAGTTACGTGTGAGTTGGGACGATTAGAGATCCAAATATGGCGGACATAAGCTGAAACCACTCTGACGTGAGTAGAATATTGCTTGACACTCGCCTCGCATTGATTTATCATGTTAATATTATTACGATACAGTTTTGTTTTAAGTTTAGATTAGTATTTCCGTAAACTTTACCTTATACGAAAATTTTACTTTCCTCGTCCGGATAAAGTTTGAACACGTGTCGACCCAAACATGACGAATAACGAGCGATCTTGGTAGAAGTATTTAAGTCGATATTCAATTTATACAGCCTCAATACTTGTGAAACACCAAATCGATCATTTAATTATGATTCTCTGAGACTAAATCTTTAGTTACAGGTAAAAATGCTGTCCATTCAGAAAATCTACATTTGAAGTCCAGTTCGCCTGCTCTTGGCTAAAAGATGGACTATTCAATCATAATTAGGTACAGAAAGAAGCAACCAATAAACCTAATCGTTCCCTAATAAGTTTGCAAAATATTTAAAGGCGAACCTCCATTCATTCCAATACAGCACGTCCCTTACTGCTCTCTAGCAGCGACACCCTAAACTGAGGTCCGTACCTCATAGAGAGTGCCCTTAGCGTGTAGTCACTTAGTTTTTATGCCCTGGCTGGACGCCTTAATTTATTAAGGCAGCCAGAGACAAGTCCGGTAAAGCAGCCGACCACCTCCAAGGCTGATGTGCGAGCTGTCATTAAAAAAAATGGCGAATCTCCGACAAATTTAACAATACAATGAAGATCACGACATAAGTAGGTAAAATACTTAATACAAAATAAAATAAAACAGCCTTTTATTTGATGCACGTAACTTAAAAAAAAACTACCTATTTTAAATGTAAGAAATAATATTATTAGGGTAAGTACATCGATCTCTAATAAATAGTGATCGATGGGTAAGTTAAATTATTTAAATACGAGTAATAAGATTAGTTTTAATAATAATAAAAAAAATGGAATATGTTTAGGGATTGTTTCCACTTGCAAAAACCTAGCTCTCTCCAGGAAAGGCTTCCTCCAATGATAACCAGTATTCTCTAAAGTTTTGTGCCCATCTAGTATTTGCTTTACCCTTCTTTCGGTTTCCTATAGGGCCCTTCCATGTTCCCCTTCCTTTTTAAGGCTATCTTTGTACCATACGTAAATACCTATATTAAATGTGAAAGTGAAGATGTTTGTTTCTCAATCTAGCCTCAATAGCTGGTTTGCAAAAAAACTTACAACGGGAATACATTTCATTTTGGCAGCTTAACAACATTCATTGTGTTGTTAACGTTGTTGAGCTAGCGAAATTTTTAAACATATGAAGCAATGAATTAGAAATTGTCCTTTGGATTGTGATAGAAAGGATCTTACGCCATTGGGATGCTGGTTTCAATAAGATATAATTTCGGTTTCCATACAAACCCAACCACTTTTTTATGACTATACATATAGGTAAACACGGCTACACATCAAGCATATCCAGTTTACGCTGATCTAGCACTGTACCGAAATCCAATACAATGCGAGATCAGCATATACTGGATCCTGTATAGCTTGATGTGTAGCCGTGTGCACGTATAAAATATTTTGAAGAAAATACTTAATTTTCTTAGAAATCTTTCAGAATGTGATTAAAACTTAAAAACGTAATTAAGGCGCTGGAGCACATGCGATACTTCTTTGCACGATACGTTAATTAGTTCCGGGAGCAACAGTTACCAAAACAAATAAAAGTGACAGAAAGCAAAACACGGCGGCTTGAATGATAAAAATCCCATCTAAAGTTCTAAACTATTTGATAATAACATAAAATTTTATAAACTTCTTGATGGTAGTCACCAAGATGTTTTCAATTAACACGAATATAAAATACACTCGAGTTTAATTTGTTTACTTCGGCCACCAATAAAAGTAATAAACTTAATATAAGCTTTCAAGTGTGGCTTTAGCGGAGTTAGCCGATCTTGTTATCGTAGAGAGGGTTTAGAGTTACTTCAACTGTGATAATAGCCGATGCATGGACTTTGGTTTTATGATTGATATTGGAATTTGTTTAAAGTTTTGTTGATTCAAATCCTAGTAATATTCTAAATGTGAAAGTTTATGAGGATGGATGGATGCTTGTTACACTTTCGCTCAAAAACTGCTGAACGGATTTGGATGAAATTTGTCACATAGATCGTTTATAACCTGGATGGGATACTTTATATCTCGGTAGGAAACTTACTACAAAGAGTACCCACGAGAACGCCCGGGGGTTCATTTTTGACCACCCCGCTGGCAAAAGTTAGTTGATATTATAAATACAATCGGTGTCGCGTGCGAAAATAAACCTAAAGGGCTTGATTGTTGAAGCCAAGGTGGCGATTTTCACAAAACTTTTAGCCAAGCACGACTAACAAACATATTGTCAGTTTTAGTTTTAACTACCTACTTAAGAGTTTAGATTAACTACTTTACATTTAGACACCCACTCGGTTTATTTTGTCAGTTTATGTAAGAAAGGCGTGAAGTTGGAAGGCCCCCACAAGGTGGACCGATGACCTTGTGAGGGCCGCAGGAGTCCGCTGGATGCCGGAAGCACAGAACGGGTCGAAGTGGCGGAGCTTGGGGGAGGCCTATGTCTAACAGTGGACGTCTTTCGCCTTTGATGATGATGATGATGATGTAAGAATGAAAGAAAATACATTTATTAAGCACAGACTAAAGGCACACAATATGCGATAGGAAAGAGTAAAATAAAAATCAAATAGTGTGTAAAAACGTGAAAATTCCATTTTTACTGAAAAAAGTAAACAACATCCCATTTTTGAGACCTTTGACCTTGAATTAAAGAAATTCAGGTACGGGATCGATGGAGACTTTTCAGCGTTAATTTATAATGGTGTTCCAAACATTCATAACAATTTTTAGCCTTTTGCGAATTATTGTAGCTTCAGCGGTCAAATTAGCCCTAAAATTAACCTTAAAACTAGTAAATTTTTAGGTTAATTTTAGACTTTGACGGTTGCAAATGAGTATGTATTTAGTAAAGACGAAAAAAATATATATACACTGGATAAATTCTTATACTAAATCAACTAAAAAACTATTAATTTAAACCATATTAACCCAACAGAAACAAGGTTAACATTATTTTTGACATCAATATTTACTAGGAGCTTAAAGCAACACATTCTCACATTTTTCGGTAGCACACTTACCCGTTAAGATAACACAGACATTAAAAAGATATTTAAAAACTTTCTTCAAACCACTAAAACATCCAAATGTCAATCAACATTCGAAAAACTAATTTTATAATATCGACTAAGATATCGATATAAAACGTTTCGATACAATTCGATGTTCGATTCGGATTTGTCATTTCGATTTTACAGTGTCTATTAAAATTATCTATATATCGGGTTTTATTCGTCCGTCGGTTGCCTACCGTTTTGAGTTTATTGCACGATAAAAGTTCCGTGGGAATTTTATTAAGTATATGCCTAATAACGATTTTAAAACCTAACTAATGGAACGAGATTTTTATTTGATTTCGACAAAAAATTATAATAAATCAAACGGTGACATGTCGGAGTGGATTGTCCGAGTTTTAGAGTTTTAATGGCATCATATAGTAACGTTATTTGATAGATATATTATGTTGTAAGTCAATAAAATCAATGTTTTATTTGTTTATTTAAGTAACTGTATCGTGGATGCGTCGTCATGCTCCGTTTCCTTCAAGCAGGATTTTAAGCAGTTTTAACAACCTGTGTTGAATCTCGAGATAATTAGATTATATAAACACTCATTACAATTAATTACATGATATGTATTTATATTTTACGAAAGAAAACCAAGATGATAATTTTTCACCAACTTGCTTAAAACTGTAATTACATAGGTACCTACCAGCTTAAAATACTAATTCATAAAAATCTGACGGGGCCGGACTCTCTGCACGGTCTGTAAACATTTGACTACATGTACCTACCAAATGCGTGCCCGCTGCAGCGCAATGTAAAAGGGGTAGCTTACACACGCGGTTCACACACCCCTACCACAGAAACGAGAATCGACCAAAATTCAAAACTATCGTATTACAGAAATCGTAACAAATCAGCGTAGTGCGGGGCGCAGCGGGCGGTGTGTCGTGTTTGTTTGCAAATAAACACCCGGCCGATCCCCGGGGCGAGTGGACAAAAGTTGGGCAACCCCGGTTGCACAATACCAAACAGCGGGTTGCCGGCTACGTGTCGCGCACGCCGTGGTTTCTCATGTGAAATAGGAAATAAATATTTTTTTCAACTGTGATATCCGAGGGACGAAAGGTGAGTTTGTGTAGTAATTATCGTGCCTGAGATATGAATATTACAGAATAGTTTTTTTTTACTACAACGTGTGAGCTAAGGTGGTGTACTTATATCCGGGATGTATTTATTTATAGTTGTTTTGTTTCCTTATATTTTAAATTTAATAAATATAATTTTCTAGAATTCTATGTTCCATTGACGTAAAAATGTAAGACACCTACTTGGAGAGGTTGGGTATAGGTACCTATTCAGGTGGATTTTACCCTTTCTACAACTGCAATACATAGATTACTTAACTTTTTCGTATACGTAAACATTATAGGGATATTTTCAATTAAATGAAAAACATACCTACATTAATTAACAAGGTAAAACGTGAAATTAATTAATTGCAGGCAACGTAATAGTTTAACTAGAGTAGAAGTAACCGCGCTGTTACTTCTTAGTTAGTAGTTAGCTGTACCTACTAGTTTAGCTACAGCTTGATGAGAGGACCATTAGTCAAAGTATTAAACTCTGTATAGTTTATAAACCAGGGCATAACTAAATAGTTAAAATTAAAGTCAAAACATTGAATTGCCCGACTTAACAAAGACAGAATATTACATGAATGAAACCACAAAATAGATGAACAAAACAAAGAAAAAACAAAAGTTTGGTGTAAATAAAGCATAAACAATAAAAAAATAACATAACAACACTCATTGACTGAAACAACAACTCGACTTCGACATTTCATTCGCCCACTCGAAATAATCGGAATAAAACACTCACGTTTATTTACACTAAAGTCAGGGACCTACCCTTTATAAATGAAAAAAATATATTGAAAAAACATCTTCAAATGTATGACAACTCTATTCAAGCGATTATAACAATTCGACTAAACAAAAGTTGTGCATAATAGTGATGGGACACGGTACGCTGAATAGTCCATTGTTAAGCTTAGTAGATATTAGTGTGTCGCGATGCACGAAATCGCATTATTTTGCTAGTTTCGTGTGCACATTGTCAGGGTTGTGGTGTGGTTGTGGGGAATTTATAATTTTTATTTGAATAAAAAACGTGTTGGGGTGACGCTTGATGCGAACGGGCTACGGGCTATTGATGTTGTTGTTGTTTATTACATATTTTAAAGGCTAAAGTAAGAGGAAGTCTACTAAGTGACCTGCGCGAAGTGTTTCGAGATGCTTGTGAGATAGTAGATTCGGGAGAAACTATCCTTTTTTTTTAATAACACCTGCTACTTATGTAGAAAAAAGTTCCTCGAAATTGTTTTAAATAAAATTGGCCTGTTAAATGATAAATTAAAATTATAATAATTTAATTGTTGCACTATTTATTGCCCAGAAGTACTGAAACAAAAGTCTTAAAAAACAATTAGCTACAGTGAATAATAATTTACCAAAACATGCACACGGAACAATTCGACATCCAACGGTCTCACCACAGTATAATATAGTCGTCACCACCACAAAGGCAAGCACACAATATAATTGTCATCATTCATTTGTCAACATCCCTTACAATGCGGGGATGCAACCGACCTTATTACAAGGCCATAGAACTGACTTATGGCAATCATAGAAAAAACAGCTTCCGCTTGTGGCATCTGCCACAACAATACGTTTGTAGGTCAAATGCTTTCGTAAACAGGGATTGTTCGGGCTCTGTCGTGTAGTTTTCGGTATCCAAGTTTCTAAAGACGCGTTTCTTATTCAGTTTCTTGCATAGCTTTTGCACCGTGACGTAATCCAAATATGGGTCATTTATGGAACACCTCTATTCACAATAACTACATGGACAAAGATGCTTGATTTATTTCGTTCACGCGATAGAGGTTTTATCGTCTACTGCTATTTTAGTCAGTATGTTAGCACTGATTTACGACTAAGTTAGTACTAATTTTTAGCCCAACTTGCTTTATAAGATTTTTTCTTGTACTACATTCGCTATATATATTGATTACTAAACGGTAAATTCATTTTGTTGGTCATATTATTTAATGTTCATTTCAATAATACAATAAAAAGGTCAATTCACTTAGTCTTTCATTCCGTTTAATTGGAAATAGAACATGGATATTTACTCAGTTTATTTCCGAAAGACATTTATTTGGAGTTGTAGTAAATTCTACAAACTTGAAAAGCTACATGCTCCAATTCTTATTTTCACAGAACATAATATTATTTTAATCAAATGTATTAATGAATGTGTTATTTTATCGTTTTCTGTGATGTACAGAGGCTAGCACATCAAGCTACCCCAATCTGTCAAATTTCTTTGATAGTTTTTCAACTTTCTAACAAAGGAATAAGGTTCATGTTCAATTGGGAAAATTTTACAGTTTGGGATAGCTTGACCTGCTGGCGACTGTACATTTATCACTTAATTTTTTCAGATGTAAACAACACTATTATGATAATGTGATAATCATTCAAATACCCACCACCACTGATGATAAGTACTTTTTAGTTAATATCGGATGAGAGCTTAAATAAATTTAAATCTTTACAAAAGGTTAGTCTCATCAAACCGAAAGCAACCTGGCAAGTTACTAACACATTACTGTATATGTTCTGTTATTGGTATGAAGTAAACATCAAAATCGACAAAGAACAGACTAGCAGTTGCGATTACTAAAGGTAAATCGACAGCGAAATCATCAATAGCACCCAAGAATGTTGCAGTGCAGGACGGTTCAAGTTTGATGATTCTTTTTCTTCGGTGCAATGTAGAAATTGTAAACAAGATGAAAGTAATAAACAAATGAATCACCCTTCTAGAACAGTACCACAGCACCCAACACTAGCTGAGACACGTTCTTAGTGAAGAAGTAAGCAGTTTGATGCGAATGGCGCATAGTGATAACTGCTTGATAAACGTGATGATAAAGTGGCATTGTTTTACGTGTAATGGCCTCAGGGTTTATCACGGAGAGGTGACTAACGCGGCTGTTTCTGATGTTTGGCCGATAAAGACGCAGAGCTAGGGCGAATTGATGTGCCAGTGGGTGTATCTGTGATGCATGTATATATGTGTACGTGTACGTGGGAACTGAATGTGGGTACAGAGTTTTGAAGGTTGGTGGCAGAATTAGAGTTAGTGATGTTTCACTCAATACTCATTTGCATTCCACAATGTGTACTTATTAAGTGTTTGCTTAAAATTATACAGGGTGTAACAAAAACCCTACAGTTATCCTTAAGCACTAAAGAAAACAGCTGGTATAGAATCACTATACATAGTTTCAGCTCAAAATAAAATATTTTAAGAATTTATACCAAATTTTCGGTTTCATATGTTTCGTGTCACCGCACTACATAGGTCAATAACTTTCCACGTTACTTGCCAATATTACGATCTCTTCCGAGTGATGTGTTTATTTCAATTTGACAAGTTCGGTTTCTGGTATCAATCTATCTAAAATTCTCATAACTTCCGAATATGTAGAGATGGGATAAAAAAACCTTTTCAATATCCTTTGATACCATCCAAAGAAGCCGTGCCCTTGGTATGTATATAGGTACCCTTTCTGTTACACGTTGTATATGGTCAATGTGGAGTGTGGACCCAGTCGAGCAACAACATAGTAGTAGAGAAGAAGCTTGGAACGACTTTGTTTATCAGTCTTCTGAACGATATCTAGAATTGTTATATTTCTACCTTCCTTACTTCCTACTATATTATAAATGTGAAAGTTTGTATGTTTGGATGTTTGTTACTCAATCACGCAGCAACGGCTGAACAGATTTGGATGAAATTTGGCAAATAGATCGTTTATAATCTGGATTAACACATAGGATAGTTTTTTATCCCGATAATAAGTTCCCATGGGATAATATCCGACCTCCACGCGGGGAACCCGCTGGCAAAAGGTAGTAAGTATTACTATATTGATAACATGGGATAAGGAGGTTGGTATTAGCAGAGCTTTTTAAATAATTTCTAGGGAATTCACAACAAATCATAAAATCATACTAATCTGCAAACAATTGTTCACCTCTTCATTCAACCACTCTACAAAGCCAATTGAGAGTTTACATTCACTGCATTCAACTCTATTAGTGCAACAATATATCGGCATTACTATATTCACAGGCATCAATTCGGTTTAAATTGCCACTCGAAATACATGATGTCCTTTTCCGCGACTGCCCATTATTTTGTAACCAGAGCGTCATAATTGTACACAACCAGGCCCGCTAGTCGGCTCATAGAATTTTGGATAGATTCTCTGCCAATCAACACCGGGCCCCAGTTGTATGCAGTGACGCAAATAATTCAATGTCCACCAATTAATTCAATATCCACCAATTAAAAGGCAGAATCGTCGAAACATGAAAATCCCGTAAAGTTTACGTTCGCATAAATTATTTTCAGTGTCTGCTTTCGTTTCTACTCGTACTGTGTATTAAGGCGTGTCCGATCATTAACACTGTATGGTTCGGGATTAACTGATTATTGTTTGTTTGTTTAGACGTTCTGTTTTAGTAGGCAGATTGATATACCTAAAAGTAATTGTGTCTAATTTTTTTACTAAAAATTATTTAAGATTAGGGAGATACGATGATTTCCGCTCTACATACATATTCATTTTCCTAATTTTTTTGTATGTACATATGCATTTAACTCTTTTTATGCAAATGCATATGTACATACAGGAGACTGTCATTATTAAAAAACCGGCCAAGTGCGAGTCGGCCTCGCGCACCGAGAGGGTTCCGTTCAAACCTGTAGGTATATGAGAAAGAGTTATGGTAAGTATATATTTTTATTACATGATGTAACTAAAAATTTATGTTTTTCGCAATTTTACCTTTATCTGTGCATAAGACGTTGCTTCGTACAAAATTTCAAGATTCTGAGTTCACGGGAAGTACCCTGTAGGTTTTGATTCCCTTGCGAGTGTCGAAAATTTTCGGCATAAACGGCTGCATCTTTTGATTGCGTTAGCTTATAAGTTTGATTTTTTGACAGCTCCAAGAAGACTTTAGTATTTGATATGAATTTCAGCTTGATACCTCCACGCGTTCCTGGGGAAAAGGGTCTTAACAGACGGACAGATGGACAACAAAGTGATCCTATAAGGGTTCCGTTTTTTCCTTTCGAGGTACGGAACCCTAAAAATGAATTCTTGAAATTCTTTGCGAAATAGATTTTCCCGCATCACTGGGAAACTACAAATTAATCAATAAAATACGGCCTTTAGACCTTTAGCAGTGGTCTTTATTTCCGCAGAGGTAGTACCCGTTAGAGCAGTTAGACGCTAGTCTACACGCACAACATTATTGAGCGAGCAGCTTTTTTTTGATAATGGCATCTCGCAGTTGACCTTGAGAGGCCGTGACTGCTCAACCGGACTTTCCTGTGAAGGTTTTTAGAACTCTAAAAGCCTCCAGCCAGGGCGTAAAACCTACTTAAACCTAAAACGACTGCGCACTGAGGGCACCCCCTGTGGGGTACGAACCTCGGCTCAGGGAGTCGCTGGGGGGCAGCTAGTACTAATGGGGACAGGCTGGATCAAGATATTTTCATGATTATTAGACGGGGAGTTTAAAGCTACTGGCTCAGCTGCGGCGCGGGCTGGCGCATCAACGAGCAAGGGACGGTCGGGGGTCTGATCGCTACTCGGGAGTCTTCGCGGGGCGCGAGGAGCTCGGCGGCGAGGTCGGTAGGACGGTTGTCGTTTGTATTTGTGTACTGTACTGGTGGCCCTATTCTTTTCTTGGAGAACAGTGATGGGGTCATCTGGGTCGGAGAGGACATGTTTCGGCCGGCGAATACTACTGATTCTACTGGGGGCATAACTAACGGCCTTCACAATCAAGGGATTGCGATGTAACTCGGCTTTATCGAAGAAACGCTTCGAGTTGCGTTTCAGAAATTGAGCAATAGTGGGCATTTTCAGATCGAGATGGAGGATCTCGTTCCGAACGAACCATGGGGAGCCTGTGGCTTGGCGGAGGAAACGGTTTTGGAGGGTCTGCATCCTATGGATGTGTCGGGGGTGTGAGCGAGCTGCAGGATTAGTTAACTACTTATAGTAAAACTGGCGCGTGAAAAATAAAGAAAAGTCTTTCGGAAGATCGGGTATTGTGAAAAAACCACTGCATAAATCAATGACCAATAAAGTTTATTGAACTTTTTGGTAATTGAGCTTTGTTGGTACCGACTTAGTTTTGGAAAATTTATACTTCTTTTATTAGGTACTTAAACACGCCCAAAGTTAGGTTAAATTAGCAAGAAAAACGAAACTTTGTTGGCTCATAACTTTTTAATGGCTTTTTATTTTAGTATTCTTTTTCCATACAGACAATATTAATAATGAGACAAAACCATACCATGTTTAATTTTTGATGTACATTGTCTTTGTATGGAAAAAATGTGGACTAGATTCATCCTCAGTCACGGACGTTGCCACTGCTCCATTACTGCTCAAAAACTGTCGTAAAGCATACTAAAAGTAGTTTTCATCCACTTAAGAGTGGAAAGGACCAAAAACCTGAAGGCTCGAAATCTAAAGGTGACTTACTATTAGCGTTCACAGCTATTACAATCCAAACCCAACAATCTATACCTATTATGAATTCGAAAGTAACTCTGTCCGTCTGTCTATTTTTACAAAACAACTGAAGAGATTTCGATAAAAATTTGACAAGGAGACAGACGGCATCCTAAGAAACTTTTGAAACGTTATGTACCGATGCATCTAGGGTAGTCACGCATGGCGCTTAACACCAAGTTGACTAGCTAAAACAATTACCACGACATACCTGAACGTTGGGAAGCTTCGTAAAGTCTTCTCGTCGCGTATTCCACAGAGCCTGAAGAATAAAGTCTTCAACCAGTGTGTCCTACCTGTTATGACCTAAGGAGCTGAAACGTGGACACTCACGGTACGGCTGGTCCATCAATTCAAAGTCGCCCAGCGAGCTATGGAACGAGCCATGCTCGGAGTATCTCTGAAAGATAGAATCCGGAATGAGGTGATCCGGCAGAGAATCAAAGTTGTCGACATAGCTCACAGAATTAGCAAGCTGAAGTGGCAATGGACCAGCCACATTAGCCGTAGAACCGATGACCGTCGGGGTAGAAGTGTTCTTGGGTGGAGACCGCGAATCGGCAAACGTAAGGTAGGACGCCCTCAGGCTAGGTGGAGTGACGATCTTCGCAGGGTTACTGGTAGCAACTGGATGAGGGTTGCCGAGAATCGAGCTGAATGCCGTGCAATTGGAGAGGCCTATATCCAGCAGTGGACTGCTGTAGGCTGATGATGATGATGACATGAACGTTTCTAGCACAGTCAGGGACTTTAATCGTAAAGCATATTGTCACCCTGAGCCAGTTTGGTCAATATGACGATGTGTTAATTTCCTTGACTGAAACTAGTTCTAGCCAATACGAGTAAAGGAACTGCAAATTTTAACGCGAACCGCTGCCATATCCAGCGGGATACATCTCCATCTCGGTACGTCTCACGCACACAAGTAATGCGAGCCACACAAAGTCTGCGCACTTTGACCGATAAGTTATCGCGAGAGGTTGCCCCTACATACGAGTAGCAGTTAGGTAAATACCTACATACGTTACAGTTAATCAATCTATTTACTACAACTACTATCGTGATTCTATTTTTGAATACTGTCAGTATAGGAGTAGGAGACACAGGTTACCGTCACTGGACCAATGGACGAAAACAAAAGAGCTAAAACATTAAATTGATTCGATGCCGATTTTGCGGTGGTCAAATAAATAACCTTACTGAAAAGTAAATATGTCAAACCGCCATCTTTATTCCTCAGGTGAAAGTTTGAACAATTACTTAAGTAAATAATTTCATCGGTATCCTATAACTTTGACATTTGATTATTATTATATACACTATGACATGAATATTTACTTTGAGAAGTATGATATTATTATTGTTTTAACTATTGTGAATGTGAAGACGATGGGGTTTTTTTTTGTGTTTCATCTCTTTCCCAGTTCGTTTTTAATGTTAATTTGGCAGTTTAAGTACTTTATGCGGCCAACCCAAATTTCCTTTCTTTGGTATTGTTTGTCAAATCGTTGAGCTCCTCAAGTTCTGAGTTGAACCGTATGCTTACTGATAAATGCGTATACTGAATGGACAGGTCCACTCAATCTGTGTAGTTCTTTCCTCAAAAGACCATTTCAAACACCAATCCACATGGTCTTCACATGATCTGATCAGGATTATGTCTGGACTTTAAAAGAGACTGTGACCTCTAAGTTTGTTTCGGCCTTTTTTCTCAGAGTAGTCAGATAGGAAACGCCGACCTCATCTAGTTAAAAAAAAATATGATTGACGTGTAAAAGTGTTTGTACAAACCTACTTACAGAAATGAAATCATTTATCATATGCTGGTCCACGTAAATTGGCGTCGAGTCTTAAAAATATAATTCATAACTAGAATGACTAGTCATAATAAGAGATGATTTTTAATTAATTTGTTGAAATAGCCTTGGTTTTCGACGGCAGTTGTTCTAAGATTGTTGCGCCTGCTTGAACTTAGACATAGCTCAAATGAGCTCAAATGGACAAAATGTCGAGAGGAAAGTTTTGAGTATGGATGTGGATAGCTTTAAGTGACGATGGATGGTCGGTGTGAAAGATAATGGCGAGAAAAGGGGTGACTACCAGACTACGACAAATAGAGAAGTATGAAAGAAGCACACAAACAAGTTTGGTCATGGGCACGCTACGATTGCGGCGGTAAGTCCCCTCTTTGAGGAGTGGCTTGAGAAGCAGCATGGCTTCCTCATCTTCCGCCTGACGCAGGTCCTCACCGGACACGGCTGTTTCGCGAGTTTCCTGTTTCGCATAAGACGGGAGGAAACGCCCGGGTGTTTCCACTGCGAAGATCGCCCTGAGAACACGGTGGAGCATACGATAGAGGTCTGCCCGCTTCGGGCGCGATCGGCAGCGGCAATCTCTCGCGTCCGGCCCTGGTCCAGGCCATGGTACGGAGCGAGAGTGCATGGGTAGCCGTCACCATGCTCGTGAAGAGGGAGGCGGCGCACGTGAGGGAGAGGCAATATATGTTCCCTCACGGCCTTAGTCGCCGCAGGAGACGCCCTGGGCGTCGGGAATTCCAGGCTGGTTCCCAACCACCGTAGGCGTGAGCTTGCGGATGGCGAGTAATGGGTAGCTCGATGTCGGGTAAGGACCAAGCCCAGGTAGACGGCGCATTGTGTTCCACGTGTGCCTCAAAGAGATGTCAAAACAACCTGATGGGGCCCGCAAGGGCCGATGCCTGCCAGGGGTGCGGGTTATTCGAAAGAGATACCGCCGCCTCTGGCATACAGGCTACTGAGGGAACACAGGTGGGTTTTATTCAGTAAAAGTCTGACACGCCCTCCTGCTCCACCCAGAGCGGGAGAAGTTATTTGATGATTTCCCACCCAAAAACAAAAAAGCAAGTTTGATCAGCTTTTAACTATCCTTGAGCGTTGTGCTGAATCACAACACAATTTCTATAGCACCACAAAACAAACGAAGGGAGATCTCTTGATCACTTCTGAAGGCAGTTTTCGGTACGTAGAATATATAATTATATTCCATGTTGTTATAACAGGAGGATGCTGCAACCTCCCGACATTATCTCGTTACTTAGACATTCCAATCAGATAGAAATTAGTAGTTAGTATGTCATAGAGTACGCAGCGTTCACAGAACGAAGTGCCGGGGGGTCACAAGTGGATAAAAAGATTAAGATTGTACTCTACGATAAGCGAATATTTACGGACATAGAATTTAAACTGCCGAAATTAACATTTATGAATGACAAATATGGCATATCTTCTAGTGGGTGTCGTTTAGGAACTGTGATGTTCACAAGATAGGAGCATCCACCTGTTGACATATAACCTTTTATTACTACAAACTCTTCTGGCTTAAAATTGGAGACATCAATCTGTCAGCCAACGCGTTTTGTGCAATATACTGGCCATTCTGTTCAGCAGGCCTAGACAAAACAAATTTCAGTTAGCGTTCACGCCAAACGCTACGCCAAAATGTATGGGAATGACATTACCTGCGAAAAAGTTTTGTCGTGTCCTTTCCGCAGGTAATGTCATTCCCATACATTTTGGCGTAGCGTTTGGCGTGATCGCTAGGTTCGGAGACTGAGTTATGTACCATAGTTACCACTGGCTAAGCGTCAATAGAAATCGCTGAAACGAAAACAACTTATTAAAATATACTAACTCTCCGAATAAAGTTATTCCAAATACTAAAACATTTTTTTATATTTTTGAATACGAATTTTCTTTTCGGAACATTCCTGAGTAAAACCGGAAGACAAATATACTTGGGTTCTTTGTTATTACCCGTCTTGTGTTAAATTCTTAACTTTAGGTAATTTTACATCCATACAAGCGGTGATCTGTCATCAATGATATTGGACTCTTATCTAAGTCGTACGTCCAAAGACTCCAAATCACGCGCAGTTATAGTATTGATTTTACCAATGTTTATTTAAATATTTATTGTACCTACTAAAGACCTTTCTACCTACTCACACGTCTCCAAGCTATGCGCAAGCCGATAAGCAGCTGATATACATTCTATATTTGGCAGAGGAATCTCGCTCATTCAGAAAATAGAGCTTCATGATAACCGATCTTAAAATAGTTAACCTATCCAGTTATCACCGTTGAACTTCTACCGATCGCCAAATACTTAGCCCTGCGGGCTAATGCAGTCTGATTCTTTTCGACATACGTCTACTTAAGTAGTGCGCAAAATGTTATCGACTAAACCTTAGTCGAATTATTGATGCGAGTACAAATGTTAGGCTGTGGTCACAGTTCTATCTATCCTCTTCGCACGTCCTATTGCAACTTATTTAAATGCCCTACTAAACATTAGGCAAAAATCATTATGATGGAGGGTGAATATACGGTTAAATTGTGATTATAACAAAGGCAATAAATGCGGAAACCGATCTAGGCCGCAACTCCACAGAAAGATGATGAGAAACTGGTATAAGTTACATCACATTCAGCCACTGTTCATACAACTTTGTTCATTTCACTGTCGCATATTAACAACCATTTCTGCCTGACAATATAACCAGATAATATTAGCTAGAAGTACTGTACCAAATACACTGATCACAGTTTGATGGTCGTATAGGCACCGATCGCATCAACGTCTGCCAACACATTTGTGGTAGATCGCGGTCGCGCTCTTTCGGTTCGCGGTGCTAGCGGTGTGCACATCGCCTAACCGACCGATAAGTGCTCGGGGCCCGCTGACCCGGACGCGAACGATAACTTCGTCTGCGCGGCGCGTGAAAACACTGTTTATGTTTACTGCTACGCTCGTGCCCGATTCCGGATATTGTGATGTGTGGCACGCGAGCTTGTGGATCATCTCAATACCTTTCGCCTAATGAACCTCATCTTATTTTGTACTTTTCTCCGTCGCTGTAATCCATCCATGTCCAGAGTCGCACGTGTAGCTGTGATAACTATATTAATCGGTGCACTGTGTGTTTTCTACCCTCCATCATACATTAAAAATCTAACTGTTTCTTCCATTATTTGAAGTCTTCCAATATTAATTACCTTGTAGTAAGCAGTCTTTCCCTATGCCGATACTGTATCTAGATTTTCCTGATACCTTTCGTCTTTGATGGATTAGGTAATGTGGTACTTTACTTGGTTCATTTAGGTCTGATATAGAGTTACATGTTACATCCTCTACTTAGCCTTTTTCGAACTATGCATTGAGACCCAGTCTAACCGGATTCTGCTGAATACCAGTATTTGTCATGGGTCAACTGCTTCCCTTCATCAAATCAAAAGTCATTTATTCAAATTAGGCTGAGAGTCAGCACTTTTCGAACGTCAAAATTACATAAGACAATCCCCCAAACCCCTAGTGCTTTTTTTAGCTGGGAAGAAGAAGTGGCGCAACAAACTCCCCAGCAGCACAGCTGTCTGATAAGTTGGAAAAACTTGATTCTATACAATAATAGGTAAGTTATTAAACATCAAAAAATGGACATCGTCATCAATTCAGTCGAAAGACGTCCACTGCTGGACATAGGCCTCCCCCAGGCTCCTCCAATTCTACCGGTCTTGTGCTTTCCACATACAGCGGATTCCCGCGGCCTTCACAAGGTCATCGGCCCACCTTGTGGAAGGCCTTCCCACTCTACGTCTTCCGGTACGCAGTCGCCACTCCGGAACCTTTCGACCCCATCGGTCATCTGTTCTGAACTACTTTTATAAAGAGGAAATTTTTTATTGTTTGTTTGTTTGCTCCGAATATGCTCCGAAACGACTGGACTAATTTCCGACCGAAGGTTCACTTCTGACCTCCATAACCCAGTTACTAGGAATCACGACACCCCAGGAAAGACTGCTTGTCAGATTTTCGGCCTTTTACCGACCCGTTTAGCGACTGTCAAAGATCTACGAATGACCCTACTCTAGTCCAACGGTTTAAGGTGTTTTCAGAAGCACAGAGGGGTCTCGGTATGTAACAGATGGTCGCCCAGCCACATACCGACCTCGGCCGTCGTTGCTATCATTGCGTTGTAGTCAGAAGCCCGAAAGTCAGATAGCCACGAAGATAAGCCTGAAAGTCTTAGTCTTAGTTCCAGTAACTGGGCTGTGGAGGTAAGATAGACAGGCGCCCCATGCAAAATACTGGTATTCATCTGCATCCGGTTAGACTGGAAGCCGACCCCAACATAGTTGGGAAAAGGCTAGGCAGATTATAATGATGATGACTTATTATTAAATCTATAAGGCATGCAAAACATAAAATAAAGCACCCTATAAAATAAATTAACGTTATAAATAACTGCAAATAAAAATGCATTCTGCATGCTTGCAGATTGCAAATGCAGGAGGAATTTATTGGGGTCTGATTGCGGGTCCCATAAAGTGGGTGACCTTTGGACCAAGGCCCTTGGGGGAACTGTGAACTGATGACCAGTAATCAACGGTAGTAGGTCACAAATTTCAAGTTTCCAGACTTTTCTACATCTCTTTTTTGAAAGTAATAACTTTGAAGCATGTATTATGAAGTCGTGATCATTCCTAAATGCGTCCAAAATATACCAATATTCAGATCCATCAAAATTATACTTAACTGATAGTAAGCCGATCAGGGTGCTTACTCTCGAATATAATTCCGATAGATCGTCATTGGAATTGTTAGTCAACCGTCAGGGATTGGCTCGACTCAGTGAGTTCAGCCAATCCCTGACGTTTAACTGATAATTCCAATGTCGATCTATCGGAATTATATTCCAGAGTAAGCACCCAGATATGAGTCTTGGATACCTTAAGTCTATTACGACTCTATCCGCTATCCTTGTTCAAAGAAGACCTCCATCTTCGACTTGGAGTGTATCAGATAGAACAGCCTCCACATCCTCATACAAATCTTTAAGTAGCAAATTGTAAGTTTATCGATGAAAGTTTACAAACCATTATACGTACCTCCATAGTAAGTCATTAGCCAATTAACGCGCACTATTTCTCTTAACATTCTATTCTCGGTGTAAGAAACCAACCGGAAAGATAACTAATTGTTGTTTTGGCCGGAACACCATCATGTAACAGAGTTATGAAATATCAATGTATACTTTATCCGCTTAACATATCCCTTGCCGAAAACAAAGCATTTCATATTCCGTTATACTGAGACATCTGAGCATGCAGTTCTATGCCCATCTTCCACAGAGAGGTAAACGAGAACTAAGATATGTGTGCTCTAAAGATGATTCACTAAAGCTACAGGTCTCAATATGCACGAGATGTAAAGTTTAAATCCAAGACATAACCTCGAGGAACAGGTCTATTCTTAAGGTGTCTTAACAGAATCATAAAATTCGCTAGCCCCGTCTTAATCGCAAGTTTCAACTTTAAAACAAACATTATTATAAATAAGAAATTACTTTATAATTACTGATCTGAAATGCCGCGTAAAGATAAGTATTACATGAGATTATAATGTCTCGAAAAGGCCGATTATCACTTCGCTTACGAGTTTATTACTGAGAGCATTATAGTGTCGAGTATTACTTAGTAAATATCGGTGGTTTTAAAAGATATTCGTTTTGCAATGGCAGACAGGTTCCTTTCACATGACGTTTACGCTTTAACGGTGGTGGAAAATGAAAAATGCTGTTGAACGTCATGATAGAATTTTTATTTTTGTTAGAATATCAACATTGTGTCCGGGTCTGACAGCCTAAAAACTAAAGGCTTTCATTTTTAACATATCAATCATTCTCTTTTCCATTCGGCCATTTTGTACGAATACAATATTTATTAACATTTTTGACGTAACCGTGGCTAGAGGATTTGTTTTAAGCGCTTATGGTGAAAAACTTGGTAAAAAAATGTGAATATTGGACAGGAAAAGCCAGGAAACTGATACATCACAAGTGTAGACGCGTCTCGTATCTCTCATTTTTTTATTTTTTACTAAACGACAATATCTCGAGCAACGCACCATTCGTATAGCATCACTTCTGGTTTCAGTACACCCCAGCATAATGTCGGACCGTCGCCAGCGCCGCTGTGTGAACTGAAACACAATGCTGCCTCGCTCCCATACGATAGCAATCGTGAATAAACCCAGTGGAGCGATTCTTGATGCCGCGCTTTAGAAATGGATTAAGTTTAGCGTTAGCTAGATAAAAGGCTAAAACTTCGCGCCATGTAATTCACGCGTTGGTGCTAAAATACTGACTTTGTGTCCCAAGCCGCTCGCACTGCGGTTTAAATCTGCGTGATTTGCATACCTATAAGAAAGCATATATGCTGTGCACAGACTAAATTAAAGAAACGATACATGTGGATTATAAGGTTTGAATTGAACAATTTGTTATAAGCCTACATATAATCGAACTATGCTAAGTATATAATAATATAGCCTATATGGCTTGCTATTACACTAGTTGATAGATTGGTACAACAATAATTATTAAGAACGAAAATAATAAAATGCTGTACTCAACAGTTACCTTAATGAGATTCCGGTACGAGTTTGCTATGACATCGCGATGTAGAAGTAGGAGGAAAACCATGAAAACCATGGAATGCGTCAGTTGGAGCTAAGGAGCTAATTACAATTTAACAAAGCCGGCGTCTTCTCACTAGACCATTACTTATAATAATCCGTTTCCCCCATTACCTTCGACTTGGAAACCCAAAAAAAAGCTATTATAATAGGCATACACATACCACACAGTCAACGTATTACCGAATACCATAAATAAGTAGGATGCACAAACTTACAGACATAACTCTTGGACCTGGATGTCTAAAATCACTTCTTTATCAGACCGTATCTTCATAAACTTGACAAATATATTTGCACCCAAAATAGCGAGCAAAGGACTTTATAAACTTGAAAATAGAGTTTAAAATGGGGCAGCAAGTAGTTGTTGGGATGTATTAAAAGAATTAAAATGATTTTCCCGCCGGAAGCTCGCGTGACGTCACGGTGTGCGCACGCGCTGGTCGGCGGATTAGCGCGATCAAACTCCTTTGGAACACGCGAACAGTAATTGATTTTTTTCCCGATGTCCAAGGGTGGGAACGTTATAGATACCTGGAAGTAAGGGCGTAATTACACCCTTCAACGTGGTCGTTGAAAAGTATAATGAAATACTGACCGACCTATGATTAGGATTATAAATGACGTAACACTGGGTGCACATAACACCTATTCTTTCATTCTAACGTGACCGTAAGTGTGTATTATACTTCACTTTACAAAGTAATGGGAAAAAAAACTGAGCATGTATTTTAATTTAGGAACTATCCTTATGCGCATTAGACCGCTGAGAATGGTATCGCCCGAATCGATACGCTCTTGCTCCAGCAAAATATTCACGGAGGAAAACCCAAAAAATAAATACCGAAAACCAGTGTCAAAAATCACTATTACATTAAAATGCTATACCTACCATTATTTAAACCAAAAGCATACTTACAAAAATACTCATTTACTCTCAATTAATCTCCAAATGTCAACTTAAGACTGCCTACGACAAAAAAGATGGTAGTCTCGTCACGTTCCTATTTAATGTTCCTATCTCAAACATAAAATGTATCAACATTGTTTATATTTGTTCTTGATAGCGTAATGGCTGGTAAAATTTTAATTTAACTTACTTATCTCCTGTAGATCCATTGGACGTACGACGTACTTTTACTTATCTGTGCTAATGAGTGTCTAGGTCTAAAATCATTATGTAACGCTAAGTTGATGACCAAATTAATATTTCTTGTATGTACGGTGGTTACGTTTTAGAAGTCTATGTTCGACATAGACTTATAAATCTGATAAACTCGGTGGCTGAAAGAGATCCCCACTAAGATATCCAAAGTCATATCTATGCTTATATTTAAAAAAAATCGTTTACTATTCGTACAAAGTCAAGTTTGTCAGTACCAAAGTTGACTAATAAGCAGCTAATTCGGTAAGTATTTAAGTATGTTTCTTTTTCATACCAAACACAGCATGGTAAAAAAGTAAAACGTACTTCTTCGTATTACAGCAACAACTTTTCGAAACAATTCCTACAAAAATTAACTGTATCACAACTACATTAAGTTGAAATTCCTGTACACCTCAACAAACTCCAGCGCATATAATATCAACTTGATGAAGCCACTGTATTTTCCCATGGATAGCCGAAAAACCATAAAAATATATATAAATTTCATAAACACGGAGATTTTGGTGATAAAACACCATGGGAGCCGGTTAATATCCATAAAAGGCAAAGATTATTATTGACCGTTATCTTTTTGATAAAGATATTCCGAATCAAAGTTTGTTACCCGAAGGTTTTGTACCCCAGCGTAGAAATAACTTGAGTATTCCAAGTCTTTATGTAAGTTTATTTTGCTGAAAAAGCAAACTCACGAGTTCCCAACTGGAACTCTTTTAACGATATCCTACAGACTACTGAATACAGTCAGCTTTACAAAGAGATAAGCATGCATGAGCAAACGAGGAACTTCTATCTGCAGACATCATATTACAAGATTTCCATTCCACGTACAGTTTGAGCCGCATGGCTTGCGGTCGTTATCGAAACTGATGTCCTTTTAAATTCTAAGGAAGCAAAATAACAAGATGTTATGGGCACAGACCCTGACGTAGCATGCTAGCCAGACTGTTTAGGTTAGAGGTACCTGTGGTATTTCATCCCAGATTATTAAAATTAAAAGATAGAAGCAACAATGGTTGTTGGTGATTTCAGCCTTGGAAGCGAGCGTGGTGACCAAAGCACATGCCTTCGCTGTATAAGAAGAAACTTAGCCCTATACGGGAATAACAATATTCAGGTATTATTCCAATATTATAGAACGTCATACATGAACAATAATGATAAAAAGATGGGACATTCATGACAGAAAACAAGAAGTGCATCAGCATTGGGAAAAATTGCCTCCGAAATGACAATAATTGCAGTTGCCCAATTAAAAACAGCACACAGCGTCATAGCATTATACTATGGTATTCATGATATGTAAATAATCAGGTATTCAGTGGGATTGCATAAGGTGCGTACGTGTATCTCATAAGCAGAGGAAGTAAGTAATAATGTAGGCAGGACCGCTCCTCACTGCACTTGTTTGAACGATCTTCTTAATTAACATAATCTTGGATTTCATTAACCTTCTTTAACTTGTATTCTGATTGTCACGTGAATCATAAATATTAAAGCCTTTGAGTAGACCTGACATAATGAGCCTATAACATTCCCACTGTTGGGACACAGAGCTCCTCTGTGAGAGAGAGTGAACTGTAATCCAAAACGCGGGCTCAGTGCGTTGGTAGATGTCACATGTCTTCGAATTTATAGTTTAGGATATGCCGGTTACCTCACGATGTTTTTCTTCAGCTTGTTGAGAGCAGTGCTGACGAAATAATTTACAAAAAGTAAAGCGTCTGTCAGGTTTCGGGGGCGAAAATGTTACAGGATGTTACAGGTAGCCCGTAGTATTTTCAATTTAAAATCTTTCCAATATAATGTAGACGCCAGCAGGTCAACCTATCCCAAACTGTCAAATTTTCCCAATTGAACATGAACCTTATTCCTTTGTAATAAAGTTGAAAAACTATCAAATAAATTTGACAGATTGGGGTAGCTTGATGTGCTGGCCACTGTACACACGGCTACACATCAAGCTATAAATTTCCAGTTTACGCTGATCTCCCACTGTACGGAAATCCTATACAATGCGAGATTAGCTTATACTGGAAATGTATAGCTTGATGTGTAGCCGTGCGTACTAGTACGTTACGTAAACTTCGCGAACTCGTTCTAGAGCTTCTTTTTGATCGAAGCTTGTGTGTTACTGAACTCCTCCTAAACGGCTGAACCGATTTTATGTTTTTTTTTTTTTTGTGTATGTCATAATGGGTCCCGAGATGGTTTAGATTCACAATTGGACCCAATAGGTGGCGCTGTTCGGGCAGGACAAAATATGAAAGTAATAAATTTTGCATTTATCGGACCAAATTTAAGGAGTCACCAGTCATGGTAAAGTAGAGTTGCTCAATTCAGACACCGGGGTGTGAAACCAGTATCCACAATTCTCTATTTCCGTTGCCACGAGCGTGAAGAAATCACGTTACGTCGAAAAACTATCAGTTTACATGATACAAGATGTGATATGCAAATTAGTGATACAATCGCTACCAGTGACAGTATCAGTTACAGTATAATTAGCGATCGGTATAATTATGAATGTACCGTGTGGTGCCGGACGTTAAAGAATAACACCATCCCATCTCTTCCCGTGGGTGTCGTAGAAGGCCACTAAGGGACTTACTAGAGAATGAGCCGCAGCTTCTATGCATTTTACCACCATACTGCGATTGCCAACCCACCTGCCAAGGGTGGCGATTATGGCAAAACCCCCCTTTTGGGGGATGCTCATGTCCAGCAGTGGATGTCTTTCGGCTGAAATGAAATGAAAATTATGAATATGGTATCATCTTATATACTTGAAAAACATTTAAGGGATTTAACAGGTCATCTTCGGAACTGTGTAGAGGCCTACCAACCAAAAAATCGACAGGCATATCAAAGACAGCCACCGATAAAAGTCAAAATTTTTTTTTTTTAAACATGAATTGTAAAGGTGCCTGAAAACCCTACTTCCCTACTAATATTAAAAATACGAAAGTAACTCTTATCTGTCTGTTTATTAATCCTTCACCCCTAAACCGCTGAATCGATCGTCATGAAATTTGGCAAAGATATAGCCTGGGATATGGAGAAGGATATAGGCTACTTTTTTAACACAATAACCGATATCCACGCGAGCAATGCCGCGGGCAAAAGCTAGTATTCTAAAAACGATTGAATGTTTATAACGACCAAAATAGCGTTTAATAATATTAGGGAGCAGACATGTGAGGTCTACCAACCCTCACTGAGCCCACGTAGTGGATTACAACCTGCTCCCTCTCACATAGAGGAGGCCTGTGTCCCAGCGGTGGGATCATCATAGACTGATTATGATGAAGTGAGTTGATGTGTTCTTCCACGACTCTTCTACGAAACCGTAGTTCAAGTTATGTTACGGAGACAAGTGAGACTACGGAGTGTCATTATTGAATAGTAAGACACCAGCAGGCTTAGCACGAGCACCGATTTGTCGACGGAAGAATAGAAATGACTATTAACTAAATGATGTACAATAGGAGATGATAGGTTTGTTTTCCTATTAATTTTATCACAGTTATGCGTTCTAAACGACTCATGATTTTGTAGATAATCGTATATAGGTACTTTGTAGCCGTCGAGTAGAAAGTTTTTTGTCAGTGTGATTTTGACAGTTTGGGAAGAAATATTCTTCTGAAATAGTCTACATTTATAAGGACCTAGACAAAGATCGTTGGAAACGAAAGACAAAATGACAGATTGTAGAAGGATATCTACGGTGCGATGTCAAAAATGGAGAAACGAAATGTGACTATACATTGAAAAAGCACTGTCTGTGAATGAAAAAAAAATGAAAATGTGTTTATTCACAAAAAAGAGTTCGTATAAGTTACATTTACCTCCGCCAAACTGCATAGCAGTTTGTTGGCAGACGTAGCTCCACTTTTGTAAATGTCTAATTATTAACATAGTTTTTTTTTTATAATTACACTTTTCCACCTAGTTAAAAACTTGCTTTCTGTTGCATTCCTTAAATTTAAAACAAACCTAGTTTTTTTTTTTTTAACTATTCTCTACAGTGAGGCTTTCACAATATACATTAAAGAGGTACTTATGTATTTTTTGTTTTTTTATTTTATGTGTTTTTTTCTTCGTAGTATAAGAAAAAGTCATGCTAATCCTGCAGGTAGGGACGCACCCCGCACAAACATACATAACATTTCTTCCACTTCTTTGACACAATTATCGTGGATGGGTGACCATCTTTACTACCCCGTCAGTCTTACCAAGGGATATCATATCACCCAGTTGGGTTGGGTTATGGAGGTCAGATAAGCAGTCGCGCCATGTAAAATACTGGTATTTAGGTGCATCCAGTTTGACTGGACTTCGACCCAACATAGTTTGAAAAGGCTAAGCAGGTGATGATGATGTTTAAATCTAAATAGATAGTGGTAAATACTACAAAATACATGTCAGTTTATCAATACATAAAGGATTTATAATCTACACGAGGAATACTTCTCAATTTAATTAATTACGGCTGAACGTGCACAGAGAGCCATTCTTAAGGTCTCTCACAGATTAGGAATCCGTTACCCCACTGATATATTATATCGAGAAACGAAAGTGCTTACGGTGCGCCAACTGTTCATTTTATCAGTGCTACTTAAATTCCACAAAACTTCAGTGGCCATAGTGGTGATGGATCAGCGCTCACGTAGAAAACCCAAATGGAACAGATCTTTCTGCAGGCTTAAGTTTGACAATAAGGCTTTCTCATGTACGGGACAATACCTGTACGAAAAAGTTAATAAAAAGCTCAACATCTACTACTTGACGAAGTTTGGGTGCAAAAAACAGGTTCAGGATTGGCTACTTGGTCTTAATTATACTGAAACGGAAAACCTTCTATCTTTCAATTGTTAAAGTTCTTATTATCACGCACACATCTCATCCACATACTCACATCATACATACACTCACACACACTCTCTTCACAGACACACTAACACTCATGACACTGTCATACGTACACTCATCACCGCAAACATACTTTTGGTTTCTTTTTATTAGTTATGGCGAATTATTATTTAGTATTCGTTTTATTGAATTATTATTTAGTATTAGTTTTTGTGAATTATTTAGCCTTAGTTTTAGTGAATTTACTTTGTTATTTAAACCGTTGCTCTTGTATACTTTACCTATCATAATTTCATATAATCTGTCGAAAGAGACTGGATCCTGCGACACAGGGTATCCTAGTGCGGGATCCAGTGTCACACCTATACTGTAACACTTTTTTTTTTATGAGCCAATAAATAAATTGTCTATTCGGACATCTTGAAACCGGAGTCACCGACCGTCTGATATCCACTTTTGTTGCGGAGGGTCCAGGTAGCAAGTTTGTCACATCTCTTTCCTCCCTCCTACTCTCTCTCTTTCCTCTTCTACGTGTTTAAGAACTTAATTTTCAAAAAATGGAGTTAAAGTGAATTGTACTGTAATTTTATATTATACTTTGGAATGCGCTTTCTCTGAATGTCAGGATGGAACCACTCGATTATCTTTCAAAGTGAAGGTATGTGAACATATCTGTCAGAAGTTAGCCGAAAAATCCCAGCGCTCTCATCTTGGATTCGTTTTTTCCTTTAGCGATCGTTATTTCTCCTGACAAAGCTTATTGTGTGTGTGTGTGTGTGTGTGTGTGTGTGTGTGTGTGTGTGTGTGTGTGTGTGTGTGTGTGTGTGTGTGTGTGTGTGTGTGTGTGTGTGTGTGTGTGTGTGTGTGTGTGTGTGTGTGTGTGTGTGTGTGTGTGTGTGTGTGTGTGTGTGTGTGTGTGTGTGTGTGCGTGTGTGTGTATTATTCCCTATGTATTTTTTTGTATGTTATAGTCTGTTGTTTCCGAGCTATTACAGAGAGAGAGGGAGAGAGAACTATCTGTCCCGTATGTTGCACCTGCAATGTTTTGTCTCTGGATCACCCTAAGGTTGACTCGTAGAATATGCCTCAGGCTTTAATTCCGCTTTTGTACAGTATTTTTTTATTTGTTCATGTTTTCAAAAAAAAAAAATCTTAAAAGTTATGTAAAATATTGTTAAGAAATCAGTTGTTCTAACAGTTTTTTTTTTTTTTTTTTAAGAATACGGTCATCAGTGATACGGGTTTATCCAAGTATAGATATCAAACTTTGTGACAGCATATCATTACATACAGCTTACGTTATTTCTAAAATTTATATACCTACATAGTGTTGTTTTTTTTTAAATATTTTTTTTTATTTAATGATAACCTTCCACCAATTAGCTTTGGTGCTGTTTCCCTGTATAGCTTATGGTCACCTGGTTTGTTACTTAGTGGAATTAACAAACAAATGTTTGATTTCCTCTGATTTATGACTTCGTCGTCCTGGCTAGCATCCCCCGAAAACCCGTAATTAATTTCTCAATTCATTTGAAATGCCCTACTTCATTGCACTTTTTACATATTATGTAAGTACCTACCTCGCAAATGTACATTTCAACAACTTTTTATTGCCGCGGCCGCACACCGAACACTTATCTTTCCCGACACTTATAGGTTTTGCAAAATTTTGTCCTTTTACGATCTTGAACACCTGAGCCTACTCCGCGGGGATAGCAGGCGAAACAGAAGCGCCTGCGCATGCGCACCGTACACTCTTTACAACCTCCACCGCCTTGGCCAAAGTCAAGCTGTCCAAGTCCCAAGTGGACAGCTTCTCTCGTTCAGCACCGCTACCATACCCATGACGAATGGATCGCGCAACACTTCTTCCACGTTGCTAAACTCACAACTTGATGTGAGTACTCGCAGTCTTGGAGCCCATTACGTACGTTGGCTGCTTCGATGCTGCGTAGAAATTATGACGTTCACTGAACTTGGACCGTTTGGGGGTGATGTGGTTCTCCAGTAACTTCACCAGTCCTTCATACGATATCTCCTGCACGTCTTTCGGCAGTGCCAAGTCCGCTGTCAGTTTGGCAACTGAATGCTCTTAAAAGTTTTGCTCGCCTCTTGTTTCCTTCTGCATCACTTTTGACATTGGCTGATGAACTTTGATTGGCTGCTTAATTCTACCTTTATATATTTTCGTGTCGTGTGTATTGTGGTCCAAAATTGACAAAACTCCAAAAGGAGCCATTTTTTTTCAATCGATTATTACCGATTCTCGGTAGGCTCGTCACCATGCACTGTTAGTTCTTTTACACATTTTTAAAACACTAGCAGCGCTCCGCGGTTTCACCCACGTAGTTGTCGTTCCCGTGGGAATACGGGGATTAAATACAGCCTATGTCACCCGGGGATAGTGTAGCTTCCCAACAGTGAAATATTTTTTCAAATTGGTTCAGTAGTTTCGGAGCCTATTCATTGCAAACAAACAATCAAATATTTCCTCTTTATAATATTATTATTAGTATAGATAAAAAAAAACTAGTAATTCTTTATGTCAGAGAAATGGTGGCGCAGGGGTAACGGCCGCGACTTACGAGCTGTAAGTCGTAGGTTCGAAACCCAACGAGGCTTCACTTTGTATAAATTATTTCATCACCACTGCTCTCAAAACGGTGAAGGAAAACATCGTGAGAAAACCGGCATGTCCTAGAACCAAATATTCCAAGACATGTTACATCTACGAACCTGTATTGGACCCAAGTGGTGGACCCACCGCCTACTCCTTCTCACTGAGAGGAGACCTGTGTCCCAGCAGTGGGTGTTCCCACTTTGATAATGTTTTGTAGGTTGATTATGCATAAACATAGGGGAAATTGCTCGGATAGCATTATTAATAAACAACTAGACCAGATGGTCATTTTATTAATATTAATATTTTGTTTAATTCAGATGAATTAAACAAAATATTAGTTTGAAACATAAAGTAAATCATTTCAGCAGATTTCAGTGCAATAATATGCGCTATTCAAATACGTTTCCCGTTATCCACGTATTTTAACGAGCTGTACACAAGTTCCAAATGTTTAAAGCATTTGTAAAACTTGATATACAACAGCGAATGCTGCAAACATAAGCTGTGTATCACTTGACAGATGAATCTCTCTTTATGAACTGATTTTGAATCAAAATAGGAATTAATCGGTAGGCACTAACTAACAGCATGTTCAGTGAAGTCAACTACGAAAGTTAATACGAATGACAGTAAAAAATGCAAAAGCATCGAATCATCAGCGTTAAGACGAACGTATATAGCGTCATAACAATGGCCGCAAAATTCCCACATTCATCCGAGATAATATTAAACATTATACGTTTTATTATAAAATTTGTACGCAATCCAGTTTAGTTAGTAACTGTACTAGTTTTTTTAACGGTACATAGTCGGGGCATATGTGGGCGCCTCCGCCGATGTGTGAGCGATCAAGGCCAACCGGTGGGCATATTAGTAAAAAATAATTTATTTCATTGACTTTCATATTATGTGATGTGTTATAACTCGGGTCGTATTTGTTTAGAGTGTCGTCGTTGTAATCACGTTTTATTGAGTTTGCTTTGTATTTTATTTTTGTCATAATTAATAACAATTAATAATATATAAACTGTTCATAGACTAAGCTCCTCTACGGTGCCACAAAGTGGCTGGCACTTTACGGCTCAAGCATAACCATTAAATCGGCGTCAAATATTTTGACTTGCCAATATTTAATAGAATAACTTAAGTAAGGCTGACTCAGTTTAAACCTCTCGGCTTAATTAACGATGATACTGGAGCTGTAGTTCTTAACGCAATAAAAGATATTTGTTATCACAAAATCAGACTATAGCCAGTTAATTTAGTACACAATCCCTTTGCGTAAATAACAAAGATTGAACGATAGGTGTGGCTGTTTTTAATGGTTTACGCTGCAGTTGTTGCCTCCGTTGTTACAGAAGGACATCTTCAAGCACGGCGGTTACATGTAAAGATGATAAAACATACAGACATTAAACCCAGAACCCTGCTATTTAACTTCGCAGTCAGTTTGAAATTCGAACAGGCGACTTCACCCGATCGCCGCCGACAGCGAGCCAATCAAAAGCGCCGATGCACTGGGGCGCAATAAAACTACTCTAATATATGCGTATGCGTCGCGTTGAAGACTTTTATTAGCAATTTAACAAGTGTCGTGGACGAACCACGATTTGATTTATGTACACATAACGTACGTTTTACGTTTATTGTTTCTTGTATATCAAGTTTGGATGCCGATATGTTATTTGAGATTTCGAGGTCGATCGGAATTTGTGGTGATTTTGGACTGCTTTTGAACGACTTTTATGGCCCAAAAAAGGGTAGGCAGTCACATCATGTTAATTTTTGTACTGATGGCTATCATGATCCATATGCCGCACGGTTATTATTAGGTACCCTGCGGGTAGCTATTTATACTCCTAGCTTACAAAGATCAAGGTATACTCTTAGTTCAAATGGTTATGGTATTTATCACCCATTGCATTACAGTAGCTAGATGCTGGATAAACCTCTTGTGGTAAACGTTCTGGCTCTGTGTGGTTTCAACCTATATAAATGTTGTTTGTGTGATATCCTTTGTTGGTGAGGTGCTAAAAGTCTTCGCTCTTAGACCAGCAAAAAATTAATATCAACGAAATCAATATCACGGATTTTTGACAACACGAATACTCTTTTAGTCGCGGTCGGTCAACGCGTCGAACCTAATCAAAACTGTCATGACGGAATGAAAACATACCAACGAGCTTGTCGGTTCATATTGAAGGCGACGAGCGGCTGATGTCAATACCGATTATAGTTGATATCGATGCACGCAATCGGATCTGTCATCGAACATTTAATCGATTAAAAATCAATAAAGGTTATGGTTTTGGCACCTCACTCCGCTCTCGTGTTTTGACTTTGGAATTCTTGTGGCCAGCGTCATCGACAATCTTTAGCTTTCTGCGGACCGTCATAACATCGAGACCATTTTAGAATCACAAAATGCATTCCTTGGTTTGTCAACATTTGGTCATAATTCTTCCATGATCATTGTACCAGAACTTGTTATTTAATCCTGTTTATTAAATTCTTACTTAATGACAGCCAGTAGTTAGTCCCAAATCCCTGAACAAACAAAAACAGAAGCCTATTAATGACTTGAACACTACGGCATAAAAAATTATGTTCTTCCTCAATAGTTTATTTATGTAAATGTCCACTATCAGATAGAATAACTTTATTATATCGTAATATGTCATAATCTAGTCATCGTTGAAAGTATCAGGGTATCAGTTACAAGCCGGAACATCATAATAATTCTCATACTTTATGACGTGAACAGTAACGTCAGCTGGTACATTGACGTGAATTATTGACGACAATTTAAACAGTAAAAAGTGAATATATTAGGAATATAAAAAATAACTTGGCTAATATTGGGAGTGGAAGCGGTGTAAAGAATAAGCGGAGGGCGAGTAGCGATTAAATCGCTCAATACTAAAATTAAATCAACCTAACTTAAACAGAACGGTTCGTGATTGTATACAGCATATGAAATAGTGCACCTACCATTTTTACTAAGTGTGTAGTTAAGTATCTAAACTTTTCAGGGAGATGGTGATTTAGTGGAACTAATTCTAAATTCTGGCAAAGATATTAAGCACAAATAGGTACAATACATAAAGCTAAAACGTGAAATATATCACAATGAATCGTGGGAAACTAAGCAGTTTTCCATACAGATTTGGAAACAAAATTGTCTTCCCACACTAGTAAATACGGCTGCGGATTATTGCAATACTTAGCCAAGGGCTAACATAGCTTGTATAAAACCATACAAATGTCAACGATAAAATCAAGATCAACTCAGCTTGTTTTAGACGAAGCAAGTCTAAGTCATAAAATACCTAAATCAAGCGTTAATTTCTTAGTGCAGACTATACATTTTCCACCCTCTCGATTACCAGTATCCACCAGGAATTTAAATAGTTGATAGACTATTGTACGCCATAGAAAAGTGTCAGAATTGCTCAAACACACAACTAGACTAAGTAGATACGTATGATGGTAAGGCCGATGTCTATTAATGTTACGTCGTATTGGTGAAGGGCGGGCGTTTTAGGGGATTGTCTTATGGAATTTTGACGTTAAAAAAGTGCTGACTCTCAGCCTATTTTGAATAAATGACTTTTCATTTTACGATTTTGTAAAACGTACTTTGGCTAAGTGTTATTCCTGTTAAAATTGCACAACTGTCAAACTAGTGCAAGATAGAGTCGGGAACATGTCTTAGCCAAAGATTAGTAACGCTAATAGATATCGGCTTTTGCTAGCCAGTAAAGTTTACTAAAAACCTAATCATTTTCAACCCCGACTGTTCTCACATACAGTGCAGCGATTAAGCGAGTTCTCGTTCTCTCTAGCCCGCTGCCCGCCGTCACTTGCCCCACGCCGACATCCCGTCGAGATAGACGGTACGTGTTCTAAGGATTCGACCAGATAACGCGAGGTGACCCAGCCCGCTGCCCGTAGGACGTAGGATGTAAAACGTACATCTGATAGAACGACTCGTAGGTGATGTACGCGTGACGGGCCGTTAACGCTACCGACCGGTGACTCACTGGGTGACGACGAATGTTAAGGTATTTCGAAAATGTGGAAAGTAGGAATGGGTCCCTAGTTTGAAGGGACTTGACAATATGTGTCAAAGAAAAATTACACGCGGGCGAAGTCGCCAGCTGAGCCTAGTTATGTTATTATATCTACCTACTGTCTCTCCTTGTATTTGATCTATTTTTACCTATTCAAAGGACAACATTTTTATCAGTGTGCTAACTGTAACTATGAATTTAGCATATCATTCTAGACCCCTAGTGTAGACATTTTTCGTCGGTTATATTTAAAAAATCTGCTGTTTCATAGAAAAGTGCAATACCAACGCGGTCAAAATGTATGGAACAGCAGATTTTTATAACCGACGGAAAAATGTATATGCTAGTGGGTCTAGAATTATAAGCTGAATTCATGGTTACAGTTTGCGCACTGCTTAAAAATTTACCCTACTATCAAAAAAAATCAGCTCCATCTTTTTTTTATTTTTGAGTATGTTAGTATACCCTGTATAACAACACTATTATTCGTAACTTTTTATTTATATTAATTACAGTAGAGAAATGCACCTAAGAATTACACATAAGCTCAAAATTGTTTTAAATTTTTGTTACTTGATGTGATATCATGTGCCAGCTAACAAATATGTAACAATGAATTTTTTTTTTTCAGGCTCCAGCGATGCACAACCAAAAATCTTTCGCTATTTCTTGTGTGTACATATTGTTGTATTTTTTTTGGCTTTTGGTGAGAAATAAATACTCTTTATTATTAATATGATTTCCTTTATTTCAATAAATACTTACATATAAATTACATTTTTAAATATTAGAATATCAAATTTATAAAAACATTGAAAAATATAAAAATAGTAGCCCACCGGTATCGGAAACAGGGTCAAGGCTCCAGAGAGGGGAACCTCCTAACAATGGGAGCCGTGTCCAGGAGTACCGTGTCCGCCCAATCGTTAGTGTTGGTCGAGGCTCTTTGCTAATAAACCATTGGCTGTTATGACTATCGGTACAATGATCGCTGAGTCCACATCCCACATGTCGACAACCTCGCGAACAAAATCAAGATACTTGATTTGTTTATCTTTCGCTGCTTGCACGAGGTTCCCGTCATTCGGGACCGTTATGTCAACGATAATTGCACGCCGCTCTAGTCGATCCACCACCACTATATCAGGCTTATTGGCAACAATAATCCTGTCAGTGATGATGAATCGATCCCAGTACAGTGTGACATGTCCATTTGCTAGAACTGGGCCAGGCACATACCTGTAGTAGGGCACTTCTGATTCCACAAGGCTGTATTTCAGAGCAAGTTGCTGGTGGATAATCCTTGCTACAAGGTTGTGCCTATGCAAGTACTCTTTTATAGACGAGAACGCCCGGAGATTATGTGTCTGATTGATTCTCCTGGACGGTCGCATGCCTGAAAGATGTCAACCATACCATCTTTCACAATAAATCTCCTGTAGTTGTTCGTCATCATAACTTCGTCTATAATTGCACAGACAAAACCTTCGGTTTCCCCAAAAGGTTTAACCAAGGAGAGCGGGGTGAGGCCCTTTGTTCACCGCGACCACATCTCGAAGCATCCCCACGTCGGCTTCTAGGAAATATTCCCTGAGACTGAATATCTCGGGATTGTGGAGGGTCTTAGCGTTTAAGAACCCTCAACCTACACACTTTCAAGGGATATACAGTCTGATTAATATTATTATTATTATTATGTTACACTTCTTGAATGCGGTTAACGAAATAATCCTACTTATATGTTTGGGGTAATTAACGAAATGAATTGTAATTGGAGTTCGCGCTGAGGACATAAATGTTGTAGCACGTACTTTGGTAAAGAGTTATTTATGCTAATATTATAAAGAGGAAAGATTTGATTGTTTGTTTGCATTGAATAGGCTCCGAAACTACTGAACCAATTCGAAGAATTATTTCACTGTGAAAATTTATTTCACTGTTGGGAAGCTACAATATCCCCGGGTACATAGGCTATATTTTATCCCCGTATTCCCGCGGGAACGGGAACTACGCGGGTGAAACCGCGGAGCGCTTCTAGTTCCTTATACTCTGATACAACAGTCTTATATTACAAGTAGTATGAGATAGAGACGGGATGATGAGCACGAATTAAAATAACGTTTATATATCTCAGCCATCGTCTTAAACACTATAAATAAAAGAGAACATGGACTTATAGCAGGGCCAGACAAAGGTGGTGATGTCAGCTGGATCCTTTTGATAAAGACAGGTCCTAAAAATCAGCCTATATCGTTCCCAGTGCCGGGACCCAGGCCTCGTCTCAGGGAGAGGGACCGGGCCGAAATCGACCACGCGCGGACAGTGCGTTTTGGTGGATGTCACATGTCTTCGGAGTTTTGGTTCTAAGTCATGCCGATTTCCTCACGATGTTTTCCTTCACTGTTTGAGAGCAGTGGTGATGAAATAATTTACATAAAGTTAAGCGCCCTTCTGGGTTGGAACCTACGTCCTCCAACTCGTAAGTCATGGTCTTTACTCCTGTTCCACCACTGCTCTGGCTAAGGCCAGGGCCACGTCTGGTCCTACGTTTCCCTAAATAGAGAGAAGTATGGAATATTCCCTGCAGTTCGAAAATACAGGTTTGTAGTAAAATAATAATAACGAAATCAATCTAAGCAGTAGGCTTAGCATAACGATTTTTATTTCTACCCTACTGTAGAATAGAAAACGATTGTCTACATTTTCAACTGTACGACAAAACGCTTGTCTACGGTTCTCGTGCTAAGTGGAACCTATGGCATTTCGATCTGGCCGGATGCACTTACACTAAGCGAAGAAACAGTTTCGTTTTAACGATTTGATTAAAGTAGTAATCGTTCCGGCTGTACACAGAGCGTAAATCTTGAGGCCGGAATAGTCACAAAGAGAGAAGAGAATTTTGGTACTGAAGGTAGAATAATAGTAGGACGCATATGCATATTGAATTTGAAAACAGCCTTTAGTATATAAAATGGGACACATTAAATATATGTGGAGACTCCCTTAATGTATCCCACATTAAGGGAGTTACCACGAATGCACGCACGTTATTTCATTTGAATGTTAAAGTTTAAATCACTGTGTCATAGCCTAAAGTGTCATCACTATAATTATGTCAACCTGTTTTCTTTTTCTTCTTAGTGTATTGGCACCTTGTTATTTTCGTGTAATTAATTTTAATCTCATTGTGCTTTGTTTGTTGTGTTGTGTCTTTTATATGCACCAAATAAACGATTTATCTATCTATCTAATGACAAACCCTTACTTTCAAGGTGATGCAATTTCCATCAATTAATTCAACACCAGTTTTTCGTTTCCACAGAGTACAGGGATTAAATGTCTTACATTTATTATGTTACTGCACATTTTGTTCCCAGTAGGTTAGTTATGATTACATAAAGATGTAAATTTCTACCAACCCATAAAAAAGTATTTTTATGTTAATTTTTTTTCTTTACTATAGAGCTAATAGTAATATTGGATGCTTGCTATTTACTAACAACCAACGAGTCTAGGCATAAACTAAATTGTAGTTACATCTTGCATTTCAGCAACGAAAATTTAACCAACTATACTTAAAAAAGTATCCTACTTTACTAACACAGGGTACATTTAGACATTTTCGTCTAGACGCTACAGTCAAAAATGTCTACATTTTCTGTATCTAGACACACTGAAGTATCTGACAGAAACATTCAAAAAGCCAACCCAACTTTGCGAAGCGTCAAAGACGCAAAATCTCAACACATCGCGACACTTATCCCAAGGTGTCGTGCGAAGCCCACACTAGACGCATATTTTAATGATGTTAGCATGAATAGTGTGCTCAAATTTATGAGTCCCCATAGTTCGTTGGAAAACGATGAATGGCACGCCTTGAGGCATTTAGTCTATAGGATTTAAAAACCACCTTCGCCCTGCTAAATGGGCTTTCAGTGGGAATTATTCGTCTTAGTCATATCTGCCTTTTATTGATACACTGGATTGTGGGAGGTGAAACCTGTCTTGAAATTGTCCTGGATGTTTTTTTCTTATTTGGAATTTATCAAAACAATACCGACCTTGACTTTAGACGTGGTCTAGTGTTTAGCGAAAAACGAGGAGATGTCTTTTGGGCAAAATAGTAGGTAGAACATCACTACAAGAAAGGTGTGAACATACTGATAGGTATAAACACTAAAAAGGGAGAATTACGTTATTACGTGAAGCCTTTCTTACCTTACATAGTACAGTACAGTTACATACATAGTAAATAAAGGATACCACGCTACACAAAAATACCGTCTTAGGGATACAGTCTCATAGTTACACAAATCACAACCATCCTGACTGAGAGTGTCCATACAAATGTGCCAAATAGGGCTCGAAGATGCCTCACCACTGAACCATACAAGTCAACAACTACTTATGGGTAGATTGTTCTGGTTACAGTAGACAGCATCTCCGACATTACTTAGGAAATAGCTGAAGCCATTATGAATCCGCCATTTTCCCGATTCCTGACTCTTTGCCTACACAAGTTCAAGGGCACATACTTAAACCAATGTTAAAATTAAAATAACTTTAAAAACTAAACGGCTTCTGATTATGTAAACTGCCACAAATTATACTTATTCGGCAGCAACATCTAAAGCTCTTTCTTAATCCGCTGATAGCGATCTAAACCTTTAGACCAGAAAATTATCTTAAAACTTCAATTAGAATTTAATTTCTTCATAAGTTTGTTAATTTTAACAAAATGATAATGTAACTTAACTTGTGCTAATATACACCGTTCTAAAATTACAATGGCAGATAGATAGGTTAACTAACTTTTAGATAGTAACTCAGTGTTAACTATTTTATCACCTATCAGTAGGCATAGTTCAATTATTAATAAATTCTGTCAGAGAAATAATTAAAATACATAACGCATTTTGACACCTACCGGAATCGATTCGGGTAACTTATGATGTATTCTATAAATATTGCGATAAAGGCCGGGTCTCAGTAAAGCAGACAGTAGCGGGGGCGGGAAAGTGAACACGACTTATATTTTTACTTGTAAAAGTAATTACTTACGTTATGGTAAGAAATTAATTACTTACCTATTCAGCTAAATGTTTCTTACACTTTCCTTTAATTTTTATTTATAGATATAACATTTATGGTGGATTTAATTTGCAAATAACACAACATCACGCCTATTTTATTTTACCTTGCAAGTCGTCTGTAAGACGATTCGTCGGTGTTTTCTGCTAAATGTATAATTTTTATTTGTTTTTAATTTTAATTTTTATGTTTTCATTTATCATGCGTTTGTTTTCATAATATTATGTCATTTCGTGGACAATAGTGTGGGTTATACGTTTTTACTACTTTAATGTAACAACTTTTTCTGTAAATGTAATCCTATAACTGTTTTTTGTCCCAAATAAATAAAATAAAATAATTAAAATTTCTCGAAGGGTTTGCCATACGTTCCATATATATGGAACTGTCTCCGTATTTGACCATCGCGTCCCGTTTTGCTACGCGTCCCGTAATTGTCCCGTTTTACAATAATTTCGACAAAGCCCCATTGATTTGTCATTACAATTTTAAAACGACATGCGCCCAGTTCTATGATTATAGTTAAAAAGAAAACGATATCATTACGATAGTAAAATGAAGGCCAAAATATGACTGGGCCTTAAAATATACGTGTTAATTAAAGTTAAAAAGTACTATTATTAGAATAAAAACTTTGATTCCGTCCCGTTTTGGTCCCAGAAAGTTATGGCAAGCCTAGGAATAGGCTCCCTATATGAACACCCACATTATGACCATTTTTTTTTTTTTTGTTGTTTCTTGTTGTGTTCATTCATTGACTTCTAATATGAGAGAAAGACGAGGACACCCACTCTCATCGAGAAAATTCAAAGTCAGTTAGTGAGCTATGAGAAACGCTATGAATGAGATCGACTCTGAACGAGGTGTTTTGGCAGACAACTATTTTATTCCACAGAGCCTACAGAATAAGCAAACTGATAGAAGATATACCGGCTGTTTAACTGAAGAATACATATCCGTTGGGGTAGAAGCCGCAGGTTTCTGAGTGGAGACGGGCGGCACAAATGCGTTCCTACGTACAGGAGACCCTACACAGGTGCCAAGAATGGCCAAGGAGTTGTTTTAATCGATGTAAGGCTGCCTTACATCGTCTTTTGGACGAAGGTATCTAAACCGATTTACATACGAAAATTAATACAGAAAAACTACGCTATCCTTCTAGATGAAGTGACGAACTTCACATGGTGGCTGATAACAGCTGCATGAGAGTGGCCAGGACTCGCCATAAATGACGTGCGAGTGGAGAGATCTCCTTATTTGAAAAATAACAAAAATACTGTCACTAAATGAACCCATTTACACCTCGTAACTTCATATGCGCCCCTTATTATTCAGCTATTTTTTAAACTCTCCTAAGATGTCTTTAAGCTTACTACACACTGCATCGCTTACACAGTAGCCCCACCTCCTTCAGAAACACAAACATTGCTTACCACTAAACTATACGACTTGAAATGTAATCATGGACGCATGAATTGGCGCAAAAATAGTTTTAATTAAAACTACTTAACAAAACTAAAGCATGTTCGTTTTTAATTACGCTTTTAAAATCGCTGATCCTGACACGATGTCATGTGTTCCACGTTCAATTTTTCCAGGGTTCCCCGATGAAGGTACAGGGAAGTTTGGTATTAATTCCTACTGCACATGTGGCTTCCCTGGTACCTCATTAACAACTAAGTGAAAGTCTATTAACTGCTCCCAAATTACAATGTTCTTTTTTATTCTCTTTATTTTTTACAATGTCTGATATATTCTCGTCATTATTTGACATTATACATCATTTTTAATATCGATTATTTTTTAGTGATTGTCACGGAAATCATGTCACTTGGTTTAAATAGGTTCATTTTATATAAGTAGATTATTTTATATATTGTGAATGAGAGAACGTTGTAGGCCTTAAAGACTAGATTTGTAGACGATTTTCTATTCTGTAATTCCTCTAAGTATGTACCTGGTACTTATTGACAGGCCTGCACTATCCTCCCATACCTATTATCACGATAATTTGAAAACATTGTAAAAGCCAATTATTTTTAAAAGAGTAATCGTGGAGTTTCTTGCCGGCTCTTCTCCCTATGAAGCGACAATTTGGAACCGTGCACCTAGCTTCTGACATTTCATAAGTGCCCATGCAAGTTTATGTGAAATAAAATATTTTTCAACACACTTGCTCATAAAATGGCTCTAATTTCACCGCAATTAGGCACATAATGACACCTATTATCAAACTGTGACTTTTCATTACTATTATTCACAAGTGAGTTATAGGTTCTTTTTTATACTAATGTACCTATTTTTTTTTGGGTGGGAAATCATCAAATTACTTCTCCCGCTCTGGGTGGAGCAAGAGGGCGTGTCAGACTTTTACTGACTAAAACCCACCCGCGTTCCTTCAGTAGCCCGTATGCCAGGGGCTGTGGTGTCTCTTTCGAACAAACCCGCACCCCTGGCAGGCATCGGCCCTTGCGAGCCCCATCATTTTTGTGCTGACATCTCTTTGAGGCGCGCGTGGAACACAACGCGCCGTCGACCTGGGCTTGGTCCTTACCGGACAGCGAGCTACCCATTACTCGCCGTCCGCAAGCCCATGCCTACGGTGGCCGGAAATCGGCCTGGGATTCCCGACGCCCAGGGAGTCTCCGTATCCTTTAATGTACCTATTGCTTGCTCATTTCATGCAACTTCGTATTTAAATAAATAATTTCAACTAACTTTTGTTTTCTCTGTAATAAAGAAAACGTACCATTTTGTACGTGGCTAAAACCCTATCCGCGAAAATTCAAAAAAAAGAAACCTCATTTGAGCGCGCTCACACCCGTTCCGAATTGGCGTGAGCGCGACGTCTCGCGAATCGTCATAGAAGACGTCATGACGTGCGCCATCTTGCGATAACGCCGACCATGCGTTATACTAATATTACCGTGACCGCTGTCAAAAATGACAGTTGTGCTGTTTTGTTTTGAGTCGCAGTTGTGCATCGAATCTTTAGTTAACTTAGATTTATATGAAATAGTGCTACTATCTAAGAAGAAGAAATGTGTGGTGTACACAAGTTTAATATAGTGAATATATGTGTCAGAATCGTGTTAACTAACTCGGAGCGCAAAATATCGATGTGAGCGCTCACAGCGCTATTTTTCTAATTCGGAATGCGGCCTTAGTCTATGGCCGATCGCCATTAATACATTGCGCGCGCATTGAAAAACTGATTAATTTATTCCCACCATTGGCAAAAAACGATCACAACTCGTTTTCACTGAATTATAGTTATTTATTCATTAAAATGACTACAAGTACTCGTTATGAAGAAAATGATTTATATTGTAGCACCGCCCGGTATAAGATGTGAAGCCCATAACGTTATGGAAAGTTTACTACCTAAAAACTCCAAGGACAAAATGTTTTTTTAGTATTCTTTTCTTCACAAGTGTGTTGAAATACGTCGTATGATACACGTGTGTATTGATGATTACCGTCCTCAGCTCTCTTAAGACCCTCGCCTGACGGCTCGGGTCTCAATGGCGCCTCAGCGGTAATCACCAACTTTACTCACTTGTACCATAACGTACTACTGATTTGATTTTGATTTGAAAATTGTGAGAATTTCGCATAATTTTTCCACGTAGTTTTATACATTGTATTCAGAATTTCGCACTACTATACGGAAGTAAGTAAATTGAACGATACGAGATCGCGTTTTAAAGCAAGTAACGTCCAAAGCTGAGCTACAGAGTTCGTAATTCCCTGTGGACATTGTAGCCAACTTGGGACAGTTAGTTGACTTTGTGTGTTGACTTCGACTAATTGTTGGATCTTAGTCGACTATATTAGTATATTTAGTCAAACGATAGATCGGCGATGTAGTTAGACAAATATGAAACGCGTGTTAATAATTAACACGAAGTCAATCCAAGTTAACCTCTGGTAAACGGGGTGAGGTGACAGACATTAAATATACTATATACGGATCCTCGAGACTGCCACCAAGATCCCCTTCTTATTTAATAACTCTCGCGATGCGAGCACTCATAATTCGCAATGTTGATATAATTATGGCGGCCATAATTATCGTTACGTACGAGATGCATTGCTGTCTCAATAACAAGCAGAGGGAGCACTGTTCTTGTCGCACGGGTAATGCACACTAAATTAACGTAACGCACGTAAATTTTATACAAGTGACAGTTACATGTGTTGTTTTCATAAATGTTTCTTTTGATCATAACTTTAGAACTTTGGTACGGTTTATTTGAGATTTTTTGTGAGCGAAATTGCCCTCGACGTTTTTAAAATGTCTTTAGGAGAAGTGTAATTTTATAACGCAGAATTGCTGAAGCTTGAACAAGTATTCATAGAGTGAGGAAATTAAAGATAGTAGGTAGAAATAGCTACCAAAAGGGTTGGCAATTGTTATCAACTGCGAGCCCTGTTTTCAGAAATACCTTTATGTGGTTGAGGCGATGGCCCAGCGTTCTTATTTGAGACCCAGCCCACTAAACAATGTTACTGTACCTGTTCGTTGACGCTTATGTTGCAACTCGTGATTTTCAGAGGCTTTTTCAACTGTAGGCAGAGACTTTGTCAAGGCGGTGATAAATTAAAATTGTTAAGACTAACCTGAAATAATCATTCTTGCAGAATATATTGCTATCCCTAGCGTAGCATCGTTGTTCCGAATCGAGGGGCATCTTACACTCGCAGCATTTTAGGCATGGGGTATGCCAGCGGCGCTCTAGAGCCAAAAGGTAATATCTGTCGGTGATGCGGCCGCCGCAGCCGGCACAAGCGTCTTCAGGGGGAGGTTGGGGCGTTTCGTCCGGGGGTTCCCGTTTCCGACATGAGGTGCAGTCGCGTGGCGAACCAGGGGAGGCCGCGGGTGCGACAGGGGACAAGTCGCCGCCCCCCTCGTACGCCGATGTTAGGTATCTCTCGCTTTGTTGCTGAAACAAGGATTCTTATGAAAAGGAGTCCGGACATTTCAAGTTTAAGATGGTTAGAATCCGTTTTGAGGTACAAGATGACCAAGACTTAAATGAAAGTTTAGAAATTTCAAGTTGAAAGCTATACAAAACGCCACTAAAATTTTCTCCGAATTTTTCGTATTGTAATCATGCAATTGATTACTATTTTTCTTATGATTTCCCTACATTTTAAATACGTACCTTTATTTTTTGTTCTAAGAGCCTTATCATTCAAAGAATTCGGCAAATCGATATTGTTTTGTTCGAGGCTACGTGAGACGCTGTTGTTATTATAAAATACTGTTCCGTAATAATCGTCTTAACGATTATTACGTAGAAACTTCCTACTTTATATTATATACGAATCAAAAAAAATACTGTGTAGGTACTTAGTGATCACTCATTGATTCAAGACGAACTACAAATCTAAACTAATGATCTTAACGAAAGTCTGCGTGTTTCTGGTTTATAGCTATTTCTGAAGCCGACTTAGCCCTACTTTGTATCGCAAGCCGGGATTATGTTTTCCTTCTAGCAAAAACAGCTCATTAGCTTTTTCTTTACAAATAAGTATATTTTTCATGGCTGTAAAATGTAGTCTACTTACTTAAGCTTAATTAGGTTTTACAAGATTGTAGCAAGTTAAACGTAACTTAACCTGTAACGACAGGCAGTCAGAAGCCTAACCGTCTGGCGTCTAGTCTTACCAAGGGTTGTCGTGTTACGTAGTAAGTGGGTTGTGGAGGTCAGATAGATTGTCGCTGCATGTAAAATAAATAAATACACGCAAATTGCACGTAAATTGGCAGTCAACCCCAACATAGATACGAAAGGGGTAGGCAGATTGATTGAAGATTTTAGCATGTTCATCTAACAAAAGGTGAGACGGCAACAAACGGAACGTAAATACCTACTTGAGAAATTGAGAATAAAACTGAAAATACATTTATGTTTCATTTATAACTTCGCCCATCTCCAATTAAATGTGATCATGAAAACGATCTTTATTACGATTCGTAGACGGGGAATCGACGTACTTTTAAGTTGTGGTCTTTGGTACAAAATTAAATACGCCTCGTCGCCTTGTTTTAATGAGTAAATTAATGCTTATTTATTTATACCCTTGGCTTACAGTAGATGTACCTGCTCGTCTAATAATACGTTGTGTAACATAATAATGAAGAAATTTCTATTCAACGATTTTGTACTCATTCTTGGACCTTCTCGATTCTTATGTGTATATTTTTTTAAGGTTGGGAAATCATCAACTTCTTCCTCTCTGGGTGGAGCAGGAGGACGTGTCAGACTTTTACTGACCAAAACACAACCTTGTTCTCTCAGTTGCCTGTGTGCCAGGAGCCACGGTATGTCTTTCGAACAACCCGCACCCCTGGCAGGCATCGGCCCTTGCGGGCCCCATCAGTTGGTGCTGACATCTCTTTGAGCACGTGGAACACAACGTGCCGTCGACCTCCGTCGATTCTTACGTTTGTTTACGAAGTAAATGTAACAAAACAGCCAAATTCTCCACTCTTATCATAACAATTGTCATCATTCCAGCTGGCCTATCCTTCCCCTAACTTCGCCACATTGACTAGTCCTATGGAGCTCGCTTCCAGCGGATTCCACATATATAAATAAACAAGATGGTCTTCATAACATTACGTACAACTACAACTACTAGTGTGTAGGTCCGTATATAAGTAGGTATCGACATCGCCTACAAGATTAGAGCTAGAATTTCAAGGCCCGTGATAAATATACGTTCAAATATAAATATTAAACAGACTAACAGATATCATACATATTTCATCATAGCATCCGATAATAACAATTATTTATAATATGGTACCTATTCTTATTCCTAAGACATGAGAAACTGAAGAGTTTTTAAACCATACGGTTAAAAACCCGCTCCAAAAAATAGATGAAAATGTGAAGAAACCATGTTCAGGCTGAATTGCAATCGCAATCGCTCACTAATGCGAATTATTTGAAACAACGAAACAAAACACCAACAAATATTGTTTAAGTCCACCTATCGATACCATCCAACATCGCCTACAAGATGAATGATAGTTTGAATAACATTATTTAATTGTAATTGTAAAATCATCGACGAAATTGAGGTTCAAAAATTTTCTTCAATTATCTATAGAAAGACATTTTTAAAGGGATCGTTATATAAGTTGAGTTTTAAAGCACACAGAACATTTAAGGTGCAAGCATTAGCTTGCACCTTAAATGTTCTGTGTGCTTTAAAATGCAAGCAATGTGAGCATTCGATCCACACACGTATGTCCGCCATATTATTTTCTAAAATAGGTGTTTTAATTGCTTTTCGGAATTTAGAGGTTCAAATCTCAACGTGTAGCCTTTTCTGGTACAAATTCCGCAGATGACGGGATTTTTAACCACATGCGGAACCCGCACAAAAGTGTATTGTTATATTGAAGTCTTAGGCCAAGATTGATAAACGTTACCGACTCTCCGATCTTGCACTTCAGCTTGACAGTTTTGCGAAAATGACAGGAAAACGCTTTGCCAAAGTGCATGTTAAGTAAGACTGCTAAGGAAAATTATTCAATCTCGGTCTTATAGCAGTGCATCCTCAGACTGGACGGTAGAAATAAAGAAGAAGCCATCAACACAGTTTCCGTACGACTAATTCATGTAAATGGCGAATTATACACATAACAGTTGCTTAATTGTGTCCATATATTAAACATGCAGTTATGTTCGAGCATAACTCTGAAATGTTATCTAGACACAAGTGTATGTACTGGTTTTAATTCTATTAATGTTCAAGATTGGGCACTACATAAATAGCATTGAATAATGTAGTGCTTTTGTAAACATACTTAGGTCGAAGAAGAACAGCTGTTTTAAAAGTTTTGTAACAAAGTGTGTATTGTTTTAATTACTCCGAAGGCCTTGAACTAAAGGTTGTTACCCTAGAAATCTGATCCTTGCCTCCACTTTTCCGCCCGAAAGGGGTTACACCCTCGCCTGTAAGTTCGAACGAAGAAACGTTTTTACCCGGGTTATTAATGTCATAATATATTTCACTAACATTGACTTTACGAACAAACTCACCGAAGTTCACGTTAGTACCTAGCGTAGTTTGTAATAGCGACTAAAAACCTTTCATGTAGTTTCGCTATCCTGCTTTTTAAGGTGACACTTGTCCACATTTTTTCCATACAAACTTCGGGAGGGTTTTACTCCACTCTCTGACTATGTACATCAAAAATTAAACATGGTATGGTTTTGTCTCGTTATTATTATTGTCTGTACGGAAACGGAATACTAAAATAAAAAGCTATTAAAAAGTTATGAGCCAACAAAGATTCGTTTTTCTTGCTAATTTAACCTAACTTTGAGCGTGTTTAAGTAATAAAAGGAGTGTAAAATCTCGAAAACCAAGACGGTACCGACAAAGTTCAATTAACAATAAGTTCAATAAACTTTATTGGTCATTGATTTATGCTGTGGTTTTTTCATAAAACCTGATCTTCTGAAGGACTTTTCTTAATTTTTTCGCGATTTTTTTGCCAAAAATGCTCCTGCATCTCACTCAATAACGTTGTGCGTGTAGACTAGAGTCTAACTGCTCACCACTGATACTATCTCTGTCGGGTACGAAGCCTGGTGAGACAGCGTGATTTTTAGCCAGGCCCACCAGTGAGTTCGAGCCCGCGCAAAGTGTGCCCTTAATACACGAACGGGTAAATCAGCGCAATCATGGCACATCCGAATAAGCGTAGCAAGACGAAGAAGAGCAAATGAAGAAAGATTGCAATTAGAAATTTTGAGAATGCACAAAAACAAAAAAAAAAACTGCAGTAAGTACAAAATTTCAGTATAGCGATTACAGAACTGAAGAAAAGTATACCGAACGTGTTTTATTTATTTCACTTTATTTGTAAAATTAACAGATGTAATAACATACTGAAGTATACAATTATATAGTTAGAATACAGATACAGTTTCCTCAGAAAAAAATCTTCTATTTTGTACCTAGGTTGTTAACTTCAAAGCAGTGTTCATAATCCGTTGCTAATGTCAGAAACTCAGCCGGCAGAGTTGCATGTGACGGGCGGCTAGAACTTATTTGAGGAAGTCAAGTGCAGGAAAGGAAAAGAGGCACACTTCTCATCCCTTTTTAATAAAATCTTAGTTGTACGATGCATTCTGTTTGACTGGCATACGATGAGTTTAAGCAACAACAAAGGTTGCATTGTGTCTTCTGTTTTTAGACGTTGCAAGAATCTTGTATCGTGTAAATGATGCATTAGATGTTCAGTTAGATACAAATTCTGGGGCCACAGTTTCACTGCGCCGACCGTGATGTTGAAAAAAAAAACAGCGCTCCGTTAAGATACCTATGACTAATAATAGAGGTTTTGCCTTAATCCACTCAGCAGGCTTAGCACGAGCACCGATTTGTCGACGGGAGAATAGACATGACTATTAACTAAATGATGTACAAAAGGAGAAGATAGTTTTTCTATTAATTATCACAGTCATGCGTTCTAAACGAATCATGATTTTGTAGGTAATCGTATATACTTTGTGGCCGTCCAGTAGAAAGTTCGTTGTCAGTGTGATTTTAACAGTTGGGAAGAAATATTCTTGTGAAATAGATTAGACATTTACAACGACATAGACAAAGATCGTTAGAAACGAAAGACAATATCGACGGCGAAGTGCCAATAACTCCTAACTGACATTTTTTGAGAAATTCACTTTTTTATTAGTTTGAATTTAAAGGCGTTATTCGCATGTTTTACTGAAATCTCCTAAGTGTATTTTTAGTTGCAACAGCATTAAATTGAAATGGGGAAATACCTCCCAACTTAACGAACGTGTCTATTTACCAACTACATACCTACCTAACCTACCTACTTACTACACTTATACACTATCATAAAATATACGTTTTTAGAATAATATATAAAGCATACATTATTAATTTATTAATAATCTAAATTAATAAAATGAATTAACAAATTTTTTACTTATCAAGAAATTAAACGTTTTTTTGAGTTTGTGTAAATTTTTGACTTTGTTAGTTAGGTGTTATTGGCACTTCGCCGTCGATATGACAGATTGTAGAAGAATATCTACGGTGCGATGTCAAAACTGGAGAAAAGAAATGTCACTTTGTATTGAAAAAAAAAATACTGTCTATATTATTCATCGTAGAAATAGATAGCGTCATGCTATGGCTGCAGGTTCTTTTTTTTTTTCTTTGGTTGGGAAATCATTAGAATTGTTTACCTAATATGTCTACTTCTAATATAATCTGTATTTTCAATTGCTCGCTGATGTTTGCGAACTAATTGTCATAAGCTGAAAAGTTGTGATAAATTGAAATAGGTGTTTCTATTGATATGGTTTTCACACAAACTTTTTGAGTACCTAGCTCTAATTACGTAACGTAAAAAGTTAAAATTATACAAACCTATTAATGCTTTTGCTCCTATATTTTCACTAGTACGACGAAGCCTAGCTCTGCGGTGAATACTTTTAGTTTGTCTCTCATAAAAGTAGATGTAAGTAAGATCAACGGTTACTTACATCTACTTCTATGAGAGACTTGGCCAACTTGATTATGCTAAATTTTGCAAAGCAATCATTAGCGCCACAATGCCGTCTCCCGCCGCAGCAGAAACCAAATACACCGCATTTTGGGATTTTAGTGTCACATTATTAGCAGAAAAACGGTCACAGCAGACTATCTTTTATTAAGCATCTTTAAGCGTTATTTCAAGATCCACTGTTCAACAAAGCCGCCCGCGGCTTGAAGGTTCACAACACAATAAGAAACAATAACATCAAGAAGAAGAGGAACCAGAAAAGTCACAGTTCTTCGATGTTTTCCTACAAACTGAAGCAAAAAATTTACTTATGTATTATATTTTTGCTAGTCTAGACGAGTATTATCTGCGGGTCAGTGGGTTCAGCGAGTTGAAGTCATTGCTTGTCTTATCACAGTTATCACAAAGATTTAGAGCTAGGCCGGTATTGTCTGCCGGCGTTATGTAACGTAAATATTGATTATATACTGCGTAGATCTTACTTATGTTATTAACATTATATTATTATGATATTGATTTCAATCTCTTTAGACCTTTTTAATTCTACGATGCTAAGATGGGACCGGTCAGAATCCAAACGGTTAAATAATAAACCGGCCAAAATATGTGTCATAAACGGTCGTGTCTTTAATTGCATTGAATAAGTAGCTTGAATGTTTTACCCACCCAAGAAACCGCAAGCTTTACTATATTAGATATAATTTCCACCTTAATACTTGTACCAGTTCCTGAATAAAAAGGTCTAGACATAGGGACATATGAACAAAGTTATCCTATAAATGTTCCTTTTCTTCCTTTTGAGGCGATTTTAGTAATTCTGCAACATTTCCCTTTATATAATTTAATTGTTAGAAACCAGACTGTAGGGGCAGGAGAGGCAAAAGTAAAGTTTAAAGTAAATTTACAAACAAGGTGCAACGAAATAAAAGCTTGTAATTAATAAGTATGTCACAACCAATCTTTACAAAATCCAGTGCAATCCAGGTGAAACCTGTTTGCTGCAAAACTAGTTCCGAATATTATTATTTTTTAACTCAGTCGACCAACCTGTTCAAAATAATTTATCATTTATAGTTTAAAACTAATTTATTCCAACAGTTTATTTAGCAATAAGATTAGTTAAATAAATATTTAGAATTGCTGTTGTGTTTACAAAAAATGTTGAAATGATCGTCGAACCGTGATATTATTTACCTATTAACTAGTTTAGGTTATTTGCTGAATGTAATTATGATAATTTACTATCAGATTTCTTTTTTGCTTTACTTGCATAGGGAAAGATAAGCCACAAGTGTAATAATGTTATTCGCTCATATTTAAAAGTAAAGTTTTAGACGATATTACGATACATTTATCGTTTTCGTATCTGCCGTTTTTTTTTTCCTGCAATCCTTATAGAACTAAGGGTTTATAATGTCTAAGCATCCACTATTTTGTAGCTAGGTTCATAACTTCTTTTGGACATAGCCGTACGCGTACCAAACTGGCAATTAGGCCTACCTACAAATAAAAAAAAACCTGCTAAATTTTTTCCTCCCGATTCCATTTATCGTGTATTTTTATTAAATTTCCAATGCACATCCGAGGATAATTTTTGTTTCCATGTATGGCTCATTTTTGGTAAAATAGTATTCGCTAATCTTTTTCCTCATTCGATTTTACTAAAACGAAATAGTAATAATGGTACGTATATCCTGTCAATACTTTTATCAATATTTTGTTCATGATTATTGTGGATAAAAACAATTGTATTGATGGCTGATTTTTCAAAAGTCAGATAACTCTTAAGTAACTGAACGTCAGAAACCTTTTTATGAAGTTATTTTCAAATTATCTATATATTAATACGTGAAGCAGACATTTTTTACCACATTTTATGAAAATTGCACGAACTGAGAGGTATGAAATTTGGCACAGTTAAAGTTTAGGTATACCAGGAGTGCAGAATGGTAATATTTTATAAAATAATGCATTAGAAATACATTAAATAAAAATAAAAATATATTGTCGAATTTCGACCCCTGTGCGACCACTAGTTTTAAGTAAGCCACTAACTCGTTTTTATGGCTTGAACGTCTGATCGAAACGAACGTTCCGACGGACAACGATGCCTCACAACCCAACGAAATCTCAAACTTAGATTAAATAAACTATCACTAAAAGGCTAGTTAGGTCAAAATAAAATAAAATACTTTCACAAATAATACTCACAACAGCATCACGCCCGTTTTTCCAAAATCGTGTACAATACACTCATATTTAAACAACAAAAAAACACTCGTGGGTCTAGTGTTTCAGAATGATCTACATTATAAATTACACTCAGACTTATAGGCTACCTCTAATTCATGAAACATCAATTTAGGAAAAGCGTTCTTGTACCTACTACAGTAAGTAACATTTTGATATAAACTGACATAGTAATTACCACAAAATGTTTCACTAAACAGGTAGGGAATAGCATTAAAGTGTTCGCTGATATTCGCAGTTTGGTAATAATTTAGGCTATGCAGTAACTAATAGATAGTGCTGATTGACCACAATTACAGTATTTATTCCTTCTCATAGGTTATAGGCCGCTAATCATACTTATATGTAAATCCGAATTATATGTACTTACTAGTATAATGGTGTAGTAATAATCTAGACGATTTTGTTCATATAAAGCCACTGAGGAATTTCACCTTTAAAAACGAACTAGTGTAATTTCAACCACTAGATGGGCGACCCCATCTAGTGGTTGAAATTCGACCATAATTCATTTAAAACTTAATGTATTTGTATCGCATTGTTACAAAAAATATATTCGCTTTCTGCACATCTTCTCCATATAAACTTTGACTGTGCCAAATTTTATACTCCTCCGTCCGCATTATTTTCGTAAAAAGAGGTACAAAGTTTTTGTTTCGCGTATTAATACTGTTATATAGATAATGAAATGACTACTGTAACGAATCATGACGAATGAATTACACTGTTTTTCGGGCACTCGCAGGAACATCTGAAATACTTCAGATTCGAAGTCAAAGAGAAATAATGATGAGTTTTAAAACCATTTAAATAGGAACGACAAAACCTTACTCGTAAATAAATGAATGAAATATTTCATTTTAAAATGATATCGGGTTTATGAGTACCTATATAACTTAGTACCTAATTATTTTGTTTAAATTAGTATTTCATTATAAAATTAGATCTGGTTTGTGAGTATTTAGCATAATAATTATTTTGTCATTAAAAACGAGGCAAAAGGAGTATGTGAGCATTGTGGCGTTCTATAGTTTCCGCCTACCCCCTTAAGAAGAAGACGTGAGTTTATGTAGGTAATTATTATTATTATATACATCATTTCATTTTATATACTTGGCCGAACTAACAATGATACATAAGTATCATGTAGATCCCTTCATGAACAGGCCATCACCGTTCCATCGTTGAAGTACGAAATAATTATATCAACAGTGCAATGGACAATCATTCTGACCGTCTGCAAAATGACACAATTTATTAATCATTTACTTACGTAGAGCAGATAATATTAATACTAAACTTCAATATAATTTCAGCCTCTATTTTTCAGGCCACAAAAACTTAAAGTTAGGTCTAAAATGATGACCATTCAGAGACATTATAAAAAAACAATCAAGGCATAGCATTTGTCTAGGTTTTCAATCTATCATACCAACGAATTATTATTCCTAGTAATATATTATACATTCTATTACATTATCCTGTAACTGAATAACTTATACGAAACCAGTTAGGCCTTTTGCACCACGCGATAAAAGTACCTATGCTAATTGTAGTATAGTCTAGTTTTAAAAGGGCCATTACAATCTTGAAATGTAAGGCACATAAGAAGCAAAACTCCCTAATCTAAATATCACTAAATCAGCAACATATTTTCCAAGGCTAGAAAAAGTGTGCACTAGAACCAATATTGATAATGCGCTAGTAATCAAAGTATTATAATTATAATGTAATACTTGTTCAAATCGATTACAACTACATAATATACCTCCTGACGAAACTCATCTAACCCCACCAGTAATTAACCATAATTATAGTAATAGTAATCTTTGTAATTTACACATTAAGTGGGTTACGGCTTTAAACTAATATAATTGCGCTTTATAAGCAGTCGCTAGCCACCCACAATTAAATACTGTATTATTTTAGGATTTCAATTCCAGATTTAAGAATTCAAGACTGCAGTCTTGGATTCTTAACTCTTTACTCTTAAGCATAATCATACCATAATCAGCCTATAATGTTCCCACTGCTGGGACACAGGCCACTCAGGAGTTGGAGTGGGCCGTAATTAACCACGCGGGCCCAGGACAGGGTTAGTAGATGCCACAAATCTTTGATTTTATGCTTCCCTCACGATATTTTCCTTCACCGTTTTGAGAACAGTGGTGATGAAATTATTTACACAAAGTAAAGGGTCTGTCTCGGTTCGATCCTTCGAGCTAAAACTTGGAAGTGGGGCCCGATACCACTGAGCCAGCACTACTCTACTTAATATAAATACTAAAGCAGCAGTAATTTTGTAGAAGGTATATTCACTCGTAAATGTCTTCATGATTCCTCGTCACTTATATTTGCATGAACGATATGGGAAGAGCTTTTGCCCTTATACATTAGAAGCCGGATAAGTAGGCATTAGGGCTGACTAACTTGGATCCTTGTTTGTACTTCTATACACTTTCTCTGAGAATATCATCATCATTTGCATCTACTTTGACTGCACTGACACACGACTGCCCATTATTTTTTGTCGCATTCACTTCTAAAATATTGTCACATTTGCGGAATGGTTCACTTCCACGGTTTATCCGTTTCTGCAGTCTTGTCCAGTGCTGCGGTCTCGTTCATTTCTTCGATCTTGCACGTTTTCGGTTCCCCCTACATACTTCTTTGATTTTGTTCAATTATATTGCAATAATTCTACGCTCGTTGTTTGTATAGTCACCATGACACCATATTGTCATTAACATTAACTGTGTATCGTAAGAATTAACTAGCCTTTCGGCAATGAGTTCCATTTCAACTATGAAATAATTAATTCAAACTTTGAAAATATTTATCTAAAGTTAAAAAAAACGAATAAGAAGATACACCAGTTTAAACAGTTATTTATACCTATCAGTGGTTTTAAAGTAACATTAGATACCACTACTAATGTTAATATAACCCCACTCATCTATCAGACCTAAATCTAATAGGTCTTTACCTATGAAATTGCCGTTTTGTATGAAAAAATTTAAACGAATTTTTTTCATGAATTTTTTATTTGTATTAATCGAAGTAATCACCCATGCAATCAATGCATCTTTGCCATCGCAGTGGCAGTTTATTGATGCCCTTCTTAAAGAAATCAGCTGGACGGGAGGCAACAAATTCTTCAAAGGCATTTTGTACTGCCTCTCGGGTATTAAATTTTTTTCCCGCCAAGAAGTTATCCAAATTCTGGAAAAAGTAGTAGTCTGTAGGCGCAAGGTCTGGTGAGTAGGGCGGATGACGGAGAGCTTCCAACCCCAGTTCTTGCAACTTGGAGACCGTCTGCTGTGCAGTATGAGGTCGCGCGTTGTCGTGCAGGAGCAGCGGAGACGAGCGATTGACCAATGCTGGTTGGAGATGCGCCAGCTTCTCCATCATTGTGTTCAGTTCTTCACAGTACACATCTGCAGTAATGCTCACCCCGTTTGGTAAGAAGCTGTGATGAATCACACCGGCGCTAGACCACCAAACAGTGACCATCACTTTTCTAGGGGTAAGTTTTCGTTTAGGGCATTGTTTAGGTGCTGAACCAGGATCCAACCAACTTGCTGAGCGCTTACGGTTATCAAACAGAATCCATTTTTCATCGCAGGTAACAATGCGGTTCAAAATTCCTTCATTTGTGTGTCTGTTGAGCAGTGCAAGGCACGTCTCGACGCGTACTTCGCGCTGGCGATCATTGAGTTCGTGGGGCACCCATTTGTCAAGCTTTTTTACCTTGCCAATTTGACGCAAATGGACCAATATTGTTTTGACGCTAACGTCGAAAGCTGCTGCTAATTCAGCCGTAGATTGTGTATCATCAGCTTCCACAATCGCCTTTAATTCGTCATTGTCGACCAAAGTCTTCGGACGACCGCGAGGTTCATTTTTCAGGTCGAAATTTCCAGAACGGAAGCGAGCAAACCAATAACAGGTGGTGCGTTGGTTTGTAGTGTTAGCTCCGTAAACGTCGTTGATGTTGCGTGCCGCTTGTGCCGCGTTGCTGCCACGACGGTACTCATATTCCATAATTACTCGAATTTTTAACGTATCCATGATGACGAAAAAGATTGAAATGCGATGAAAATGTAACACTAATCGATAAAGAAATGACTACTTTTAGAAAAAAAAATCCATGTTTTTAAAATAAAATTAATTTGAAATTAGAATTCTTAGCCAAACAAAAATTATTTTGATTTGAAATGGCCAGTACTGCAGAACGGCAATTTCATAGGTAAAGACCTAATATTTCGTTATCTTACATATATGTACATAAACAGATGTTCTTGTAGACTAGGTATATTCAATTGACAGAAACGTATTATGCAGTGAAGCAATGAACTAGATAATTCTGACTTTGACTGGCTTTGAACCTTCAGATCTATGAGTTTAGTACAATAGACGTACAAATAGCTCGGTTGGCTTCGGTACAGAAATGTATATCATATAGTTATCGTATGAAAATTAGGAATAAGGTTCGACGATTGGAATCTGTTTGGCACTGCTTGCAAATAGTGAAAAATCTCTCACTGGCTTACAGTTCTACTGGAACCAGTTCAGATTGGATTTGTCTTATCAGATTTGCTGAAAGGCAATTCAGAAATATGGGGGACCTTTGCTTAGCAGTAGAAAGAAAAAAAAAACATTAAATTAAAAAATAAAAACTTATATCTATTGACTGCAGATACAACAGATAACCTAAGTACAAACAGTGGATGTAATCTATTGGACTTGTCTTTAATCCAGCGCAACTGCGCAAGCCAACATGCGCCGGCGCAGGCCGTTTAGTTGGGAGCTCAACTTTTAGTTTTGACTTTCAATATTTACCTGTTCAATTTTTTTACACCTTTTTTTGAAACATTATTTAAACTTAGTCATATATGAATATAATGTAATACATACAAAGATAAGATTTATCTTTTGTTTTGTTGAAATACTACGAATATTTGATTTTCCGTCTCTACATTTTTTTTTTAATCATAACTTTAAAAATTAATAATTCCGTTGATTATTTATTTGTATTGTTATTTAAATGTTAGTATTCAATTAAAACATGATTGTATATGTTTGTCGCTGCGGTTAAACTGTTTAAATATTATTTAGGTACCTAATATAGGCGGTACAGTCACCAAAACGTTTGGTTAATTACCTCTATATCTATCCAAATTACCTGTACCTACATATAGTATGGTACATAGTAACCAAATCTAAACAGAGCGAGTATACACTTTAGGAAAAGTCTTTATTTTTCCGGAAATACCTAACAGTTTTCCGGGTTTATATTACTGAATGTAGGTACTCAGGCTCCTTTTTAACGATTTGCTTTCCTTAAATGGACCTAAATTCCAATGTCGATATCACAAAACATTGGGCATTTTATTAAAATACTTTTTTTCGTATATTGATGTCTATTTGCGTCTTATTTGTACAGAGTAAACAATTTTTCTAACTTTCTGTGATAAATAGTTTTGAATAATTGATTGTTTTTTTTTTTTCAATCAATGTAAAATATACCTACCTAAACATAAAAATTATAAATAGAAACTGTCAATTAGATAAAATTTGTTGTAGATTTGACGTGAAGTTTTCTTTCAAACCTTTATAGGTAACAACTTACTTATTGTTGAATAAACAGTTACTGCCTACATACGTTCTATTGCTCATCTAGTACCCAAATTAGTGGCTCCTACTGTTTATTATTTATCTTTGGAATAAGTATGCTCCAAGATAGCTTCCCATTAACACTATGTGCTACGTCGAACTTGTTTATTATCAACTAATAAAGAAATATCAAAAGCTTTTTTTTACTAGGCTATTTTGAACGTCATAATTTTATAAAAAGAAATTCACCACCATAAATTACAAAAACAAACAGAACTAAATAAAAGCCTCCAGGCATAAAGGCTAATGGCATAATGCTTGATTATGTCCGAATACCTGAAACTCGGAAGTCATAAATGATAAAGCAGGACCATCGTATTAAAATTAAATAAAAACTGTTAATTACTAATAACAAAACCATGGTCAGCAAGACGACCAGTATCTACAAGCAGCACACTCTCATGAACATATACAAAAGATCAGCCATATTTGAGAGGAGGCAACCCGACCCCCGACGGTGCCGCAAGAGCATGAGGAAGTTGATGCCGGTTGCTCAGGCAAGAACGATATGATCAATTGTAGAGTTCGATAGTTAATCACATATTGCAATAAACTTATTCAAAAACATTGTTATAAAAAGATTATCTCAATTATTAATCAAAATAAAATTAAGATAAATTGACATAAGCAGTCAAATAAAATCAACAATCATATGAACTCATATAACTTGTCATTAGGTTAACTAATCCTGAAAAAAGAAAATAAACATTGTCTTGAGCAATAAGGCTAGACGCTACGTGATAGTCAGGGACCCTTTTCCTAAATCAGGGTAGTTTATTATGAGAAAGAGAGAAAGGGATTATATTAATAGGAACCCTTCCTATTAATAAAACGCATCACCTAAATATCGGGCCCTAAATATCGTGTAGTATAAAATAATAGGGGCTTTAACCACAGTGACCAACTATTCTCACCGTTAAGTAATAATTGATAGAATAGTATGTTTCTGAACAAAGCTTTCAGTTTACTTTGCCTTTAAACCCATAAAAAATCTAGCTAATAAGAGGGAAGCTTGTTATATAAAGGTTATACCAAGCCCAACAAATGAATTATAAACCATATGAAGTCGCTGAAAGGCAACACATAGTGTTGTGAATATCTGTTTTAGTGCATAAGTGCAATTGCCTAATATGTAAGATGTTGGCGAAGACGAATTATGAATGATGATCTAGCTGGTAAATTGCTCATACAGCTCGTTTTGAAGAACAAATATATTTCCAATATCAGCGGCTTTACCCCACAGCAGAATGGCGTAGGACATAAAGCTATAAAAATTAATAAAATAGACTAACAGAGTCAACCGAGTATCAACGTCAGTCATTAATACGTTCCTGACAGCGCGTGCGTCCGAATTGAGCTTAATTTTTTTTTAATTTACCATGTTGCAGGTCAACTTAGAAGATTGTCGGCTGCTAAAGCAGGTTTGCTTGTAGCTGCCTCAATAAAGGCTTTAAGGCCAAGGCTTAAAAGTTTAAAAACTAAGCGACTACAGGCTAAGGACCCCTGTGGGGTACAGCCCTCGGTTTAGGGCGTCGCTAGTCGCGGAGTTTCATGCCGTGTTCATATGTCATTGAAGTTTGGCATATACCTACAGTTATGCCCAGAAACACTGTCGAGTCATTTTGCTAGTTTTAAAGATAACGATAGTTTTAATGATAGATTTAAAGGAAGTTTAGTTACTGGGTAATATGATACCCGTTGGTAAGGCTGATTGCCAGATAATATCTGCTGTAGGATTTCGAAAGACTGTCAAAGACACATAAATGACAGCCGGGACCAAAGAGTTAACGTGCTTTTCGAGGCATGGAGGGGTCTTGGTATGTAAAGATGGTCACCAATCCACGAACCAACAACCGCGGCAAGTCTTACTTAGGTTTATGATATTCTTTTGCGCAACAAACATGTAAGTCTGCGTATGCGCATATTTTAGATTTTGAAACAAATGTTATATGTACCTACTTACTCTGTTATATTACTATAGAATAACAGAGTGAAACAACCTGCTTAAGAAGAAGCACGGTCATATTAATTTTTATAGGTAGTAGCATAAAATTACGACTGTTATAAAAATATCGGTTGATCTTTAACATTATGGTGTTTTTCATAGGAAATTTATCAACTGTTAATAATCATATAACAAAGCGAAATTGTACATTTAAGTTATTTAAATATTATTCAAATACATTATATGCAGAATATATGCAACATACAGTGCATTGAAAACAGTGCAATGCCTAGAAGGAAGACCTGCGCTTGCGCATATGTACTTAGTACCCCGCTTCAAGACCAGGGGATCACTATCCCGCCATTGTTAGTGCAAAAATAAATAATATTACTACCTACAAATAATAAATTATACATAATTTATTTATAATGCATAGTACATAGGTACTTGGAATAAATGAAGATTGCTTCTTCGGTCTGTAGGCCAACAAGTCAACAGTATAAACTATTTCTGAATGATTATATAATTTTTATAAAGCCCGTATATTCGATAATAATTTATAAATAATACGACATTTCTAATTGAAATCTGACTGAGTTCGTAGGTAACCTATATTAGTTAATGCTGGTACCTATACAATATACATGTTGATGTAAATAAAATGTAATTATGTAAATATGTAGGTTTTGGTCAGTGTACAGTTTTAGATCCGTTCTTATGCAAAATCCTAAAGAAAATATGATACCTATTTTACTTATTTTATACACCTTTTGTTTATTCTAGAGATAACAAAACATTCTTATAAAGATGCGGTTTTATTATGAGTGTCTATAATATTCGCCGTTTATCCAATACGGGGCATTTAGTGTTATGTATATTGATTTTAAAAACCTTTGACATCATTATTTTTCTTTCGGTTTGTAGATAGTATTTCTATTTAAAGGAATTATCTTATAATAATTATAAATAATGAAAGATACTTCATGGAATCCAAATTATATACTTAGTGGTAGTAAATAGTATATTCCTAACAGGTACTTGTAACAAACTTCAATCAACGCATCCAGGCTTTCGGTAAATGTGAATGTTTGTAATTAAACATACCCGTTTACAAAACATTCAGTGTAGTTTCAAATTGAAAGAGGCATTTTATAAAAAAAAGGAGTGGCCTACAATTTTATTGTACACCATGAATAACATTTGTAACCTCATTCTTATAACATAAATAACCTAAATTTGAAGTAAATAAAGTTAAAAAATAAACTTTTAAGTATACCTATTAAGAAAACTTAAAAAAAAAGTTACTATAAAGTGAGCGTCGTACCCAGTGCATCGTTCCCCTCTCCTCGTATACTCCCATCTGGGGTTCAATTTTTTCGTTTGCTATTTTCGAATGTATGGGCCTCTGCCCCACAACACTGCAGCACTCACTCGCGATACATGCGTGCGATCTTTGTCGCTGCCGATGCGCAACTAACTCAAGCATTTTGTGCCCCACCAGTGAAGGTGGGCCCGATCACCGCCCAAAGCAACGCCCCTCCCCACCAAGATATTTTTTTTTCCAAATCTGTTTACGAAATTTTTTCTGCCGCTTAAAGCATTTCGGCGCAATAAATGGTTGCAATTTTTTTCATTCGGTCATTTGTACCGAAAAAATTTATAGCTACGTTGATATAATAAAATTATCATATTGTTTGGATAGTTTTATGGCCGATGATTTTATGGTTTATTTTTTTTAAATTCATTAGATATTTTAATCGTAAGCGCTACGTCGTGAATAAGACTGTACAGTAGCTACAATAATTATTTTAGTGTTGTAAGTACATTAAAATTTTATGTTTGAAATCAGTCCGTGACTTTTAATTTCAAAAAAGTTGATAGCAATCATAAGTCTCACAATCAAATAATAATTTGTTAAAAAAACGATAAAAATTATTTAGTAGGTATCATAGAACTCAGCGGGTATTATGTAAAACATATGAGTTGGAAAACGTATCCCAAAAAACACTTCATTTTTAGTGTTTATGGTAAGTAAGTTTAGTATTTAGTGAAATTATGAGCAAATGTAAGGATCGTAGTAGGTAGCGTTCTTTAGATTCTGCCCACCCCATGGAAAGAAGGCGTGAGTTTAAGTAAATGAAAACAAAATGTCGTACAGTGAATTTTTATCGAAACCATACTTTAGTAAGGTACACTACTTATTTAAGGAAAGCTGTTTTTACATTTTACCTCGTCAACCAATTTTTGCTCACATAATTAAGAATTTTTATTAAACTATGTTTATAGTTAAATACATAATTAAGGAAAATCGACGGTTAATTTCAGCTGTAGTCTCGCGCTTTACTCTTCTCGACTGCATATCGTACGGCCTGAAAGAAGAAAGAATAATAATTATATTATTAAATAATATCTTGTTAACTAGATTTTATATTTATATTGAATTAAATTATCAGATTTTGACGCCCACAATAGAAAATCTTCCAAGTAACAAGTCAATGCAGCGCCATCTATGATTTTAGACAGAAGTTAACATCGTTTCATGACCTTAGAATGAGGGTCTTGCTTGCAAGGCGCTCTCCTCATAAAACAGGGCAATGATGAAAGCCTTCGGTAAATCTGGTAATTAATAGGAAAAGAGATGACAAGCAGACATTATATCATACAGCAACCTTCGTAGCTGCTCTAGAATATATTCTGCAGCCGCCTACAAGCGTATTTTGATAATAAAAACCCCAAAAACAAACTCGACTAAAATACGTAAGGAAATGATTTGAGTTGGTCTCAATAGCTTTTCCTACCTTGCGTAGGTAGTACGGTGTAGCTTAGGATTATTTTTGTACTTGGGAAAACGCTGGGAAGATGAAAGCAATAGGTAGTTATTTTTTCATGTCTTATTGATACCTACAAAAGAGCGATTAAATTATACAATTTTCAAAAAAATCGTTTCCCACTGAATTAGTGAGCGCATTTCACATTTATCTACAAACAATATTTTTTTACTGTAAAAATACTTAACTAAAAATTAACCTTCAAGTGCTTCATATAAGTATTATTATACCTTGACTGTACATAGTCTACGTAAACCTAACACATTTAAGTAAGTAGCTATTAATAAACTCCTTTGTATCTCAAGAGCCCAGTTTATAACATCTAGGTACTTAACGTTCGTAGGTAAAAGTTTATTCTTTATCCTTTCAGCCTATTTACACACGACCTTCAGAAAGTATCGAGAGTATCAACAATCCTATACTTACCTAATACACTACCTTGAAAATAAAAACAAATATTTTTCTTCATAAATATTCTCTTTTATGAAAGCCTACGAATACCTAATTCTGATAAAAATAGATGCGGGGGCGACACAGAAACTGACCTTATTTCGTATCTCGGTTATGCTTTCGAATAAGTCGCTTTCGAAAGACTCCCAACAAAAAAATAGGTAGGTACTAAATACGGGACCGGAACAAAAAGGATTTTTTTTGGATTGTAAATTACTGTCAAGTAGGTAAATATTAAAAAAAAAAACTCAATATGACTGATATCAAAACTCTTTCCACCATCTGGAGATGGTCCATATCACTGTAAATACCTACCTATATCCTATACCGTCTATTCTGTTCTAAAAATACACAATACAGCCAACAATGTCTTCGCAAAATAATACGATCCTATATTCCGAGAAAGGTTCCCCGTAACCCTTTTTTAGATTACATTATGTGTGTACCCCCTAGGAATGCTACCGGGATTAAAAGTATCCTATTTGTTAATCTAGGTTATACTTATAAACCATCTTTGTGGTCATTTTATAAAATAATACGCGGAAATGCTGAATAAAAAGCTGATACCGGATGTGAGCAAGAACTCTACTGCTCCAATTTTGTATAGTTTTTTTTTTTTTTTTTTTCTCTTTGACATTCGATTATTGTTATATACACTTTGACATTTGATTATTATTATATACACTTTGACATGAATATTTACTTTGAGAAGTATAATATTATTTTGTTTTAATTATTGTGAATGTGAGGACTATGTGGTATTTTTGTTTTTGTGTTTCATTTCTTTCTCAGTTCATTTTTAAAGTTAATCTGGCAGTTTCAGTACTTTATGTGGCCTACCCTAATGTCCTTTCTTTGGTATTGTTCGTCAAATCGTTGAGCTCCTCAAGTTCTGAGTATGATTACTGACACATGCGTGCACTGAATGGACAGGTCCACTCAATCTGTGTGGTTTCTTTCCTCAAAAGACCATTTCAGACACCAATCCACATGGTCTTCACATGATCTGACCAAGATTATGTCTGGACTTTAAAAGAGACTGTGACCTCTGAGTTTGTTTCGGCCTTTCTTCTCAGAGTAGTCAGGAAACGCCGACCTCACCTAGTTTAAAAAAATATGATTGACGTGTAAAAGTGTTTGTACAAACCTACTTACAGAAATAAAATCATTTATCATTTATCTAAGCGACAAGTACATATCTTCATGCCTGAGTTGCCCAAGAAACTAGAGTCGACTCCGGCTAGTAGAACAGAAAGCTTATTATCACAAACCTCGTATAAAAGCCTGAAATATGACGCAACAATAAAAAAGTAAACTTTATCCAAATGCGTTTAGCTGTTTTTGCGTGATCAACAAGTAACAAACATCTTAACATCCAAACATACAACTTTCGCATTTATAATACTAGCTGATGCCCGCTACTTCGCCCGCGTGGATGTCAGTTATCGCGACCAAAAGTAATCATAGAATTTTGATCCCGTTCCCCTTCCAACCTTCTATACTTTCAAGTCAGTTTAGAAAAATAACATAAATGATTCCATCTTTAATATTTACCTAGATAAGTTTATGCCTCGTTTTCTAAACCAATAAACGAATAAGATCTTTCATAAAAACTATATGCCCCTTTTCACCCTCACAGGGGTTAAATTTTTTAAAGGTCTTTTGTTTCTTTTAAATTATTTAACTTAAAGGTTATTTATACCAATTTTCGAGTTAATTAAGACACTCAGTAAAATCATCTCTTGTAGGAAAACCTTGATACACGTTATTCTTTATTTTTGTTTTAGATATTAATACTGAGTTTCGAATTAATCAGACTGCGCGTTAAAATTCTTCCATATAAACTTTGACACCGCCCAATTCCCCTTTAGGGGGTAGTTTAGAAAAACAATAAATGAACAACTTTATAATTTACTTAGATAAGTATTTGTGCCAAGTTTCAAGTTTATAAACTCAAGGAATAAGATTTTTCATACAAATAAAATCGCCCCTTTTCGACCCCTTAAAGATCGAATTTCTAAAAACCCCTTCTTAGTGCTCCCCAACATTACAAAAGGAGGCCGTGTGCAAAATTTCACGTTCCTAGTCCTAGTAGTTTCGGCTGTGCGTTGATTTGTCAGTCAGTCAGTTTCTCCTTTTATATATATATAGAAGATAGATAAGTAAGACATAAAATACACATCCTACCAATAGTATAAATGTGAAAGTTTCTTATTCTCGTATTCTTATTAGCATCAAACTAGATAAGCAGAAACTATGGCAATGGAACATAGGATGGGTGATTAGTGTGATTACGCCGTCACACTAGAAGCTATAATATAAATTATAGCTACGTATGTTACGGATGTTAAAGCGGCTGAGTTTATGAAAAATATTACCAAAAACTATACGAGGTAGGTAGTGAAAAATGTTTTTAACCCACAACATTTCCAACAAGACTTTTTAGTAAAATCTCATATAACTACAGCTGGGTATGTTTACTAGTAGCCAAGGGCTTCCATCATCAAACTAGCTCGACATATTTGTATCGTCAACGGAACACACATCATTACACACTTACCCCACGACAGGCAAATACTGTTTTTTCGACGCAGCGGCCGAGACTCATTCGCGCTATAGGTACTACATTAGATACTATTCTTAACGCTCGGTTCAACACCGAGAGTTGCAAATCCAGTGCGCGATTTTATTGCCTCCATCTGAACATCGACTTACATTTGCAAGTTTCAAATCACCACACGCGACCACCAAAAAAATTAGCTATTTGGTTTCCTAGATTTTCTTACAAAAATACGCCATAGGGGCGACCTAATCTCATCATTATCTGCCTAGCGTTTTCCCAACTATGTTGGAGTTGGCTTCAAGTCTAACCGGATGCAGCTGAATACCAGTATTTTACATGAAGCGACTTTCTATCTGACCTCTACAACCCAGTAATAGGGTAAAACGACAAGCCTAGGTAAGACTGGTTATCAGACTTTCGGGCTTTTGACGACCCTGTAACGACTTTCAAAGACCCACAAATGATAGCCTCTAACGGCTTAACGTGCTTTTCGAGGCACGGAGGGGTCTTGGTATAGTTGTCACCCATCCACAGACCAACCGCGTCAAGCGTTGCTTGACCTGATCGATCGACCCGTGTGGCTAATAAATACTTAGCCACAAGCCCCCAATAGTTCTGTATAAATGTAATTGAATAAGCTGCTATGCCAGTAACGGTATTGGTATAGCAGCTTATTCAATTATATACAGACCTAATGTCGTCATCGGCCGTGCTGTAACGGTACCTACTGCACGGCCGATGACGACATTAGGTACCTTTCCTTATAATAAGTCCCGTCCTTATTGTAAATTCACCCTTTCAAAGGATCGCTGGGATGAAAGAATATTTTAATAGCCAGAATCCTTACACTAATGGCCGCATATTTATAGTGTAAGGATTCTGACGTAGATCTGTGATAAACTGAAACCAATACAAAATAGAATTTCTATCTTCGTCTTTGTCATTCTGCAAGAAGGTTATAAAACTGGAAGTGAAATAAACAATTTTGTTCTAGGTATTTGAATTAGTTTGAAATACCTATATTTTTTGTTTTTCGTTGTTGTTGGTCTGATTTACTGTCAAATTTTGGTTGGTATGCGCTCCTGCACTACAGTCTATAAAAAAAGTCTAAATTTCCCCTTCGAAGTGCTTAAATTACTATTTTTTTTCATAACCGAATCATATTAGGTGATAATCCCCCTTAATTATAAACGTTGGTTAAAGTTAAGAGATGTTTAAACGTCAAAAATCATTACCGCCGTTCTGAAGAACATCACCAATAAAGTCATTATGTCCTCCTAAGGGGTCCTCTCCCGGCTCGGGCATTTCCACTCATTTCTGTCTTGCAAATACTTTTTGATAGCCGCCCTTCATTAATCCTCTCAACATGACCAAACCATCTAAGCAATACACTTTTCAATTTTTCTCTCTACATCTTCTTTTAAACCACACCGTTGTCTTATCACATCATTCTTCGGCCTATCATTAACAGTCACACCATACATGCTTCCTTCGCAGGGAACGCACATCACACACGAATACATTCTGTTTTCTTTCAACCACTATAACCTTCGTCTTATTCATATTCATCCTCTTCAACTTTTAGATACGCTTCATCAATTACAGTTACCATATCTTGCAACCGTTCCGCTGATGATGCAAGTAGAATTTCACCACCTGCTTAGAGAAGACAACTCATTCATTGTTGATCCAGACTCACCCTCTTTACAATCTGTCTGTCTGAATCCATGTACAAATTGGACAACCGTGGTTACGCTACACAACTCCGCCTAACACCTCTCAAGATGCAGGAACAGTTCGAGAATGTCCCATTTACCCTAACACAAGCACATTCTTGTGTAAAGATTACAGTGCCCGTACCAAGCGCTGGTCCACACCGTACATGGATAATGTCGCCCACAGTTCTACCCTCCACAGAGTCGAAAAGATCGAAGTAGCAGAGTGGGGGAGGCCCATGTCCAGCAGAGTACGTCTTTCAGCTGTAATGATGATGATGAATGCAAATAATCCATCAGAGACTGAGATTTGAATGCGAACGTTCCTAAAAGTTAGTAACATTGCCCCCAAATTCCCGATAGAAGTCTGTTTACTAAGGTTACAAGCAAGGACTGAATAACAGTTGCATAATTTCTCATACAACATAAACTATAACTGATGTGTAAACTGAACTGTCAAATATATTTTATTTGTAGAGTAACCGATCTTAATGATTAAGACTGTTGAAGTGAAAAAAAATGCCACTTGTAAATAAATCGCACCGTGTAATTCGGCCAGTATAGCAGATCTGTCCCGTATGTGTCGCCGGGCGTAAAATAATAGCACCATCCCATTTCTTCCAGTGGGTGTCGTAGAAGGCGACTAAGGGACTTACTAGAGAATGGGCAGCAGCGTTCTCTATGCATTTTACCATCATACTGCGATCGCCAACCCGCCTGCCAAGCGTGGCGATTATGGCAAAACCCCCCATTCTGGGGGAGGCCTATGTGCAGCAGTGGACGTCTTTCGGTTGAAATGATGGTGATGATAGCAGATCTATAACCCACATCTCGTACCATTTATATATCGTGAATTCGTGATTCTGTACAATTTGATAAGAGGTATAATACGGTTGAATTGAAGGAATCCATGAACTCTAACCATAAGAATAACATATATAGATATCCGTAGAATATTAGAAATAGAAAATTGTTCATTCATTAGTTACATTATTTACAATTCCCGTGATAATACAGTCACCGTAGCCAACGTAGCCGAAATCGGCATGGGATCGATTCATCATCATCATCATTTCGGCCGAAAGACGTCCACTGCTGGACATAGGCCTCCCCCAGGCTCCTCCACTTCGACCGGTCTTGTGCTTCCCACATCCAGCGGATACCCGCGGCCTTCACAAGGTCATCGGTCCACCTTGTGGGAGGCCTTCCCACCTTGGGATTGATTGATTCAAATTAAATCAAAATGTATTTTTTTTCATACAATGTCGCCCATGCGCATGTGACCGCCCGTAATTTTCTGAATATTCATGAAAAAATATCGCAAATAAACTTCAAAAGGGGGGGTCTATCTATAATTTTTTTTTATGTTATTCAATTTTAATTTTTAAAATAAATACACAATTTTTTACCGAAAATATGACTTCGATTCCGTATTTTTTTTCGAAGTCGATAATTTTTAGTAAAATCTAATTAACCTGTTAAAATAACTCATAAGCTTTTGGAAATAATAAACAGAATCCAAATCGACCCATAAACTTCGGAGATGTGTCAAAAAATAGAAAGCAAATCTACTTTTGAAGTTTATTTTAGACATTTTTTCATGAATATTCAGAAAATTACGGGCGGTCACATGCGCATGGGCGACATTGTATAAACCTGCATGGGCACGTATGAAACGTCAGAATCTAGGTGCACTGTTCCAAATTGTCGCTTCTTATGGAGAAGAGCCGGTGAGAAACTCCACGGTTACTCTTTTAAAAATCACTGGCTTTTACAATGTTTTCATATTACAGTGATAATAGGTATGGGAGGACAGTGCATTGATTGTTCAGGTTAATAATGTGAGAACAGACATACACACTATATTTATAAATGAATTAGTAAAAGTATCGGTAGATTATAGATATCGTTAGATTATATGGATTTTGTAAATTCTCAATGCCACGGATTTAACCCGCTCGGAATCTCTAGTTGAATCTGATTAGTCTGTATCCTACAGAAAGGCAAACGCCTCCCTCTTTCTCCCTTGCAGCTTCGTTTTATAAATGCAGTCGAATTTATAAATTCTCGATTCGGGCTCGATTGCCAGGTCGTGCAAATGTTATTTGATTTTTTTCATTATGAATATCACAGTAGCAGCTCAGACTCTTACTTGAGCCGGGTTGATGTCAATAGGCTCGCCTCCTATTAAATATAACTGGTCAAATGTGGATGTAAATCTCTGCCTAACGCTTCGTGGATTAAGTACAGCCGTAATATTAAAATAAAAACGTTGGTAAGTATTTCTTTACCGTCCCATATGTTGAGTTTAGGTCTGGTGGTACTGTAGGGGTAGTAGGCTTCCTCCGTCCCAGTTCTATTTTCGACGAATGGTTGGAGCCAACATAGTGCAGTGTCAGAGCACTGCAGAGTGCGTTTTGCGCTATCTTCGCACGGCAGTTTGTCGGTCTTGTAGTGGAGCCAACCAAACCACTCCGAAGTTATCTGAAATTGTATCCAGAATTTATTGTAACACATTTTTTTTTTTTATGAACATTTAACACATCTATTGGGCTGGTGGAGCGATAGTCGTTCGTAGATTCATCCCAGTGGAGCGTAGTAGGCCTAAGCATAAGCATTCATGTCGGTAGAGCCCTTCTGTCTACCAGAAGCTGAATGTAGATTCTTCTACTACATTAGTTGCGGTTCATTAACCTATCACTTATTTTCCACAAATTGTTAGGTTAGACTTGAGCGTATGTTGGTTATAATAGCCTTTTCTAAAGTTGACTATTGTGCTAAAGACCTCAAATATTTTTTTCACAGAGCAATTCTGTACCTATACAAAAATCGTTCCCATGTCCAATTCCTACAGTGCAAATCCATGTTAAATTATATCTATACATCTATCCATACAGATAAATAAAAATTGGAGTGTCTGTTTGTTATATTAAAATAACCGCTTTTTACAAATGCATATGGATTTCTACACGGTAGATTTACCGAAAAAAATATGCTTTTTCAATTTTTCTCTGTCTGTCTGTTTGTTCCGGCTAATCTCTGAAACGGCAGGTACGATTTTGACGGGACTTTCACTGGCAGATAGCATATATGATAAGGAGTAACTTAGATTTTAGAAATTGTATTTTTTATTAATATCTTTACAGATAAATAAATATTAAAAAAACCATTCCGCGCGGACGAAGTCGCGGGCACAGCTAGTGAAAAAATAAATCAAACCTAGGTACTGCTCACGCTATGTCACCTCAAGGTCGAAATCAAAAGCGATGTAAAACGGGTGGTCCCCGCCAACGGACTAGGACCTTAAAGGTTTGAGCAGCTTTGATTTATAACAAACTAGCCTTTGCCCGCACCCGTGGATGTCGGAAATAATCCCACGGGAACGTACTTTAGGTACATAACCAATGTGTGGGTCCTAACCCAGGTCATACTATCTGTGTGCCAAATTTCACCGCATTCCGTTCACCAGTTAAATAAAAAGGAAATAGACAGACAGACACGAGTTACTTTCTTAATTTATTTAGTAAAGTAAGTACCTAACAATGTACTTTATGAATGAAAATGGATTGAAAAACTTTACTCGTGAAAATGGTAAGCCCAACGTGCTAAGAAATATTCAGATACATAAACCTACAAATGATAACCAAATTCCTTTCGATCTAAATATAAGTAGACTTATGTATGGAGATTTCCCATTCTAGTGTTTTCCTCGACATGGCGATATTGATATGCGTTTTTTTATATACGTACCTACCTATGTCGTTGGCTTTCGACATAGGTATGTACTAGGATACTGGACTCTGAACCCCTCCAAGCTAAAGTTTGCAGCGAAATTATGCAGATTGGTACCTACTTTATCTGTCTCGTTTACTCTTACTCACTGGATGTAGTGTCATTAGACGCATTATAATGTATAAATAAGTACCATTTTACAAAGAATTGCTGCAAAATAAACAACACTTTCGCCATCTATTAAGCTTCCGAATAACAAGTAGTTTTCAATAAAAAGATCAAAAACAGCATAGATGTCGCTACTAGTTTCTGATTTAGCGCCATCTATGCTTACGCGATGGCCATATCAAGGCCGCACGCACAACGGACCGAATGGGAGTCTACGTGCGGAAAAGGGAGTCCCTTCATCATCATCATCATCATATCAAGGCCGTTCCCCAAGAAAACTACATCCCACGTGCGTAGCAAGCGAGCTTTGTTGGTATAGTACCGATAAGTGAACATAGATGGCGCTTTTCCGATTTTTTGAATAATTTACAAGTCTCGTAACGGTAGTGTTCAAGACCCGCGTATTAGGTGTCGGTACCAGGAGTTTATGGCAGTTATGGAGGTCAAAATTTCTCGCAGCGCGGCGGGCGGGCCGACAGTTCATAATGAAAGGCGCCTACTCTGTGATGGGTGGAATGGCACCATTTACCCTCGCCAACTCTGATTCCTGGCGTGATAAATGATGAAAGTGTCATTAGATAATCGAAAAAATGTTTCAGACTTTTGAGCATTGAAGTAATGAGCACACGTAAGGATTCTATGTTTCAATTAGAAATTCATTGCCGACATTTTATATACCTACTTATCTCAATGTGTTACATGTAGGATGTGCAGAGATTATATAAAGATTTGGATAGTACCTATTCCTATTCGGCATGATGCAAAACATTATTAATAAGTGTAAAATTGTGTTTTCAGGGGGAAAACACAATTTTACTTTGTTTTACAGTGTTTTATAACACGGTTTCAAATCTTATAACGGTGAGCCGTTTTAAGATTTGACAATGGCGGCATGGCGTATGGGCATGAGCTTTATGAAAAGTGGATGGAGTCGACAGTGTTAATAAATTAAATTAAAATTGTCTTTATCTTACATGAGTTGCATCATAATCCCATCTGTAGTTGATATTGTGCTCCACCCAACGGCTGCGGCCTATCATGTAGTTTTCATTCATATAGTATTTGTTACCATTGGCATCACAGCCGACATACTTGCCTTCCTGTTGAAGTAATAATGGATATTTAAGGATATCTAAGGGGTTTCTTGGTACCAACTTGAATAGAGCCTGCGTGAATTCACCTCCCGGGCTGTGTCCAGGTTGGTATGGCCTACTCTCTCCCAGAGAGGAGGTCTGTGTCCAATCAGGGGGAAAGTTAAAGGCTGATTATGCTACGGAAGGTTTCTACTGAATTGGCTACTGCTACTGGCACAGAATACTTAAGAGGCCTACGTACAATGAACTGTCCATACATACGTAATACCTAAATCATTTGCAACTTGAGCATATTTCCATCATATTATGATGATATTCGGATTCAGACAGCATTTATCTAGGCTCGTAGGGGTTTTTTTTTCCTAAATACTTACCTGAAATGAAGTTTAAGCGAATTGCATTTCGCACATTTTTACAGCGTAAATGACATGTTTTCTCACTGTTTTTTTGGTATTATAACCAACAATTTCCGTAATATTGTTGTCTCAGAAGCATAGCTCATATTATCAATTTGTAAAATGTCGAAAAAAATATTAAAATACAATAAGTTTTCATTCATCATTTTTGGTATTACGGAACACATCCAAATTCATCTTAAATGGTCAGTAGCTAGTAGCGCTATCGCGTCAAGCCATTGTCAATGTGTGTGTGATCGTACTGCTCACTGTAGGTATGTATCCTCGACAGGTACTAACACTAGCGCAACGATAGCAATTTTCAGACAAAATATTGTCTCCGCCCGAATCCTAGTTGCGAGCTTCGGTCGTAGGATCCTTAATAGATAAAAACTAGTGATGTACCGACTAATCGCCGACAAGTCGGGAAGGCCGACTAGTCGGCCATTTGTAGGCGGCGACTAGTCGGCGAAAACCGCCGACTAGTCGGCCCACTTTTTACTTGTTTTAATATGCTTAAAAATTTGGGCCGCGAAAAAATAAACCGTTTCCAAAAGGTGAGTTTGTGTTCCTCAAAAATTGTGAAAGAACGCAAACCAAATTGGATAGAAAGTTTAGGGGTCCATTTGTTATAAAGTTTAGGTGGTAGTTCTCGTCGAATGCAAGTATGCCCACGAGAATTTGCGCTCAGTACCCCAAGGACATGATGCATGAAGCTTGAAATCACGACCAATCTTTTGAATTATGATGAGGCCAAGACGGCGCTAGAAGATGTACCTAACTTTAATTGATTGAGATGACGAATTACTTTCAAACGGCTGTGATACTTTGACCGTATGCTCGGATACAATTTCCGCCGACTCCCGGACAAACACAGCCGGTTCACACACTCACAGTGTTAAAGGGATGCACTCGCTCGGTCCAGTAGATAGATGTATTGCGTTAGCTGACTGGTCGAAGGGAAAGTGTCGTCCTGGCCAGACCCATGCGGGTTGGTTGAAGGGATGCATTCGCCCGGTCCAAGTCATTGGCGATGATGGTCCTAGAGTCCTAGTTCGAGTATTATTGCGTCGATGTCGATGACGATATACCTACCTAATATTATTAGCAGCATAACGCAAAGCATTATAACGGTTGTTTTTCGGAAATATTCGGTTTTATTCACCGTCTTATTTCCACGCCCTGCGAGATGAGTTCTAATGATTTTAACGTTGATAATAGTGTGAAAAATAGATAATATCCACTGATTGTGTGTGTTTAGAGAAAAGAAAAACTTAAGCATTTTCAAAACAATCTTTCGGTGAAAAAAAAAGTTATCGTGAAAAGTACTTGTACACTAGATTTGCAATTCATAGGTGCAAACTAAAAGTAAAGCCAATCGTAAATTCAACACACAACAAAATGATTCATTTAATAGGGTAGGTACTTTCCAATTTGATAAAACTACTTTAATTTGAAGATTGGGATGATACTTATATTTATCATAAAAATAAATTTATTTGTATCCCTTTTCTCAATGAAAAACGATTAAAATCAAATTTATTTTTCGTCGTTTTGAATTTACCGACAAAACGCTCCTTACGATGACTTTTTATCACGTCACATCGTGACGTCAGCTTTGTGTTCGGCACCTGTACAAATACTTACTTTGGCGCAGTTTTAGAAGTATTTGTGCAGAAGGCACCGCACACCAGTAGGTAATATCACTTTCTATCCTTTACAAATACCTTGGTACCTAATAATAAACTGGACATTCACTTGTTTACTTACCAACTATACTTTAGTTAACACAAAGTTGACGTCACGTGATAAAAAGTCATCATAGGGAGCGTTTTGCGGTAAATTCAAAACAACGAAAAATAAATTTGGTTTAAATCGTTTTAATTGATAAAATAGAAATAAATAAATTTACTTTTATTTTTCTGTTACCTAAGTCATCCCAATCTTCAAATTAGAATAGTTTTTAATAAATTGGAAAAAACCCTATTGCCTCACAGGTTGCATGCTGTGAGGATCGTGTACAGCAATCGGATATTCTGGTTTTTTTTGTCTTTTTTTTTTAATTTCTGCCTACCCCTGTCTAAAAAATCTGTCACTCCGTCACGCCACTGAATTAAACTTATTATAGTTACGATTAACGCTAAATTAATTAAAAAACATTTTTTTATATACCAGCGCACTTTATTGTAATCATTTTAAATACCTATTTATCTCATGAAACTAAGTGGCTTTCGTTACTATAATTGTTTAATTCCAATTTAAAATTTGAGTGTCAATGATAAAACCCCAAAAGAAGCAGGAGTGAAAAATACGGAGAACTTTTCTTTTTTTGTAAAAAAAAAAAATACAGAGAACGTTTACGATACTATTTCCGCCGACTCCCAGACAAACACAGCCGGTTCACACACTCACAGTGTTAAAGGGATGCACTCGCTCGGTCCAGTAGATGTATTGCGTTAGCTGACTGGTCGAAGGGAAAGTGTCGTCCTGGCCAGACCCATGCGGGTTGGTTGAAGGGATGCATTCGCCCGGTCCAAGTCATTGGCGATGATGGTCCTAGAGTCCTAGTTCGAGTATTATTGCGTCGATATCGATGACAATAAGCAATTCAGAGAAGTAATATTATTAGTTTAGTGACTAAATTAGCTGATGAAGACGAAGAAGTTTCACCAACGTATTGTGTGTTGTAAGTTATTATTAAATTAAAGCGTTGTTAAAAAATGTCTTTTGTTTCTTTTAATCTTCATTAAATGAAATTATTCGTTTTGTTGTAAGTTTGTAATGTGTGATGAAAATCTATCTCATTATAAATAAAGCATTATTTAAAATAAAATGACCTTTATTCGTTTATCTAATTTTTTCGTACTGTCTTAAATCTAACAAAAAAGTTATTACACTTTGAAATACAATGTTTTGCACTCCTGCTTCTACGAGCCTCTTTTTGCTAACGCTAAATGGAATAGAGATGATTTCAAGGTAGTCATCCCTATTTAAAAGAAAATCGTTTTTAATTTGGCATATTAGTGCTCGTGACTGTATTACATAATATGAATTAAGTCTACATACATCCCGTGCAACCCTTTCTCTTTCAATGCCAATGCTTTTACCAAATCAGTTAACACCATGTGCAAGTCCTTGTGTGCACGTCTGTACTTCTCGCACAATAGGGCATTTTCCAATTTGATAAAAACTTTTTTAACTTGAAGATTGGGGCGATATATTTTACAGAAAAATTAAAATAAATGCATTTATATCCATTTTCTCAATTAAAATCGATAAAAATCAAATATATTTTCGATGTTTTGAATTTACCGCCAAAACGCTCTTTCCTCGCTTTCGAGACATCGTGACGACAGCTTTGTGTAATCGGCTCCGGTACAATTACTTAGTTTGGCGCTGTTTTAGAAGTATTAGTGCACAGAGGCACCGCACACCAGTAATATCACTTTCAATCCATTAAAAATCTTGTTAATTAGAACTCGACAATTCACTTGTTTAAGTGTGGTCACGTGATAAAAAGTAATCGTAAGGAGCGTTTTGGCGGTAAATTCTAGTCTACGAAAAATAAATTTGGTTTAAAATCGTTTTTAGTTGAGAAAATGGATATAAATCAATTTACTTTTATTTTTCTGTTGCATGTTTCGTCCCAATCTTCCAGTTAGAATGGTTTTTAAAAATTGGAAAATACCCTATTGGCGGAGCGCAAAAGAGGCGTCGATTATTCCTGGACTAGCAATAACCCAAACTGGTTCTGGGTAATCTCACTCTCCTCTCTGTCTATTCTCTATTACTTTCTCCTATACCTAAAGTTCATATCACATAGTATGAATACCTACTATGTGATATGAACTTTATCCCTCGATAGTTGTCGCAGTCCTGCGACTAGCGAACTATTGCACCATTCTCGCGGGGATACTTCCTCCGATCCGCTCCGTTATGCAATAACTTATTGGAGAATAAAGGCAGCCACACACATCCTTCTTGTTTTTAAAACTTCCATACTAGAACTGACGGCTGAACGCTGACCCCTAAAATAAGGGTCCAGTGCTAGTTTGGGCCTTAGGATCAGATTTGTGGCAATACATTAGTGTGCTATTTTTTATTATGACTGGCTTGTTTCATGTATTTTTTAAGTGTCGATATTTTTTTTAAACTTCTACTGGTATATCATCTGGGTCCATAGGCTTTCCATTTTAACACGGTTTTATTATCTTCACCTGTATGTTTGTTTGTTTGTAATCGACTCCTTGGACTTGATTTTGACCCACTTCAAACGGTCAGATTTCATGTAAACTTTGTAGACTTATCGAGGACCCAAGACAATATAATAATTTCAAAAAAAAAAATACACGCTTTTGTAGGTAGTTAGCAGAACGAAAAAATAGAAAATAAATAATATATATTAAAAAAAGGATATAATTTCAAAAAGCGTGGGGTGCTTTTTGAGGTATTTTTATAATCAGTTAATATCAAGCACCCTACGCTTTTTTGATTATTTTTTTAGTTCCGTTTTTAAACCGTGTTATTTTTTATCTTTATTATTTATTTTCTATATTTTTTTTTTGTTTATCTTATTATTTGGTTTTAAAAATGTGGTTTTTAGTTTTTTCATAACTTGAACTGCCTTTCTTACCTAATCCATGATATTTTCCTCTCACCAAACCCATATTTACTTGTACCTCTCTGAGCACACCATTCCATTTATTCTCTTCGTTCATTAACTTTTCAAAATAAACCTGCCATCGTTCTTTTATTTCATCATCTTTGGACAGAACGTTACCAGCGTCGTCTTTAATTCATTGTGAATTATATCTCTCGTTCTCCTTTCTCTTGCTTTTGTTATACGGACTCGGGCCATGCAGTGAGTCATACAACTTCTCCTGCGCCTTAGCCCGCGAAACTGCGGGCTTGCCTTTTTTGCCTTTCTCTTACATTCTTTATAAATTATCATCTTATCTTCTTTCAGACTATCATTCCCTTTTTTACGGGTGCCATTCTTTAAACGCAATTTTCTTCTCTTCAAACAACTCTTGCACGTCTTCATTTCACCACCATGTATGTATCTTTTTCTATCATACCTTTACCTTACGATTCTCCAAACACATATTTTGCCACTTTCCTTACACAATCCGCCATCTCTTTCCATCATCCATGCCCGGATTTTCCTCCGTATCCTTCATTTCAATTTATCTACCACTTGGCTCGCTTACTGGCTAATTCCAAAAGGTCGTATCTATTGTTTCTATTGAACGAAACACTGAATTTTACCTCCATTACTATGAGTCTATGTTGTGAGAGTAACTCTTCACCTAGGAGCACTTTTACAGTTTTAGACACTTATAAGGCTGCTCTGCCTTACCAGCAAGTAATCAATTTGTGTCGCGTGGCGGCCACTGTTGTATGTTATAAGATGCTAATTTTGTTTTTCGAACCACGTATTTGTTATTGCCAGGGCGAAGGAAGAAACAGCTTGCAGCAGTGTTTCGCCATCAGTTACGGTCTCCGTACCACCATGCACTCTCTCATACTGATCCTTCTGTCTTCGTACATACCCGTTAAAATCACCCCCACAAACACTTCTTCACTATCTTGCACATCCATCAGCACAGTATCGAAGTCCTTCCAATACTTCTCTTTTACACTATCCTCGCACCCTGACTTGGGTGCATACATAGGTACTAACTACATTAACCACAAAACCGTCCACAATAATTTTAACAGCTATCACTCACTCTTTTAGAATCCACCACACATTCTTTCAACTGACTATCTAAAACTATACCTACACCATTTCGCTTGCCGTCGCTTCCACAATAATAAAACTTATATCCTTCTCCTATCTCTCTAGCCTTCGCGCCCTTCCATTTCGTCTCTTGCAGAGACACTATGTTCAGTATTCGCCTTTTTAAAACATCTGCTAGTTCCCTTCCTCTTTCAGTCATCGTACCTACATTCCAGCTCGCACACCTCTAACTTATCTCCCACTCAGTCAGCGATCATCTATCTATATCTTCTATATAAAAATGAATCCCTATTTCTCTTGGTCACGGCATCACACGTGAACGGCTGGACCAATTTTGCTAATTCTTTTATTGTTGTGTTAGGTTCTTATGAAAGAAAAAATAAGGAGGTAGCACGTAAAATTAGAAAATGTAAGAAAACTAATGACTAAGTATATTAACTTTTCTACTTTTATACCAATGCGAATTCAATATTCATAGTCAAGACAGGACGTCTGCTAATTTAACATAAATATTACTGACACGGGACCTACATCTAGTACTTTCTTGAGCGAGAAACGTCGTATCCTCGTCGGCGATGGATCGGGTGCCATTTTCCCAACTATATTGGGGTTGGCTTCCAGTCTAACCGGATGCAGCTGAATCCCAGTAATTTACGTGAAGCGACAGCCTATCTGACTTCCAAAACTTTCTACTCGGTAGCACGATACCCCTCGGTAGGACTGGTGGCATTGGATTATGAAACTTATTTATATTTTACAAAGACTTACTTTCAAAGTATCGAATCTCCACCATTTATAGGACGATTTGAGAATTCCTCCACCTTGTCTAATTATCCTGAATAATCGTACCCATTTGTCGATTGGAATATACGACATTCTGATGATCACGCACTGAAAATTGAATTGAAATTACTATTTCTGTAAATATGTTTTTAGGATATATTTTATAATCAGCTGTACGTCACGTCAAATAGACAGTGCGATGACAGTTGGCTATCAGTAAAAAGGTCAAATGTATTTTTAAAAGCAAAAGTACGTGGGAACCTTCTTGTCATTAGACGTAGACGAATACACAACAGTTTTTAAAGGGGTTGACGCAAAAAATACAATAAATATAAAACACGAAGAAAGCAACATAATAGTTTATTTTTAATCATTTAATTCACGTACAGATTCACAGCCTAATCCAGAAATAAGAACGAACAATAAACGACAGATCTCTTGCAAACCGTCGCGCGAACTTTACATGTAGGTAGGTACACACGGCTACACATCAAGCTATACATTTCCAGTTTACGCTGATCTCGGACTGTCCGCAAATCCTATACCTGGCCTGGCCTGGCCTGACCTGGCTTAATTTACGTAGGTATGTACATTGTTTTCGGGTGACCACTGAAAAAATCAGCGCTGTGCTGTGGATCTCATAGCACAGCATCATGCTGAGTGGAAGCCTTCTTGTCACAGTCTGCGTGCAGCTGCCGACTATTTATATTCTTTATGCCTAGGTATATCTGTTTGTTAGCATGTTTTTTTTAATGTTATTTCATCTTTTATATGCACGTGTTTTTGTGACAAATAAAACTATTTTTCTTTCTTTCTATACAATGAGAGATCAGCTTATACTGGAAATGTATAGCTTAACGTGTAGCCGTGTGTTTTAAAATTGCGTAACATAATAATTATAAAAAAATAATATTTATCAAACATGTTTTAGAAAAGCCTTATAATAGCCATGGCTTTAATCGACACCCTAATTGCGTAATACACTATTAATAATAATCTGAATTAATTTAAAGGATTTTGCTAATTTTGCTTCTTAAGGGGCACCTAGTCGCGGGCTCGTACTCTCTGGTGGACCTGGCTGAAAATCACGCCGTCTCACCAGGCTTCGTGTCCGACAGAGGTAGTACCCGTGATGAGCAATTAAGAGGCTAGTTTTCACGAACAACATTATTGAGTGAGCTGCGGGATCAGTTATAGTAAAACAGGCCCGTAAAAAATTAAGAAAAGTCCTTCGGAAGATTGGGTTTTCTGAAAAAATCACGGCATAAACCAATAAAGTTTATTGAACTTTTCGATAACAGATCTTTGTCGGTACCGACTTAGTTTTGGAGATTTAGCTTAGTTGTGGGTAAGTTTTTAGTCACCGTCCATATTTTCCGGATGATAGTACCCGTGAAATTGAACAACTTTCTCCAAGGAACATGGGGCGAAATATGAAAAAAAAAATCGGACCTCTCATGCAAAATCAGTCAGATGAATGATTTTGTATGGGAGGTCCGATTTTTTCATCTACTATAACTTAGTACTTTTTTTTCACGGGTACTGTCACCCTGAAAAATTTGGTCGGTGACTAAAAAATCACCCAGTAAATAGGATGTATGATAATAATAATATTTTTCTCTACAACTATGGACTTGGGCCCAGAGTATAATAAATTGGGGTGCTAAATTGTAGCACATAACAGTTCGTAAAGTTCAAAAACTATAAAAATAAACTTGTTAGATTGGGGTAGCTTGATATGCTGGCCTCTGTATATAAATATATTTAATAACTACTGACCAAGAAGACTCGACAATAGACTTAATAGAATAAGCTTTCAGAAACCTCTTAGGGTAAATTCACATTGGCAGAGTTGCAGTGAAGCGTTGTGACATGTAATCACAAAGTATATTGAACTCTATCTTCTTTACGTAAGTTGTGTTAAGTTTAGTATAAAGAGGCACGCTCGCTCTTCGAGAGTAGAGATTAGGCAACGGATTAACATCAATATAGATTCCGACGCGTGAACACGTTGTTTCGATCCGCGACGAGCAATCGTCGCCTCTTTGCCAATGTGAATAGTGCATCAGTGGTTTTTCAATTTAAGTGTTCGATGCCTACGGTGTCGCACTGCGACCGCGACGTATTAATTGTATGAAGAAAATACAACCGTCCGTGCGCAGTTCGACTCCCGCACCGCACCGCCGCCGGGCGGTATCGAACGCTACAACTGTGAGCAAGTAAAGTTCGCGCGATTAAGTGACGTACAAATTACAACAATTCATAAATAATATTATGTATCTATACTTTAAACAAATTAAATGTTATTTAAATGGGAAGACATACTCCAGTGTGAACTTAACTATAATATTGAGAGTTGATAGCCAGGGTGAACCAAATAACATATTACACCTGAACCCAAACTACATTATAAATACCACATCACCGTTAATTATAGCCCTACCTCAAAAATAATCCAAGAAGTACAACAGTAACAATTGTAATCCGAACAACATCACATCGATTATGTTTGTTTCAAATCCTTTTATCCCAGCTATCAGCCCCAAAAGACAAAACATACAAAACAATTATTAGAAATGAGATTTCAAGGCCATAGTTTTCAATAAATAGCTTTCCACTTTTCTGCATTATGTAAATCTTTTCTGATTTTGGCCTTGCAATCTTATTCTCTAGTCTCTATTTATATAGTAAAACTCAAATAAACAGTTAATAAAAATAATTTGTACCAAATAAATCTCAAAACTCCGAATGGCACATAAATAACCCAATTTATACAAAAAAATAACCAAACACTCTTTTAGCACTAATTAATTAAGTACAATCTGAAATTGTATAATAATAATATAAGAAAATCACATTTTATACCAGTGTAGACAGAACTTATGACCGAAATAACATTATATTGTTACCCTTATGGTGGTATATCTTACTCAAAAATATAATATCTAATAGAAAAATGACAATGAAAATAAAGTAAGTACAGTACATTTTAAAATGGCGCTTCTCCTTAATATGAATCCGGTAAAATGTCTCCATTGGATTGATTTCCAGAAATTAATTTTTATTTCCGATTCATGCGAATATATGCTAAATACAATGACGTTGCAGACAGAATGGATATTTGCGAATATTTGTCACCTTGAACGTTACACTGGACATATTTCGGTGCGCTACTCAAAAACTACATACATACACCAATCAATATTACGAACAACATATAGAAGCATGAATAACGTGTCTAACGTATACACACAATATTAATTACTAAATTACTTTTATCAAACCGTAATGTAATCAACGTTCAATAATTATAACTTTTGAAATGAATGCTCTAAAAGTTTGCAAAGAAACTGTAATACTGTATAGGGTAACACTTTTTCCTAAATAAATTACAATATATTCTTACTGCGTTGTTTTGTAATTGAAACAATGTTGTTATTCACATTAAAAGCTACTGTAAAGTTAGTGATAATACGCTGAATTTAGGAATTTAATAATAATAATTTAGTTTGTACATTCCTCGATGTATTGTCATCGTTTCCGAAATAGAGCGTGCTATGGAAAATGTGTGATTCGTGGGAGGGTTGTTTCATGCTTTAATTATGTAGCGAAAGTAGGGGGTCATTATAGTAAATTACGTGAGGCTATTTTAACGATGTTCCGATTCCTATACCCCAGGTGATATGTCGTGAGATTTGGCTCGGACCATAATCTCACGTGAGATTTTTATAATGCGTAGTTTTGGTGTAAAGTACGCTAATCTGTGCTTATTTGCGTTGGATTTATGCATTGTGTATGGGTGGCGGCTTAACAACCGAGCAGCTACTTAGTGGCGTTTGCATGACCGCGATAAATATTATAGCGTAGGATTTGGTCATATTTTAGAGGAGAAACATGTTTTACTTAATTTAAGCCGGTTTTCTCGCAATATAATATAGTTTCTTGCGGGATAAAAACATTAAGAGACCCTGTTCTCCTCCACGTAATATTGCATGAGATGTGCCTACCCCTCTAAACGCTTCATGTAATTAATGGACGCCCTTTAGAGAAATAAGCTATGTGGAGCATAAATTCCATTAACCACGATATAACAGTAATTTCCCAGTTCTCTACCTCTATTCTTCTGTCGAATTCTGTCGTTCTGTCGTGGACGAGGCAGTAATTATGTAAGACTCGCTAGGGCCTAGGTGGCAGGATATTTTTTCATGTTTTCGATGTTATTAGATATGAAACCTGCTGATAATATCGTATAGTTTATATACCTACAATCCTACATTTAAAATACAATAACCATCATTTTAATATTAAAATTTCAAGGTAATAAATTGACAAACTTTACTTTTTTATCATTTGAACAATTGTAATTCTACAACACTACGTGTATTGCAGGCAAATTGATTTGGTTTCATAGATTGATGAATCAATCTTTGTTCCTGTGAATGGCGTGGCGTGTTTTTAAATACAATTTAACTGTAGGAGCATAGTTGAACAGTTCAATTTCTGTCAATTGTGAGGTAGGCTTTATTCAGTTAATGGAAATTCGTTATCAATACCAAGCAACCAAATCGAATTCAGGTCATCTCGTAGTGTACGTTTGCGAGGAGGATAGCACAGTTTTCCAGGTGCTCTACTCCGAGCTTACAAGATTACTGAAGCGTCAAACGTTTTAAATTGATGCAAAATAACCAATTTAAGGCGAAAGGTTATTGGCATCCGTTTGCATTTAGGTTGTATATAACCTAAATTCTGGCTTCGGAAGCGTTCCCCTCACACCCTGTATAAAATATTAAAACAGAATCTATTTAAACTAATTATACGTGAGTATATTTACGAAAGAGTTTTTTTTTTTTTTTATAGCATGAAACTGTAGTGAAAACAAGCTCAATCGTTGTAAACATAGAATAAAATTACGGATACTGAAATAAATTGCTATCTAAAATAATTGTATTTTAGTACTTGTTAACTGTATCCTATCGCAGCACTGTTGGCCAAGAAGCGTAAATATGATTAAAGATATGAAGGAGACTGGGCAAAAGTTGACAATGAACCAATAGCGATAAGTTTTAGATATTTCTACATTGAAATCCATACACAAATAACAAAACCGCATCATTATTGGTCCATAAACCACTTCCTATATAAATTTACCTAGTCTCCTTTGTTTGTAAATGCAAAACTATTGCTTTTTACATAAATACGAGTAGTCAGTTGCCATAAAACTAAGAATAATACAATGTTACCATGACAAAACAACGCTCTATATACACAAATATTTTTTTCTAATTCTAGTGTACGTGACTTATACCTATGTATTGGTAAATATAATATATTTCAGTATTTCCACTAATACTTGCTATGAGATATACAAAGTTTCTCATAATAACTAATATTACAAACATCATCACCGATGGCTACTATGTAAATATTTACCTATAAATTGAAACTGAGTTTGCCGTTTTTAGAAGAGAAAAGAAGAATACTTATAGATGGAAAACAACAATTAGAATAAAGAATCAAAGGAATTATAGAGTGATAGGTTTCTCAAAAACTGATCAAATCTTTGATTATAAACAGGCCTGCTGTTTTACTAAGACGGTGCCTGAAGTAGTTTTGTGGTGAGTTGTTCCCCGTCCAGGAAGGATAGTTTGTCGCCCGTCTGCGAATCATTGAGCTCTCGCAACATGTCACCACCCCCTCCCGCAACACGCAGGTACTTCAGGCACCGCCTCCGTTAAGGTAAACCGCGATACAAAAAAAATCAGACGTTTTTTTTTACAATTTGCAAGTCAGTGCCAGATTGTATGTAGATTAAAATATGATTGGTAATCGTAACAAATATGGCTTAACATAATTATAGTTTTAACGTAATATATATAACCCTCAAAGTTCATTTAAATCCATTGCATGGATTTTTCATGAAATAGTCATTCAATGGAATTAAATGAACTGACACTGACGTTGAATTTCGCGGATTACCCTTGAGCCTCCTTAAAGAGGTACGTCTGTTGTAAATATGACGTGAAATCGAATGCGAAGTATTCATATTGGTTAACACAAACAACCAACCTAATGAAGACTCATTAGGTTGGTTGTTTGTGTTAACACACAACAATGTAGACACATTAGATTTGAGCGCGATTCAAACTCATTGGTACATATGTGCTCTCATTGTAACCAGACTGATAAAATTCGACTTCACGTTCTCCTCCCAAATATGAAAGACTGTAAGTAAATTTAGCGTATTTCTGGGCAGATTTTGTCCACATTAGGTCTTGTCATACCTTTGACAGAAATTAGGGCCGGAGATCTTTATACGCTACTTAGCGCTTAGTTTGGCCAAGCGTTATTCCTGTCACTGGCTTTCAGCTGTCAAACTATAGGGTCAAATTAAATTAGCTAGCCATACTCCGCAGATGTAACGGGTATCGTTGTCTAACTAAGTCAAAGCACGTGCTAAGTGACGTTTAAAGATTATCGGCATAAGAAAGAATAAAATAATCGTATTCACGCAACAGTTTCAAGAAAATGACAATTATTATCACACGATTTACGATTTTTCTAATGGGTACTACATTATTTATATTCAACACAGTCAATGTTTGGCACCTATTTATTTTATTTCATTCCGCTGGGGCTACAAATCGACCTAAAGCATTGTTCGTCGGTTATTCTGGTAGTTCTACACGTTTTTTTGTATAGTTACATTACTCATAATAATATTGCAATATTGTTGAATTGTCAAAATTAAAGCGTTGCGATATTCAGTGATTTACGGTTTTATGCGCTTTTTTTTATCATAATTTTTGGCGTGATTAAATTATCCTGGCTACCCCAGCCCACGCCATGGCATCACGATGACACCGGGAAGTAAATGTATGGAAATTATTGTTGACGCTTTTACACTTCCGTCCACGATAACGATAAAACATGCATGTTTTTCCAAACAATTTACGGCCATGGTCGTCCACGATAGATCGTTACGTTAGAAATTATAATAGCGCACATTCTTTAAGATTGTATATTTAGTCTTTTCATGACGAAGAATACTATAGTTGGAGATAAATCTAAGTGTTACCACTTAGATTTCACAATCACTTTTAACGAAAACTGCTAAGTATCAATAGCTGCGCGGGTCGATCGATCAGGTTAAGCTACGCTTGCCGCGGTTGGTCCGTGGATGGGTGACCATCTTTCCATACCAAGACCCCTCCGTGCCTCGGAAAGCACGTTAAGCCGTTGGTCCCGGCTGTCATTTGTGGATCTTTGACAGTCGTTACGGGTCGTCAGAAACCCGAAAGTCTGACAACCAGTCTTACCAAGGGGTATCGTATTACCCAGTCACTGGGTTGTGGAGATCAGATAGGCAGTCGCTCCATGTAAAATACTGGTATTCAGCTGCATCCGGTTAGACTGGAAGCCGATCCCAACATATGTAGTTGGGAAAAGGCTAGGCAGATGATGATGATTTTAACTAAAACTGATATCGATACGACGAAGAAGAAGAATAAGAACTCTCAGATTATAACTATTCAGTTGGCACGTTGGTATCAAGCAAAAATGGACCTTGCCGTATTATGAAGTGGAACCGAATTTCAACCGAAGAGTACTTTTTAGAGGCCGTAAAACTCACATAACGCGCATTTATGACGATCGGTTTGCAATTTTGAGGGTTCATCGATTTCTCTAAGTTAATTCGTTTAACTCGGAGTCGACACAATATACAGTCGGAATTGCATTAAGGTAAAAACTATAGTTATATTGCTTAGCTTACTAACTTTGTACGTTGCTTGCGTTGTATGATGCGAACATTTTCAAACAAATACGCATCGCTTTTACGAAGGCAAATCTTATTGTCACGTATTTTTCGTAATCCAAACTTGGGCTTATGTGTATAAAGATAAAGACAACAACGACATTAACACTTTATAATAGAAAAATACGTATCTGATTTAAGTTTTAATTTGGCTAGTTCGAGTTATCACAGTGTGAATGCTGCCCGCGGCGATATTGACAGAATACTGAAAATCTAGAGGCACATACCTACATTGAATCTATCATTGATTCAGTTACGGTTGTCGTATCGTTCAATTGGTGTCCCCAGCGGAATTACATAAATGAAATTAAATATTAAGTATGGGAGAACGAAGACTGCCTTCTAACTTATTTTCATTGCAAGAAAGGAAATGTAGTACTTGGCAATCATATGATATATTGCGATCAAAATCAGACTCAGATATGAAAACATGTTTGTGGGTAAAGAAAAGAACAAGACGAGTAACGATTAATTAATGATTACAGAGGTCGACTAAAAAAAAAGACGGTTGGTACGAAGGTCCTTTCAATTATGCATGAAACTTCGTCACGAGACTTTTGCTACTGTCAAAATGTTACACTTCCTTCGGCCCAGCTCTCATTCACCAAGCATGCGGAGTATAACGTGCCATAAGGAACTTCATTCCAAAGTTTAACCTCGAAAAATTGGTTTACAGCCTGTTAGGGTAAATTTCTTCATCATTACCTATTTCCGGCGTTATTTGTCACTTCAACAGTTCTTAAATCTTGGTCTACGCCATTCAACCATCTGAGCTGGGGCCGGGCGACTTCTTCGACCCAGTTTTCTATGAAGTAAACGCTTGGATGGCTGCAAAACTTGGTTGCTTGCTGACAATCACATAGACAAACCAGCAATATGTTCAAGGGGCGATGTATGGATCTCGGGAGAAAGTATTAAAAATACTGCGATAGGTAGAAAAACCAAAGTCACGGGTATAATGGTTTGTATAGATATGCTATTTGCAATGGTGCTGAACAGAAGGCCAATTCTCGTATTTAAAAACGTTCACAATCTAGTCGCAGTCTCATCTCAGCGACAATCAAACGTCAAAAAGTTGTCAAAACTGTATGGAAACTCGCGGTTTTTTTTATAGATTGAGACTGAGATCAGACCGTGAACGTTCTAAAAATTACGAGAACTGCCCCTCAGGACACATGCTTCGTTGTCATAAAAATAAATGGGGAAACAAATGGCCCAAAAGCCGGGACTAGAAAATAGGGGCACACAAAAACAAAATGGGAAGACAATATCAGAGGACAGAGCACAAATTGAGAGAGCTGGAAGAGGCCTATTTCAAAAGGCACACCGAAATGCGGGATATCTTATAGTTTACATCTGATCCAAATACTTCCAGCAGGCTTAACACGAGTACCGTAGAGAAGCGTTTTGTCGACGGAAGAGTATGTAATGACGTTTCCGTATAGACAGTTGACAGTTTTGAGCCGAGAAATGTAGACAAGCTATTTCTATCCAACGGTAGAGTACAGATAGAAAGCGTCGCGCTAAGCCTGCTGTTGACAACCAATGTACCCGAATTTCTGAAATAAACAGCTTTATTATTATATTTTTGGGTGCTGCTCTCGCCCATTCTTACATATCTTGCCCACCGAAGACCGACCTACTTTTATGGTCTTAATAATTAACTATACTCCGCATTTAACAATAAGGGGGTTAAGGTGTAGTAACACTAAGTTTTCATCACAACTTCATACAAATCCCGGTCCAAATACTATTTATACTCACCGGATGAATTATACTATTAATTGGAAAACAATATTATTACTTTGTAATAATACTTCTACAAATTGTATTAATGTCTATGGATAATAATGTAATTCTATTGTGTATATTTTGGCACTATGCTTATGGAAGATTAAATTGATGTGAAATACTGGTTCTGTAATACTAATCTAGGCACGGGAATCATAAAATCTTTAAACTTACGGAGTCGAGGCGCTTAACCTGAGCTTCTTCTTTTTCTTGCATCGTTATGGAAAATAAATGATTGCTTTTTAAACTCTATTCTGTGCTCAATAGAGCTGAGTATCGTGCAAAGCGAGAGGAAGAACCCCGACGTCAATTTATTGCAAATGTAGTGACTTTGAAGCCTCTATTCGTAACTATTTATTAACTGAGTATTGCATGTTATACTAAAGTAGTATTGCATGTTTGAGCTTTGGTCACTAGAAGGCTAGTGAGTCACTACGAGGAAAGCAAGACCAGTGAAATTTCAGAAACCGAAACGTGGCTTTATTTTTAATTCCTACACAACAATATATATTTATAACGTTGCGATGCCTATAAGCCTCCTAGTCACCAAAGCCTCAACTTACAAATAAAATCTATTATTATACAAGAAAGAATAACCACAAATTACTCGTGACACATTATTATTATCTCTGTAGTTTTTGTATAATGATAAATAGTATTTAGTTAACAGTTAAAGTACATAATAAACATCTTGGCAACTACATTGGAAGATTTTGGTCTAAGTTATCGTAATAAATAACAATTTGAACGCTACTTTCTATATGAGTAGTTTCGTTGCATACGTTTTGTCAGTATATTTAGTTAATCAGTGAATATAAGAAATATATATTCCTAGAAAACGGATCTCGAATTTGCGTTTCTATACAAACGTCTTTTACACTATAAACATTTCTAGCATTTCAAGAAAATTATTAAAAAACTACTTTGCGATAAAATTAAGACTCGCTTAAAAATAACAATTATTGTATAATATATTCTTTATAAACAAAGTATTCTAGCGATATTCAACAATTATCGTGTTTTATCAATGTGAAAGAAGAATCTTACATATTCTGTGGTCCACATTTTGCACATAATTCTGTCTAAATCAAAACAAATGAGATTTAATTCCAGAAATATCATACATCTTTAATAAGTAAGTACCTATGTGGTAGCTTCCAAAACTTAATAAATTAAACTAAATAAGTACAATGTTCTATAAGTATTTACTAAATAAAATCAATCCATAAAGTTGCAATTTCGATCAATATCGATGTTGACTAGGATTTAAGTCAAATCGACGTATAAGAGTCGATTTTTAGAATTTAGCAATATGATAAGGTGCAATGGTCCCAGACCTACATTTGCCTGGAAGACTATTCTATTCTAATTTGCCAGAACAAAATCGATTAACCGTCGAATTCGTAATCGATATTAAATATTTTCTTATGCATATAATACCACACATCCTTTCTTTGAATTGGCTCATAGCATACAATGTTTTGAAGATAAACGTTTCTTAACTAGTTTGAATCTTTAGAATTCTATTACAACCTGCATTTAGAACGGCTATTGCACAATACTAGTAAATTCAATAATTGAATACAAATGTTAAATCTACTGGTGTTTTTATTTTAATATCACTATGTCATCACTTCAGATATCGTTTCAGTACTTATTGAAGATTTTGGTACCTACTAAAGTTGCAAACTGAAATAAATTTTGAATGATTTACCCGCAAAAGTATCTTATGTAATTTGTCCCTATTCTAAATGTGAAGATGCTCTATTTGAATTTACAATAGATTTAGACGAATTAAAAACCATATGATATGAGGAACATTAGATTTGTCACGAACGTGAAAATGTATATAATTTAGAATGTATTTATATTTTGTTTATGGTTTGGATGTACCTTTACGTTTGAGTAGATCCGTAAGTTCCTGCCGGTGGTCTGTAGTCTGCGGGTAGGGCCATCACTTGTTTCTTAGAAAACGCATACTTCCTTATTCCTATGTTCTTGTGTGTATTTTCTCGGCGACAGCCCTCACTGAAAAGGAAACCTCTATATTACGTATTTATTTAAGGCAGTCATCATTAACACGCTTTTATTAGCTTCATCTGTGTGTTGGTTTGTTAGTAACCGACTCCTCTGGACTTGATTTTGACCCACTTCAAACGGTCTGATTTAATTTAAACTTTGTACAGTACCCGGCGATAAATATTGCAGATCGACCTTTGGAAAGAGACAATCGGCTTATTTCGGCTTCGTAGAGCGTTACCTCTGTCGCACACTACCTATGTGACGTTTTGTAAGTCGTTGTTCAAGTGCGATAGAGTGCAGTCGCGTCCAGTTCAAAATATATATTTAGAGTTGTTAACACCCCCAAATTTAAATAATTTAAAGTTGTACTATGGCTTTTTTTTGACATCTCTTTTTTATTTTATTTAACCCCAACCTAAAGCCATCACTTTTAGAAAAATTGGTGTATTTTATACAAAGAATAAAAAGAATTATCAAAAGAAGCAAATAATAATTGTTTTAACAGGTCCTAATAGATACCAGACTGTTTGTATTTCGTGCGACAGAGATAACGCTCTACGAAGCCGAAATTAGCCGATTGGCTCTTTCCAAAGGTCGATGTGCAATATTTATCGCCGGGTACTGTAGACTTATCGAGGGCCGATGACAATTCAATAATAAAAAATTAAAAACTGAAACATCACGCTTTTGTAGTTAGTAGAACTAAAATATTGAAAATAAATAATAGATTAAAAAATTTAAAAATACGCTTTAAAAATCGAACTACAAATGCAGAAAATGATTTCAAAAAAGCGTGGCGTGCTTGATATTAATGGACTACAAAAATACCTCACGCTTTTTTGAAATTATTTTCTACTTTTTAGTTTGGTTTTTAAAGCATGTTTTATTTTTTTATTTTATGTCTTAAGGTGAACCTAGTCCACATTTTTCCCATACAAACTTCGGGAGTATATTACTCCACTGTTCGACAATGTAGATAAAAAATTAAACATGGTATGGTTTTGTCTTATTATTAATATTGTCTGTACGGAAACAGAATACTAAAATTAAAAACCACTAAAAAGTTAGCAGCCAACAGAGATTAGTTTTTCTCGCTACTTTACCTAACTTTGGGCGTGTTTAAGTAATAAAAGAAGTGTAAAATCTCCAAAAGTAAGACGGTAACAACAAAGCTCAACTATCGAAAAGTTCAATAAACTTTATTGGTCATTGATTTATGTAGTGTTTTAATCATAAAACTCGATCTTGCGAAGGAGTTTTCTAAATTTTTTACGAGCCTCTTTTACTATAACTGGTCCTGCAGCTCACGCAATAATGTTGTGCGTGTAGACTAGCGTCTAACTGCTCATCACGGGTAACTACCTCTGTTGGACACGAAGCCCGGTGAGACAGCGTAATTTTAGCCAGGCCCACCAGTGAGTTCGAGCCCGCGACTAGGTTAAGGCTTCGTTGTAAGACGTTGAGGTAATGTGATGCTTTATTAATTATGGCATTTTGTTTCATAAGTTGGTAAGTCTATACAAAAGTACCATGGCGTCTGTACTTGCCCAGTGTAACCGTACGTTAGAGTAAGTACCTATACTTACTTATTTCTTGAAAAACGATTCTCTACTACTACCACATAGGTAGCTTCCAAAAATTAGAGGTTGGAGGCCACTTTGGGCTTACCCCCAATATCATTGCAATGATAATTCAGTAACGGTTATTTCGTGGAAATCAGTACACATACCTGCGGTCGTTAGAAGTTAATCATATTTTACCCAGACTTATTTTTGTATCCGCCATTAAAAGTATGTGGTGACAAGAGCCGTAGAAAACCTACGCTAGACTAACGCCAAATGCGATGCACCGTTAAATGGCAGACATGATAGAAAAGGTTATGACGACTGTCAAAAGAGGCACCGGTGGCAAAAGTAGTGTGGATATCTGTTGTCATGGTATGGGCATGTGATGCAGAGGAATGAAGAAAATGTAGTGTGGAAAGTTTTGAGTATGAATGTAATGGCAATAAGAGTAGAAAACCAAAGAAACGATGGATGTACTGTGTGAAAGATGAAATGGCCAGAAAGGGGCTGGACTACTGAGGTGATGACTAATAGAGAAATATGGAAGAACTAGCTGTTGCCCGCGTGGATATTAAAAATTATCTCAAAGGAACGTACTACCGGGATTAATCTGTATAGATATTAATAAAAATAAATAAAATTTATAAAATAAAAGTAGCCTAAGTTACACCTTACTACATCAGCTATCTGCCTGTGAAAGTACCGTCAAAATCGGTCCAGCCGTTTCAGAGATTAGCCGAGCAAACAGCAGACAGCCAAAAATTGTAAAAAAATGTTATTTTGGTATATATATTTAGTAAAAAGCGGGTATTTTTATATAACAAACAGACACTCCGATTATATTTATCTGTATAGAAAACACATGTTGCGCCTATCCCAAATATACTGGAACAACGTTAAGAGTACGATGACACCCATAAGCATAAAAAATCGTATAATCTTACCTTCTCATAATACTGAGCGCTTTCTTCATCTCATGTTCAGCTAGATGGTACTCGGAAGCGAGTATAGAACATTGTTCTAACGTCACCGACATTCCCGTTCTGTCCTTGGCACTTTTACATGATGTGAATCTAACACCTGGAATTTAAAACTCCTGTTTAGATTAAATAAGCACAAAATTTTATACAACTAAATTCAAATAATTTATTTTTTCTTCACAATGGTATAAAAGCTTAAAAACTATGTGACACTAGTTTGTGAGAGACTAGTATCTACATTAGGAAGATCTGTATAGCAAGATCACCAGGGTCCCACCACACTGTCTGTAAACATTATCAGTTTTACAATAAATGTGAAAGGATAGCGCATAACATAAAAAAACAGTGATAAACTCAGACATAAAAAAACCGGCCAAATGCGAGTCGGACTTGCGCACCGAAGGTTCCGTACAAACCTATTATATATTACTCAACTTATTAAATATTAAAAATATTTTATTATATTTGATGTAACAGAAGGTAAATTGCGGTTTACGATTGATGACGATGACATATAAAAAAAAACTACTTACTAGATCTCGTTCAAACAAATTTTCGGTGGAAATTTACATGGTAATGTACATCATTACTTGTTTTAGTTTTATCATTCTTTTATTTTAGAAGTTACAGGGGGAGGGGGACACATTTTACCACCTTGGAAGTGTCTCTCGCGCAAACTACACAGTTTAGATTTTTTTTTTTAGAAACCTCGATATCATTTTTGAAGACCTATCCATAGATATCCCACACGTATGGGTTTGATGTTTTTTTTTTTTAGTTTCAGTTCTAAGTATGGGGAACCCCCAAAATGTATTGTTTTTTTTTTTGTGTGAAAATCTTAATGCGGTTCACAGAATACATTTAATTACCAAGTTTCAACAGCATAGTTCTTATAGTTTCGGAACAAACTGACTGTGACATACGGACGGACGGACGGCCGGACAGACAGACAGACAGACATGACGACTCCATAAGGGTTCCGTTTTTTGCCATTTGGCTACGGCACCCTAAAAACAGTAAAACAAAAAGTTTAAGTAAGTGATAAAAAAGTGTTTTATGTTATGTGTAAGGAAACTAGCGGGACGGACTATTTCGGATAAGTGAGTAATTTCTCAGTTGCTTTTTAATCTAGATTATCAGTTCAAGGTTACTTTGTTCGTCTAATATCATTGAAGTAATAGAATATCAGACCCGTGGAAGATGCTGAAATCCCATCATCAACCAGAAAATAACTGCTATTTTCAAACAGCTGAACCAATATTGATGAAATATGCTCTGTCGGATGAATATGTTATGGAATGTGGAGTCAGGCAAGGTGGACTAAGCTCCCCTACCCGGTTTAATTTATACATTAATGAGCTGATTGTCGACCTCAGTAGTTTGCAGGCTGGCTGCTACATAGATGGGATAGCATTTAATAACATCAGTTATGCTGATGACATGGCGCTGCTGAGCCCATCTATGGCAAGTCTTAGCATCTTTAAGGCGGGTAATTAAGGCGCTGAAAGCTACCCAACTGTCACATTAGATGGGAGTGTCTTGAACCATGTTCTTCAGTTTAAATATCTGGGGCATATTGTAGCGGAGGATTTGAGGGACAATCTAGATGTAGACCGGGAGCGAAGAACATTAGCAAGTAGAGGTAATATGTTGATTCGAAGGTACTCACGCTGCTCGGGTGCGGTTAAAAAAACATTTTTTTAAGGCATATTGTCAAGTTTTCTACTCGTGCAGTCTTTGGAAAAACTTCACTCAAAAAGCTGTTAATGCTCTTCGCGTGCAGTACAGTAATAATGCATTCAGGATGCTGTTGAGGCTGCCTTGGTTTTGTAGTGCCTTGGGTATGTTCGCGGACGCGTAAACTGACGGCTTCACTGCGATCAGACGCAAGCGTGCAGGCTCTCGGTTGCACAGAGTGCGTGCCAGCTCCAACAGTCTCCTGGTTGTCATTGCTAGCAAGCTGGATTGCCCAACCTTCCACTTTTTAAGCCAACTGCAGGTACCTGCTACCTTAATTCTTTACACATAGTTTTTTGTAAATACTACTAACATAGCTTCTAAGTACATTTCTACTAACATTATGAGTCCTGGATACTTGAGAGTAAATGTTTTATTATTATAGACATATTAATTTATGCACATATAAATTACATTCTTAAATAATTTTTTTTTTTTTTAGAAACAATTAAAATCATTAAAAAAATTAGCCCACCGGTATCGGGAATAGCTTGCTTGAATCGCCGGTAGCTTGGACCCTGGTCCAAGCTACCGGCGATCAGGGCTTCAGAGAGAGGAACCTCCTAACAATGCGTGTCTCCTGCCTCCGTGTCAAGAAGTACCACTTTCTAAATCCGGCCCTTGACTCAGCTGCTCAACGAGAACCTCCTCAGGTGTTGGTCGAGGCTCTTGGCTATCAAGCCATTGGCTGTAACGACTATCGGCACAATGATCGCTTAGTCCACGTCCCACATTTCGACAACCTCGCGAGCCAAGTCAAGATGCTTGATTTGTTTATCTTTCTCGGCTTTTCCGAGTCAGGGCCCCGCATGACGGGAACCCGTTATGCGGGACCGTTATGTCAACGATCATTGCACGCCGCTCTAATCGATCCACCACCACTATATCAGGCTTACTGGCTACAATAGTACTGTCAGTGATGATGGATTGATCCCAGTACATTGTGGTATGTCCATTTTCGAGAACTGGGTCGGGCACATACCTATAGTACGGCACTTCCGATTCCACAAGGCTGTATTTTAGAGCAAGTTGCTGGTGAATAATCCTGGCTATAAAGTTTTGCCTATGCAAATACTCTTCGTCGTCTAGACGAGAACACCCGGAGATAATGAATCTGATGGTTTCTCGATGTACACCATGCCGTCTTTCACAATAAATCTCCGGTAATTGTTCGTCAGATCAGTTCGTCGAGAGCAGTGGTGGCCAAGTGGTAACGGCCGCGACTTACGAGTTGTTGGTCGTGAGTTCGAACCCAGACAGGCGCTTTACTTTGTGTAAATTATTTCATCACCACTGCTCTCAAAACGGTGAAGGAAGACATCGTGAGGAAACCGGCATGTCCTAGAACCTAAAATTCGAAGACATGTGACATCTACCAACCCGCACTGGGCGCGCGTGGTGGATTATGGCCCAATCCCTCTCACCGAGAGGAGGCCTGTGTCCCAGCAGTGGGAACATTATAGGCTGATGATGATGATGATGAATTGTTCGTCATGATAACTTCGTGCATAATTGCACAGACAAAACCTTCGGTTTCCCCAAAGAGGTCACCGAAACGGAACCAGGCTACGGACGCTAATAGATGTACATCGGATCCACGGAGGGCCCAGAAAAAGCATCTGTGAAGCTCCTTACTCTCCCATACCTCCATGCGATCATTAGTGTTCAAGCACTACAGGTTTGCGCTAGTTCTCTTTAGCCAAGGAGAGCGGGGTGAGGCCCTTGTCCACCGCAGCCACATGTCGATGCATCCCCACGTCGGCTTCTAGGAAATATTCCCTGAAATGCTAATCTCGCGATTGAGAAGGGTCTTATCGTTGAGTCGAGAAGCCTCGACATCCACACTTTCGCGGGATAAACAGTCTCATTACTGATGACCGTGGGTGATGCATTCAGTATGCAGTCAGCAGCATACGGACCCTCCTATCCAGGGCGTCGAGTTCGTTCGAGTCCATTTGAGTATGGCCGAAAGAGAACATCAAAACCGGTATGACCCAACCGTTAAAGGCGCGCACCGGGATTCCACCTGATACAATTAAATACATTCTTAAGGCGGCCTAAAAAGCGCTCCTTCAACGATTGCTTCATGGTAACTCCCCTCGCTTTACATGCATGACCATTTGTCGACACAAAAATCCCTACGCTACTGAAGGTTTCAGTTACTTTCAGTTGCAAATTGTTCGGGAGAAAATAGTTTTAACTCATCCAGGTAGAGGAGGTCAGATATAACCTGACCACTGGCACCTCTCCTCAGCCGATAGCCTATACCTGAATCCTCCAACAGTGTGCTTAGAGGATTCAGGGCTAGGCTTTTGTCTAGCCCAGAATCCCCTGAACCCTAAGCGGACTCAAACTGTCGCCCTGAAATATGCCTCGCTCGATCCTTATCGACTCGCTATTTCTCTGGATATTTCGAAATCCTGGATATGGATGAAGGACTGTCCTCCATTGTCCCATAAAAAACATCAGAATGGTGCGCAGAATTTTAACTACTTTATACAACTCCAGCACCCTCATGAGCCATGTACGTCATAGGCCTTCTTGTAGTCTATCCAACAAGTCAAAAGGTCCTTTCGGGAACGACGAACCGGTTGGCTAATGGCCATATCAATGAGGAGCAGCTACTTAGTACCGCGGGACACGCAAATAGACGAGGCCCAGCAATAATGAATGCAACTATGCTATTGTAGAAAGGAATACATTTTCATTAGTCTTCCCCCGACGTGAATGCTTTGATCAATGCTTCAATGCTTCAATGTCTTTATTTCGTTATTTAGCTACGGTTTTTCTGTACTTTGTTTTAATTCTTCATCTATAGTGTCGGTTAAGATTTTACTAAAATGTTCAGTCAGGATGTTCGTTGGTTTATGAAGTCGTATTCGTCTCATTTAGCTTGGTGTTCGTTTGCTCGTACATTTTCGTAATAAACTTATCTATCTGATTTTCCATTACTCATTAGACTTAAATTTCTACTATTTGGGCGATATTTATTTATGTTGGCAGCACAAATCATCGGCCGGTATCCCCAACAAAACTGTCTATGGTTTGCTATTATTTTTCCACCTGGCAATAATGATTCGCTTGTCAGATTGACCGCTTGTCAAATGGCGCGACAGAGGTCAGTTTGACAGCTTGTCGCTGTCAGATGACAGGATAATTCGTGCAAATGTCTAGTGATTGACTCAACAAGGAAGAGTCAGTTTAACCACGATTTTTAATTTATAATACTGCAGACGCACAGAACGCCACTCTCTTGTTGGCCGTGGCTTATGAATTGAATATTTCACATTGGTAATTGCCGGATTTGAACCCACAAACTCATGCATGTGGAGAGAGGTCTTACCTACTGGGCTAAAACGCTACGAAGGTATTTTATGTGGCCTTGGAATAAGCAGTGACGATAGTTATTATTATAGCTAGCGTGTACTATATTGTAACATTGCTGAGTTAAGGCCTCCCTCCATTTTTAGGGTTCCGATTACTTTGTTGTCCGTCTGTCTGTCTGTCTGTCAAGACCCCTTTTCTCAGGAACGCATGTAGGTATCAAGCTGACATTCATATCAATTACTCTGGTCTACTGTCCCTTAGAGCTGTGGAAAAATCAAACTTCTAAGCCAAGGCAATCAAAAGATACAGCCGTTTATGCCGCAAATTTTCGACACTCGCAATGAATCAAAACCTACAGGGTACTTCCCGTGAACTCAGAATCTTGAAATTTGGTACGAAGCAACGTCGTATAGCACACATAAAGGAAAAATTGCGAAAAGCATACATTTTTAGTTACATCTTATAATAAAAATAATTTAAACGGAACCCTCGTTGCGCGAGTCCCACTCGCACTTGGCCGGTTTTTTCTAGTGTCAATGCGGTCTGTCATTGCGAATGGATGGGATTCGATGGACGGGGGGATTTTCGTTATGGTTTGCGATCTGCAGTCGCCATCGGAATTGTAATTTTATGCGACCGTTTACAGCTCGTGAAAAGTCGCCGTCTTCATAAAAGTTTAAAAAATCTTACCATTCATAAGTCTGGTTGCTAGCGAAGCTAAATGTAGTACTTCAACGTTTTTGGGAACTTTCTTGTGGACGCATATCCTCAGGGTCTCCATGACTTCTTCGAGAGGCTTCGTTCTTGATGATGCTGTAATTTAAATCAGATAGTATTATTATTGGTAATACTATAATAATAAGTAAGTACTATAATATATAGAACTATAGATCCTAACAAACTCATAATTTTTTTGTCCTAAACCCAATTTATTTGGAGTCGGCGCTGTTGCGCCACCGCACATGTCTTGTCTTCCAAACTCTCTATAAGTCGTTATCTTGGTAGTCATCCCCTTTCGTGCCATATCATCTTTCACACAGTCCATCCATCGATTCTTAGGTTTTCCCTCTAATTATAGATGGCTTTAAGAGAAGTGGAATTGTTGAAACGGATCTTATCGTACAGGTTAGTTTATAACGACAATAGTTAGTATGAAAGTGGCACCGGTGACTGAAAAATTTGTGGAAATTGGTTCTTATAGCATGTGATGGGGAGGTATGTGGAAATGATTCCCCGGACTAAAGCATAATATGTTAAGTATGCAATAAGTTCCTCAGTACCACTAGTACTAGCTGTTGTGTGTTCACATCTTAAGGGTACACTAGTCGCGGGCTCGAACTCACTGGTGGGCCTGGCTAAAAAGCACGCTGTCTCACCAGGCTTCGAGTCCGACAGAGGTAGTATCAGTGATGAGCAGTTAGAGGCTAGTCTACACGCAAAAACTAATTGACTTATTGAGTGAGATGCAGGATCATTTATAGTTAAAAGAGGCGCGTAAAAAATTTAGAAAAGTCGGGTTTTATGAAAAAAGCACTGCATAAATCAATGACCAATTAAGTTTATTGAACTTTTCGATGATTGAGCTTTGTCGGTACCGACTTAGTTTTGGAGATTTTACACTTCTTTTATTACTTAAACATGTCCAAAGTTACGTTAAATTATCAAGAAAAACTAATATTTGTTCGCTCATAACTTACCGACAATATTAATAATGAGACAAAACCATGCCATGTTTAAGTATTGATGGATATTGTCAAACAGTGGAGTAAAACCCTCCCGAAGTTTGTATAATTGTTTTGAGTAACGTTTAATTGCAAAGTTCAGTGGTTTTAAATATTGTAAAACTTTTAATTACATTTTATGCAACAGTGAATACGTACTTTGTTTTGTGCTAGCATTTACCTCAATGACGCCCACTAAACCTGTGACCACTAATGATGATGTCGAGATGAATAGTGACTCTCCGACATGTATATATCTGTGCCAATTCTTTAACATGATTAGTATTTTAGTTTTAAAAAACTAGGAGAGCAGTTTTTTTTTTTATAATCTGATAAAATCTATAGTTCGCAACTATTTTATATGGCATAAAAGTAGCACATGAGGCTACGAAACTATAAAATATAAACGGATAATGAACGATTTCGTATTACACAGATAAGTGCAGCACTCGCATGGGGCTACGACACCATAAAATATAAACGTATAAACGAAAACATAAACACAATACGAACGAATACCGCTTCACCGAAAGCAAACCGGCGCAAACGAGGAAGAGGGTATGTTAACCCTTAACTACCCGCGGTCTCACCCACCTACTCGCACTTGCGTATACTGTTAATACCGACTCCTTACCCATGTCAAATTGTACTAGCGTTTTTGTACTGCACATGATTTTTTTTATTCCAATTAATGCAGAATTGTGTTCCATTCCGCATTTCTAATTTCCACCCTTTTTTAAGAGTTGGTACAGAGGCGATAACCGCACACTCAATTTTTATACTCATAAAAGTTAGCATTCCAAGAAATTTATTTTAATTCTGTGACACTGTTTGGATGTGGCATGGTTGCAATAGCCTTTACTTGTCTGGGTCTACTCTTCCGCTATCCTTGTCAATAATAAAAACTAAGTATGTTTCTTTTCTTTTTATCTTCCACACCTCTTAGACTTATTTTAAATGAAAAACCAAATCCTATTCTTAATTAAGATATCATTGAAAAAAACTATGACGTTTGTATTATCCTTGATCATGTTTACCATTAATTTTCTAAATACACCAGGACTTGAGGATAAACCAAACGATTGCACTTAAATAATCCCCTTTTTTTTGTTTGGGTGGGAAATCATCAAATGACTTCTCCCGCTCTGGGTGGAGCAGGAGGGCGTGTCAGACTTTTACTGACTAAAACCCACCCGTGTTCCCTCAGTTGCCTGTGTGCCAGGGGCGACGGTATCTCTTTCGAACAACCCGCACCCCTGGCAGGCATCGGCCCTTGCGGACCCCTCGATCACCCTGCGACGGGTCAGCACAGTGGTTCCGCCGCCTACCACTTTTCGGCCGCAGAGGATAGGGAGAGCGGCTGACGCTATACCGACACTCCTCTTCCCCTGCGGCCCCACCGCGTCCGCCATCAAACGGTGGCGGCCCCGTCCAGGCCACGGAAGGGAAGAGCGCTGCTCAGAAGCACCGGCACTCCTCCTCTACCGCAGCCCGTAACCCTCAGCCGCGATGCCTCCCATTCGACATCGCGGCCTACCTCAGTTGCGGTGCACCTCACCGCAACCTACCATTTTTGGCCGCTACGTCGTCGGCTTTGAGGCAAAAGCCCTGACGAGCGGCCCCACCTTGGGGTTCCTCTTCGCGTCACCGTATTTGGGAGACCACGGCTACTGAGCCTCCCCGCAACGACAGTGCGGGAACCCACTCGGGGGAAAATAATCCCCTGTGTGTTAATAACTGTATAATTTCTAGAGAGACACTGCTAAAAATATCTGGTCTATGCTTGCGATAAATGTCACTTAAAAAAAAAACATTCCCGCTAAGGTTACTAAAGAAATCTTTTTTTTTTTGCTATCGAAAATCTATCGATTGCTAAAACTCTGTTCAGGGTTACGTTATAATCGACACATATTTTAGGCGATCGCCAGCTTTGTGTACCACGATTAGTGGCGTGGCCCAGTAGGAATGGTCCACCGGTTCAATAATACTTTAGTTTTAGCATGGCCTCCAGCTCGGCACTCCCATCGACACGCTCGCGCAGCGCATATGGCAGAGGCCGGACGCGACAAAATGTGGATATTGCCCCGTCCTGCACGTGCAGTTCTGCCGTACCTCCCATAACTCACTACGGTTCGCATTTAGCAACGCTTGATTTGTCTATGCCCTTACCAAAAAAAAAAAAGGTTGTATTGAGCACACGCCTTTTATTCACCACTAGCCTTAGGAACTTATCGCACATTTTAGGACTCGGTGGAACGAGGCCTTTTCTTAAACGGCCCTTCTTCGCTCAAGATCTGCTGGTTAATTTTAGATTCAAACTAGTAGTACGTAATACTTATGTTTCGAGTGAGGTTCTGTTATACGAACCTTAGATAGTTTCAACGGTAGTGTAGTTTTAATTTACTGGGACTATTTGTAAAGTAAACCATTTACCAGATCGACTATACAAATTAAACAAACATCCTTCGAAACGATGGTAATACTAATAAGACACTAACCTCTGCTAGCCGCCATATGGTCCGTAGGAAATATCTTGCTATACTTGTGGTAGTACTTGTTGAGTCGGTCCAAGTTGTCACTGTTGGAATGGTACTGTGGCGTCGTTTCGCCCAACGCTTCTGCTAGCGTCGCCTTTTCGTTGACGCCGATGTTGAAGAACACTGCCGTTATTGTGAACGATAGATGCTGGAAATAAGTTAAATACCTATTATGAGGTAAGTTTCAAAATATTACTTACTTATTTACGGACTATTTGTGTTTATTTCGTTTTATTCATTCACTATTAAGGAATAGCCTATAAATTTCCCATTGCTGGATAAGAATCCATCCTATCTCCTATCTGTGAGAGAGAGTTAGCTGTAATCTTAGACATTCCGGTGACCTCACAACGTTTTTCTTCACCATTTTTAAGTGCAGTGGTAAATATGGAGCAATAACATATTCAGCCTAGAACGATCTCAAAACTGAGACTGCGGTATACGCGGATTCTGTACCGATTTTTGACGGCACGCGGTTAGGCGTAACAAATGGACAACGGCAATAGATTTTCATAAAAAGACTGCATCTACTAACCTTACAAGCACCATCAATAGTCAAAATTGTACAAATAAAAGAACGACAGAATAAAACTTACTTCTTTAGACGTAAACTTCGTGTAAAGGGAATCAGAAATAGGAATGTAGACGGTGAGCGCTCCGCGACTTCCCGAAACGTGTGGAACTGCTGTATTGCTGAAAAGTTTTGTAATATGTTATGTTTGGACATGGTAAATGAACAATCGGATTCCAAGACAACATCAATAACAAATTAGCATTGTTATTTAACTAGAAGGCATTTGTGTTGTCTAGTCATTCGCAAGATATCATCCTTATGATTTACCCTATCAATTAAAGACACAATAATAAAGATGATAATTTTTCGTTCTTTCTCCGAAATCACCCAAGCAACTAATCAAAAAATAAAGTAGATTTACTTAGTTTTGAAAACCAAAGGAATGTTTCCTTTAATTAAATATTGGGGACATCAATATTTAGGGTACTTCCCCTCTAGGGCCCGCTTCAACAATCCACCCTTTATATTATTATAATTTGATACAACTGAATCTCTCTGACATCATCAATGACTTACCTATGTCCAACTTTAGTCAGCGTAAACACAACGGTCTGTAGATCTTCGACGGCCACCACCATGTCTCCCCACATGGCTTTCTCAGTGGAGTACAGACTCAGCAACCCTTCGAACCCACACAGGGGTCCTAAACCGGAACTTAGTAGCTTGGCGACTATGTCACGCGGCATGGAACATAGCCAGCACAGCAAGCCGGCTGTTACTGTTGTTAACTGTAAGAAAATAAGTTGATAAAATTAGGAAGATGAGAAGAGCTTCACTTAGTCTAGCATAATTTATGCAATTCAATATATGTAACGATGCAATGCAATGCGAGGTTTGTTCCTTGCCTTAACCTGTGTTTACACGGGTTGTTCGGAAATACCATGGCCCCTGGCACACAGGCAACTGAGGGAACACGGGTGGGTTTTAGTCAGTAAAAGTCTGACAAGCCCTCCTGCTCCACCCAGAGCGGGAGAAGTTGTTTGACGATGTCCCACCCTCAAAAAAAAAAACCCGTGTTTACACCAAATATTAAACATGTAGTCTAAATGTTGTCTACTAGTTTCGTTAACAGTTCTAAAACAAGTTGTAAGGCGAGATTCTGATTTATGGAACATCGGCAGCATCAATCAAGTACTCTAATCATCATCTGCCTAGCCTTTTCCCAACTGTGACAGGGTCGGCTTACAGTCTAATTGGATGCAGCTGAGTACCAGTATTTTAAATGGAGCGACTACCTATGTTTCCTCCACAACCCTGTTACTGAGTAATATTACCCCTTGATCTTCTTCTTAGCGTGTCAATAGCAAAAATAACACTAAACAATGTATGCAAATGTTTAGTTTTCTAAATTGCCAAACTAGGCCCAAAATTCAGCAACGCGAATACCGTTCGCTGACGCAGACATTAGATTCTCACGTGAGCAGGGCTTATTTTGTCTCTAACAAAATACATTTATGTTAGTGTTCACGCCAAACGCTACGCCAAAATGTATGGGAATAACATTACCTGCAGAAAAGTTACGTCGTGTTCTTTCCGCAGGTAATGTCATTCCCATACAGCCAAGTCGAGCAACAACAAGCGGCACGGCCGTACCATCCTTTTCTCGAAGTAGTTCAGGCCATTTTCGACCCCCTTAAAACTGATATTTTTGTAACCAAACAGGCATTATATAAACTAGGTATATTTCAAATTTCATTTAATTTGAACCAGTAGTTTAAGAATTATAACTATAGGCCGACATTACCTATTTGTTACATTTTGCATGCCCAAACTCAGGCAGAATGTACCTGGCTCACTATATTTTTATAACATCATTATTGTCCAATACCTACATTCTATGCGAATAAATGATTTGATTTGATTTGACAGTCTAACTGAGTCCTCGCCTACGAGGTACAGGGCCGCGGGGGTATGACGACCAAGGGGACTGAGGTGAAGGTGCGGGCGGTGGGGGCGCTTAGTTCACCCACCGCCCGCACCTGTCTCAGTCCCCTTGGTCGTCATACCCCCGCGCCCCTGTACCGCGTAGGCGAGGACTCAGTTAGACGGTCGGCCTATAGTCAAAGTTTGTTAATTTGTCACTCACTCACTGACTGACCGATCATCAAAACTCTAAGGCACACCTAACAGACATAGAAACTTCAAATTTAGAATCCAAATAGTGTTTAGTGTATAAATCAAGGAAAAACTAAAATATTTTGCAATTTCTTTACCGTCCAGACTTGTCATAAATTGTAACATCAAAGCCTACGAGAAAAACGAACGGAGTGGGCTTTAAGAAAAACTGTAGCTGAAGCTCAAGAAGTAATACCCGAGAAGAAAGCGAGGAAGACTACATACAAAAAAAAAGATAAAAATAAGTCTCGCAATTCAGTTCTTCTATCGTAAAAAGTTGTGAGACCCATATAATACCAAGTCGGTCAATTTAATCAGTTCCTACGTAAAGATCCTTCTGTCTTAAGTTATTACGTAATTAGGTAACCTAACAACATCTTATAGTGACCATATCAATATCCATATTAAAAATCTTTTATGTTTTAAATAAATAAATTGACTTGGCAATCGCACTAAACAATCTAATTTAATATAATATGTATTACTTGTGAGATACATTGTGTTTTTAATAAATATATAAAGATACATTGTGTTTTCATGCGATGGTCAAGTGCCAAGATATATATAGATAAACTGTCTCAGGCGCCATCATACAGTGCCACAGGCATAATTTAAATGTAGTATTATGTTGTTCCTTATCTACGTACCGCTTGAGAGAAGCAAGTGTCCCTCCTCGTCTGTAAAGCAGCGTGCTCACGTGCCCAGTGTGGCGACTCGCATCGAAGTCTCAACGCTGCGTGCGACACACGCATCCATCTCGCTGCATCATCTGCACTCGACTTTACGCCGTCCATGAGGCCTTTTATTGTGTCTAATTCTTCGTCTGATGAAGCTGGAAATGTTTTTCGTTTATGAAATTACTGAGCACGTGCCCACTGAGCCCATTGTTAAATTCAAGCGACATTCTTTCCAGAGTCAGTACGGCTTACGGAAAGATGTAGCTTTTACGACGTATGGAAATAATTATCGCAACAGACCAAGACAGTGGATATTATAAACCAAGTGCTACCCTTGACAATTGGTTAGATTATGATGAGATGATGATGTGTTCGAATTATAATTATTATTATTTGATATGTACTTTTACTTAACTCACCATTACTCGCTACAATCTTGTTTAGTTCTTCAACAAGAGATGTGAGCGAGCCTTCCACCACATTTCCAACGTTTCTTAAGAAGATCAGGTTGCTCTCTCTCGTTGCTTGGTCCAGTTGCCCAACAGCGGGCAACGTGGTTGATTCACGCCTCGACTCTGATGCCTACAACCAACAATTGATATAGTAAGTTTATATCTTTTGTGCTTTATACAATCGAGAAAAAACTAGAAACTATGAATTCGTTGAAAGAAAGACTCAAACCCGATTCGGACTAGATTTGTAATTTTATCGTGTTCTCGGAACTCATTACAAACGTAGTGATTAATGCTAACAGTTTTGTAAAGCGAGAGAGAGGCGAAGCTATCCAGAAACAGAACAGAAAACCAATACACAAACGTACACCAATATAAAATGTATCACTCCTGCCTAACCAAGATTTGCATGAAGTGATTCATTATCGGCGAATAACATTTGTCCAGTAACATCTTCAGAATGTTATTGGGGCTTGACCGCGTTATCTCCAAAAGCGACGCCTTTTTTCATGATGAACATGCCAGAGACACTACAAAAACTCAGTAGCCCCAAAGGCATTCTGAAGCTGTTATTGTATTGGATCCTCAGGGCGTCCATTGTTTTCCGTGTGTAGCTGGCCCACAGGCTGCTTGTGTAGAAAGTCTGGCAGTAAGCCTAAAATAAATTTTAACCTCCTTACTACAACACGCAAACCTGCGAACCAGATTATTGCTTCACACAGCAAGAACCCTGCGCTCGCGTACAATATCTTCATGATCTTTATGAAGTTCCATCTCATATTACCGATCTTATCTATTGTCAATAATTGACCCTAACGGCATCTGTCAAGCTAAGATTTGGGAATAGATCAAACTTTCGGGTGCCAGGGATAAGCCCGGTACCACAATAGCTACACAATATTGAATTGCATATTATACACCGACCGCCGAATATTTAGATGAACAGATAGATATTCTTTATTGTTCACTGAAACGACGAAAGACAGGAAAAAACGTACACTTGAATGGTAGAAACGGTGGTTTGACCGGTGAAGACTTAAAAGCGTTGATCGTGTTTAAAAGCGTTTTCGTAATTATTTTATAAAATATATATCCACGGAGAATTTTTTTTCAGCCATGTATTAGATCGATGGTATTTATAATTATTTTTAACATTGACTCTTAAATAAAACACGGCACATAGGTACTGCAAATATAAAATAATTGATGTTATGTCGATTTTTATAAGTAAATACCAAAATAACTGTAAAAATTAAATATAATCTTATAAATACTAACTATAATTATAAATACTAAAAGATGGTTGAAACAAAAATTGTACTTTGATTTAAACTTAATCAAATTATCACGAAAAACTACTTAAAATGCGGCGTTGCCAGCTCGCTCAGGATAAACGCTCTTAAACACTGCTAGTTCTTCCAGAATGGGTTTAGTCTTTAACACCCTGGCTATGACCATGCTGCTTTCAGCGAATCAAAGCGCAGGGCGGCGAGCGGTATTTTTTTTTTTTTTTGTCTCAAAATGTTTTGATACGAAGAGCGATTTTTTTTTTAACAATTTATTATTTTTAATGTTCTTCTATTAAAAGGACATTTTTAAATATTTAGACTCGGAGTGACATTATATTATATATTATACATTTGCATGCCATTGTTTAAGGCAAACGTGATGATCCGTCTTTATGTTTACTATTATCATCTCTTGCATGCGGACAATTCGTGTTGTACCTATATGGCTTGTACTCCTGTTTGGACAAATACATCATTATCTTATCTAATGCCAGGTGAAACCGCTCAGCGTAACCCGCACGAATTTTGACGAGCAAATCGTAGCCGTAGCGTGCGTCGCGGCTGGCTGTGATACGCGGCTGGCTGTGGTTCGCGGCTGGCTGTGGTACGCGGCTGGCTGTGGTACGCGGCTGGCTGTGGTACGCGGTTGGCTGTGGTACGCGGTTGGCTGTGGTACGCGGTTGGCTGTGGTACGCGGCTGGCTGTGGTACGCGGCTGGCCTTTGTACGCAGCTGGCTGTGGTACGCGGCTGGCTATGGTACGCGGCTGGCCTTGGTACGCGGGTGGCTGTGGTTCGCGGATATCTGTGGTACGCGGCTGGCTGTGGTACGCGGCTGGCTGTGGTACGCGGCTGGCTGTGGTACGCGGCTGGCTGTGGTACGCGGCTGGCTGTGGTACGCGGCTGGCTGTAGTACGCGGCTGGCTGAAGTACGCGGCTGGCTGAGATACGAGGCTGGCTTTGGTACGCGGCAGGCTGTGATATGCGACTGGCTGTGGTACGCGGATGGCTGTGGTACGCGGCTGGCTGTGGTACGCGGCTGGCTGTGATACGCGGCTGGCTGTGCTACGCGGCTGGCTAGTTATGTACGCGGCTGGCTGGTTAGGTACGGGCGGCTAGATGAATTGAACGGCGACTTGCAGATTAAAATACAGGGTAAGCTTTTATCCAGTGCGCAAACTGTAACCATGAATTCAGCATATTATTCTAGACACCGCAGAATACATAAAAAAATCAGCTGTTTCATAGAAAAGTGCAATACCTACGCGATCAAAATGTATGGAACAGCAGCCTTTTTTTTTTGTACAGCCGGCGAAACATTTCTGCGGTAGAACGATATGCTGAATTCATGGTTACAGTTTGCGCACTGGATAAAAACTTTTCCTGTATGTTGATCTTTTGTATGACAAAAGTGAATACGAATGCGTTTATTACTTATTTTTTTAACAACTTAATTTTAAAAATGTCTTAAAAATATTGTGAACAAATTAAGAAATGGTTGCCACGATATGAGAGTAAGATTGATTAAAGTGATTATTCACAAAAGTACTACCTACTATTTTGTCAACTATGTACTGTCTAATGACTAGATAGTAGGACAAAAATCTAGTCGATATGACGATTCTGCTACTTGCGATTGGCATAGGGAGCGCACAGCGCGCCGTTTATTTCACTGAGACATAAGTCGTTGGCCGGGCCGTTACAGACGTTCGGTTAACTAGAGAGTATCTTCGAGATATTTCACAAAGGTAGAAAATACGAAAAAAAATTACTATACAAAAATCTCGCCGTGCATGATTTTAGTTTACATGAACATGCAGTCGCAGCTATTTAAAACGCAAATAAAGCAGCATGCAGCTAACAGTTCTCTATCTTACTATAATGGAGTAATAAAGTTCAGTCAAAACAATATTAATAGTTCGACAGTGCATAGGTTTAGATTAGAATTGTGTCCAACTTTGGTTTACTGCACATTTTTAATTGCCGAACTTTTAATAAACATACATTTTGGTATTTCTAATTTACCAAATCTACAATAAACAACCGCGCTTTAAATGTGCCTACTAAAACTATGCATCAGCAAATAAAGCTTAGGCCAGTGTATTTTGTGAGAAAACTTTCAACTTAATAGTTCTAAGATTTCTCATAAAATGCACTGCCAGGCAGCAGGTACTTGGGCTAAAGCCTACTTCGCACGGGTTGCACTGGCGGCATGTCGAAACATCGAGATTTTTGTGATTAGTTTAATATTTATGTTGATTATCCATATTATCTTTCTGGACAAATTTCTCTGAATAATGAAAACCGCGACAAAGACCGTTGCATAGTCTAGAAGAACAACGCGGTCACACTGACAGACACGAAAGGCGAGTTTTAAGTATATTATGGATAATTTATCTTTTGAATGAAAATAGCTTTAGCTGACACTGCGCATTATCAATCGAAATCTTAACCCATGATTAATTTATTTACTGAATTTTATTTTCAGCCTATTTTGGGACAACTGCTGCGCAAATAATTCATTATCAAATAAGTATTTATTGATCAAGAGTAAGCCACAGCGTTATAAAGTTATTATTTTATCAACTAATCATTACATTTAGCCAAGTTTAACTTTTATACAAATCGCCGATTTTTAATAACAAATGCTAGGATAGTGAAGATATTATTTAATTTATCGTCATCGTACATAGCCAGCCTTCACCGACTGTTGGGAATAGTCCCTCTATTTTGATGCCTTCCATCTCTCTCCACGCCAGGCGTGTCAGGCGTAGCCTCTTAAGCCCGTATTATAGAACCTAACTCAAGAGTCAAGCATTACTAAAAACTAGTATCAACCAATCAAATAGCTTTAAAATAACTTTTAGGTACTAAATTGTCTGATTCGTTAAGAGCAATTTATTTTCTAATAATATGACTTGAGCTAGTACCTTCGCACATCTACAATGTATAAATAGCTTGTGACTATGCTTACAATAAAACCAAGAATAAGCAGAATAAGTAACAATATCAGCCTCTGTGTTACGCAAGCAAGCTTTGTATTACAGCATAATTAAAAAACATTTGCCAGGTGTGGACGTCATACGCCTATAATGATGATAGAACTTCGCTAATAGCAGGAGCTAGGCAAACAGAAGGGAGAATGGAAGAAAACGAAACAACCACAAGCCATGGTTAGGCTGGATTTACACCCAGCTAAAGAACTAGGAAGTGGTGAAGGGCGGTCGTTATGGGGGACGACTTTTGGCGTATAGTATGTCTTGCCTTCAGTAGCAGTCAACCTTGAAACTGGCACTCCACCAGTGGCCCTAGTGTGAATTTATTTAACCATCTTGATGAAACGCTTCGAGCGCGTTCGGCGCACCGATTGGTCCATCACCAATTCAGGGCCAATCGGAGCGCCAAACGCGCTCGAAGCGTTTGATCGAGATGGTTAAATAAAACTCACAATAAGGCCTCAGAGCTGAGCGAAGAGGCTGGTAAACGAGAAAAAAATCAACCAACAGAATTCTTTCTTAGTTAATTTAATTAAGCTATTTTATAGGTGGATTTTTCATTGCTGAGCGTTGCAATTCACACTTGTCGGTTGTCATTGACAACCACCCTAAAAAAATAGACTCAGGGCAGCTATACTGCGAAATTCCTACCACGACCTTCGAAATTGAATCGACTCCAGGCCCAACAATCACGTTTTCGACCACGAATCTAACGAAACAGTTTCGCTACTCATATATTTATTATAAGACTTTGTTATTACAATACACTGACATGGTGCGCTAGATTTACCCAGGATCTCAGGACAGGAAAGTTCGCTCTGATACAGAATATTCGCAGTTTTGATCTAACAGCTCGGAATATTGAACGTAATATGTCAGTATCGCAAATGCGTCACAAGTTAGTATCAATTTAGCAGCTAATTGGCTAAAGTTAGTATCAATTTAGCAGCTAATTGGCTAAAGTTAGGATCAATTTAATCAGCCTACGATGTTCCTACTGCTGGGACACAGGCCTCCTCTCTGTGGGAGGCAGTGGGCTATAATCCGTCACGCGGGCCTAGTGTGTGTTGGTAGATGGCACATGTCTTCTAAACCATGCCGGTTTCCTCAAGATGTTTTCCATCACCGTTTTGAGAGCAGTGATGATGAAATTAAATACACTAAGTGAAGTGCCTGCATGGGTTCGACCTACAACTCTTTAAGTCGGGGCCAATACCACTAGATCACCACTGCTCGCTAATTAGCATCTATTATTTGCGCATATATAGCAATAGCGATATCGATTTGACTGGAAGCTGACGCCAACATAGTTTTGAAAAGGCTTGGCAGATGATGATGACGCAATAGCGCGATATCTTTAAGCAATTAAGTTATATCCAAACACGAGAGTTTAAAAGTGCTAAAATAACCAAAAGCTAACAGGACTTAATAGATATGTAAACACATCGGTATGATGCACATCAGCAATGAGGTCACTGTCACTAATGTCAACTGTCAGTCGCACTAACAGTCGTCAGCACGGATGGCGGGAAACAGTTGACTTGAAACTGAAGCGACCAACATCTGAGGAGGCTCTCGTTGGGCAGCTGGGTCAAGGGCTTGATCCAGAAAGCGGTACTCCTGGACACGGCTCGCATCGTTCCTCTCTCTGGAGCCCTGACCGCCGGTAGCTTGGACCTTGTTCCTGATACCGGTGGGCTACTACTTACTACTGCACGACAGATTGGTGTCGCCAGAGCCAGTGCAGTGATGCATAATCATAAGAATACGCGATCAACAGGATTTTACAAATGATTTTCTATTGCTTCTACTTCTGGCCCCTCTCAATTCCAAAAATAGCATGTTCAAACGAAACCATAAACAAACTTTCAAACGGTTTGATGATACAGTTCGCATTTGATAAGCCAATCACAAATCAGTCAATAAATTAACAACGATTACACTGGAAGAAGACCCCAACATAGCTGGGAAAATGCTAGGCAGATTTTTATTTTATTTCAGGATACAAAAAATAGATTGGTACAGAAATTTCAAAATCTATTTTAGCAGTATCGCATAGGCCGCGATTATGACAAATAAAACATAAAAGAGCAACACGAAGATAATAGTGAACGAATAAAGAGGAGACCTCCGTCTGGGAGTAACAAGAGGTTACCCTTTAGTTACAAAACTTTTGAAGAAGTTTCATTTCACAACCGCACGTCAATCATTCCAATTTATACCTTATTACAATTGCAATGGCATAACAGTCACAAGACGCTCGACGAAACCACATCGACCCAAACATAATGTAGAGCATTATATACATACAACACACAATACCAATCTACATAACAAAAATCTTAAATTCATTAATTCACTGTCCGTCAGTATATTTTATAAATGCCAATAATTAATTTTGTTTTTTATTTTAGTGAATTAATGAATTTAAGAGTTTTGCGCGCACAGCCTATACACAAGATACCAAGAGGTACTTATACAACATGTTATATAATTAATGCAAAACCTACACAAAAACTTAAAAAAAAATCTAACTAAGTATTATTATTAAGAAAATGGTGTCGATCATAGCATTACTTTAATTTTGCATTCAAGTTACTAATGACGATTCAGTGGTCAATTATGAACAAATTACTTTCAGGTCTCGCGATTAATCTGTTAGACCTTTTTTATGGAAAGTGAACACACTAAGGAGTGATTTTAGGAAAATTCCAATTTTCCATTCTTTTCAACCTTGAATGGGTTCAATAGAATGGAAATCAAATCAAGGACGACCCATGGTTCTCATCGTCATCGTCGTTTGGAGAAGCTAGAGCCCACTCTAGCTTAAATAAAAACTTAGTCAACAGACTTGAGACGTATCACATTTAAAAGGTCTTAAATTACTGATTATTCTTCACTAAAGCGACGACCGTCAAAAGTATGGGATTTTCAGGGAAAATATGTAAATGTTATTTATGGTACAACTGTAGTACGAAAAATGTTTTATTATTAAAAATGAGTGAATATCGTAACTGTTTTTACTTATGGTACTTTATAAAGTATTTTATTTCCAATGACATAACATATTCACGTTCGTATGCCCCGTAGGTGTTGATAGAGATTGTGCAACTACAACCCGTACATCGTTAGACAAATAAAACTGAACGATCACTTTTTTCAGGAAACCCCACATATTTAAAATAAGACAAAGATGAAGTCTGTTATATTAAACAAAAATTGGGGACGGAGTCTTTAGTTGCTTGCCCATCGTCCTTTGTAAGGAACTTCATCAATTTTTGTCGATGGGAAATCCCATATAGCTTGTAATATAAGAATATTAAAATACATTCGTGCAACATCTAGTACTACTAATAACGTAGATAAAAATAAGAAGTAAAAACCAAACGAAATCAAACCCACCTTTCTCCTGTCATTCCTCAGTCCATCGACCAAACATCGATAGGAAACTTGCTCCAAAGACGCAGAACTCTTAAAGTCATGCCTCAAGCTCCCGTGTCTCTTGTTGTAGTCAAAAGAAAGGCTTTGTCCCTCCATTTTCGGTTTCGATAACCTCACAGACCTGAACGAATGGTTCAACCCTCCCCGGTCTCTATCCTCTATCTCGTTCTTGAAGTAATCGTTGTGGAATTGAAGTTCAGTTTCTAGAACCTTCTTTCGTGGATAGTCGGATATGTTGGGGACGCTTGACGAGAGGGTAGGTGTCTCTCCTGTGGGAGACGTCTCTTTTGAACTGGAACTTGAGGAGGCGTCAAAAGTGTCGCAGTCGGAATTCGTGTCGAACATACTCAGCTGTTCTGTTAGCCGCATTATTGTGGTCATCGTCTGGAAATCATATGTTTTTTTATGTATTGGTTGGTAGTAATGAGGTTTTATGTCGTAATAAGAAAATGGACAATATTTCGTAAGGTTCATGATTGGACAAATCCATCTATTTGGAATAGTAGAGGCAGAAAACAACAAACTTTACTGGCATAAACGAATAACGCTTGGTGTGGGCCACAGGATCAAAGCTAAGTACTACCGCTGCACGGATCGATCGATCAAGTTAAGCTACGCTTGCCGCGGTTGATCTGTGGATGGGTGACCATCTTTAGATATCAAGACCCCTACATGCCTTGGAAAGCACGTTCAGCCGGTGGTCCCGGTTGTCATTCGTAGATCTTTGACAATCGTTACAGGTCGTCAGACGCCCGAAAGTCTGACAACCAGTCTTACCAAGGGGTACAGTTTTATCCAGTAACTGGGTTGTGGAGGTCAGATAGGCAGTCGCTCCATCTATACTATATTAATATTTTAAAACGGAAGAGTTAGTTTGGCCGAACACGCTAACCTCAGGAACTACTGGTTCGAATTGAAGTTTTTTTTTTTTTAATTTTGCATAGCCCATTTATCGAAGAAGGCTATAGAACATCACGCTGGGACGCTTAAGAGCCGAGCAAAAAGAAAAAGTCACGAATACGAAGTACTCGCACGGGCAGGGGATTCGATGCGACGGGGTAGGTCGGGGGAAACACAGAAAAACAGGCGTCTAGATCATTCAGTTTTTAATTTTCCAAATACTTTCAGTGTGGTCCACATAGAAGTCTGAAATGTCCAACTCGCTTTGATCAAGTGTGGTGATCATTGCTCATAGTAGGATAATAATGGGCTGATATCATATATATGATTATTCAATAGAACGGTCTATGCCACATACCTGTTGATCAGTTTCTTCACTGCAGTTATTCTTCGGCCAGCCGATGAAAGACAACGACTCTTCAACCACAGCCGGTTCCCATTGTGCGAGTATGCTCTTCACTTTACTTTTAATTCCTGAAATAGACATTAATAGTAATCAGAATACTGATCTCATAATAAGTAAATTATTTTATTTATTACTGAAGTCAGTGACAAATATGTTTGCATTAAGCCCATGTCTTTCTTCAGCATTCCGGGCAACTATTTGTCAATTTTCATAATGATCTGTTCAGTGGTTGGAACGTGAAAAGGTAACAAACAATCAAATCTTTCCTCTTTCATAATAAAGAACTATTCTATTCTATTCTACTTCTACTAATATTAATTAGTAGAAGTAGAATAGAATAGTTCTTTATTTGCACAGAAAGTAGATACATGTCTCAGATGTTCAATTTAAAGTGATGAGTGGTGAGTGAGTGTTCAGTGAGTGACGGAGTGAGTGGGGTGAGTGAGTGAGTGTGGATTAGTATGGATTCGTTAAGGCTAGGTTGTTCCGGCATGTAGGCCTTTGAAACGCTACCTCCGCCTCCCCCAAATGCGGCATGACCTATTTATTTACGATGAACTGTCAACCATTTAGCAGAAAATCCATGCCATAGTATAACATATTGCAGTTGGTCAACTGAATTATTTTTGCTTAGGTTCGAACATTTTTCCTTGGTTTTAGGTACGGTATGGTAAAACTAAAAATATTACTTAAAGTTCCCTGTGTGGGTAAGTCCTGTAAGTTACCTATTGAGCGTTTTCATATTATCAGATATTGATACCAACCCCGATACCGATATGTCGGCAGCTGCACACATACCGATTCGAAACCGATATATTTAATATCGGCCTGATGATATTGGCGAATATCGATGACCATCGCGACTCACCAAACGACCACAGTAGGTACAGTACCTAAGTATCGACGACGTCTCGAAGTCAGCAATGCGAATAAGTGTGTTCAATTGAAAGAATGGCCAGTTCTCTCACCTCTATTGTGCTGCAGGCTTAGCACGAGAACCGTAGACAAGCGTTTTGTCGTCGGAAGAGTAGACAAAAATTATGTTTCCCTATAGACAGTTGACAGTTTTGTACCAAGAAAAGTAGACAAGCAATTTCTATTCTACAGAAGAGTAGATATAGAAATGCGTCATGCTAAGCCTGCTGATATCGGAGTCAGTCACTGTCTACGACGACTTATGTGACAATAACAACTCTATGTAAAAGCGTTTATTAGGTACTAAACGTTTGCGAAAATCTAATCCCCGGTATCGTGGCGGTGTCGGAATCGGCTAATGTGCTGTGTTGTAATTTAATGTAATTGTTAAAGTGATGTAATCAACTAGTTTCGAATGAAAATCAAGAAATGTATTTTCATTCAAAACTAGCTTTTGCGTGAGGCTGGTAGTTCCAGAAATAGCGATTTCAAACATTTATGAAAAAACAAACCCGGCTTTACTATTATTATGATTGCTACGGGTTTCAACCTCAGGACTAGCTGCTTCTCACACGGACAACTGTACGTCAATTGATCCCGCGACACCAGTCCTGTTTGCTTTGTTTCTTTTTATACTTAGGCTGTTGAGAGCAAATCTACAAATGTGACATAGTTGTGTACAGGGAAGTTTTATATAATGTGGCACAATAGTGGTGTCTTACGACAAGCAAAGGGTCGCAAGCGCCGACATACATGAACATTATTTACATTTTTTTTTTCCTCTGGATTTACGGCTGTTTACGGAACAGTGCAGTAGTGAGTAGTGTTATTAGTGTAGTCAGTCAGTATACAATAAACGTGATGTGTGGTAGTGAAGTAACAGCATTGATAATGCGGAAAAATAAAAATAAACTAGTGACTGAGAGTGCTGTGTGATTATGATTTTTACAAACGACAAATTACAGACAACGCAAACAAAAGACTAGCAATAAAAACATTCGAATAAAGGTGCTACGGCTACCAGTAAAAGCGTGGGGTGAACAACAACACTCAAGAATAAGTAATTAAATCTTATAAGTATGGAAAAAACAAATTAAGCGAAGTAAATATCTGTTTAGAGAACAATCGCTGCCAGGGGTAAGTTCAAAGTTTGGAGTCTTTTTGGAGCTGTAGAAGGTGTTGTTTAAATTTTATTTTAAAAGTACCAATTGACTTTATAGCACGAAAAGGAGGTGGCAAGTCATTCCAACAGTGGGAGGCAGCAAATTTGAAACTACCACGGAAGGCAGCAGTTCTGTGTGATGAGGCTAGCATGAGGTAAGAAGATGCTCTAGTTTTGATCTTGTTTATATCACGTGACCAAGACAGTTTCTTATATAAATAGTCTGGTTTCTTTGTGAGAATAGTGCCAAAGAGTAGGGTAGCCAGGTGAAGCTTTCTGCGCGCTGACATTCTCATCAAATTACCCTTATTTAAAAAAGGAGTGATGTGGGATCGCGGTGGGACATTGTAGCAGAATCTTGCACAAGCATTCTGCACCCGCTGAATCAATTTGTCGCTTCTACCGAGAATACACGCTCCATACACAGTGTCAGCGTAATTCAGCTTGGATAAAACTAGTGACTCACACAGCATAACACGCATATCCACACTTATGTAAGGACGGATGCGATATAAGAGCTTCAGTCGGTAGAAGCAGTTGCGTACGGCCTCCAATATGTGGGTTTCGAAATGCAATTGCCCGTCAAATACAACCCCAAGATTACGGGCTTCCAAAACCCTTTCTACACAACAACCATCAATCTTGAGGTCCAGGTTGCAAGCAAGCATTTTATTCAGGAAGTTCCTCAAACCCATCACAATATACTTGGACTTACATGGATTTAGGACCAAGGAGTTTCTTCTTGACCAAGCCGAGATCCTTTCTAAATCTTCATTTACTCTGCTTATGGTTTCAGCTATGTCTTGGGAGCGGAAAGGGAGGTACAACTGCAGATCGTCAGCGTAAAGGTGGAACTTGGTGTTGATCAGACAGCTTGTAATGTCAGCACTGTAAAGGATGAAAAGAAGTGGACCCAGAATTGATCCTTGAGGCACGCCCCTGTCCACATACTTCGGACTAGAGGACATGGTATTTCCGTTGTCACTTGTCACCTGGACAAACTGTGACCGATATCTGAGGTAACTTTCAAACCATTTAACTGTTTCAACATCACACCCATAGTAGGACAGCTTGGAGAGAAGAAGTGAAATATTGATTGAGTCGAAAGCACGCGAGAAGTCCAATAGGACAAGCAGGGTTCCCTTACCCTGGTCTCTAGCCTCAAGTATGTTACCGACTACATCCAGGAGAGCTGTTGCTGTGCTGTGGGCCCTGCGAAATCCAGACTGAGCCAGTGGCAAAATATTATTCTGTTCAAGATATGCCCTGAGTTGGTCACAGACAACCCTCTCCAGAATCTTGGACAGACATGGGAGTAGGCTTATCGGACGGAGGTCTTTCACGCTAGTAGGGTTAGGTACTTTAGGAATCGGCCCAACTATTGCCATTTTCCACAGATCAGGGAAAGAAGAGGAGACTATGGATTTATTGATGATAGCTGTGATCACTGCAAGTGTTCGAGGGAGTGTTAACATCAGCATCTCCAGAGAAATTTGGTCAGAGCCCTGTGCATTGGACTTAAGACTGCGAAAGATCCTCAGCACCTCGTCCTGCTGGACAGGCTCAAGCTGGAAATGACTGTTACCATGTCGATGGTGCTCAAAATAGGTTAAATCTGCGGTAGTGACCCTACCACTGCCCGGTACATCCAAAAAGTGTTGATTAATTGACTCTGGGTTGTTGCAGAAATGTGGCAGACTATACTCTGGTTTTTTAGAGGTGGCTACAGTTGATTTTATATGACTCCATAACTTCTTAGGTTGTTTAATATTATTATTAATGCATGTTTTAAAATATGCGCACTTTTCACTTTCAAAAGCAGCTCTAAGAAGATACTTCAACTCTTTGTAGGATTTTATGTGCTTTTCGGATTTTGACGATTTTGACTTCAGATGGCACTTATCACGCAACCTCATCATTTCCCTGACAGTGTCTGTGATCCAGGGATATGATTTCTCTTTAATTAGAACTTTTTTGAGGGGAGCATGCAAATCAAACAGTGTTAGCATGTATTGATTTAACTGTGCAACCATGGAGTTCACATCTTCCATATTTTCAATATGTTCCCAGTCCATTTTGTTTAAGTCGTCATTAAAAATGATATGGATGAAACTGATTAAAAGAAACTTATAAAACTGTGATTTGTACAAACTTCTTCATAAACGACGAATACGACTCTCACTTGACTATTATTTCATCGATAATAATTTGTAATGTGTCTACACAATTTTAAGATGACAATTAAATGTCATCATGTTGCCTAGAAATAATCACATTTTCGAAAACAATTTTATGAATTAAAACTATTATATAATCACAAGATATTTTTTCTGATCTATCGCAATTTCATAAATTAATTAGTTATTATTTTACTAGATTTTTTTGTACAGGCGCAGAATGAGCGAGTTTTTGAAAATTTTGACACGGGTCCACCCTCGATGACGTCCCGCAGGACTCTGACAGACTCTGAGCGTGAGCTGATTTAGCCGGATTTAGATCTTTTTGAGTTTATTCATAAAAAATCTACTAAACTAAAAAATTTAACCTTTAGATTCCCTCTTAAATACGATTCCCTCATCGTACATGCAATTTTCACATAATTTTGTGCTCATATTAGGAAATGAGACGGAAACTGGTTTTGAAATCGACCCTGTTTCGGATTTTTTTTTTCATCGAGCAAATTGCAATTAATCGTGTTTTGAACCTTTAATTTCCCTCAAACATATGTTTTTTTTAGGGCCTAAATACACGAATTTGATCATTTAATCTTGATTCTGAAACAGGCAATTTGGGACAACCCCCAGTTAATAAGACTATGTGTTCCGTCGAACAAAAAAAAAAACAAAAAAATGGCACTTCGGGAGTGCCGACAGAAGTGAAAACTTGAAGAATTACGTGTATTTTTTAAATCGTCAATACAGGATTTCACATTGGGACCTTGGGTCCTGATTGCGCTCGGTAAAAAATGATAAACGAGCGATCGACTTCAGCCATTAAAGGTAACAGTACAGATTTATACGATAAAAATACAAAGGGAAAAAAGGGATAAAATAATTAGAATTTCCTAATGAAGAAAGAGACTTTTCCAAAAGACATCAACGCACGACTCATCCGTGTGCTCGTTCACCCATATAAACACAGTATACAAATACCTCATGGAAAGCGTTCGGTAACGCTGACGCGAGTTCCATTATTTTTATTCACCCAAAAAGTGCTCAACGCGCCCAAAGAAGTTTTCACTTCAAAAACCGAGCAAAACTCGGTCATCCAGATATTTAGTATAAATAAACCCACGGACGCACCGGAAACCCAGGATTTTGTTATTTTGAAGGAACATAAGTGATTTTACTCTTCTCTTTAACTCTTCTTATGCCCTACACAAATTAGTTCCTGTGCTTAACACTGACGCATTGCTAACAGCTTACCACGGCCTAGTTTCGTCGCACCTAAGGTATGGAATTATCCTTTGGGGTAATTCGACTGACAAGGATATACCTTTCAAAGCTCAAAAACGGTGTATTAGGACGATGTTTAAATTAGTTTCGACTGACAGTTGTAAACCTTATTTCATTAATTATAACATAATGACGTTACCGTCTCTGTATATATTCGAAGTTGTCATGTTTGTAAAATGTAATCGGCAATTATTTCCGCGCATGGCAGACAAAGTCAGTCGCGCCAGACGCGATAACACTATGCTTTGCTCACATGGTTCCAAAACAGCATTAATGCGGAAAAGTGTATTTTGCATGGCACCTTTATTATTTAATAAACTTCCAAAGGGATGGAGAGAACTAAGCGCACACGTACTAAAAAAGCGGCTAAAAATATATCTAGTTGGGAAAGCATACTACAGCATTTTAGAATTTTTAAATGACAAAGTGTAATATTAAGAATTTAACAAATTAATATTTACTTGTATTTTATAATTTTGACAATTTATAATTAGAATATAGGACAATTTTATTGTATTAGTGTTTTGTTTAATTTTTAGTTCGTGTAAAAATTTAATAATTATTTTTGCTTTGTTTAAATGGTCATGTATTACTTTTCTTACCTTTATATATTTGTATGCCACAAAGGCCGAACATGACGGATCTTTCTTGTTTATGAACAACCTGCATGCCTTGTATGTATACTCATGTTTCTACAAATAAATATCTTGTCTTGTCTTGTCTTGTCTTGTCTTTACATGCTTTTATTTCATTTGCCTCATACTTACAGAGGCCAGCACATCAAGCTATCCCAATATGTCAAACTTCTTTGATAGTTTTTCAACTTTATTACAAAGGAATAAGGTTTATGTTAAATTGGGAAAATTTTACAGTTTGGGATAGCTTGACCTGCTGGCGACTGTACATACATAAACTCACGCCTTTTCCCCATGAGTAGGAAGAAACTTCAGCGCGCCACGGGCTATGATCCTTACATACCTTTTTGCCTCGTTTATGTTCGTACATCAGTGGCCCTAGTGTGAGTTAATACTCACCAATCTTTAGCCATCTCGTAAAAACACTTCCGAGCGCGTTCGGCGCTCCGAATGGTCCTTCACAAATGCAGGGCCAATCAGAGCGATAAACTCGTTCGATGCTTTTCATCGAGATGGTAAAATGAAACTCACACTAAGGCCTCTGGTCATACACGCACGCCGGTGGCGAGTACTTCACACCTGACTGTTCTAAAGAACTTCACCAATAAGGTCACTATATGTTCTCCTAGGGCGTCCCCTCCTGGCGTGTCCACTCCCATCTACCTGGTAAATACCTCTTATTAGCCGCTCTTCATTGATCCTCTCAACATCACCAAACCATCCAAACGTACTCTTATTAATTTCTGTCACTACATCTTCTTTTAAACCGCACCGTTGTCTTATCACATCATTCCTCAGCCTATCATTAACAGTCACACCACACATTCTTCACAAGGAACTCATTTCCACAGCATTTATTCTACTTTCATGCTTCTTTTGTCATACCCTGCATTCACATCCACGCATAAGCATAGGCACCAGCACGCCATTGTGAACAGTCGAGTCTTTTCGGACATCAACTGGTTGGTTACAATCGCATGTGTAGCACAATTTACTCTCATTTCTTCATCTTTATCAATCTTTCCATCCCTTATAAAAAGACTCCCCAAATACACGAACTCACTTGCTCCACACTCTTATCATTTATTTTCAGATCACCATTTGTGTGTGAAACAGTCCAAACTAGCATCCAATTCAGTCACGGCAGAAATACGTTACTCAAGTTATCACAAGCCAAAGTAATTAGATAAGCAGATCGATCAGTCCGTAAAATCCGTCAAAAGTCCGCCTTCAAAACAAACGTCACTAAAGATTACTACGTGCTCGAAATTATCCATATTCTGATAACGTCAGTAACAGCGCCTCAAAATCCGATCACTGATGATGACTCAAAATCATAGTTCAAACTGACCTTCAACAACTACAGCGACCCCTCCATACTGCTTAGCCTGCAACAGCATAACAATCTTCTCCATATCCTCGGAGACTTCTTCTCGGAGCCTCCTCACTGCCACCAAGTTATCGTACTCTGTTTGTATCTTGTTCGTGATGGAACTCAACTCAGCTTTAGTGCTGTTTATGTCTTTCACTTGCTGGACTAACCTGGAATTAGTAAAATTGTAACTGTAGAATCATATAACATTTATGCATAATATTCGCCTGTAATAGCCTGCCCACTGGGCTCTAACGAATTTTTTTTTTTATGTAGGAGTACCATCCTTCTCACACTGGCAGGTGGTCACAGTTCTAACCTAACTTTTTATTGCAAGTATTTAACATAATATTTAACTTAATCTAAATAGTTAAGTTCCGGGTAGCCTACTAAAATATATTCGCTTCAAATAAAAGTTATGCTAAACGAAATTATGCGGAATGTTAACTTTACCAAAGACGAAAGATTTGATTGTTTGGTTTGTTTGCATTGAATAGGCTCTGAAACTACTGAAACGATTTGAAAAATTATTTCACTGTTGGGAAGCTACACTATCCCCGGGTGACATAGGCTATATTTTATCCCCGTATTCCCACGGGAATGGGAACTACACGGGTGAAACCGCGGGGCGCTGCTAGTACCAAATAAAATTCTGCCATCTTAAAAGTATGCCATTAAAAATTTGGGCATATAAACATTCGGCCAAACAATAATTTTTGTTTGTTTGTTGTTTGCTTGTTTGCTTGAACGCGCTAATCTCAGGAACTACTGGTCCGATTTGAAAAATTATTTCAGTGTTAGATAACCCATCTATCGAGGAATGCTATAGACTGTATAACATCACGCTAGGGCCCTTAGGAGCCGAGCAATATGAAAAATGTCACGAATACGAAGTACTCGCACGGCCAGGCGATTCGATGCGACGGGGTGGGTCGGGGAGCAAGAAATTTGACGCAGACGAAGTTACGGGCAGAAGCTAGTATTAAATATTTTTATGACTTAAAAGTATTCGTTTAAAGAACATTATGCCAAGTGTATTATGCCAAATAAATTTCGGAGCATCAAGATTCTGCCAGATAGAGGGTACGGGTTCCTTACACATGGCTGTCATTTGAAAGTGTTACTCAGTTACTGGATTGTGCGTCCGGTATCGTGTGGTGCGCGACGTTAAGAATAGCACCATCCCATTTCTTCCCATTAGTGTCGTAGGAGGCGACTAAGGGCCACCACCTGCCGTGCACGTGCCTACCATTGTAGCACCTTGGGTCAACCGCACGGTGGCGGGTAAACCACCAACAATAGCATTCCCAAGGAGGGTTGGTCAGGCTGGCGGCCGACTGTTAAACTTTGCCAAAACCCAAAGGAACAATGAGTGAAAATAGCCCAGATGATATACCAGTAGAAGTATGGAAGTGTTTAAAAGAAGATTGATGTATGTGGCTGACTTTATTCTTCAACAAGTTATTGCACGAAGGAGGGATCCCACAAGAATAGTGCAATAGTTCACTAGTGCCCATCTTCAAGAATAAAGGTGATGTACAGGACTGCAACAACTATCGAGGGATAAAGCTCATAGTATGAATGCATGGGAGAAAGTAATAGAGAAAGACTGCGAGAGGAGAGTGAGGTTACCCCAAACCAGTTTGGGTTTATGCCAGGTCGAGGAACAATGGACGCCACTTTTGCACTCCGCCAATTGTCCGAAAAGTACAGACGTGCACTCAAGGACCTGCACAAGGTGTTCATTAATCTGGAGAAAGCGTATGATAGGGTACCTCGGGATGTGTTGTGGTTGACCTTGAAAGAGAAAGGGTTGCCAGGGTTGCCCGTTCGTGCTGTCTACAGTCAACCTCGTACCTACGTCCGGTCGGCTGCTGGCAATACTGACGAATTCAATGTGGCTGTAGGCTTGCACCAGGGATCGGCTTTAAGTCCTTACCTCTTCCTGTTGATCATGGACGCTCTGACGTCGGACATACAGGAAGAGGCACCCTGCATGCTGTTTGCTGATGACATTGTTCTTGTCGGTGAAGATGTATCCAAGATCCAGAGCAGATTGGAGAAGTGGCAACAGAAGCTGGAGAATGTTAGCTTGAAAATCAGCAAAACCAAAACTGAATGATGTTTTGCGATTTCGGAGGTCTCTCCAGTTCTGGAGCCATAGCGGTTGACGGCGCGCTTCTCACAGTCTGCTCCGACTTTCGGTACGAGTATGTCGGTTAACTCGTGCAAAGCGATGACGAAGTAGATCGGACGGTAAAGCACAGAATTAACTGAATGGATGAAATGGCGGCAGTTCTCGGGAACAATTTGCGACTCCCACATTCCCCTTAAACTTAAGGGGAAGATATATAAAACCATGTAAGACCTGCCGTCTTGTATAGGTCTGAATTTTGGGCCACAAAAGGGATGAATGAAACGCAATTGCATGTAGCCGAGATGTAGATGTTTAGAGGAATGTGTGGTGTTACACGAATGGATTTAGTAAAAATTAGTACATAAGAGGAAGCCTGAAAGTGGCACCGATAACTGAAAAGTTGTGTGGAAATCGGTTGTCATGGTATGGGCATGTGATACGGAGGAATGAGGAAAATGTCGTGAGGAAAGTTCTGAGTATGAATGTCGATGGCTATAAGAGTAGGGGGAGACCAAAGAAACGATGGATGGACTGTGTGAATGATGATATGGCTAGAAAGGGTGTGACTACGGAGATGACGACTAATAGAGAAGTGTGGAAGAAAAAGACATGTTGCGCCGACCCCAAATAAATTTGTATAAGGGCAGGAGAATGATGACTCAGTTACTGGATTATGAAGTAAAATAGGCTGTTGCTCCATATAAAATACGCCATCAAATAAGATTTTATTTTCTTTGGCTCAACCAGTGGTCAGTATGGCACAATGGGTAATTTTTGAAACACAGGTATCTATATTAAAAGTAACTGACATCGATTTAGTAGTCGATTATGAAGAAATTACTTTCAACACTTGCGCTTATTCTGTACACCTTGTAGGTAGATGTGTCAAACATCGAAACTACACAGATTATTAAGGAACATCCATTGTGGAAACCTTATTTGTCTCAAACTTGAATGGTGCAGACAATAGCCCATTGATTTTTACCACTGGGCATTAAATACGAACATGAAATTACTCTAACGCGATTGTTATGGTAATCTGTGTGCGTACGATCTTTATTGTCACGATTTAAAAATAGCTCACTAGACGTGAGTCTTTTTACAAGTGAATTCAGGCATGCATTTAGGAGGAATGGTTGACCCTAGATGTTCCCACTGCTGGGACACAAGCTTCCCCTCAGTGAGAGGGAGTAGGTCGAAATCTACCACGCGGGCAAAGTGCGGGTTGGTAGATGTCACATGTCTTCGAGTTTTTGGTTCTAAGACATGCCAGTTTCCTCACAATGCTTTCGAATCCTCAATCAAAATTATCTGCTAACCCATTGCTTCATATATTCGAAACCTTTGTCAGCTCAACAACTTAAATAATGCAATGATTGTTGCTGAACTGTCAAAATGTAAGCCTTTCCTATTGTTAGTGTGTTATGAAGTTACCCCGTTTGATCAAATGTGTTTCTAGCAAGCGTACCTTATCAAGCCTCCAGTGCGCTCGGCCTTATGAGTGTGCGAAGCGAACGCGCCAACAGTCACAATGTCGTGGAAGCCCGTCCTGTTCAGCGTGTCATTGTGAACCCACATACGTTGCAGGTGAAGGTTTACCGGGGCAAATTCTAGGCTTGCATCATCTGTAATGTGCAAGAAATACAGTCGTTTACATAAATATCTTGCCAGCTCGCCAGACTTACCTTGAGGGGGTTATCGTGTTCCCGTAACAGGGCTATGGAGGTCAGATAGGCAGTCGATCCATGTAATTATTTGGTTAGACCGAAAGTCGGCCCTAAGGCAGTTGTAAAAAAGCTTGACATTCAACCAAATCATTTCAGCCGAAAGACGTCCACTGCTGGACCTAGGCCTCCCTCAAAAGGGAGGTTTCGCCATAATAACCACGCTTGGCAGGCGGGTTGACGATCGCAGTATTGTGGTAAAATGCAAAGAGAACGCTGCTGCCCATTCTCTAGTAAGTTTCCCTTAGTCGCCTTCTACGACACCCACGGGAAGAAATGGGATGGTGCTATTCTTTTACTGCCGGCACTACACGGTTACATAACATACATAATCAGAATATAATGTTCCCACTGTTGGGACACAGGGCTGCTCTCTTCGAAAGAGAGTGGGCTGTGATGCACCACGCGGGCCCAGTGCGGGTTGGTAGGAGTCACATGTCTTCAAATTTGGGCTCTAGGACTTACAGGTTTCGGTAAATCGCCAGTCTGGGTTCGAACCTACGACCTACAATTCGGAAGTCGTGGCCGATACCACTGTGCCACCACTGCTCTCACTGTGATTATTTCGAAACAATTACATATATATCTTTGCACTTCGTGATAGTGCTACCTCTCCTAACATCCTACGCAGCAGCAACGAAACAGCGCCTCAATGCTTATACCTTTTTGCTGTCTGCAGATTTGTAACTACGATATTGTGGGATCCGCTACTATTTATTTCTGCGCTTTTGTGATTGGTACATGCACCAGAAACATTTTGGTTTCATTCCAATTTCTTGCATTTCTATATGATTGTTGACCCCGACACGAATCTTTCTACACCAGACATTGCATTTCACTTAATGATTTTATTTGTGTTAGTAGGTTTGTATAAACACTTTTGCACGTCAATCATATTTTTTGAACTGAAACTTCTTTACGCACGCTTGACTTGGGGAGTAAGCTGGCGAACGCGTGACGTAAGCGTTACGAAACGTGTGATCGGGCGAAGCGAACGTGAGTTGAGTGGGGGATATAAGCAAGAGAAAGCAGTGCGCGCGCACATTCTCTTTCTCTCTTCCTCTCATAGCCAAATCATACATGTATATATTGTACACACATATTATATATATACATACAGATGGAGCTAAAGAAGTTTCACTTCAGTCGTGTGGTCATAAGCACACTCGGTTTTTTTTAACCTAAAAAAACGTCTTACCCTTCTTACTGCTTGCTTTGAAGTATTGGCTGTCCATATTGCTCAGACAGCGCCGCGAGTGACAATAGTGCTTCAGCAAGGACACGTGTGTGCTGACCAGCTCCAACTGGCGGGACTGCCATTGGCCACATATCTCGCCCACTGACAGAAGTTCTTCTAATAGTTCTTTTTCTCTCTGGATATAGATGTCTCTGGAAAATGTGCAAAACAATAAGTAATTATGAATACAAGGTATTTGACCCGCATAGGGTCAAATACCTTGTTCGTATGAGTATGAGGTGTTGGGTTCGATTCCCAGGTCGGGCGAAATGTCATTGGATTTTCTCAGTAGAAGCCTGAAGTCTGGAATTGTGCCTGTTTGTCGGCAATAGGCTCGCCCCCTATTACATGGGAATTAAACATAACTGGTGAAACGTGGATGTACTATACTATAGCACCTCTGCCCAACCCTTCGGGGTAAACCAGCCGTGATGTTATGTATGTGGTTTGATGTGGAATGCCCTACAGCCGGTATTTGGGCCATCCTGTAATATTTACACGTTGCGATGTAATTGCCTGTGGTATACTATAATACGTTAAAGCAACAATAATAGTTGCAGCGTCTAAACAGTTCAAACGATGCAAGAAATTTGTTACTTAAATTTTATTGTATGCTGCAGGCAAGAAACTTGCACCGTTTAACTGGGGCTGTAGTGAACATGCGCAAAGGAAGTAAGGCGTTTGATTATCACTGAGATATCATCTGCCTAGCCTTTTCCCAACCATGTTGGAGTTGGCTTCCAGTCTAACCGGATGCAGCGAAATTCCAGTACTTTACATGGAACGACTGCCTATCTGACCTCCACAGCCCAGATACTGGGTTACACGATACCCCTTGGTAAAACCGGTTGTCAGACTCTCGGGCTTCTGACGTCACGTAATGACTGTCAAAGATCCACAAATGACAGCCGGGACCAACGGCTGCACGTGCTTTCCGAGGCACGGAGGGGTTTTATTATGTAAAGATAGTCACCCACCTACGGAACAACCGCGGCAAGCATAGCTTAACCTGATTGGTCGACCCGTACGGCTGTTAGTACTTACCCACAAGGCCATCACTGAGATTAACATTACATAAACAAGCTTTTTTTTGTACCGTGTGGTGCCGGACGTAAAGAATAGCATCATTCCATGTGTTCCCGTGGGTGTCGTAGGAGGCGACTAAGGGACTTACTAGAGAATGGGCAGCAGCGTTTTCTATGCATTTTACCACCATACTGCGATCGCCAACCCGCCTGCCAAGCGTGGCGATTATGGCAAGCCCCCCGTCCAGCAGTGGACGTCTTCCGGCTGAAATGATCAATAAAGCTTTTTGTCGACGCGCGAACGCACTTACTCATAGACCAAGATAAATTGCTAAACAAATAACGAATACTCACAACAATTGCACGGGCATTGTGAAGCATAGTTTAGGTTCCGCCATAATTTCGTGAACAGTGATATCACCGCCGAGTCCCGAATGGAACCTATACGTTACTTGATGACTGTTCACGAAATTCTGCTTCAAAAGACTTCCGTAGGACGGAAACTTTAGCTTCAACCCTAGTCGAGGTGGTAACGATTGTGAACGACGGTGACACAGGACCTTTTGTGGTATGTCTATACTGTTTCTGTCGTTCGTATGACTAGGGCTCGTTCCGATGTAGGAAGGTTCTAGACTCCACCCGTTTATGGTGACGAAGCCAACTGTCTTCTGGTCCCGCGTGACGAGTGCTACGCGCATCCTTTGTGCTTCCTGTGGGTAAGAAGTTTAAAGTTTGTCAGTAAATTAAAAAATAATTACCTATACTTGGACACATAATTGTATTCAGTAACTTGACAGTTGAAGGGAGATTATGACAAAAAAAAATTGTGAGGTCGTGTAATAATAAATGAATTCGGATGAACTTAAAATAATGAACTTACATGAAAAAATAATAATAACTTGTCTTAAAACATCATACGCACTATTAAAAAAAGTAGAATGTTATTTCAACAATTTTTTTAAGTTTTATAACTAAATTAAAATGAAACCATTTTTATCATCCGTTCTTTACGCTAAATCGTTCACTACCCCAACTCTATTAATTTTAGTATGGTAACATTATTTTTCTTCGAACTGTCAAGTTACTGGTTACCTATTATGCGTCAAAGTATAGAAATGTTATCTAAAAATTGATGTTAAATGAACTCTTCCCTAGATAAGGTATTGTTGTTGTCTCAGACGTTTCTAACAGAACTGCTGCACACTAAAACTGTAGCACTGAGCAACGATCATTTATTCGGACAATTTCATCATCTGATCCACGAATGACAACCGGGATCAAAGGTTTAACGCGCTTTCTGAGGCACGGAGCGGTCTTGGTATATAAAGATGGACACCTATCCACGGACCAACCGCGGCATTCCGAAGTGCCTATAATAAACCACTAGAAAAACAAATTTTTTTTTTTTGTTATTTCATGAACAAACATTTTGCGTCTGTATTTTGCCTAAACTATCTCAATAATATATTTTTAGAGTTTTTCTTCATATACAGTAAAATACCCTATTGGACGTCTGTACTCATCACGATTTTCGCAATTGATAAGTTCCTCAATTTACTTATTACATCTGTCGGAATTTCAGGCAGAGATTAATAAACAGTGCCTACTGCACAACTGCAACATAAACCATGGGCTCAGAATGTATCCTGCAACCGTCAAACGGCCCAATCCCTCTCACCGAGAGGAGGCCTGTGTCCCAGCAGTGGGAACATTATAGGCTGATGATGATGATGAACCGTCAAACTACACGTGCAAAACACAGACGAGGACAAACCTTAGCCAAATTACGTGCTATAACGTTTATTAAACTCTGCAGCCATCTTTCAGTTCACACAATTCATAGCGTTTTCCTTTTATATACCTCGTTTCTTAGTATTAAGTTATCATACAGTTCATAATAAAATCACCTGTATAGTGCTGAGCAGCATGGACGTGAATCCCATGGGCACGGTGGTCTCGGAGACCCGCTCCTTAACGTCGTAGACCACGATGCGCACCAACGCAGAACCTGTGAGGCCGTCACTGGCACGGAACAGTATGGTCTTCGAGAAGCACGGGTTACTGCATGTCTGTGGATCAAGAATTTACATACTATCATTAAAATTCATCCTGTTTTCCGTTGTAAAGGATGAGCTCTACATGAACTATCGGCCTATGAAGGCCGATAGTTCATGTAAAGTACTGTTATTCAGCTACATTCGGTTAACACGGAACCCGAGCAAAACATAGAACAAACGACTTCCGAAAAAACACTAAAAAGTGAAAAATTACTTTAATTTCGGAAGTCGATGTCTTTGGATATGTATTTAAGTTTTTTGTCACAGACTTCCGAAATTATAGTAATTTTTCACTTTGTATTGTTATTTCGAAAGTCAGTTACTTAGCTTGTTTTTTTTAAATCTTTTTGGTTATGGTACCTACTCCAAACAAATTGGTATACCACTGCTTGATACGTAAGCAACAGTGACAGGAAGCAGCAGCATATGCTCGATATTATCGAGGCTAAAGGCTCGTGTAGACTAGCGCGACGCGACGGTAGTGTCGCGACACTCGTGGAACAATTTCCATGAAAACTTCATGGAAATTGTTCTACAAGTGTCGCGTCGCGCCTGTTTGATGAAACCTTAACGCAGTAACTATCGAAGCAAAGTTAATAACATTTATATGGGATATATAAGCCACATTTTTTGTTACCCTCTCCATTAAAAAAAGAATTTTCAAAATCGGTCAGGTCCGCAATGGCGGAGAAATCGGTGAACATACATTTTAAAAAATACCGTGGACGGTGGAACATAGAACTTCCTCCTTTTTTTAAGTCGGTTAAAAAGGCTAGACAGGCAGGCTTTCGTCCTGTTTAAAAATTGCTGAAAATTAGCTGCGACACGAAAATCATTCTCTTTTTTGACAAAGTGAAACCGATAGCTCCCGACGTTTTCACCGAGATAATAGAAATCTCTCGGAACATAATAGGACTACAACAAAGCGAAGTGGGCGCTCGCTGCGACGCCCTAGCCTTTTGTGAAGCCTGCTAGGCCCGCGTGATGCATTACGGCCTGCTCCCTCATAGAGAGGAGGCCTGTATCGCAGCAGTAGGAACATTATTATGTTGGTTATGTTTATGCTACTCATACAAATTTTCTAAAATCAGGGTATCATTTTTTTTTTCTGCAAACCCGGAATTAGCGGGAGGCAACATATTTCTCAACAATAAGATGTAAGTATTCCGTATGGTGACGGACGTAAAAGAATAGCACCATCCCATCTCTTCCCGTGGGTGTCGTAGAAGGCGACTAAGGGACTTACTAGAGAATGGGCAGCAGCGTTCTCTATGCACTTTACCACCATACTGCGATCGCCAACCCGCCTGCCAAGCGTGGCGATTATGGCAAAACCCCCTTTCGGGGGAGACCTATGTCCAGCAGTGGACGTCTTTCGGCTGAAATGATGAACGCCATGTAAGCTATACAAATACAATAACTCACCTCAACAATTTCAGTAGCTCCGTACCTAACGCAGAGGCCTTTATCGTATTTGACGTAGATGACAATGAGAGGCGACGGGGGCCGGCCGTGTGTATCACAAAGAAGATTGTCGCAGGACAGCGCTAACTCACAAAGCGGCACTTCGTTCATATCTGTGAAAACATAATGCTGTAATAAAGAATTGTGAGCTCATTTTTCTACGAAAGACGACACCGAGGTGCATCCGATGCCCGTGGCATATAGCCCTAGGTTCCTACTGATTAGCTTATATTCTCATCAGTGCCACTATACATGTATAAAAAACCAACCAAGTGCGAGTCGGATTCGCACTCGAAGGGTTCCGTACCACAAGGTAAAAACGCTGAAAAAAAAAGTTTCTTTTATGAAAAGTTGAAGACCCCTTTAATTTTTAACATTGTTTATTTTTATTATTTGTTGTTATAGCGGCAACAGATACACAATCTGTGAAGATTTCAACTGTTTACCTATTACGGATCATGAGATACAGCCCGCTGACAGACACATACGGACAGACCGAGAGCGAAGGTTTAGTAATAGGGTCCCGTTGGTTACCCTCCGGGTACGGAACCCTAAAAATAAGGTAGTCATACTAATAAAAATAAATAAAATCCGAAAGTAACTCTGTCTGTCTGTTACCTTTTCACGCCTGAAAAGATTTCGATGAAATTTTGGGCCGCGGGCAAGAGCTGGTACCTAATAAAGCTTATTAATACTAATGGACTCAGGAATTCCTCAGGACATGGCATAGTAATTCCGATTCGACAACATACGCTACAAAACTTACCAGTCACAATTCCTTTCTGCAGTCTATAAGTAGCTATATCTAGATTGGGCCTGATTTTGTTCAGTCTTTCCCTCAGCGTAACCGCCTGCGCCTGTATGCTGTCGTATGGCGCCAACTCGATGTCTTTCAACCACAGCGTCCGTTCTGACTCGTGGAACGTCGCCATTTTGTAACAAACTCCGTTTTCCCAAGCTAGAATATAAAACAGAATTTATGTAAATGATAAATGATTTCTGTAAGTAGTTTTGTTCAAACACTTTTACACGTCAATCAATTTTTTTTAAACTAGATGAGGTAAGCGTTTCCTATCTGACTACTCTGAGTAGAAAGGCCGAAACAAACTCAGACGTCACAGTCTCTTTTAAAGTCCAGACATAATCTTGGTCAGATCATGTGAAGACCATGTGGATTGGTGTCTGAAATGGTCTTTTGAGGAAAGAACCACACAGATTAAGTGGACCTGTCCATTCAGTGCACGCATGTTACAGTTATCATACGGCTCAACTCAGAACTTGAGGAGCTCAACGATTTGACGAACAATACCAAAGAAAGGACATTTTGGTAGGCCGCATAAAGTACTCAAACTGCCAGATTAACATTAAAAACGAACTGAGAAAGAGATGAAACACAAAAACAAAACATGACCAACATAGTCCTCACATTCACTATAGTTCAAACAATAATTATATTATACTTCTCAAAGTAACTATTCATATCAAAGTGTATATAATAATAAGCAGGTCAATCCCAAGCTTTTATGTCCTCAATGTAATCTTTAACGGTATAAAAGGCTTTCAGGCACAACTTACTCTTAATGAATGATTTAAATTTATTTAGATCTTGAACATGGCTTGGAAGTTTATTATAAAAGCGTACACATTGACATCTGAATGACCCACCTATTTTCTTGAGCCTTGTTGATGGTACAACAAATTTGTGTTTGTTCCTAGTATTTATACTATAGATAATTTTCACTGTATTTTTTTAACAATTTAATATTTTTATGGGCATTTAAAAGATTTTCAAAAATCTACTGTGAAGGCACAGTCATTACATTAATCTCCTTAAATTTCTCTCGGAGAGAGTGTCTCGAACTTAATTTATAAATTGATCGAACAGCTCTTTTCTGCAAGAAAAAAAATAGGGTGAATGTCGGCGGCATTTTCCCACACTAGAATACCATACGACAAAACACTATTAAAAAGTACACTAAGCGGGCTGTCTCTATATCAGTTAAATTACGAATTTTCCTAACAGCGTATGCTGCAGAGCTTAGCTTTTTCGACCATTTAGCTATAAGTGGGCCCCACTGAATCTTGGCATCCCAAGTTAAGCCCAAGAATACAGTGCTATCTTCAGGATTCAATTCTACGCCTTTTATCAACACATTAGTTTTCACCTGCTTAACGTGAGGTAGCGTAAACTTAATGGTTTTTTTTTTTTTTTTCATTAAGAAGTAAATTATTAACATTTAACCAGTGAACTACTTTTGAGATTGCGCTATTTACATCGTCATTAACAAGGTGCTAACGTTTAAGTTTAAATAAAAGTGAAGTGTCACCCGCAAACAACACTATATCATTATTATCTTTTATGAGGTAAGGCAAGTCATTAATATAAACAAGAAAGGACCAAGAATTGGGACTCCCATCGATACTGCGGATCCGGGTGATCTTTTTTCGTTTACATCAACACACTGAATGCTATTACACAAGTATGAAATAAGAAGATCCAGAGCGGTGTTCCCACGGGTGTTCCGGATCCCGTAGTGGCGGAGTTTCCTGATTAAAGTTTCATGAAGCACGCAATCGAATGCTTTAGATAAATCACAAAAGATGCCCAAGGCATCGTATTTATTTTCCCATGCATTGTAAATATGCCCTGAGAGTTCAACACCGGCATCGGTAGTTGAACTACTCCTTGTAAAACCGAAGTGTTTGCTATGTTATAAATTATGTTTATTAAAAAATCTTTGCAATTGGTCTAAAATTAATTTGTCAAAAAATTAACTAAAGGTAGGTAGTACTGAAATAGGTATATATAGAGGAGTCTGATGTACTACCTGATTTAAACAAAGGTATTATTTTACTATTCTTCATTACTCGTAGGTCAGGAGACTCCCCACAGTCGATACAATTATTAAATATAAGAGCTAAAGTACGAGTAGGTGCTACAATGTCAATAATAGACTTGGCGACTTCTACAGAATTACCCCACAGATCTGCAGTCTTTTTTAAATACAAAGTGCGAAAGGTTTTAATTATATATCTACAGCTAATATGTTCAAAATGATATTCTGAACCACAAACATTAACATTTTCCTTAAGCAAAGACTCAGCAACAGAAGGTGATGAGTTTAGAATGTTACAATAAAATACCTCCTCACATACTCGAACTGAATGAATCGAAATTTAAATCTTGTATAAAACGCACACTATGCAGCCATGCTTATTATAAGTTGGGGGATTACATCGCTGACAAAAATGCTTGGCTAAACGCTGCTTGTCCTGCTCCACAAGGTAGCTTAAACTAAATTGAATAACATTGAAAACATTGTTGGAGCTGCTGAAGACTGTAAAAGCTAGATATCTTTGCATTGTATAAATTCAAATTTTTGTATTGTATAATTGCATAGCATATGTGTGAGCACTATGTTCCTACTATAATGCAAACATTTACAGGGTACGTCTTTCATTGACTTGAATGTGCCCTGGCAGCTGAGAGTATGTCATGCTCACTCAAATGTCTCGCTGGTGGTGGCGTGTGTGTTGGATCATTAAGTTCCCTTCAAAATGGTTGAGCTGAATGGTGCTGATGCATACGTCATGTCCGTGAACGGGCGCCGCCAGTAGGGACTGGTCATCTCTTAGCTCCCACGGCTTATTTTAATTGTCATTTTATTTTAATTACGGACGCTTTTAATGTGCACTTTTTACATCGTTCTCACATTAATAATTTCAACATAATGATGTAACCAACTTTTTGTAACAAAATCTTGATTTTAAAAGAGTGTCCATGGAGTTTCTTGCCCGTTCTTCTCCATAGGTACCTACGCTTTGGAATGGGCAACTAGCTTCATCTTTCTAACTCACCGACCTTGACAATTCAAAAGTGCCTGTAATTGGTTTATTTGAAATAAATGCTTTGAGTTTGAGTTTAGAGATTTTGTAGTTGAAACGGGAATGTTCAAAAGCCGCGGCGAGTTGAGAGTCTAATGTGATTATGTTGTCATTGATAGACAGGCTGTATGTAGTCAGTATTTCGGTTGCTAGACCTTCCCGTTTCACTATTAATAATATTGCAAGTCGTTTTAATTACATTACTACTTGTTTTTAATTTTTGAACTCAAATAATCTATAAATATAAAAATGAATCGCCGAAATGTATGTACGCGCATAACTTCCGAACGACTGCACCAAATTGGATGATTCTTTTTTTTATGTGTTCCTTGTCAGGACAAGGTTTGTATAGCTAATGCCAATTCAATATACATAGCTAAGACAGGACAACGTCTGTCGGGTCAGCTAGTTTGGAATAATTTCTAACATTTAAATCAAATTCAGCAGTGTTTACAGAAGCCCTTTCATTGTACAGCTCATAAAGTCGTGTTCTACTTTTATGACTACCAATGGTAGCCCAATAACTGAAAGAGAGCTTACTATTATTCGAGATAGTCTTGGGAATAAAAGTGGAATTAAATTGTTTACAATATATCTTTAAAAAATCATCATTATATAGATGACCGGAAGACGTAGAGTGGGAAGGCCAATAAAATGATCAACTTACTGATTTGAAAAGGCCAGTGTCCATTCTCGTCTTGAGGTTGTACTTTTATCCGATGATGTCCTAATACTATGACTCCCATGGGCTCGTACCATGGCTCTGGTCCTTTCAAGTAGAACAGCAGGTTACCTCGGAGACGAAACCACCGAACAGAGCAGCCTGGAAAAGAATTTACACATCGTCATTTAGGGGAAATGTTGCTTTTGTGGAGAGGTAACTCCACTCGTGGTTATATTCTAAGTCATACTAATATTTTAAATGTGAAAGTTTGTATGTTTCCATGTTGGTTACCAAATAACGCAAAGACGGCTGTACGGATTTGGATCAAAGATACTTTGTATTCCGGTAGTACGTTCCCATAGGATAGTTTCCGATCTCCACGCGAGCGAAGCTGAGGGCAAAACCTAGTTACACATAGCATAATCAGCCTATAATGTGTCCACTGCTGGGACACAGGTCACACAGGCCTTCTCGCTGTGGAACGAACCGGGCTGTCCACCATGCGGGTTGGTGCATGTCACATGGCTCACAATATTTTCCTTCACTGCCTGATGATTTATTCTTGGAAATATCAATCTAAAGCTAGGTCTACACTTGCAATTATTTCGTGATAGGCTCTCAATTATTTTTTTCAGACCGTCGATCACTCGTTTGCTTATGCTCATTCAATGAAACAAATAACGCGGTTCTATCCTTACGTATAGCTATAATATGATTGAAACATACGGTAAGCGAGTTTCGAAGTGACGAGTACCTTATTAATTGCCCTATTAGACTAAAATCTAAAACATAATACTTTATGATTGTCCAGTACCCAGCAGGATAAATCGTTTCTTACACTCTAGAATTAATAACATTGTATTCGGTTTTCCTCTGTGCACGAACCTTCGTTATAACTCATGGAAATAGAAAGTCATTATATCATGATCTGATTTATCACGCGTACTCATTAGTTGTTATCAAAAACCATTTATTATAAGTGCTAGTGACTAATGATATTTTATTCCCTAAACAACGAACAAGTAGGTATAGCGGATGGTTTTCTGTCACCTATAAGGCCTCGTAACCACCACCGTAATAAAATCGCGCCGAGCGTTGAAGTCAAAGTCTTTTTTTCAAAGCGCTGAGACTCACGCGCGCTGCACTCTGATGGATTCTCGATGCTCGGTTGAACCCCGAGAGTTGAAAATCGAGTGCGCGAAAAAGTCTCGCCGCGATTTTATTACGTCTGTGTGAATGTCGACTAACACATGCCTCGGGCGTCGTGATCTGTGTAATTTTTATAAGGGAAAATACTTTGCCGCGAAGTAAGCGCGATGTGTTATCATCACAATTATAATTTTCAGGTTTTCAAGCGAACTTTAGAGCTTACGAATAGTGATAAGTATAGTGACTAGAAGGGCAAAGGTGGCCCAGTGGTATCAGCCTCGACTTACGAGTTGTAAGTGGAGGCTGAGATCCACCCGCTATATGGGAAAGGAATTTGCCGGTTTCCAGGTGGATCTCACCTTTTAAACAATGACATAGTTGGAAAAATAATAAGTGCAAGAATGCAAGTAAAAATTAATCTTAAGTTGCTTAACATATTTATTCCGTGACTGTACCTAAACTCGCCCCCAGAATCGTTCAGTTAAAAATAATAATTTACAAAATCAAAAAACCCGACTGAAGGCAGTTGGATGTTTTGATTATGTAATTTTTTTTTTTTATTTCACAGTTTTTAGTTAATATAATTATTTTTGACGTTAAGGAAACCCATTTATGAAACCCTTTATTTTGATACCCCACTCAATAAGGTTCGAGAAAAATATATATTTTTTTAATACACTATGTGGTGCCAAAAATCGGTAATTTTAATTTTTTTCAGTTTTGATATACCCAGTGTCACTCGAAATCGATCAAGCCGTTTAGGCTACAGAATGTTACAAAGAAATATCAAAATCAAAATATTTTTATTTCATATAAACCTGCATGGGCACTTATGAAACGTCAGAAGCTAGGTGCATATACATACATACACTCTAAAAACATAACCCTCCTTCTGGCGCAGTCGGGTAAAAACACTCTTTTAATCTTACATTGACCTAGTTACATTGAGCTAACCCTTTCATAGTAAAGAAGTTTTCGTTATTGAACGGTATTATCTGTCAATGCCAACCGTTATAAATAGAATTACTATTAATGCGGGTAATAGGGTATTTTCCAATTTGATAAAAACTATTTTAATTTGAAGATTGGGACGATATATTTAACAGAAAAATAAAAATAAATTCATACATCCATTTTATCCATTAAAAACGATTAAACTCAAATTTATTTTTCGTTGTTTTGAATTTACTGCCAAAACGCTCCTTACGATGACTTTTTATTACGTGACATCGTGACGTTAGCTTTGTGTAAACAGCACCAGTACAAATACTTAGTTTGGCGCAGTTTTAGAAGTATTTGTGCACAGAGGCACCGCACACCAGTAATTTCACTTTCTATCCATAAAAAATCTTGTTAATTATAAACACGACTTGTTTACTTACTAACTCCTTTAGTTTACACAAAGTTGACGTCACGTGATAAAAAGTCATAGTAAGGAGCGTTTTGGCGGTAAATTCAAAACAACGAAAAATAAATTTGGTTTAAATCGTTTTTAATTGAGAAAATGGATACAGATCAATTTACTTTTATTTTTCTGTTATATATTTCGTCCCAATCTTCAAATTAGAATAGTTAAGTGACGTAAAGATAGAGTACCTACGTCAATAGTGATGAAGTACCCACTCACAACTCTTTTATCTAATACCTTTAAACGAGCAATTCTTGTATGTATATAAATATCTTCTTCTAATATATAAAATTTCCATGTCACAATGTTAGTTACCGTACTCCTCCGAAACAGCTTTACAGATTTTTACCAAATTTTATATGCGTATTCAGTAGGTCTGAGAATCGGCTACTATCTATTTTCCATACCCCTAAGTGACAAGGGTTTTTTTTTTTTTTTTTTTTGGGTGGGAAATCATCAAATGACTTCTCCTGCTGAGTAGAGCAGGAGGGCGTGTCAGACTTTTACTGACTAAAACCCACCCGTGTTCCCTCTGTAGCCCGTATGCCAGGGGCCGTGGTATCTCTTTCGAACAAACCCGCACCCCTGGCAGGCATCGGCCCTTGCGGACCCCACCAGTGGTTGCTGACATCTTTGACGGCGCGCGTGTGGAACACAACGCGCCGTCCCGTCTACCACTTTTCGGCCGCAGAGGATAGGGAGAGCGGCTGACGCTATACCGACACTCCTCTTCCCCTGCGGCCCCACCGCGTCCGCCATCAAACGGTGGCGGCCCCGTCCAGGCCACGGAAGGGAAGAGCGCTGCTCAGTAGCACCGGCACTCCTCCTCTACCGCAGCCCGTAACCCTCAGCCGCGATGCCTCCCATTCGACATCGCGGCCCACCTCAGTTGCGGTGCACCTCACCGCAACCTACTTTTTGGCCGCTACGTCAATGGCTTGAAGGCAAAAGCCCTGACGAGCGGCCCCACCGTTGGGTTCCTCTTGGCTTCACCGTGGGTGGGAGACCACGGTTACTAAGCCCCCCCGCAACGACAATGCGGGAACCCACTCGGGGGGGAAGTGATAAGGGTTTTTTTTTTTTTTTTTTTTTTTTTTTTTTTGGGTGGGAAATCATCAAATAACTTCTCCCGCTCTGGGTGGAGCAGGAGGGCGTGTCAGACTTTTACTGACTAAAACCCACCCGTGTTCCTTCAGTAGCCCTTAAGCCAGGGGCTGTGGTGTCTCTTTCGAACAAACCCGCACCCCTGGCAGGCATCGACCCTTGCGGGTCCCATCACTTTTTGTGCTGACATCTCTTTGAGGCGCGCGTGGAACACAACGCGCCGTCGACTTGGGCTTGGTCCTTACCGGACAGCGAGCTACCCATTACTCGCCGTCCGCAAGCCCATGCCTACGGTGGCCGGAAATCGGCCTGGGATTCCCGACGCCCAGGGCGTCTCCGTATCCTGCGGCGGCTGGGGTCGCGAGGGCGCATATGCTGCCTCTCCCTCACGTGCGCCGCCTCCCTCTTCGCGAGCATTACTGCTTCGCTGAAGGAGGTGACGGCTCCCCATGCCCTCTCGCTCCGTACCATGGCTTGGACCAGGGCCGGACGCGAGAGATCGCCGCCGCCGATCGCCTCCACGAGGACACGGCGGTGCTCCGCCCAAGCAGGGCAGACCGCCACCGTGTGCTCCACCGTGTCCTCAGGGCGATCTTCGCAGTGGAAACACCCGGGCGTTTCCTCCCGCCCTATCCGAAACAGGAACCTCCCGAAACAACCGTGTCCGGTGAGGACCTGCGTCAGGCGGAAGGTGAGGACGCCATGCCGCCTCTCAAACCACTCCTCAAAGAGGGGACTTACCGCCGCAATCGTGGCGTGCCCAAAGTGATAAGGGTTAAGGCAAAACAACGTTTGCCGGGTCAGCTAGTATCCATATATAATTTGGATCTCGGAAACGACTCCAACGATTTTCATGAAATTTCGTACGCAGGGGTTTCGGGGGCGATAAATCGATCTAGCTAGGTTTCATTTTTAGAAAACGTCAAACAAAAATCCAGATATTTATTTTTAAACCAAACTCTACCATTATTTACAACAATAATTTGTACTGTGGAAAATTACCGTTTTTGTTTGTTCAGCAAATCTATGCTGCTATTGATAAAATACATAAATATTAAATCAAGTTCAAAAACGTGCTGGCTGTGGCCAAGGACGGCGGGCTCTGGTAGGTCTCTCGCGCCGGTATAAATATGTATGACCTCATGTTATATGTATTTATTGAGACTGTGTGTACGTATTTTGGTTTGCAAAATGGAAGAGTAACTTATTTAGGATTTTTTTTCACACCTGTGTTCCCCGTAGGTTAAGGCAGGGGTGTTCCTACAGGGAAATGCCGATTTTTTTTTGTATATCCGGCGAAAAAATTCTGTGCTAGGGGGCCTAGAATGATATGCTGGTTACAATTTGCGTGCTGGATAAAGACTTTTCCTGTATAGTACACCCACAAAACAAGACTGCGAAAACACGCTCAAAATTATTTATGACTATATTGGGTTATTTTGGGAAAGGATATTGTTTTATCAAGATAAAATAATCTAAAAGGAACAAGTTGAAAGTTTTAACATAAAACCTTCTCATCATAAATAGTTTTTTTAAGAGATTTATTTATTTACACTGTGGTACTACCTAATCTTATCAATTTGGCCCCATTTGTTTCAGAGTAAAAACAAACACAAACATAAACATCTGCAGACATGAAAAATATGTTTATTCAACAGATATAAAACAGATGCTGAATTTGGGCCTTGAAAATAACAAATATGTAGGTTTGTTTCTTAAACTCACACCAGATAACCCTCCACTATTGAGTGTAGGGCATGTCCTTGCTGATTCACATTGTACAGCCAGGGAAATTAATTGCTATGCAATTTAACACTATACGTCAATTTGCCGTGTCATAGGTATTTCATACAACTGTCATAAAATTACAGTAGTGATTGGAATATATGGACAATTTAAGTTAGTAGTCAGATTCCTTAACAATTCTGACTGAATCAATCCTGACTTCATGTTACTGACATAAGAAATTGGTAGTCAGTTTCCTTGACAATTCTGACTGAATCAATCCTGACTAGTTACTGACATAAGAAATTGGTAGTCAGTTTCCTTGACAATTCTGACTGAATCAATCCTGACTTCATGTTACTGACATAAGAAATTGGTAGTCAGTTTCCTTGACAATTCTGACTGAATCAATCCTGACTTCATGTTACTGACATAAGAAATTGGTAGTCAGTTTCCTTGACAATTCTGACTGAATCAATCCTGACTAGTTACTGACATAAGAAATTGGTAGTCAGTTTCCTTGACAATTCTGACTGAATCAATCCTGACTTCATGTTACTGACATAAGAAATTGGTAGTCAGTTTCCTGACAATTCTGACTGAATCAATCCTGACTTCATGTTACTGACATAAGAAATTGGTAGTCAGTTTCCTTGACAATTCTGACTGAATCAATCTTGACTTTATTTTACTGACATAAGAAATTGGTAGTCAGTTTCCTTGACAATTCTGATTGAATCAATCCTGACTAGTTACTGACATAAGAAATTGGTAGTCAGTTTCCTTGAAAATTATGACTGAATCAATCCTGACTAGTTACTGACATAAGAAATTGATAGTCAGTTTCCTTGACAATTCTGACTGAATCAATTCTCATGTTACTGACATAAGAAATTGGTAGTCAGTTTCCTTGACAATTCTGACTGAATCAATCTTGACTTTATGTTACTGACATAAGAAGTTGGTAGTCAGTTTCCTGACAATTCTGACTGAATCAATCCTGACTTTATGTTACTGACATAAGAAACCGGAAGTCATTCAATTTTAATAAAAACAAAATCTTTGAATAGTTAAGAAGTTAAGAAACCTGAAAGACATAGAATTTCCATCAAAATAGGATAATTTTATTCCACGCTTTCATGTTACAAATTATTTGTATTGCACAGGTTCAAACAGAATATCATCATTTCAGCCGAAAGACGTCCACTGCTGGACATAGGCCTCCTCCAAGCTCTGCCACTTTGACCGGTTCTGTGCTTCTCGCATCCAGCAGACTCCCACGGCCCAAGAATTGCCAAACTTAAGTGGCAGTGGGCAGGGCACATTGCTCGCAGAACAGATGGCCGATGGGGCCGAAAAGTTCTGGAGTGGCGACCGCGTCCTGGAAGACGTAAAGTTGGAAGGCCTCCCACAAGGTGGACAGAAACAGAATATAGACCAAGTAAAAATTTTTTTTAGTTGAATAACATAAATCTATTCTAAATGTAAATAAAATGAATAAATTGTTACCTACATTAACTGAAGGAGCCTATTATTTATGGGATCTTGTAACAATGCAACATAATTACTGTAAATTGGTCTTACTTGTAGTATGGAAGAATGGCATGAGAAAGGGTTCATTTGTACAGTATAATCTATGAAATTCATAATCTGTGCAGTATAATCTATGAAAGTGTTTTCCTTTGTAAGAGGCAGTAAGGCCAAAGGTCCATAAGGTCTAAGGTCTATAAGGCACATGAAACCATGGTTTTTCTAAAGTATGAAAAACCATGGTTTTTCATTGCTGCATGGTTTTGCTTTCTATACTACTAGCTAAGAAGATTCTGTCCAATATTTTTTCTTACAGCGATTTATTTTTATGTACGCCTATATTTTTTAAATTCTGTTTTATGGTAAGTTATATTTATAATTACGCTGTTGGTGTGACGTAAAGATATAGTCACATTATTAAATAAACACAAACATATGGCGCAATTCCACAAAGTATTCACAGATAAACTCTGAGAGGTTTTTGTTGTGTGGCTAATAGTTATTGTAAAATGGCTAGTATAAAATAAATTGTCACTTAATAGTACAAGTTACAATACCATGACGTGTATATATGATGAAACAGAGACAAGTTAATTCCTAACAATTTTTTTTTAACAAAATTGTAGACACAAGGCTGTGAAAATAATGTACCTTTTGGTATTTGAATTAATCTTTCTTCTTTGTATTGTGAATTTATTATGGGAAAAACAAAATTAATCTAAAATATAAGTAGGTAATAAACTTAGGCTATGTATTTTATGCCTATTTTAGGAGGTAATTAGTTGTTTATCCTCTGACCATCGGTTAAACACACATACACTGTAAACAAATGGGTTTAATTTTTCCAAAAATGTATTGTGATAATCTTGATGTTGTAAACATTATCATAACAGGATGTAATTAATTTTCACTATTTATTTCAATAAATATATTCTACAGTTAAAAAAGTGCAATTTAGCTGACCTTCAGCTCTCCTGAAGAAGCCATCCTGCCTCTCTTTGAGAACCAGCACACCCTCCCGATCAAAATTCTGCGACGTCTGAGATGCTAATGCAGCCAATTCTTGCTTATTACATCTCATATTTATGAAATTAGTACAAAAATATCATTCTAAACGTATTGTGAGCGTGTAGCTTTTCAATAGCACTAACAATGCAAGGTGGTGGTGAACACAGGTTTTAGATTACTCTTTATCGAAGTGAAGGCCCTATTGGCAACTGATGTTAGGCAGGAATGTATACGGATAATTTTATGGCATTTTGTTATTTATTTTTTTGCTTTTACCATTTTTTTGTCAAGTTATTAAAAATTTGCCCCTGATTTGACTTTACAAAGTGTTCCCTGTGAATTGTGATACAGATAACAAAACCCAACAAAATTGAAAAAAACTGCTGCTGCTACTGATCACAGATTATTAAATTAGTAGTGAGCTCTAACCCTTAGGAAAAAACTTAGGTCCGTAGCATTTTTTTTTTAGTTTACTTTGTTCCTCTATATTTTTTTAGGTACAGAGGCCAGCACATCAAGCTACCCCAATCTGTCAAATTTCTTTGATAGTTTTCAACTTTATTGCAAAGGAATAAGGTTTCTGTTCAATTGGGAAAATTAGACAGTTTGGGATAGCTTGACCTGCTGGGGACTGTACATACACCAAAGGCCAACTTTATTCTATGACAAAGCCCTGCGCAGAAGTAGTATTTTTAGTATAGTAAAGAAATACAAAACTAAGTAACTTTTGCCCACAGTATTGTGAGTGTACACACGGCTACACATCACATTGTACGGAAATCTAATACAATGCGAGATCAGCTTAAACTGGAAATGTATAGCTTGATGTGTAGCCGTGCGTCACAGACAACTATTTATATGTCTGTGCCGTGCGTACAGACGCCAGCACATCAAGCTACCCCAATCTGAGAAATTTCTTAATTCTAATTTGATAGATTTTCAACTTTATTACTAAAAGTAAGATTCTTAAGGTCTGAATTATTTTCTCACATGAATCGCCATGGACTAGTACTACTAGATACAAATAATTAAACCTTAGAGATGTAAATGTTAAAATGTAAACAGCACAACAAATATATTATGACGTGTGGCTAAAGTTGGAACTAACGACACCGTCTCGTTTTTTAATACATTTCACAAAACGCTCTCCTCTGTCAACGTCATTGAATGTAATCCATAGTCTTATTGAAAAATATTTATTCAATCAATCAATCAACTCAGCCTATCCCAGTCCACAGCTGGACATAGGCGTTTCACAGGCTGCTCCACAACATTCTATGCTCCTCCTCCGCCTTCCGCATCCAGTCTGTCCCAGCCACCTTTTTAAAGTCGTCGGTCCGTCTAGCTGGGGGGCGTCCCACACTACGTTTGACAATACGCGGTCTCCAAGCCAGGAGACTCGTCTGCTCCACCGTCCATCGGTCCTTCGACAAACATGGCCAGCCCACTAACACTTCAATTTGCTTATTCTACAAGCTATGTCAGGGACTCCGGTTCTTTTCCGGATAGTTTCATTCCTGTTTTTCGAACCGACGAAAAAACGGAGGAGGTTACTCAATTCGACGCGTATATTTTTTTTTTTTTTATGTATGACCACGCATAACTTTTTCCAGAGTAGTCCGATTTTGATAATTCTTTTTTTATTAGAAAGGGTATACCTCGAAGTTGGTCCCATTTTAATACTGAGTCGTGTATTAAATCAAAAATTAAGCATGTAGTAATTAGTAGATTATAGCCACAAATTTATTGGGGTTGGACAAAGCTAGTTTATTATTTTTTATTTTTCGGTTTTTCGGCGGTTCAATTTTTTTATTAAAAAGTTTTATCCTTCAAAGAAACTTCGAGCTTAGCCCGCTCAATAGCGCGCCGAGCGACCTTAAAGTGGACCAGCCCAATTGTCAGTATCCACTTTTCAGCACCGTATGTCATCACGGGCAGGACGCACTGGTTGAAGACCTTAGTCTTCAAGTATGGCAGAATAGGCGACGAAAAGACTTGACGTAGTTTTCCAAACGCTGCACAAAGCAACCGGGTCCTCCTGTTGGCTTCTTTTTCAAAGTAGTGTCTATCGAGCTGGATGACTTGCCCTAGGTAGACATACTTCTTCACAACTTCGAGAAGCGACCCTTCGATATGGTTTGGATACGGCAAGACGCGAGAATTGCACATGACTTTTGTTTTGTCCAAATTCATGCCGAGGTCAATCCGTCGAGAGGCTCCATTTAGGCTGTGCAGCATCTGGTCGAACTGTTGCAGTGTCTCTGATATTATGACGATGTCATTGGCAAACCGAAGGTGTGAGATGTGTTGACTGTTAATATTGATACCCTGTCCAGTTCAGTCCAACGTCTTAAAGACGTCCCTCCGGCGCATTGGTGAACAGTTTCGGGGATATCACATTCCCCTGTCGCACCCCTCTGAGCAGTTGGATGGAGTTTGTTTCCTTATCCTGAATCTGGACAATTATTGTAGCAGCGTCAAACAAACATCTCAATACTTCGATTTAGCGCCAGTTAATTCGACATCCTTGCAGAGAGGCCAGAACTGCCCATATTTCGATGGAGTTGAAGGCTTTCTTGTAGTCTATAAATGCCATACACAGCGGTGTGTTGTACTCTTCAGTCTTCTGTACAATTGTTGCGATCTACGGTACTGAAGCCTTTTCGAAAACTGGCTTGTTCTGGCGGCTGGAACTCGTCAAATCTTTTGGCGAGGTGCTTCGTGACGACCCTCGAGAACAGCTTGTATACGTGGCTTCGAAGTGAGATGGACCTATAGTTCTTCAGCAAGGTTCTGTCACCTTTTTTGAAGAACAGAACCACCGCACCTCTGCTCCACGCCTCGTGGGTTGTATCCTCTTGGATGACAGAGTTTGAGTCTCTGTCGTTATTCCGTTATCACTCGGTGCCTTGTTGTTCTTAACTACTCAAGAGCCACCCTAACCCTCGCACTGGTCGATTTGTGGAATGTCCTCCGTATAGTGGCGCGTTAATTTGGCTCGGTGGTCATCTGCACTATGATCCGCTGGTTTTGCCATCCGCATTGAGTAAAGGTGCCCGTAAAAATCCTCGACTTTCTCGAGTATCTCGGTCTTTGAAGTCACGACCCTGCCATCCGCAGTTCATAGTTTCGTAAGATGGGACCTCCCTATTTGCTAAGCGAACAGTTATGAACCTTGGTTTTGCTCAATGTCGCGGGTGTTGGAGCACCGAAGGTCAAGTCGCGTCACCTTTCTTATTTTTAGGTTTAAGGCCCTCTGCTCTGACGATTCGAGTCTCCGTCAGAGCAGAGCCGTCAGCTGACTGGCTGCGTAGATGGCCTTTCTCGTGTTTCCCTCTTCAGCTTTCTCGACAGTGCCTGTGGTTTCCAGCAGGGTGAATTAATTTTGATGTTCCGGTTGGGACGTTTTGGATTCCAGAGCAGTTTGGAGCTCCGTAGGTCGGAGGGTAGGCCTCATCTTGCGGACTATTTCAGCTCGAAAATTTATATTTAGAGTGCCTCGGACAAGCCTGTGATCTCTTCCGGTACTGAAACCGCTGATCACGGAGACAACTCCAATATGTGCTTCTTATCCGTCATGATGAAGTCGATTTCTTTCCTTGTCACGTTGGGACTTTGCCAGGTCCACTTCCTTTGGGGTTTATTATTTATAATCTTATATTATTTATATCTTTTGCAAAACCCACGTCAATAACGTCACGTCACGCCCACGTCTTTAATTACTTCCTTTAACTGGGTAATTTGACTCGTAATTTAACGTATTCCTTCCAGGGACGTGAAAATGAGACCTCATTTTTATATACTTTCCCAAAACACGTCACTATTAAGTATATAATTTTTTCAACACACTTGCTCATAAAATGGCTCTAATTTCACTGCAATTAGGCACATAATGACACCTATTATCAAATTGTGACTTTTTCATTACTGTTATTCACTAGTGAGTTATATGTAGAATTGGTTGAGTTGCTTTGTTCTTAGTGAGTTATAGGTTGTTTTTAATTGGTTGAGTTGCTTTGTTCTTAGTGACTTATAGGTTGTTTTTTAATTGGTTGAGTTGCTTTGTTCTTAAAAACAACGATGATGATGATGACGATGATGACGATGATGATGATGATGATGATGATGACGACGACGACGATGATGACGATGATTATGACGATGACGATGACGATGACGATGATGATGACGATGACGACGATGATGATGACGATGACGTTGACGATGACATGATGACGACGACGATGACGATGACATGACGATGACGATGACGACGATGATGATGACGATGACTATGACGATGACGATTACATGACGATGACGATGACGACGATGATGATGACGATGACGTTGACGATGACATGATGACGACGACGATGACGATGTCGATTACGATGACGATGACGATGATGATGACGATGACGACGATGACATGACGATGACGATGATGACGATATGACGATGACGATGACGGTGACTATGACGATGACGATGACGTTGACGATGACATGACGATGACGATGACGAGGACGACGATGACGATGACATGACGACGATGACGATGTCGATGACGATGATGATGACGATGACGATAACGATGATGATGATGATGATGATGATGATGATGATTTTGTAGTATTATTTTCTTCGCAAGTGTGTTGAAAAACGTCGTATGATACACGTGCGTATTGATGATTATCGTCCTCGGCTCTGTTAAGTCGCCTTACGGCTCGGGTCTCAATGGCGCCTCAGCGATAATCACCAACGTTACCCACTTGTACCATAATGTACTATTATCTAACTCTCAAATGTATTTGCTACTCTTTTGGGTATTTATTACTTTAAAACCTTTCAATTTAACCAAATGTTCTCTAAAACATCAAACAGTTAAAAGTTGAAGGACGAAATTTACTAACCATTTAAAAAAAAAAACCACGTAAATTAACTTTAACACCAGTTAACTCTAAAAAATTACTATGACATTATGCCTACAAATTAACACATCTTTATGTATCTAAACACGCAAAATAAAGGACAAGCCATGACCAGCGAGTAGACCGGTACTCATGGTAAAAACTTCAAATGCGACTTGTAACCTGTGACTTGACTTCGTTCCGATCCATACTCGATAGGTTTAGGTAGTTATATAAAGGTAAATAAGAAAAAAACACGTGACTCATAGATACGAAACCTTTTATTTCAAATGTTAAAATCATAATTAATATTTATATTCATATAGGCAAATAGGTATTAATGGGCTCTATTCTGAATATGAATTAGAATCTGATGAACTATTGGTCACATTGATAATAAATCGTTCCGATGTATTATCAATTATTTTGCTAGCTATTATTACCAATTTAAGAAGAAAACGCCGAACAGACGGGGCACCGGAATAATAAACGTATGATTTTGCAGAAAGAATAACATTTATTTTATCTACAATTTCTTATTAAACATAAAGGGCCAATACATATGTTTTATTTTTGACGTGATTGATAATGGTTAACCAAATTATATGTGTTTCATAGATATGAGTTACTTAAGAGGTCAAAAGTGGGTCGCAATGGTTCGTGTAATAAAACACATGGCTGTTGCGTCGCGTCGCCAGTTGCTTTTTCTTTGAACTTGGCTTGACACGCTGCCGCTTATCTAGATATTAGTTATGTACCCATCACATCTTCAAAATTTCGCTAGCTAATTTAATTTGACCCAGTACTTACACTGGGTGGCGATTTAGTCACCTACATCCGTTATTAGGGTGATTCTACGTGTATTAAAACAACTTTCCCTGTGAAACTGATATCGGATTAGTAAAAAATAAAATAAACCTTTTCACACATGAATATGATTTTCTTTTTTGTGAAGGCTCACCCCTTACCAGATGCAGATGACTAAATTGCCAACCTTTTTAAAATTAGAAACCAACTGACTAACTAGAGGGGTGTTGAGTTTTCTAGGGGAAAATTCGAAATCCATTTGATATTCATTTTGGTCACATTTGCTTTCACACAATAGGCACAAATAATAGCGCATGCACAGAGTACTTTTTTTAATAGGGAAGCGCATGTAAAATCGAAAACTGTCAAGCTGTCAAGTGAAAGGATCTTCGTGTCACGTGACTTTCCCGTTTCCGTCATAGACAAGATTGTCTTTCATAGTTCCATTTAGCGTTGCCAGACCTAAGAATTTTTTCGTAGTTCTACGGGACTCACCTACGGACACGAATCACATCCACATCCCACCAAACGAAGGATTAAAAAAAAATGAATCGATTCACAACAGCCGGACTGGCACAAATGAATTATGAACTATTTTCTTGAGAACCCTCTTCAATTCTTAAGTTTATTATTTAACAGCTTTTGCCAGCGGCTTTGTCAAATGAATTCTTCACCTTTTCCCAATTTAATATCCTTGTACAGACGCCAGCAGGTCAAGCTACCCCAAACTGTCAAATTTTCCCAATTGAACATGAACCTTATGCTTAAGGTATAAAGTTGAAATCTATCAAATAAATTTAACAGATTGGAGTAGCTCGATGTGCTGGCGTCTGTACATACAGTCGCCAGTAGGTCAAGCTATCCCAAACTGTCAAATTTTCCCAATTGAACATAAACCTTATTCGTTTGTAATAAATATGAAAAACTATCAAAGAAATTTGACAGATGGGGGTAGCTTGATCTGCTGGCCTCTGTACATAATGTAATTATACAAGGTGTAACAGAATAAACGTAAGACCCGAAAGTTGTTTGTTCCATAATGACTACTGAATCGATCACTTTTAATATGGGTATGTTTTTTTAAACATGCATTTTGCTTTACCTATTGCCAATTGAGCTAACGAAAATTCAATCTTATTTTAAGGCATTAAGCCTCAATTTTAATGGCTGTCATTTGTGAATCTTTGACAGTCGTTACGAATCGTCAGAAGCCCGAAAGTCTGACAACCAGTCTTACCAAGTAGTATCGTATTATCCAGTAACTGGGTTGTGGAAGTCAGATGGGCCGTCACTCCACGTAAAATACTGGAACTCAGCTGCATCCCGTTAGACTGGAAGCCGACCCCAAAGTAGGTGGGAAAAGGCTAGGCAGATGAGTGGTGTGATGTATGGTACAGACGCCAGCACATCAAACTACCCCAATCTGTCTTTTCCCAATTGAACATGAACTTTAAGCTTAAGCAATAAAGAAAAATCTATCAAAGAAATTTTACAGATTGGTGTAGCTTTATGTGCTGGCGTCTGTACTTAGGACTCCACGAATTATTTTCAAGCTTTTAGTACAGAGGCCAGCACATCAAGCTACCCCAACCTGTCAAATTTCTTTGACAGGTTTTCTACTCTATTCCTTTGTGATTAAGTTAAAAAACTATCAAAGAAATTTGACAGATTGGGGTAGCTTGATGTGCTGGCCTCTGTACAGTCGCCAGCAGGTCAAGCTATCCCAAACTGTCAAATTTTCCCAATTGAACATAAACCTTATTCCCTTGTCATAAAGTTGAAAAACGATCAAAGAAATTTGACAGATTGGGGTAGCTTGAGGTGCTGGCCTCTGTACAGACGCCAGCACATCAAGCTACTCCAATCTGTCAAATTTATTTGACAGATTTTCAACTTTATACCGTAAGTATAAGGTTCATGTTCAGTTGGGAAAATTTGACAGTTTGGGGTAGGTTGACCTGCTGGCGTCTGTACATACATTATCTACATCATATTCTTTTTTTTAATGTAACCTTATAACGAACCTTTTAAAGAGTCTTTTACTGAAGTATTTTATTTTCAAGTATTTTTATTATTTATGCTATTACTTCGTGTTTCCCAATCTATTTGACTCATTCAGCGTCTCATTAGGAATCCGTTTTTTTTTTTTACAAATTGTACCTATTAGATTCTTCTAGTCAAGCCCTTTCATTTGATATCAATAAAGCAGGGGTTGGAAAAAAAGTAACCGGCCATTTTTCGGGGACGGCCAAAATGGATTTGCTTATTTTTCATTGCGTAATGCTGGGGTCACACCACCGGGAGACGCCGTTGATTAACGCGATGATGGACGTTAACCGTAGGTGTAGGCGAAACTTATTGCTATAATTTGACAACGGCATTCACATTGCCGTTTGACGTAAGGCGATAAGTCGGGTGGCGGTATTTTTGGCAGATTAAAGAGATTAAAAACGTGAGAATTATTGCGATAAAGCGGCAACACTTACGTTTGTAATAGTGCATCGTGAGAACGACGGGATCACACGTGTTTATTTAACGGAGCCGATTATGAAGTGGACTAATGAGAACGTCAATGAATTTCTCTAAATTCTGCAAACAGTGACATGTTTGTGGGATTCGAGATAAAAACCTACAAGAATCGGGCATCGCAAAGTGATGCTTGGAGACGAATAAGAGAATTATTACCGTTTGATACAACTGTCAACGTCCATCTTCAGATTCAAGGAAGGAATTTAGGAGCATTTATTCTGAAAGTTGGCAACGTTGCAAATAGCTGTCAAATATTTACCGGTTTTTATTAATTTGCTTCTTGTGACCCAGGGCTGACGACCGCGACTGACGAGTTGTAGGTCGTAGGTTCGAACCCAGGCAGGTGCTTTACTTTGTGTAAATTATTTCATCACCACTGCTCTCAAAACGGTGCAGGAAAACATCGTGAGGAAAGTGGCATGTCCTAGAACCAAAAATTCTGAGATATGTTAGGAACGTTATAGGCTGATTATGATTAATTTGTTAATGAAATATCGCTCACTACTTAACGATATTTTATTGTGAGTAAAATATATAAGTGAACTAAAATATGAATGATGATTTGCAATTACCACACTGAATTTGATGCTGTCACCGTTTTAGGTGTAAAAAGGGCATTTGGAAAGTTTCCTAATTCTTTTTTAACATCTAAAACTAAATATTCGGTGTTAAGATATTAATTGTAGCATTTCATAATCAATATTTTAGATCACTAGTTAGTGATATTTCATATTTACATACAGTAATATTGGTGCCGATTCTGTTGTCACAAAATTCTCTAAACTAGACTAAAAATCACCAAAATTTAGTTTATTCCTGTCAAACGATGATTTCCTATTCTGAAATTGACCAAAGTGACACAACTTAACTATATTTTAGTTTGACAGCACTAAGATTGTACTGAATTATTAGTTTAGCGAAAATGGTGATTTTGCTATTCTGTTGTTGTCTATTTCATTATTCTATGCAACCTAAAATTTTGGTTGTCTGACTAAATCTGACTATTTTTAACGCGATTAAATAGGTGTGGAATAAAATTAGTCTCGCTGTCCGGTAAGGACCAAGCCCAAGTCGACGGCGCGTTGAGTTCCACGCGCGCCTCAAAGAGATGTCAGCACAAAAAGTGATGGGACCCGCAAGGGTCGATGCCTGCCAGGGGTGCGGGTTTGTTCGAAAGAGACACCACAGCCCCTGGCTTAAGGGCTACTGAAGGAACACGGGTGGGTTTTAGTCAGTAAAAGTCTGACACGCCCTCCTGCTCCACCCAGAGCGGGAGAAGTTATTTGATGATTTCCCACCCAAAAAAAAAAAAAAAAAAACGCAGACACCTCGACTTCTGGTGCAAAAATAGTACTGTATTTTTTTTTCTTTTCTTTTCTTTTGCTTATATCTCGAAAATGGTGTGACCTATCGCAAAAATAATGAACATTTCGACCCCCTTTATAAAGCCCCATGCACCTCTAAAACTCAACATGTGGGTAATAATTTTTCATATTTTCCATCCAAAAAGTGAAAATTACATATAAATCACGTCGAGGCTGCCGCCCCCTGCGCGCCTCTGGCTTTAAAAAAAAACACGGGGTAGGGCAAACAAGTACCACGTTGCGAAGCCAAAACAAACCACGTGCGAGTCGCGATTGTCAAATTCGATTTTAGTTGTGTCAAAATAGTTTTTAAATTTAGAGATATTTTTTTGCAGAATAGCGTTAAGATTCTCATAGTGAAAAGTAAGGAATTTTAGTTATAGTTTAGTTAGTTTAGTTCGGTGTACAACAGAATCGGCACCATTACCAAATTAATCAAAATAGTGAAATATTTGACAGCTATTTGCAACGTTGCCCATTTTCAGAATAAATCCTATTAATTAAGAGATAATTTTATCGCCAATGATGAGCATTGACGTTGACCGTTCAAGTGTGGCCACTGAATTTAATTAATTTATTTTTTTCGCTTTATTTATCGGTATCTTTACCGCGTTATTTATGGCGATGATGGGCATTGACGTTAACCGTTGTTGTGGCCCCAGCATAATAGTCAAGCCCCGCAATTCTGTGGCGATAGTGTTGGCCATCTTAGATATACAATATTATTGAATTTATGAAATTATATTTTCATCGGAATCAAAAGTGTGTTCCAAAATTCAGACCTTGACAACAGGAAGGCGGTTAAATTTCAATGACTATATTTGACCTAAATACATCAATAAACGGGGCAAGCTAAATATAACCTTTTAATATTTAAATAAATATTTAGTAAGAGATTGTGTCATCATCTCATCATCTGCCTAGCCTTTTCCCAACTACATTGGTGGGGTCGGCTTCTAGTCTAACCGGGTGCAGCTGAATACACCAGTATTTAACATGGAGAATACGCTAAGAAGAACATAGTTAAATAATTTTTCATTTATTACATATGATATCAAATCAACTAATTAATACAAATTAAGAGAACAGTTCTATTCCAGTCTAGCTCAAAATAAAATATACTTAGCTCTGAAAAAAAATCCGTAGTTTTACGGATGTTTCTAGAGGCAATTTACGGATTTCTACGGTTATGTGTTTCAGGGTAGATCATCTCAGTCGATTTACGGATTTTTCGTATGGATTTTTAGAAACCGGTACTAGCAACACTGCTTCCACGCCCGGCGGCAGCTTGTGTCCTCGCGAAAATTATTTATTTTCTAATATAAATATATTTTATTTTACTGATAATTACTTCAAAATGGACACAAGGAAACTAACGGAAATTCTGCGTGGGACTATCGATGTCAACCAGAGGCAGGCGGCTGAAGAACAGCTTGCACAGGTGAGTTAAAATTCGCATCCATCAACCACATGCTCGGGAATTTTATAACGCGACCAAATTGCATAGTTCTGATAAGGTTATGTGGCTCCATTTTGTGAGAGGCTTTTCAATTAAGTCGTATAATGACATGCCGCGCTGGTATGATAGGCAGCACCATGTTTTAACTGAACTCTTGGATTATTTAGTTTTATTTGTTGAATGTTCTCTGCATGTGTCAGTATAGGTCTATATCTATCTAGACAATATATTTGGACGCTGTCTAACTAAATGCGAAATGTATATTTCGACAAGAAGTTCTAACCAAACTTGACCAGCTCATGTAAAGTCATTAGTTACTATAAATAGATCCCTTACAATTGAAGCATTCGACAGTTTTTGCCGTTTTGCTCGTCATTTTCAGATTGTTTATGAACAAGGTTTTCTAGTGAGGGTAATTGACAAAAGAAGCTGTCTAAACAAACTTTAAAACTTTAGTGGATGCTATAAGTTCTGATTCAAGAACATTCTAATTCTAGACAAGTTTCCCTGTTATTTTCACCAAATAGAAGTATACTTCTAATTCTTTCTAGAATAATGCAAGAGTACCTATATTACTGAAAAAAAAACTTTCTCTAAGTATCCATTAACAGAAGATAGATAAATAAAATGTTAATGATTAACACAGGTTAGGTTAGGTGGCATTCGTTTGAGGAAGTCATAATAGTCACACTGGCTGAAAATCATAACAATAGTTGTTTCCCATAACTTTTCTGTGATCTGAACATCAGCTTCTCTAAAAGTGGGGGTGTCCAAAGTTATAGAATGTTCACATTGTTAAAAAAATAAACGTTGTGGAAGGGAGTGAATGGATTGTTTCAGTTGTGTAAATTGACATGTAATATTTTTGCTTCTTATTTAATAAATTAAAATTGAGCAGTACCTCCCCTAGCATAAGCACTGCTGACTAGCAAGTTCCATTAGTTATATTTTATCAATAGTTATGACCATGCTTGTGACCATAATTCATTTAAAACTGAATGTATTGTGATATAAAAATATTAGCTTTCTGCACTCCTTCACCGTATAAACTTTAACTGTGCTAAACATTTGACTTCTCTTATTAATATATAGATTTACTTTGATTGAATCAAATGGATAATTTGTAATTGATTAGCACTTGTGCTTAGGATATATGTTATAGTTTTCTTTGCTTTGAAGCATAAAACAATTTAATGTTTCAGATTCACAAAATTATTGGTTTTGCACCTTCACTGCTTCAAGTGGTTATGCTAAACGATGTTCCCATACCAGTGCGACAAGCTGGTGCAGTGTACCTCAAGAACCTTGTCACTTCCGGATGGCAAGAGAAGGAGCTTGAAGAGGGAGAGCCTATCCCCTTCAGCATTCATGAACAAGACCGTGCTATGATCAGGGACATAATTGTTGATGCTGTTGTGCAGGCACCAGATATAATAAGAGTACAGTTGTGTGTCTGTTTGAAAACCATAATTAAACATGACTTCCCAGCGCGTTGGACACAAATTGTGGATAAGATCCACATATACCTGCAAAACCCTGAGCCTAACAGCTGGATGGGTGCTCTTCTGTGTCTCTATCAGTTGATAAAGAACTATGAATACCACATTGCCGAGAAAAGAGTGCCGTTAATAGAAGCAATGAACCTGCTTCTTCCAATGATGTACAATTTGATTGTGAATCTCCATGCTGATCCCTCAGCAGAATCTGTTCTGATTCAAAAGCAAATATTGAAGTGTTTTTATGGCCTCATCAAGGTATTAATCCAGTTGTCTTAACTATGTATTGCCTTTGTTATAATGACTTAAAGAATGGGAAGTTTAAACGTAATACCTTTGTTTCAGTACATTTTACCCCTAGACCTCATTACGAAAGACGTTTTTACAAAATGGATGGAGGTGTTGCGCAGGGTGATGGAAGCACCTGTGCCAGAAAGCACTCTGCAAGTGGACGAAGATGAACGTATGGAATTACCATGGTGGAAATGCAAGAAGTGGGCAGTGCACACCTTGTACAGACTATTTGAACGGTAAGTTTACTATCAATCTGTTTTAAAAATTTATTACAGCATGTCATAGTTCTGTATCTGGTTACTAGTTTATGCTCTGCAGAAGAAGTTCACAAGAAGATATTTCCATATTAGTTTAGTCAAATAGATAAATAATATAATAAAATTTTATTTCTTTTTTTTTCATTATTAACATTGAGGGTATTTTTTCCAACCGATACACATTGGAAAACCATATATATGGTGTGACTACCACAGTGTTTCTAGCCATATCATCATTCACATATTCCATCCATCGTTTCTTTGGTCTCCCCCTACTCTTATAGCCATCGACATTCATACTCAGAACTTTCCTCACGACATTTTTCTCATTTCTCCGTATCACATGCCCATACCATGACAACCGATTTCCACACAACTTTTCAGTTATCGGTGCCACTTTCAGGCTTCCTCTTATGTACTCATTTTTTATTCTATCCATTCGTGTACGTATTCCTCTAAACATCCTCATCTCGGCTACATGCAATTGCATTTCATTCATCCCTTTTGTGGCCCAACATTCTGACCCATACAAGACGGCAGGTCTTACATGGTTTTGTATTATCTTCCCCTTAAGTTTAAGTGGAATGTGGGAGTCGCAGATTGTTCCCGTGACCTGCCGCCATTTCATCCATTCAGTTAATTCTGTGCTTAACCGTCTGATCTACTTCGTCATCGTTTTGCACGAGTGAACCGAGATACTGAAAGTCAGAGCAGACTGGGAGAAGCGCGCCATCAAGCACTGTGGCTTCAGAACTGGAGAGACCGCCGAAATCGCAGAAAATTATTCAGTTTTGGTTCTGCTGATTTTCAAGCCAACATTCTACAGCTTCTGTTGCCACTTCTCCAATCTGCTCTGGATCTCGGATACATCTTCACCGACAAGAACAATGTCATCAGCAAACAGCATGCACCAGGGTGCCTCTTACTGTATGTTTGACGTCAGAGCGTCCATGATCAAAAGGAAGAGGTAAGGACTTAAAGCCGATCCCTGGTGCAAGCCTACAGCCACATTGAATTCGTCGGTATTGCCAGCAGCCGACCGGACGTAGGTACGAGATTGACTGTACACACCACGAACGGGCAACTCTGGCAACCCTTTCTCTTTCAAGGTCCACCACAACACATCCCGAGGTACCCTATCATACGCTTTCTCCAGATCAATGGACACCATGTGCAAGCCCTTGTGTGCACGTCTGTACTTTTCGCACAATTGGCGGAGTGCAAAAGTGGCGTCCATTGTTCCTCGACCTGGCATAAACCCAAACTGGTTCGGAGTAACCTCACTCTCCTCTCGCAGTCTTTCTCTATTACTTTCTCCCATGCATTCATACTATGAGCTTTATCCCTCGATAGTTGTTGCAGTCCTGTACATCACCTTTATTCTTGAAGATGGGCACTAGTGAACTATTGCACCATTCTTGTGGGATCCCTCCTTCGTGCATTAACTTGTTGAAGAATAAAGTCAGCCACATACATCAATATTCTTTTAAACACTTCCATACTTCTACTGGTATATCATCTGGGCCCATAGCCTTTCCATTTTTCAAACCATGAACTGCCTTTCTTACTTCATCCATGCTAATTTCCCTCACCAATCCCATATTGACTTGTGTACCTCTCTGAGCACACCATTCCGTTTATTCTCTTTGTTCATTAGCTTTTCAAAATAAACCTTCGATCGTTCTTTTATTTCGTCACAGAACATTACCGTCTACAAACATATGTAGACAAACCTGTTGAATTATATTTTCTCACTCAATGATTTATCACTATACATATTTTTAATGTTATATATTTGATATCTCGCTACTTTTTTCAACAATTTCACTTTGATTAAGATTATTTAGTTGTAATTGAAACATGTTCCACGAAAATTGAGCATAGGATTCAATTAATCAAATCAAATCATTCAATTAGTAAATTGCGTTGTAAATGGCACTACTGAGCTGTCCGCGGTCGCATTAATGACTTTTTATACGACTGCGCTACAGCAAAGTCAGGGTTATGGTTATAAACTGGCATCGTTGTATGTGGGATTCTTTATATGCTCGGAGACCCGGTTGAATGTATTTTAACATAATGTGGTGTCTATCGACTCGTTTGGTTGGCGCATAGACTTTGATTTCATCATCAAAATGATGTAATAGAAAACTAGAATGAAAAGGTAGGTATTGAAAAAAAAACATGTGGGCTTTCAAAATAATGGGTAGACGATTCCAAAAATATAACACTAAAAATTTGAACACATAATATTTTTTTTTTTTTTGCTCTTTCTCCCTTTTCTTACAATCTGTCACTGTCTATTAGGACATTCAGTAATTTTTATGACGTGTTAGATGTCTTGCTTGGTATGCGTCCTATGACACATCCTAGTTTTTATATAGCATGTAGCTAAGTTTGTCCAATGAAATCCTGTGGGATTTTGTGTTTTAGCCTGCGTATTCCTTCTTTATCCATTAGGTGGTTTGCCAGGTTATTTGGGTGGCGAGTTATTCTTTCCTTGTATGACCTGATATAGCTTTTTATTTCTTTTTTGACTTTCGGAATTTTCAGATCATGATGTAGTGCTTCATTTGGTACAAACCATGGGGCGTTTGTAATTGTTCTTAGAAGCTTGTTCTGGAATCGCTGAATGATCTCTATATTAGAGTGTGATGCTGTTCTCCATAGCTGGATGCCATAGGTCCATATAGGCTTAATTATAGCTTTGTATAAGAGGGTTTTATTCGCCAGATGCAATTCAGACTTTTGTCCTATTATCCAGTAGAACTTTCTTAGTGTCAGTCCAAGTGGCTTCCGTTTTGTGAAAATGTGTTTTTTTCCATGTAAGACGTCTGTCGAGGTATACCTACACCAAGATATTTGACATGTTCAGCTTGAGGCAGTTGAACTCCATTGAACTGTACTGGTGGGCAGGTATTCTTCCTCTTAGCAAATGTGACATTTACCGATTTAGTCTCGTTGACTTTTATCCTCCAGTTTTGAGGCCTAGGGCTATATCGTCCAAACAGGACTGCAGCATAGCTGATGCTACTTTATGATCAGTATGGGATAACAGCACAGCTGTATCATCCGCAAAGGTTCCTTTAGTCGCTAAATTTGATATTGGGAGATCAGCAGTATGAATCAGATATAAGATAGGTCCTAGCACACTACCCTGAGGAACGTCAGCAGTAATAGGGCATAGTTTTGATAAAGCTTCGCCACTCTGTACAAAGATATACCGATCTCTCAGATACGACGTCAAGATAAGGAAGATGTTGGTTGGGAAGCTGTTTTTTTATTTCATAGAGGAGACCTTCATGCCAAACTCTATCAAACGCTTGAGAGATGTCAAGGAATGCAGCAGCGCAATATTCCTTATCATCAAATGTATTGTGAATTTTTTAAAGAGCCTGTGGACTTGATCTATTGTGCCATGACCCTGTCGAAACCCAAATTGATACTTGGGTATTAAGTGTTTTCCTTCAACAATAGGCAGTAAACGTAATAGAAGGAGCGCTTCGTAGACTTTTATAAATTAATAACACATTAACTAACCCCTTTATTTTATAAACGTTGCTTAAAGTTAAGTAATGATTAGCGCCTGTTTAACCATTCATTTTTGACATTTAAGCATCTTTTAACTTTAATCAACGTTTATAAATAGGCCCTTTAAAGCTGAAAGCAGTGTGGTGGCCCAGAGGTACAGGCTCGGTAGTACGGAGGGCTCTTGGTATGTAAAGTGGTCACCCATCCACGGACCATTGGCAGCAAGCGTAGCTTAACCTGATCCATCGACCCGTGCGGCTGTTAATACTTAGCCACGCGTCCCACCACCTTTGAACTTTATAATTGCAGTCGGATTTTAATATTTTATTTTGTATACATTTCTATGCAATTGGATGAAAGTACAGTGTAGGACGTTACTCTTTTCAAATCATGACAGGGGAAATAAATTGCAGTGCTAATAAGGATGTGCATGTTCAGAATCTGCACTGGTTAGGCTCACGGACGTACGCACGCTCGTTGATAACTAAAGTTCTCAGATAAAGAGGAAACAGAATCATCTGCATTGATTGACTTTGGTCGTTTGTGTGAGAGTTAAGTTAAACCGTTTTGCGAGTTGATTGCAAACAATTTTGGTTTCTGCAATGAACATCTTAGCTGGTGGGTTTTAACAGTGATGTAAAAATTGTGAAAGGCTTCTGGATGGCTGTATAGCACCTAATTTAATAAAGGTGGAATGTAACCCTTCAGCGACCACAGGCGGTTGTAACATACTAATATTATAAACTGGCTTTCGCTCGCGGCTTCGCCCGCGTGGAAGTCGGAAAGTATCCCACGGGAACGTACGACCGCGATAAAAGTATCCTATGTGTTAATCTTGGTTATAAATCTATCTGTGTGCCAAATTCTATCCAAATCAGTTCGGCCGTTTTTGCGTGATTGAGTAAAAAACATTCAAACGTCTTCACAAACTTTCGCATTTATAATATTAGTAGGATGTGAAAGTTTGTATGGTTAGATGTTTGAATGTTTTTTACTCAATCACGCAACAATGGCCGAACTGATTTGGATGAAATACATAAACCTTGCCTCCTTCCAGTTGGGCTAGGCAGAAATAAAAAACGCCACCTGCTACATCCGCCACATCCTAACATACTCCCTTTGCGTCGTTTACGTTTATACTTATGTGGTCATGTTTAAATTGACATGAATATTTTATTGGCGATCGGGGCGAAGATTAATGCATTTCTTACGTGTTTCGTATTGACATTGACCTTGATACTGTAAAACCGTATATGTAGTACTACATATTATATAGTACTATTTAATAAACAGTATAAAAATAAAGGTTAAATATTCAACAGTTGTTTTCATATACCAACAGTGAGTGGTGGTCATATTGTTAGAAACACCTGTCACCTTTTCCTTTCATTTTCAATCATTTTTAACGTGTAATAGAGGGATATTAAGTATCTATATGGATTTATAATGTTCTTTTTAACTGACTTCAAAAAGGAGGAGGTTAACAATTCGGAATGTTTTTTTTAATGAATGTTCTGGCATAACTCCGCCACATATAGATGGATTTTCAAAATTATAACGGAACTCTCCTAAAAATGACAGCAATTCAACCGCTATTGCTGCTATCGCATAAATATGAATTGTTTTGATTTTATTGATTTTGGGAATACCCCAAGGATGATGACATTTTGAATTGGTTTGGGGTAGGTACTACAGCTAAAAAGTGAAAAATAAAAACTTTTTTTTTTTTACTTTTTGTTGTTTAAAAACATTAATTTAGTACCTAATAAGATTGCATTAAATTGCATTGAAATACAATGAACTACGCTGGACAGACAACTAGTATGAAACACAAGAAATGAAAACTTAAACAGAATTCCAATAATTATAATTTGTAAATTCCAATATGAATACGAGTACCTTATTCATAACCGAATAGTATTCTCTGTTGTTGATTACGGCTTTACAGCGACGGTAACTTAGTATGGATTCTATCCATTTTTCACTCGTTTCCGATGGAATATATCTCCAAACTTAAAAAAATGCGTCGTCAAAAGTTAGTTGACGTTACTGATATTCACCCGACAGTGTTTTCTTTACCATTTCCAAAATCATCTATACTTATAGTATGGGGTCCCATATAAATATACAGGTGTAACAGAATACGCGCAAGTCCTCATATTCAGTTTGTTCATAATTGACTACTGGATCGATTTCAGTGAATTTTAATGGCAAAAAAAGGATTTAAAAAACGTACCTATGTTTTGAAATCCTTTTTTTTGTCATACTGACCATAGATTGAGCCAATCAAAATTAAATCCTATGCTGGCGTCAACGCTATTTTCTAAATTAATAATTCATCATCAGCCTTATAATGTTCCCACTGCTGGGACACAGGCCTCCTCTCGGTGAAAGGGATTGGGCCATAATCCACCACGCGGGCCCAGTGCGGGTTGGTAGATGTCACATGTCTTCGAATTTTTGGTTCTAGGACATGCTGGTTTCCTCACGATGTTTTCCTTCACCGTTTTGAGAGCAGTAGTGATGAAATAATTTACACAAAGTAAAGCGCCTGTCTGGGTTCGAACTCACGACCTACAACTCGTAAGTCGCGGCCGTTACCACTTGGCCACCACTGCTCAAATTAATAATAGTTTGCTTAAAAAAATAAGTTTTGGTCTTTGTATTATGATTTCAACGCTATACTCTAATTAGGAGGTTGTATGAGGTCTTGCGTTAATTATGTTACACATTGTAATTAACAAATTAACTTGATCACGTCTATTATCACCTTCGAAAACAGATGTTTTGTGTTCGCAACATTTTGGCAACATGTTAGAAATTATGCTTATTTTATTTTTAAATCGTGATTCGTGTATAGTATGTACATTACTGCTGCGCTGCTCTATTCAAATCAATACCAGAGTTAGGACCGGATTGAATAATGTTGACATTGGTCCAATATTGTTCCAGCGTTACTAGATTCCAGCGCTGGATTGAAATATTGGATCAATGAAAATCAGCTTTAGGTTTGTGTTACAACAGTCGGTTCGGGTCGGCACATTCAATTGAGTTATATTTTTGGACAACAAATCCGAAGTAATGGTATTAAAAACTGCCACTTGCTCATTTCAGATGTCATTACTATCATTAGTTCAAGAATTTGACAGCGAGGTGTCATATACGTATAGTCTTTGTAAACAAGCCACTACCTTTACGTATTATGAATAATAAATGCCCCGTTGCGCAGCTGTTGATTGTCAAAATACGGGGACCCATGTACAGGATAAGTTTTTAACCAGTGCGCAAACTGTAACCATTAATTCAACATGATATTTTAGACTCACAGCGCAGAAAATCCATACATTTTGACCACATAGATATTGCACTTTTCTGTGAAATAGCTGATGTTTTTGTATAACCGTTTAAAAATTTCTGCGTTGGGGGTCTAGAATGATCTGCTGAATTCATGGTTACAGTTTGCGCACTGGTTAAAAACTTATCCAGTATTTCCTATAGATGTTAAGAAAAAAAAAACACGATGGTTGGTCGAGCCTATGTGCTATCTATTTATAACCTGACGAATTTAAATTTATATAAAGGTACTCTCAAGAGTACATTTTCATTTCATTTTCATTACAGGCAATTGTGGTGTAGTATGTAAGTATATTATATTAAGGGTGTGTGTGTTAATATTATCATGTTATATCAGTGCTAGAATTAACATATTTCTAGAGCAACATTCTAACATTTGTCTAGGGCAGTAATGACTGGAAAGTCATCCTCGAGATGGTTTTCAATTCCGATCAGGTTATTCTTGTCGTACGCCTCCAGTGTTCAACGAAAAAGGAATGTAAAGCCAACAAACACAAAATGACCTATGAATTATAAAACGTTTATAATTTATTGACCGTTCCCTTAACTCGCCTTTTAACTACTGTGCTACACTCAAAGTCGTTTACATATTTATCTAGTCTTCATTTAATTTGTGATCTCTTGTGACACAAGAATAAACACAACAACAATAGCTGTTTCCATGGCGGTTACCTATCACAAGCTTTCTGTTTTTAACCCCGTTACTACATAATTATATTCTGAATTGGCATGTCGCATTAGATACTTACCGACGGCATTTTACTGCACGCCGAGCGACCATTTTCCTGAGTTATTTTTATTAAAATATGCTTTCGTTTCTGCTAGTTTTATTTTGGTTAATAATAGGTCTTTACCTATGAAATTGCCGTTTTGTATGAAAAAATTTAAACGAATTTTTTTCATGAATTTTTTATTTGTATTAATCGAAGTAATCACCCATGCAATCAATGCATCTTTGCCATCGCAGTGGCAGTTTATTGATGCCCTTCTTAAAGAAATCAGCTGGACGGGAGGCAACAAATTCTTCAAAGGCATTTTGTACTGCCTCTCGGGTATTAAATTTTTTTCCCGCCAAGAAGTTATCCAAATTCTGGAAAAAGTAGTAGTCTGTAGGCGCAAGGTCTGGTGAGTAGGGCGGATGACGGAGAGCTTCCAACCCCATTTCTTGCAACTTGGAGACCGTCTGCTGTGCAGTATGAGGTCGCGCGTTGTCGTGCAGGAGCAGCGGAGACGAGCGATTGACCAATGCTGGTTGGAGATGCGCCAGCTTCTCCATCATTGTGTTCAGTTCTTCACAGTACACATCTGCAGTAATGCTCACCCCGTTTGGTAAGAAGCTGTGATGAATCACACCGGCGCTAGACCACCAAACAGTGACCATCACTTTTCTAGGGGTAAGTTTTCGTTTAGGGCATTGTTTAGGTGCTGAACCAGGATCCAACCAACTTGCTGAGCGCTTACGGTTATCAAACAGAATCCATTTTTCATCGCAGGTAACAATGCGGTTCAAAATTCCTTCATTTGTGTGTCTGTTGAGCAGTGCAAGGCACGTCTCGACGCGTACTTCGCGCTGGCGATCATTGAGTTCGTGGGGCACCCATTTGTCAAGCTTTTTTACCTTGCCAATTTGACGCAAATGGACCAATATTGTTTTGACGCTAACGTCGAAAGCTGCTGCTAATTCAGCCGTAGATTGTGTATCATCAGCTTCCACAATCGCCTTTAATTCGTCATTGTCGACCAAAGTCTTCGGACGACCGCGAGGTTCATTTTTCAGGTCGAAATTTCCAGAACGGAAGCGAGCAAACCAATAACAGGTGGTGCGTTGGTTTGTAGTGTTAGCTCCGTAAACGTCGTTGATGTTGCGTGCCGCTTGTGCCGCGTTGCTGCCACGACGGTACTCATATTCCATAATTACTCGAATTTTTAACGTATCCATGATGACGAAAAAGATTGAAATGCGATGAAAATGTAACACTAATCAATAAAGAAATGACTACTTTTAGAAAAAAAAATCCATGTTTTTAAAATAAAATTAATTTGAAATTAGAATTCTTAGCCAAACAAAAATTATTTTGATTTGAAATGGCCAGTACTGCAGAACGGCAATTTCATAGGTAAAGACCTAATATTATTTCAATTTTTTTATTTAATTTTGTTTTGATGCTGATTTTATGCTAATTTTCTTTTTGAATTCATGTGTTGATTTAATTTGCTTTTTTTTATTCAAAGTTTATTTTAAACTGAATTCTAATATTGTCTTTTTTTTGCTACTAATATTGTTTTATGTAATCTGATTTTTGCCTACGCTGCATAATAATTGTAACCTAACTGGAAGAAGCTACTGGCTTCTGAAATACAGATAGTCTAACCTAGTTCCGGAGTCAGCTTTATTTTTATATTAAACCAATAAAGAATTTATATTATTATACCGACCGGCCGCGCCGACAAATGCCGACCCGAACAAGTGTTAAGTAAGCCCTAAACTTTAAATAACACAAACATGTTTAATCTTTAATTGAAGAATTATATTAAATTGATAAGCATTTTTTTTTTCTTATTTTCTGCAATCAGTCCCTGGACTATGAGCAGATTTTGTGGTTGGATATGGTAGTACAGAGTGGTTTCTCCAGCTATATTCGTCATTTAAATATTTTATTGCAGCATGTCCTAAGTAGCTATGATCATGGATTAAAAATAAAAAACAAAAACGACAGTTCACAAGTTGTTGCATTTATATATTTTGGTGTTTTATTGTACACCATTATTCTAACTAACTAACTATCAATCTATTTATTGTCAACAGGTATGGCAGTCCTGTGAACGCACGCGAGGAATACGTGCAGTTTGCTGAATGGTATCTAAGTACGTTCACCGGCGGAATCTTAGACGTCCTCTTGAGTATACTGGACCAATATAGAAACAAGGTGTACATTTCACCTAGAGTTCTCCAGCAGACCATCAGCTACATAGATCAATGGTGAGTTCTTTGTATATTGTACGAGCCATTTCATGCAAGGCTTGACTCTTGTAGAGACGTTGGGAGGCCGATGAATGTGTAATCACACAAAAATACGTCAGACGACGTCGCTGATCATCTGCTTGTCTCACGAAGTCACGACTAATATTTATGTATAGCATAAAGATTTAAAAAAAAGTTTTGGTTCATACTATTCATCTCTTTCCCAGTGTGAGCCACGCTCATTCATGGAAACTCCTGAAGCCTCACATGTTCGCCATCATTCAAGACGTGCTGTTCCCACTCATGTCGTACTCCGAAGCAGATGAAGAACTATGGGAAACGGACCCTCACGAATATATACGAATCAAATTCGGTAGGTAAAAAATCTTTATTAACTAAATCAACAGGGTCAAATTAAATTAGCTGGCAATACTTTACCGACGTGTTGGGTCTCGATAGCTAAAACTAACGAAAAAAAAAAAACAGAACAGCGTCGTCTGGGCGCGCAAGCGTATTTATTCTTCAGATAAAAAATAACTGACTATTGAAAAATCAACCTTTAATGACATTTCAGTCAGTGACATTAAATGTTTTGAAAAAAGTTCGACTGAATATTTATCAATTTTTTTCATTTGTTTTCGATATTGATACAAATTCAACAAAACTCGTCAAATCCCCTATTCATCCCAAATGCTAATAACAATGTAATCTGATAATCAACCAAAGTGCTATTTGCAGTGATTGACCCTATCCCTTACGACTGACCATTGCAGTAAGGGGGTTTATGACTAAGAGTAACCATGTAGCCACTGGGCAAACCGCTTTCTAAGGTCGTTAGATAAATAATCTGTCAATAGCTACTGCTTCAACAAATTTATTTATTTAAACCATTTGCTTCCTTAACTAAGTGTCCAGACACTCGATATCGACCCATAATAGTATAGAATAGATTTTTTCAGGTTACTACAATAATTTTTAGAATTTAAATTTTAACAGCTAGAGTTATAAGTTTCATTTATTAATGTGTAATTATTTTTTTAGACATATTCGAAGACTTTGTGTCGCCCGTCACAGCTGCGCAAACGCTCCTAGTGTCTTGTAGCAAAAAGCGCAAGGACATGTTAGGACGCACCATGCACTTGTGTATGCAAGTGCTGACGAGCCAGAACGGCGAGTATGGACCGAGGCAACGCGACGGTGCCCTGCACATGGTTGGCACGCTCAATGAAATTCTTATTAAGAAGAAGTTCTATAAAGAAGAGATTGACTCTCTCCTCAGCCAATACGTATTCCCTGAGTTCCAAAGTCCCCTCGGATATATGCGTGCCAGGGCTTGCTGGGTACTCCACTGTTTCGCCAGCGTCCGTTTCAAGAACGAACAGCTTCTTCTGGAAGCTGTCCGCCTGACCGTCACGGCTCTCCTCAGTGACACTGAATTACCCGTCAAAGTGGAAGCAGCCATAGCCATTCAAATGCTATTGTCTTCACAAGAAAAAGTACACAAATACTTGGAGCCACAAGTGAAGGCCGTTACGACTGAACTGCTGAAAGTAATTCGCGAGACTGAGAATGATAACATAGCGAATGTGTTGCAAAAGATTGTACCTTTGTACACTGAGCAACTGATGCATATGGCGTTTGAAATCACCGATCATCTGGCTACCACTTTCAGTAAAGTAATCGAGACAGATTCTGGGACAGATGAGAAGGCTATCACAGCAATGGGTCTACTGAACACCATGGAAACGGTTCTGAATGTGATGGAGGATAATCCGGAGATTATGGCTCAGCTAGAGAAGACAGTGCTGCGCGTCGTCGGACACATACTGCATCATAACATTATTGGTAAGGAGTCTTTATTCATTTTACTGCAGTATCAATTTATCAATGCAGCCGGCGACGACAAGTGTTCATTTGCTGCCTTGGTTTGTATATTGAACACTAATTTAGGGATTACTCTCACTTATTCAGCTCTGTTCAGCTTTTGTCTATAGAAAACAACGATTTTGTAGAGTCCGTTCAGTTTTCCGTGGCTGAACGGATGCGTACGCATCTCATGCATTCCCTCAAACGTCATGATTTATCTCCGTCAGTGAACTGTAACGCGGAAATAATGAATTGTCTGTTATAAGTTTATGCAGAGTTTACACTTTACGCAAGTATGTTTTTGAATACTACAGAATGCATGATTGAACTGAATTCATAAAATATGCAATACTGAAACTTCTGCGCAATAACAATATATTGAAATATGCGGAATTTATGTACCGTCAACTGTGGCCTCTTTACTTTCCATGAGGAACTTTACCAATGAGAACTTTAAAAAATAAATCTCGATTACTAAAAATTTGTAACAAATAGTAGATTATTTCTTCTGTATCGGTTGGATACTAAATGGCGGCAAAAGATTTTTAGTAATCGAGATAAATTTCAGTACAGTGCTCATTGGCAAAGTTTCTCATGGAAAGTAAGGCGCGAATTACACAGAAACGGCGTAAGCCGAAGGCGCGGCGCAGCCGCAGCGTACGTAGTACATTTTGTATGCAGGCATGATGCCGCTTTTAAACGTTTTTATACAAAATATAATGCGTACGCTGCGCCTGCGCCGCGCCTTCGCCTTACGCCGTCTCTGTATAATTCACGCCTTAAGATGCCATAGTTGACCGTACACTTGGAATATAGATCTACTAAAATAAAACAAGTAGTGGAAGTAATTTTTTATAAAAGAAAATCTTTTGTTTATGATGAATAACATTTGTAAATGCAGGATACGTCGTAATTATGCTAGTCATTAATTGTGTTCGAACTAAAACGTGTTCTATGGTTAAGACTTCGCAAGTTTGTATGAAATTATCTTGTAACTCATGATTAATTGGCACGGCTGTGAACAGTATTTATTCGCAATGATTAATTGACATGTCTTCAGATCTTTAGACCCCTTTTCATTGTTTAGTAGACAAAAGTTACTTAACATTGTTTCCTTTACATTTTAATGTTGCGGAACATAATAACTATGTTGTCAGACCAAACAGGCTATATTACATGTATGGTAATCAAACGCGTAACTTTGTTTCACCAATATGTTTTGTGTTGCGCAATTGTTTGTGATTGGTTTTCAATGAATACATCAGTTAAATGACACTTCTCAAATTCTACAGAATACTACGAGGAAGCTATGACGCTGCTTTGCAACTTGACCGCTAAAACCATATCTGAAGACATGTGGAAGGTTCTAGAGATGCTGTACCAAGTGTTCGAGAAGGAAGGCTTCGATTACTTCACGGATATGATGCCTGTTCTGCACAACTACATCACAGTGGACACCAACGCGTTCCTGTCCAATGAGAACCATATCCTTGCTATGTTCAACATGGCCAAAGGTGTAAGTGTATTTATTATTTTAAAAATCTTTTTGGTGATTTGTACAACCATTCGTCGTGTATTCTCAATTTTTCTACTAATATCCCGGCTGATTGGTCCATATGAGTAACATATTTTTCTTAAGTTTTGGGCATTTTGACAGTAAATGTAAACGCCCCAAATATACAACTTTTCTTAAGAAAACCGAACTATTCGGTTAAACAACTTTTTTAACAGCAACCGAAGTCTTGCGATTTTTCCATAAACACGTGCGCGCCTTGCTGATAGCATATGCGATTACGATTTTTTATTACATGTATGAGTCTGATAACATTTGATCCGCCTATTATGTTGTGTAACACTTTCATTTATATGTTAACTAACATATAAATATCTACACACATAATAAGGGGTACAAGGCTTCCCCTGAATTTAATTCAACACTATAAAATAGTGTAAATAACTCGATGCAATAATAATAACTAGCTTTCAATAGCATGTAATTATTATTTTTTAAGTAGGAACTAATATTTTTGTTACAAAAAATACATTTTTCATTTGACATTTCAACAACACGTGCATTTCACGACGTCTTATGGTTACAAGACGAGCAGAAATGCGAGAAAAAGCCTAAAATGGTGTAGTCACCAGTTAGGCGATTAACACACGGCACCGCAAACCGCCGCGGTAGGCGGTGAAGCGGATCTCATGGCGCATTGGTCTCTAAGAAATCCGTTGATGCCTAACACACGTACACCGCCCGACCGCGCGGTCGAATTGTATGCCGCCGCGGCGGTGCGCGGTGCCGTGTGTGAATCGCCTAACTGGTGACTACACCATTTTAGGCTTTTTCTCGCATTTCTGCTCGTCTTGTAACCATAAGACGTCGTGAAATGCACGAGTTGTTGAAATGTCACACATTTGCGAAGCGCGAATGTTTTGTGTTAATGAACTCGGTGTCTAATTTTATTGGAACACGTCCAAGCCGAGCTCTACCGTTAGTAACGGGATGTATGCTTTCCGGTGATATCAATAAAGTGCATAATTAGTTGCACAAGTATCTAAAGTCTGTCCGATTCAGATAGCGTAAATTATACTCTATGCACTTAAGTTAAAGTGCAAGATTGCTAGATTGTTAGATTTAAGCGGAACAGACCCGCATTTCTTAGTGCTATTTTATTACGAGTCAAATATGATCGCAATAGACGGCCGTTAAACACTATAGAATCGGTTTTCTCAAACCGAGGAATAGAAATCGATGTACGATGAAATTCATCCACACTTGTTAGATGATACTATTTTAGCTCTCCATGTTTTGGCTTTGATTAAAGTGAAACCCGAGCAACTTTGACCGAAAATAACTCACACCTACAATTACATTTATATTTGTCTACATTTACAAACGTAGGTACAGTTTAGGCGCTAGAATAATACATTAGATGCAAGCTGTTCCGTGTGGTGCCGGACGTAAAGAATAGCACCATCCTCTTTCTTCCCTTGGGTGTCGTAGGAAGCGACTACGGGACCTACCAGAGAATGGGCAGCAGCGTTCTCTATGCATTTTATCACCATACTGCGATCGCCAACCCGCCTGCCAATTAAGGCAAATCCCCCCAAAAATGGCAAGCACCAACAAAAAACGGTCCCAAGTACCCGGCGTCCCGCCTACCCTTGGCTACGGTAGCGGTCAAGGCTACGACGAGGCAAGTGGCAGTCCATAAGCCCCTTGTAGGCAACGTGGTGAAGATCGTGAGTGTGTCGACCAGGGTGGCAAACCTTATACTCAGAATATCCGCAAGATATTCGCTGAAGGTGGTACAGGTTTACGCCCCAACCTGGACACACCCCGACGATGAGGTCCCATTATCGGTCCTCTAAAAATTCATCGACCCTAAATATTCATTGACATTCTTTAAAGAGGGGCTTGTGGCTAAGTAATAACAGCCGCACAGGTAGATCGATCAGATTAAGATACGCTTGCCGCGATTGGCCCGTGGATGGTGACCATCTTTACGTACTAAGACAAGACCCCTCCGTGCCTTGGAAAGCACGTTAAGCCGTTGGTGCCGGCTGTCATTCGTGGATCTTTGACAGTCGTTACGGATCCTCAAACGCCCGAAAGTCTGACAACCAGTCTTACCACGGGGTATCGTATTACCAAGTTATTTGGTTGTAGAGGTCAGATAGCCAGTCGCTCCATGTAAAATACTGGTATTCAGCTGCATCCAGTTAGACTGGAACCCGATCCCAACAACGTTGGGGAAAGGCTATGCAGATGATGATTATTCTTTGAAGACGGAGATAACGAGAGGTCAGGTTTTCACAAACAAAGATTACGCATTCAAGATAAATGTGGATTTAAAGTCTGTAATTTACAGTCTTTTTCGATGCTTTCACATGAGATCACAATGTTTGTTCATTATGATTTCATGGGTTTGAACAGTATTTGTAAAGAGCTGAGCGCATATCAATAAAATGTTATAACACGAAACTCTCGAACGAGTAGGCTACTGTTTTTATTTTTCTATGGTAAATAAAGCTTCAGATATGGATTTTCGCTACAACATTAGGTATTACATGAAAATATCTAAAATATTCTATTATGAACACGAGTTGAGAGGACTATATTTTTGTTTTGGCATTGCCTAGTGCGCTGCCTTGGTACCATAGCACCTATGGTACGGTACCGCCGAGGAAACAAGCGTGATCGAAAGCAGTTAGAGACTCAGACGAATTTAAGAAACATTAGCCTAATGGTCATGAATTCATAATGCGAAATGAACTTTATATACACTATGCGCTATGCAACCTGCAAACGCATGGGTACATTGTATGACCCAACTATTTTCGAAACTGAGTTATTAGAGCAGTGGTGGCCTAGTGGTAACGGCTGCACCTAACAAGTTGTAGGTCGTGGGTTCGAACTCAACCAGGCATTTACAAACTCAGCCTATAACTTTCCCACTGCTGGCTTTGTTTTCACTGCTGGCTTTGTTGTCGTGATTTTCTTGAACTCTTGTGCAAAATTTCGTCTTCCTAGTGATTTAGGCTGTGCGTCGTCTGTCAGTGAAGGAATGGATTTTTTAATAGGATTTTTATTATTTAGAAGATTAAACTAAACTACTCGGGCATTGATATGGCACATGGAGTTAATAAAAGGGACTGTCCCACAGATATGCGTGACAGACGCGGAGCCAAAAGTAAAAGTTTGTTTTCTTTAAAACAGTGCCGTATTGTCGCGTAGGTAGGTACTGTACCTACTTTGAATTGGAAAATAACATCAACAATAACTGACTCGTAGATTTAATTATGCTCTTTAACTTAATTATATTTGCTAAAGCTATTTATACATTAATAAAACACATACTATGTCTGGCTCCAGGTACTAAATTCCGACGCTGAAGACGAGTCGGAGATCTACGCGGCGAAACTACTCGAAGTTATGGTCCTGCAGTGTTCGGGCAAGATCGACAACTGTTTGCCTTCCTTCGTAGAATTGGTGCTGAATAGGCTTACGAGGAAGGTCAAGACTTCCGAGCTTAGGACTATGTTGTTGCAGGTAAGAATGACGGTCAAATCTAATCTTTATCGACACTCTCCCGGGCACTTCTCATTACATTTTGTATCAAAATTTAAAAAAAAAACAAGGAATAAAAAAGACTAGGATAAGGTTCATATACATATAGTTTTATCTTTGCACACCCATAGTCACTTGTTAACATGTTCAGTAATATAAAATGATGTGCAGTAAGAGGCTTGATGGTTACATTCACTGGTACAGCAAACTTTTGCATACCCGTTTCAGTAATTAACAGGGCCCTTACTCAATATCACCACTTAACGATTCCTTACTTGGAAACCACGTCAATTCCTTAGATCACACACGACATCTGCTAATATCGTATTAATAATATATCGACAAATTGTCTTGGAACATACAGAATATGACATTTCGATTCCTTACTGTTACATTGGTTTCTACAAGACACGATACTAACGTAGTTTAAACGTAGTAAGATTCCGCGGGGAAACATTATCAACATACAGAATTGGGGTCCAGAAGAAGTTCATAGTAGATGTACATGTGTTGGGGCCTAGTTATTTCACTGCATCTGTTATAAGTGTGTATTTTATTCTGCAGGTTCTAATAGCAATCCTTTATTGCAATCCGCTTCTGCTGTTCACGATCCTGGACAAGCTGCAGGAGTCAGTGCCCAACGCTTCGATCACACAGCACTTTATCAAACAGTGGATACACGACACCGACTGTTTTATGGGGTAAGATATGATTACGATTTAAAGTACGCCTCCTTTGAATTTGTATGGGAAATTGGGCAAGTAGATGTCTTTCACAATTTGTTAGTTAATCTTTGATCTCCTTATCCATCATTAAGGTGGTCAGCACGGACGTAGTGGGACGATTATATCCGATTTCTTCTTTGTATCAGAAGATTTTGCCCTGCAAGTACAACTTGACGGCATGCTTATATTATTCAGGACAATAGTATGTATTCACGTAATAATATGATACTTCTCCCTTTCAGACTCCACGATAGAAAATTGTGCGTTCTCGGTATTTGCACGCTATTAGAAATGGGCCCACAAAGACCGAACCTCGAAGAGATTGTGCCAAAGATGTTGCCATCCTGCCTTGTGCTGTTCGACGGGCTGAAGCGAGCCTATGAGGCCAGGGCCGAGGCTGATGAAGAGACGTCATCCGAAGAAGACGATGACGATGAAGACGAAGGTAAGGCTTTTGTTTTTATTCTTCGCTTCAAGGCTGGGGAATCATAAAACCGTCGTCAAAGTAAGCCTGACTTACTGTTAAAGTATCATTGTCGCAATAGGGTATTTTCCAATTTATTAAAAACTATTCTAATTTAAAGATTGGTACGAAATATGTAACAGAAAAATAAAAATAAATTGATTTGTATCCATTTTCTCAATTAAAAACGATTTAAATCGAAAAAACATTTCGTTGTTTGAATTTACCGCTAAAACGCTCCTTACGATGAATTTTTATCACGTGACGTCAACTTTGTGTAAACTAAAGTAGTTAGTAAGTAAACAAGTGAATGTCGACTTCATAATTAACAAGATTTTGAATGGATAGAAAGTGATATTACTGGTGTGCAGTGCCTCTGTGCACAAATACTGCTAAAACTGCGTCAAACTAAGCATTTTTTACCGGTGCCGTTTACACAAAACTGACGTCACAATGTCACGTGATAAAAAGTCATCGTAAGGAGCGTTTTGGCGGCAAATTCAAAACAACGAAAAATAAATTTGATTTTGATCGTTTTTAATTGAGAAAATGGATAGAAATAAATTTACTTTTATTTTTCTGTTAAATATATCGTCCCAATGTTCAAATTAAAATAGTTTTTAATAAATTGGAAAATACCCTATTCTATTGCCATTTTAATACTGTATTGTTATTTAATTTTTAGCACCATTAAAATGACTAATAGAAAGCCATAAAACATTTCAGAAGTTCTGTCGAGCGATGAAGATGATTTAGAAGAAATGAACACGGAATACCTCGAAAATTTAGCGCGGATGGCAGTCAAGAATAGCTCAACACAAGGCGTCAATCTCACAGCCAAAATCGAGGACTATGAAGAAAGTGACGATGTGAGTCCACTCGTTAGTATAACTTTTGCTTTTAGCACAGTATGTGTTTTTGGACTTCACCGTGTTGGAGTAGACAGGCGATGAAAAACGGTGGGATGCGGGGAACAGTATTTAGCTGTAAGTACTACTTGTTCTCATAAGGCGACAAAGTGCTGCTGGTGAGATGTCGTTGACCAAAAGTGGTTTACTGGTGACCGAGGACCAAGGATGGTTATGTGAGTACTATGTGTTTCAGTACTATTAATCCCTAATACAATTTTTTTTAATAATTTAATTAGTGCAAGTTAATTTCTTGAGCCAAATTCATAGGTAGTATGCTGTTTTCGGTTACAACTCGTAGTTGTAATCGATTTTATGGTACATTTTTATAATTTAAATGTCACTACAGCACAATGTTGAAATAATGTTGTTCCTTAATTAAAATGATGCTGTGTTCCGTGTATAGGTTCTCAATAATTTGTAAACACAGAATGTTCCTGATTATCGAAATAATAGCTTGGTATCTACAGTCACCGTGGCAATTTGTATGCTTCGTAATTTTTTTGATGTTTTGTCCGTTAACTTGCAGTAATTAAATTATGAATGTCTCTAACATGCTTACCGCAAAATAATACACTAATTAAAGTTATACTAACTATGGGTGAATATGGTGGTGGTCAATAGATTTATAGTTTAAAGTCATATTTATCCCATTATGTAGGGCCATCACTGGATTTTTTTTAGTTAACTTTGATTTAAATATATGGTTTTGGAATATAATTTAGTGACAGTCAAGTCTTGAATGGCTAGGTAGTAATAATAACGTTCAATCAGTCGCCATTGACTTGGTCAGAAGCATTAACTGAGTGTCTCGTAACAGAAAAACCCAAAATCCTCCAAATTGGCTGCGTCCAGGCAGAAACTACCATGGGAGAGTTTTGTAAGAGTTATATAACTAAAACACTCTGTATTTAGACAAAGTAATGTAATGATTCTCTCAAGTATTTAGTTTTCATACCATATTATTATTTCATGCCTGTTATACCTCTAGAGGTGAGGCATTATTAAGATACAAACGTAGATACGCCGAGGTATTAGTCCCTTAAAAGTTAACATATCATTAATCAAGTATTTATTACACTCCAACAAAAAGTGAATTCTCGGTGCATAGGTTATATATAATTATATCATATAGGTTTTCAGTAAGCAATTTGTTATAACATATTAGTACATTTATAAAAAGTTACTTTCAAAATTAAATCAAAAGCCAAAAAGGTTTTTCCAATAATCATGTAGCGTAGTCATAGGTTAACGGTTAGAAGTGACACGTTCTGTTGGCAGGATGACGATGACTACGACGGAGAAGACACAGCGATTGAATGCTACACCACTCCTCTGGATGACAAAGATTGCATCGTTGACGAGTATATCAAATTCAAGAGCACACTGCACGGTATGTATGCACTGTTTGTCCACTTTCCTTTTTTGTTAAGACGTGGGTTCTTTGCCTTATGAAATTAGCTATAAAATTAAGCTAATTTATTTATTGATAAGGTGCTTCAACGACCTATTCACTAAGACAATACACAAACAAAAATTACATACAGTTTTAGGAATTGTGAATTAGTCAAAGAAGTGCACAGCACTAGCAGAGGAGTTTACAGGACGTACAATATAGGGAACGTGCATGACGAAGGGTCTGCCATCTGGTGGTGCAAATCCGAAGTTTACAGGGAATCGTTACTTGAAATTGACACTTCACGTAATAAAATAATCTCATACAAGAAGTGAAAAAAAAAACAGTGAAAATTTATTGGATGCTCGAGCATCCAGACAAATACATTTTCAAGGAAAACTCAAAATAACTCAAATGGTGTGAAATTCTATTACTTTCCCACGGATATTACTCACTTCCCTTGGTTACGTGATAAATAATATAAAAAATAAAAAACCGGTCAAGTGCGAGTTGGACTCGCGCACCGAGGGTTCCGTACAAACCTGTGGGTATATAAGTAAATGTTCAAAATTGTCAAAAATATTTTTTTTTATATGACGAAACTAAAAATTTACGGTTTTCGTAATTTTTCCTATATCTGTACTATAAGACGTGACTTCGTACAAAATTTCAAGATTCTAAGTTCACGGGAAGTACCCTGTAGGTTTTGATTCCCGTGCGAGTTTCGAAAATTTGCGGAATTTTGCAGCCTAAATGGCTGTATCTTTTGATTGCGTTGACTTAGAAGGTTGATTTTTCTACAGCTTCCAGGGACAGTAGAACTAAGTATCATATAGAAATTTCAGTTTGATACCTCCACGCGTTCCTGAGAAAAACGGTCTTGACAGACGGACGGACGGACGAACGGACGGACGGACAACAAAGTGATCTTATAAGGGTTCCGTTTTTTCCTTTAGAGGTACGGAACCCTAATAACGGCTGACAAACAAGGGAATTATTATTTACTACAATTTATTAGTAAAGCGGCGCGTGTCGCACAGAAAACTCGAGACTCCGAGTGGATTTGAAATCTCAATCGGTAATGGTTAGAGAAATTAGTATTTCTCTAACCCTTGCTTGATCATTGTACCACTTTACTTCAAAACGAACATGTTTGGTAATCGTTTTTTTTTTTTTTTATTGGTATCACACTAATGCTGCTCGATCGGAACTGCCGTAAAACTAACTCGATTAAAATGGAGCTTAAAGTATTTGTAATCACTAGGGCTAGTAATAGGGTATTTTCCAATTTATTAAAAACTATTTTAGATTGAAGATTAGGACGAGAATTTTAACAGAAAAATAAAAATAAATTGATTTATATCCATTTTCTCAATAAAAAACAATTTAAACCAAATGTATTTTTCGTTGTTTTGAATTTACCGCCAAAACGGTCCTTACGATGACTTTTTATCACGTGACGTCAATTTTGTGTAAACTAAGTAGTTAATAACTAACAAGTGAATGTCGAATTTATAATTAACAAGATTTTTAATGGATAGAAAGTGATATTACTGGTGTGCGGTGCCTCTGTGCAAAAATACTTCTAAAACTGATCCAAATTAAGTATTTGTATTGGTGCTGTTTACACAAAGTTGACGTCACGATGTCACGTGATAAAAAGAGATTGAAAGGAGCGTTTTGGAGGTAAATTCAAAACAACGAAAAATCATTTTATTGTAATCGTTTTTAATGGAGAAAATGGATTTAAATAAATTTATTTTTATTTTTCTGTTAAATATATTGCCCCAATCTACAAATTAAAAGCGTTTTTATCAAATTGGAAAATACCCTATTATTGGTTTATTGATCAATGTGTAATGTAGCTATAACTACACACAGCTCTGGCGACGAGCGAGCCGGCGCTGTACCACGCACTGACGAGCGGGCTCAACGAGGCGCAGCAAAAACAGTTGAACGCTGTCTTCGTGCTGGCAGACCAGCGCAAAGCGCAGCAAGACAGCAAGCGCATTGAACAGAGCGGAGGTATGTAGCGCTCAATGCTTGCTTGTAATAGGCTAGTTGACAGTAAGAAATACCTTGGCAGAATTGTGTATTGTATAATGGTTGTAACCTAACAAATGAAAAATCAACATAATCTTGACTATAGATTACCTATTTAAAAAAATAAGTGGTTCCCTGACTTACGAATTTTAGGTTCGAACCCATGCAGACACTTTGCTTTGTGTAGGTATTTAATTTCATCACTGAAAACGGTGAAGGAAAACATCGTGAGGAAACCGACATATTCTAGAACCAAAACTTTCAAGGATATGCGACATCTACTAACCCACACTGGGCTCGTGTGGTAGATTACAGCCCACTCCCTCTCACAGAGAGGAGGCCGGTATCCCAGCAGTGGGAACATCATAGGCTGATTATGACGATGATGATGAATATTTTTGAGAAATAATTGCATATAAATAAAACCATTCGTCACGTGACATTGAACGCAAATCAGAGCGCGACACGTACGACAGTTTCAAATTATATTATTCCGACAGAAGTAATAACATTTGTGTGACATTTAAAAAATTCGCTGATTTCACAGAATTGTAGTCAGTCGGGCCGCCATGACAGAATGTTTCCCAGTTATGACAGTCAAAATTAAATTACGATATAAAACACTTATTTTTAATGTTAAGATTTCGCTGAAAGTAGCCGGAGGTAAATAAACCACAAGGAACAAATTACTCGTTGGGTTTTCGAAAACAGTCAACTAGCCTATTTAGGCGAAAATGTTAAACTTAGAAAGCTCTTTTAACCCATGAAACGATAGCCTACTTATAAGCTAAGCCGCTTGTATGCAAGTCCAACAGTTCAGTGCATATTTCTTATTTACAATCATACGACAATAGTCGGGTTAAAAGACTGAATAAACACAACATCACGCCTTGTTTCCCTGAAGGGGGGCTTGGTAGCGGTGTACATATAGTGCACCCACACTTCGCCAGTTTCGAATCTTACTTGTAATTTTAATTCCAGGTTACATGTTCACCGTACCCGCGCAAGTGCCAACTACATTCAAATTCGGATCGTAAATCTAATGTTTTGTAATTCTCGTTAACATTTATCACACTTGTCGAATATATCCTCCGATTTGATGCTTCGTTACGATAAATCTCTAAATTGTTCGTTATTCGTTTTAGCATAGCAGGTAAGCATTACCAAGCAGCTTGCCACTGACACGCCGTTGTCTTAATTTAAAAAAGAAACTAGGTAACGTGCGTAGGCGGCTAGCCGCGGCTTATATTCCCAGTGAGGCTTTAGGCTAATGTAAAATGGCTCGTACGCCTCTGTGGTTTCTAGCCGGCAACCAGATCAAAAGGAGCATATATATTGCAAGTGTGGCTGTCCCTGTCTTTGAATGCACATAAACTAAATGTGACAGGTTCTGGCAAATATCTTGAATACTTACAGAGTGATTCGTAAGTGAAATAGGATTGCAGTCAATTCGGAAGGCCTGATAGTCAAATAGATTATCACATTGTAAATATTCAATATATTTGAATACTGATATTGTATGTACTTCATACATTATTATTATGTTGCAATTTATATTTAGTTAATGATTTTTTTCTTATTAATTATAGCAGATGTAATCTATGGGTGGTCATCAGTTGTGTCCGCTTCACGAGTCATGTTTGTTTCCTTATTTTCAGTAAATGAAATGGCAAGTTAGGAAATGCTATTTTTCTTGTTGTCATTTTATTTACTGTAAAGTTGAGAAACACAAGGATAGCGCGAAATGAAATGGAATTATGAAGTAACAATATCAGTGTTTTGTTAAGGTGGAAGGATCAATCTGAAATGTAGGTGTCTCAGTAGACGATCCACGCAACGTAGTTTATTTACACTGCAGTTATTAATATTATGATAAAATCGGGAACTGGATATACCTATACCTGAGTAATGTTACATTTGAACACAAATCTGTTTACATTTAGCTGGGTTCCGTATTTTAATGCTCGTTAACTGCATTTATTTTCATGTTAAATTAGCAAAATATATAAAAGTAATGCTCGTTAACTGCATTTCACATATTTTTTTGCTAAAAATATATATAAATGTAGTTGTACGCGTACATACGTACTTCAAAATAATACAGACGTTGTTTATTCCGTACAAGGATTGTTATTATCAGTCAAATGTAGGTATATTAAGTACATAATCATTACATCTTGCTTGCTTGTCAAAGCACTGGGACAAACAATTACCTCATGAAAGCCTTATTTAGAATGTTTAGCTACAGCGTACGGAACCCTCACAGGTTGCACTAGCATTTATCTGAAAACTTTTATTATATAAAACAGAAGTATACAGTTGAATAAATTGATTTTTTTTACAATACATACATAGCCTATCCAAAGTATGGTGATTAAGTGAATGAATTACGCCTTGAGCCTTATATACATAGATGTTAACTTTTATGTTATTTATTGAGAACAAACATCCGTGGCCGGTAATTTGGGGTGATTAACAACATGGTTCCGTATTACGATAGTCATATTAATTCTGTAGAACATAAACAGTGCCTCAAATGTGTTAGTCATAGATTCATTCTTTGTTTTAAACCTCAGAAGCATACAAGTTTTATTCTATTGTTACACTTAATGGACAGCAAAGCCGATGTTGAACAAATCATGTACAGACGCCAGCAAGTCAACCTATCCTAAACTGTCAAATTTTCACAATTGAACATGAACCTTTGTGATAAAGTTGAAAAAGTATCAAAGAAATTTGACAGATTGGGGTAGCTTGATGTGCTGGCGTCTGTACCAGGCTAAAATACTTTGACAACGAAATAAACGTGTATGAAACAAACGTAATATATACAATAAAATAATATGATAAGGACCAATTTTTGCCATGAGCATTTTGTCTTTAATAGTATGATGCAAAATATAGCTATATGTTATGGTGATTTATTTATCATCTAAACATAACATTTTGTTATTCACCCCAGCGGTTCCTTTTTATCATCTAAACATGTTATTATTGACCCCAGCGGTTCCAATTTATCACATAATATGGTGCTTGTAGTACAATTTTACTAATGATTGTTTTAATCATTATAATAAAAACTAAAGCGTAAAGCGTCTGACATTCTAAAAGGTACTGTAATCGAGTATAAATAGGCATTCCACCTCCAGATAAATCAAAACAATGTAAGTTATTAAATAAAAAACTTGTCTGGTGAGGAAATGTTGCAAGAATTTCTGTTTAATTTAATCATATTAAAAATCCAAGCCACCGAGCAAAGAGGCAACACTCATTACAACGTAATTCAAAATACAGAACACAATTATTTCAACGTTTTCTTACCGGCGCGACGACGCCATTTTTAATTGTTTTTTTTTTGCACTTAGTATAAAATACAGATTATTATAATGTTTTATGCATATAGAATATGCATTAACTGAACTGGCAGTTATCGTTCAATCGTAATTGTATTAAGTTTAAAAAATTTATTGTGTAGTTGACAAAACTTTGCCTTTGTTATTTCTGGGTGCATTTAACTGTAAAGATATGTTGCGTTAAAATAAATTAAGTAATGACGGCGGCGCGGTATAATGCCCATCGAAAAAAGAACGCCGGAATTGTAAGAAGCGCACGGCATCCACGCGGCTTGCGATCGGCAGCGGCGATCTCTCGCGTCCGGCCCAGAGCGCCTACTCCCTAAGCACGAAGCCTGTCGTTTCGGCCGAAGTAACGGGCGTTTCCAACTCCGTATCACTCACGGACAGAACATTAGTTTGGAGACGGGACTAAGAATGAATGACAATACGATTTGACAGCTGTCTCTACTCCCGATTTGTTCATGCCCGTCCAAAAAAGTTGGTTAATTGGTTGTAGGATTCACTAAGAAGCTTCGAAATACTTACGGACGGGCCCGTATCTTCGTTGACGGAGTTAGAGAGTAGGCGCCCTGGTCCAGGCCATAGTACGGAGCGGGAGTGCATGGGTAGCTGTCACCTCCTATTGCAAAGCGGTTATGCTCGAGAAAAGGGAGGCGTGAGGGAGGGCAGTATATGCGCCCTCAGCGCCGAGCCGCCGCAGGAGACGCCCTGGGCGTCGGGAATCCCAGGCTGGTTCCCGGCCACCGTAGGCGCGGGCTTGCGGACGGCGAGTAATGGGTAGCTCGCTGTCCGGTAAGGATCAAGCCCGAGTCCACGGCGCGTTGTATTTCACGCGCTCCTCAAAGAGATGTCAGCACCAACGGAACGGGACCTCAACAACCCGCACCGGCACAGGGGTGCGGGTTGTTCAAAAGAGATACCGCGGCCCCTGGCACACAGAAAACTGAGGGAACACGGATGGGTTTTAGTCAGTAAAAGTAACACGCCCTCCTGCTCCACCCAGACCGGGACTAGTTATCCTCAAAAAATTAAAAAAACCACACGGCTTATAGTAAGCTTATTCGGAATGGGTTATTGCATTCGACAAGATTCATTCATAGACGGCTCTTACGTCTCGTCAGCTGTGGTGTCGCGGCATGCACGACAATTTGTATCATGAATAATATCATGAGTTTGGTTTACCTCGATCTTTTTAGGTTTACATTGTTATGGCAACATTATTTTTGACGCTAATTGTACTCAGAAATGTTGTTGCTTTTAATCATCAACAAAATGTTGATGAAATTATGATACCAATTGATAAAGTTTAATAAACCATTTTAAAAAAGAAGGCTCAAAATTCACTCACGTCCTAAACAGTAAAGAGAGGCGAACTTCCGATCGCCATATCCTTACAGTGTAACATATAAAATAATTGGTATGAAAATTCGTTTGGGGACAGTAATACGTACATAGCTAAAATATTAATATTGAAAACATTTTTTTTAAACGTCTGATAATCATAAAGTAATAGGTTCTTCTTAGAAATACTTTTTACTGTCAGTTGAGCTTGATTATAAGTCAAGATAGCCAAGTATTTCTCAATATTGTACTTCTATTCTTGTACATTACCGTCCATGCACAAACTTTCATAGCATTTGTTGATATGTTATACTGTAAGGATGGCGATCGGAAGTATGCCATCTTTTTATACTCATTTTTATGATATAAATTGTCTTTGCTGTAGGACGTGGGTTAATTTTGTATGGGCCTTGTTCATTCAATGATGAATGCTTTTATAGACAACGAAATCTCAACCTTTTGAATTCAGAGGTCACGGGTAGGTGGAAGCCCAAAGACAACCAGTTTTACCAAGGGGTATCGCTTGTTTTGTTACCTTTTGGTTTTGTTATTTATTTGGAAATGCTAACATTTCATGTTGATTTAATGAGGCATAAAGATGAGTACGTACTAGTACTGGAGATGAGAACTTTTTCACTTTTGGTTCTTCTGAGTAGAGGTGCGATAAGACTGTTTCCACGATACTTGTGATTTACATAGCTGATTGAACACTGCAGAAATGAGATCAGTGACTGATTGCCGCGTGGAACACCAAGGCGACCTCACCTCCGTCTGTATCAGGCCTCGAAGTCGTCTAACATAGTGGCGTGGTCTAATAATGTGATTGGTTAGAGATTAGAATTTAAGGCACTGGAAGACTACAGATGTGGGCCAAGCTCATATATTTTTTATGAATTAACCTTAACTTTGAGTCGAAATTGGTAAAGTCTGCAGCCCGCAGATCTAACACAATTGTTATTCCTTTTGTTTTGTTTCTACTCAGTAGCTTCTAAAACTGGTCGATCTCATAAGCAACAAAATTAAAGTCATACCTTTTCCCAAATAATCCATTTGAATGTCGGAAAAAAAGATGAGCGAAATGATCGGAAATTGGTCTATTCCTCCCCTAGAAATCAGTAAAAACATTATTAGCTAGACTCACACTTTCATTCACCCAGGCAGGCTCGAGTCGATACAACGTTACCCTGGATTGAATTACCACACTATGTCATACAACTAAGAGAAACCTACGCCAAAGTTCCTTGTTGCCAATGGTGTATCACTCATTGTTAGAGAAGGGACCTCTGGATAGGAATCCACTCGCTGAACACGACGAGTCGCAAGTAAAAATTGTTTCTAACGAAATGTCTATTGTATGTGTGATAAATGAAAATAGATGTATTATGTTGTTATAATTCTAGATGCACACACTTCACGATTGTAACTTTTTTTCTTAACGGTCGGTTAGAGCACCGGTCGGCGAAACATATTACGTGTATATTATTTAAGCGTTACCTTGCATGCAAACTGTATGATGTTTAGTAAACGTATGGTTAATTTAATTAATGTCTGTCATCACTGAATTTTCTGTGTGATTTGTATTACTATTATTCTATATCGCAGCTTAGATGTATACACGATTATAAATAATCTGTATTTTTTATAAATGGTCTTTTATTTCTTTTGCCTCTTACCCGTTTAACGTATCATAAAGGTGAAGGTGCACCACCGACGGCAACGGCAGACCGCAACGACTGGACTGGGCCTCAAGTCTGCTATTATAATAGTGTCCGAATAGTCTATCATTGATTTCATATTTGTTGATTTTGACAAGATGACTTTCCAATGGTCAGCCACTGACACTCCATTGAAAGAAATGGAATTAATTGGTAATCTCGTACTTAATGACAAAAGAATGACTGACGTAAGGGCTTATTACACTTGGCTGAATTTAGTAATCTAACTAGTCGTCTAAATTCAGAAGCAACATTAAAAGCTATGGAAGCTAGCTTGCTAACTGCGATTACACTTGACTAAATTCAGTAACGACTGAATTTAGATGACTAAATTCAGCCAAGTGTAATAAGCGCTTTACGCGGTAATCTGCTAAATTTTTGGCAGTTCCGCACACTCGTTTTCCGAGCTCGTTTTAAACAAAAATCTAATTAAAACACTCAAATGTAATTATATATCTATCAAACACCGGCCGCTAGAAATAAAAACAGTTATACGTCAGTAAGCAGTAATATCACATTTGACTTTGACAGCTAAACAGATAAAATATTATTGAGTTGTGAGTTTTTTGCTATTTACGAACTTCCTACTACTTCAGATTGCATATAACACTAATAAATAATATGTAAAATTATATATAAATGAAATTTGGCATTATTAAATGTTCAAATTTAGTAGTAGTTTTTCGAAAATCATTTCTACTAACGGATTTTATAATAATGGCAATACGATAATGCCCTTATAACACAATTCTATCACGAGACCATTGACCGATCACTGATCGACCATATGAATTTAGCAGATTACGAACTTTTAGCAAAATGACGATGGGATCGTGTTGGAATGACGAATTTATACAAATAGCAGACTAAGGCCCCTGGTTGCAAGTAGCCTAACCTAACTATGGAATCGGTAACTAACAGGCAGCAATAAATTCATCTGCCTAGACTGTAAGCCGACCCCAAAATAGTTGGGAAAAGGTCAAAGTCTTTTCCCAACTATTTTGGGGTCGGCTTCCAGACTAACTGAATGCAGCTGAATACCAGTATTTTACATGGAGCGACTGCCTATTTGAACTCCACAGCCCGGTAACTGGGTAATACGATATTCCTTGATAGGACTGATCGTCAGACTTTCGGGGTTTTGTTGACCCGTACCGACTGCCAAATGTCCAGCAATATAGCCAACCATCTAAGGAAACGATTTCTTCGGGCTCGCTGTAATCACACGAATTATAACACGACAGCTTTTGAGTTAGAGCGCGCACCTTTTCGCTTGCTGAGGTGGGTAGTGTAGTGTAAATCCGCTACGGTTAAAAGCTTTTTAACCGACGAAAAAACGGAGGAGGTTATCAAGTCGACGCGTATATTTTTTATTTTTTATGTATGACCACGCATAACTTTTTTCAGAGCAATCCGATTTTGATAATTCTTTTTTTATTGGAAAGAGTATATATACCCCGAAGTTGGTCCCATATAAATTCCGAAATAAAATACCTACCCTAAGGGTAGGAAAACAAGGGGATGATTGATTGTTTACTCACAGATTTTAGTACTGAGTTGTTACAAACAGCCACGAAAAGTTATGAAATAAAAACTTTTTAACAAAAAAATTATACCGCCATTTCAATTTCAACCTTTTTGGTTTTTATTCTAACATCCGGTATTGCAGATTTGGGAGCCATCGACGGTGGCACGATTTTTTTATTGTTTGAGCTGATATAGTTAAATACCTAGCATAAATACAGCAATAACCTATTAATCAATAATAATATAATTATTAATAAACTAACTGCTGTCTCCATTTTTAGGATCTTAAGTTTACGTCGTCTTTAATTGGATGTTGACAAGCAATGATATTATAAGTGTAAAAAGGTGCTGACAAGTTACAAGCCGAATTTAGGTTATCTCCACGGGTTTGGAAAAGACGTGGTTCGCTGTGACCTACGTCGACGCGGTTTTGCCAGAAGACGCTTGAAGACCTGACGTACCTAAACTGCAGCCGCGCTACTCCAGCCACTCTTCCGATCACCAGTCTGGCGTGCTGCGCCAACCAGTAATTCGGACTACCTAATCGTATCCACAAATTATTTAACAATATTGTATTGTAGTAGATTACTATTAGTTGTTTATTTTTTATTCTAAATAATCTTTAAGTAGGTACCTATCTACCTATAATAAAATCGTAGCGAAATCAAAAATGTTTTTTTTTGCAACTTTTGCTAGGTCTGGGAACGATTCTGATGCCGAAAAGTTTTCTTTTTTAAATTTATGTCTGTCTTAATGTAGGTATGTTCCAGCATCACGCGAAAACGACTGAAGAGATTTCGTTCAAATTTTGCAAAGATGTTCCCTATATGTGTGCGCAGACCGTATAGTATAAATTATCACGCTTTTCGCCATGAGGGATGAACGGTAGGTATTGCAATTTATTCGTATTCTTCTATAATTTACCGCATATTATAAAAAGACGGGCCAAAAGGTTAGAAAATTGCAGAGAGTTACAGATTTTACCTTTACAGTGATTATCATCACGCTTTTCATTATGCACATAAGCAGCAGTGATGGACATCACAATATAATACAGGCTAGATGGGGCAATAAAATTGGTAACTCAAGCTTTGTCGCTACATGAAAACGGCTGTAGGAGACGTGTTTTTATTTGCATTCACAAATAAAAAAAGTGCAAGATATTTTCACAAAAATGTGATGCCAATCAATCGCGTTTCTTAAAGGGATCAAAAAACTTAACGGGACTAGGCGTCACAAAAGTCGGAAATCGCTAAGAATCTTGCCATACATTTACCTACGTTGGAAATGAGACTAGATGAGAGCGGACACAAATACCAGTGTATGACAACAGTCGAATTACTCAATTACCTACTTCATTGGCATAATAGTGAATATAGCAGATAGGTAGTTAAAAGTATGATTAACATCCCGCTGTACCTTTCAAAAGCTTAGCAGTCAATCATGACAGAATAAAAGAACGGCTTTTTAGCTAACTCTCGACAAAGTAAAATAATTAAGCGGTTGAAAGATTCCTTTGCTAACCTGCAGTTGTCAGTTCGATTCCCAGTATTGGTATTTTCTTATACTTGTAGCAGAAGGTTCCCTATGAATATCGAGTGGTGAGTCAGAATAGTTTTCTAAAATAAAACGGATATTCCAGTTGGAATCATGTAGCTAAATCGGGACCAATGGTTTCGAAGTTATTAAAAGATTTGTTTAAGGCTAAATGTACCTACAAACTACAGTTTTTGGAGTTTATTTTCTACGATTTTTTATTACATGTGATATGTTCAATGTTGGTGTTTTTTATGTACGTTGTCTCTTTGTAGCAGGCAGAAATTTTCCCAGAAAATATTTTATATAATATTTGGTTCTTGTATTTTTATTTCGAATATTGGTTCAAAGACTTTACTTGAATGAAACATATTTCAAAGAAACACATTTCAATGATTTTTAATCACATTTTATTGTTTAACAAACTTTTCAAACAGTAGAATTATTTTTTAGCGAATATTGTTTGTTCAGTGTAATTTGCCAATTTATTTTATTTCAACGAATTAAAATATTGTCTTAAAAAATCAATATGTTGTGCTACAAAAGTTAGTGACAGAAACGAATCGCTGCAAAACCGACTTCACGTATCTAGTCTTGTTTGCCCTACCCCTAGAGCAGGGATGGCGAATCTTTACGTATCAACGTGCCATTTTTCTAATGAAATCTTTAATGAGGTCACAGACGTGCCATCAAATAATTTTGACTTTGTGATTATTGGGAAAATAATAATAATAAATAGTATCCAGTCATCTATCTATCTATCATCACTGACAGGACTATTGTAGCCAATAAGCCTGACATTGTGGTGATAGATCGCCGAGAGCGTTGTGCAATGATTGTTGATATCGCTGTCCCTCATGACGAGAATCTCATGAAAGCTGAGCAAGATAAGAAAATCAAGTATCTTGACTTAGCTCACGAGGTTGTCGACATGTGGGACGTGGACTCAGTAATCATTGTACAGATAATCATTACAGTAAATGGCCTAATAGCGAAGAGCCTCGACCAACATCTCAGGAGGCTCTCATTGCGCGACTGGATCAAGGGCTTGATTCAGAAAGCAGTACTCCTAGACACGGCACGCATAGTCAGGAGGTTCCTTTCTCTAGAGCCCTGACCACCGACATCTTGGACCCTGCTCCTGATGCCGATGGGCCACTATTTTTTATATTTTAAATGTTTAAATTTTATTTTTGTAAAAATATACCTAATATGTACAAAAGAAAATAAATGATTTAAAATAGTATCCAGTCAAAACTCTTTATTTACTACAAAAGAAATGTCGTCATCTAATATCTACTTCACTCTTTTTTTCGTAGTGCATAATGAATTTTGTGATCAATGACGTGCCCAAAATATTTTGTCGTGTGCCATTACTGGCACGCATGCTATTGGTTCGCCATCCCTGCCCTAGAGTATAATTTAAATCCGCGTAGGCGCGGAGGGGCGAGGCAGCCCGCGAGCTGAGGAGCAGGTGGTTTTAACGCCAGCTGCCGCGGCTGAGAGTGGCCAACAAGCCGAACCTGCGGTGGTGATCATGAATACCATATTCTGCGACGATAAGCTCGCGTGGGGGCCCGCAGCGTCGGAGCTGTGACAGAAACCATGTCTGCTGCATGCTTGCTTGCACGATGAATGTTGCATGCTTGCTTGCACGTTGCATGCTGCATGCTCGCTTGCAGCATGCAAGCCGTAGGTTTGGTTAGAACTGAGACCCCCAACAGAAATGACCAACAACAATAATTCTAAACAATAATAAAATGTTATTCTTGGTAAAAAGTTTTATAATAAATAAACAATATGAGGGTAAAGAATATTTCATTTGTTATTCTGTGACATGATTATTCTAACATTAAACTTGTATGTGAAACGAAATTCAATAAAGCTATTATACCTACAACGATTAAGGAAGGTTATTATTGACCAAAAATTGTATGTGAAGTAAAGTAGGTCCATATGAAAGGCGTGCCATTCGTCGGCACATGGTAGGTTCTGCTATAAAGCACCCCAATCCCCTGATTTCGGCAGCCGACCGCCACACGGGCAGCAACTCCTAATGCGGAAGGTTCTCGCATTAGTAGGATTCGCTGACCATGGTATACCCTAACCATTTCCAAGGACGCTACAACCCTTCTGCAGGAGAGCAGCAAGTCCACCAGTACCTACGCTCAAGATACATAAACACAGAACGTTATCCTTCCATACTCCCCGCTGAGGCCCGCTGCGACGTAGGTACATGATGCCTTTAGGGTATAAACGCTTTGTTTTAAGTTTTGAAGCCCTACAGCCACAGGCAAGTTCGGTTATACGGCCAAAAACTTTATAGGTTGACCTGCAATACCTAAGCCATCCCCAAAAGTCCCAAAACATGCTCCCGACGAGGCAACAACTAAAAAGAAGTCAAAATCTGCGGGCAACACTTGCATTTTATTTCAACATAGCCTCCTCGTTGCTACCCGTCTCTCCCCGAGTTCCTTATGGACTGTACAGAGGCCAGCATATCAAGCTACCCCAATCTGTCAAATTTCTTTGATAGTTTTTCAACTTAATTGTAAAGGAATAAGGTTTATGTTCGATTGGCAAAATTTGACGGTTTCGGATAGGGTGACCTGCTGGCGACTGTACTACAACACAGGTACACATTCAACTACCGCATTCAGGGCTGCGTGGTGACGTGTGCCACCAGCGTAGTTACTCGACTAAAATGCTAGGGAGCACACATCAACAATAGGTAATTAGGTAGTGGTAGTGGTTTGGACCCACATACATTATTTCATCACCACTCCTCTCAATACGATGGAGGGAAACATAGTGAGGAAACCAGCATGTTCTAGAATCATGTTCTAGATTCGTAAACGGGCGCCGTCGGTTGAGACTGGTCATCTCCTAACTGCCATGGCTTATTTCGAATCTTATATAAAAAAAAAAACATTGTTCTCACATACAGAAACACCAAGAATAATGTTCCTAAGATTTTGTAATACCCATGATTTAAAAGAGTGTCCGTGGAGTTTCTTGCCCGTTCTTCTCCATAGAGATCTACGTTTTGGAATGGGCACCTAGCTTCAACTTGGTTTTTTTTTGACTATTCAAAATGCCTGTAAATGTTTCAATTGAAATAAATGCTTTGAGTTTGGTTTTTTGATTCAATAAAACCTTTAGCAAACGGGTTTTACACTTGAATTGTCAAGGATTCTGTTCAGCCCCAAATATGAAGTTAGTTCTCTTTCTAAAACGTGGCGCTTTCTACTACACGGAATAAAGTTATACCAGGATTAACCATATATTTTCAAATGTCTTGGAATAATTTAATTCTGTGTTTATTAGTAAGAGTCTATTATCTGACTTCTCATTGTAAAAAAAGCCTATACAACGCTAGGTCTAATAAAACTAGAAATGTTTAGCTTGATATGTCCCCTTCTTTTCCTGTGTATCCTTGGCCTTGATGGTCCTGAGTCCTGCGTACAACGGGCTAAAAAACACATGGGCACTATTCAAGTAACAATATGAATTACATCCTCTATGTTGAAATTATACATCTTTCGATTGGTATCTATGTGCCTCATGGGTTTATTTTCAAGGTTAAGCAATGCTAGCTGAGATCGATCCGTGGATGGGTTACCAAACATTACATACCGAGACCCGTCCGTAACTCGGAAAGAACGTTAAGTTCAATAACTTAAGATCTACAAATGACAGCCGGGACCAATGTCCCGGCTGTCATTTGTAGATCTTTGACATTCGTTACGGACACCTATTGCCCAGTAACTAGGTCGTGGAGGTCAGATAGGAAGTCGTTCCATGTAAAATACTGGTATTCAGCTACATCTAGTTCTGGAAGCCGACCCCAACATAGTTTAGAAAAGGCTAGGCAGTTGTTTGATTTTGAGAGAGATATATAAGAACGATGTATACCTATCCAGTGCAAAAAGAAAACAAAACATAATTTTTTTCCGTTTTGCTCAACAATTTTGCTAATGGTGCAGACGCCAGCACATCAAGCTACCCCAATCTGTCAAATTTCTTTCATAGATTTTCAACTCTAATTTTTAAAGGTAAGGTTCATGTTCAATTGAGAAAATTTGACAGTTTGGGGTAGCTTGATGTGCTGGCGTCTGTACCAAATGATCCAACACATGCGCCACCATCGGCAAAAAAAATTGAGCATTAGGTAGGTACACACTCTCAACTGCCTACCTAACTGCACCCTGATCGCGTAACTGACGATTAATCATAATCGGATTCAATTTGACAGTTCAACAGTATTCATTGCGTTATTAACGTTGTTGAGCAGACATATTTTTCGAACAAGAAGCAATGGTTTAAAAATTTGTTTCAAAACGAAACAGATTATGATTAATCGTAAGTTACGCAATTAGGGTGTTGGTCGCATTATAGTACCTACCTACAGAGGACTCACTCGTGTGCAAAATGATATAATTCTGGCGTTTCGAAACTACGGAATGACGAAATATTATTCTGAATAATGAAAACGAGCGAAATGGGCCCGTAGCGTCGTGCGTCGGCGCGTCTTTTATCTAAGAACGAGCTGTTATGTTCTTTGCTGCATTGCTTGAACGTGTGACTTCAGCGAACTTGATCTCCGACTTCAATCAGGGTCCGTAGACAGTCAAGCATGCGCTTGGGAAATGGAAACTTTGAGACTAAAGGCTTCTTCAATAAAGGCGCGACGCGACACTGTAACAATTTCCATGAAGTTTTCATATACATTGTTCAGCGAGTGTCGCCACGTGACCGTCGCGTCGCGCTAGTCTGCACGAGCCTTAATACACGTTCTATCTAGGTACTCCACTGATGACGATATGAGAGTCATGACACTCCTACATAGTTTCGAGGCGTAGACACTTCGGGACTACCAGCTGTGGCTCTTCAATATCCACATCAGCGCATCCGAGTATATAAAAAGCCTTGTTGCAGGAAGTACCTTACCTCTTACAGAACAGACCAAAGCTTAATACCGTATGGACTCCAGTGGCCCTAGTGTGAGTTTCATTTAATTATCTCGATCAAAAGCATCGAGCGCGTTCGGCGGTCTTATATTGGTCCATCACGACAAACGCGCTCGATGCGTTTGATCGAGATGGCACTAAGGCCTCTTAACGGAGATCCATAATTCCATGATCAACTTACAAAACAAATCTTAAAATTCCTGGCTAACATTACTGAACTCAAACCTTCATGCACACATAAACGCCTACTAAAATATTGGTTTCTCAGAACGATACCACGACATTAACAAACGACTGAAGAATAATTATGTAGGCGCAGTTTGAGTCATGTGCATCTGGATCGAGAGCCCATTTTTTAAATCGTTGCGAAACGAAACAATACTTATAGGGAAATTGGTACAAAATAGTGAAATGAAATGAAACATTTATTTATGTAATTAGATTTTATATAACACTTTTACACGTCAATAGTTTGTTGATCGATATTTTAAAAACTAGATGGCGCCGGCATTTCCTAGTTAACTGTTCCCTGAGAAGAAAAGCCAAAACGGTATCTCATGGTCTCTTGTAGTCCAAACAATATTTTATTAGATTTTTTTGTGAGTCTAACATTGCAACGAACACCATTTCTGGAAGGGCCTTTTATTTATTTAAGGACAACCAGCAAAGCTTACACCAAAAAATACATGTTAAAGCACTTTCAATCAAACAATTTATAGTGTAGCCTTAATTATAGGCTGCTATGCTTTAAATATAGGAGTAGGAAATGCAGTTACAAAACAGATTTAACTTATTTAGATAGATTGTTACATGAATAGAGTTTAGTGTTACATAAATCCGACATACAAATACAAGTGTACACTTATTAATTTCGATTGATCCAATCACATTTGTTCGACGCTGTGCCAACCAATAAAAAAAAAAAAAAGAAAAAGAAGAAGTCTAAATCTATGTAAGTGAAAAAAAAAAACAAAAGAAACTACAAGAACGAAGGAAACTACAATGTTCTATTTTCAGGTTTGTGATAAGTAAGACATATCAATTTCTACACTGGATGAGTGTGACAGGCGACTAAATTTTGAAAGTAAGTTAAGTAAAAACTTAAAGTAAAGGGTCAAGAATTTCTTAAACGTGAATTTAAACATTAGTTATTTGCTATGCAAGGCTGCAAAGTTGTTTTTTGACGCGAGTAGGTAGGTACTTGTTTTGAAAGCTGAGCAAGCGATGGATTCTAGGATTGAACCTTGAGCGAAGCGAGTAGTTCAAATATAGGGTCCTGAGCATAGCGAGGCTTTCAAAAGTAAGTACGAGACGCAGAATACCTTTGCTGCCGAGCGCAACACAAAATTTTTCACCTCACTCCAGCGAGGAAAATGCTCTGTGCAAGAAAAACAGCTTAAAGAATATATTTAATTAGTGCAGTTCAATGAAGAGGGGCTTTGTGGCCAAGTAGTAACAGTATCCTTTGATGGGTGATTCCACAATCTCCCCTCGTTTTATAAGCATGACCGCACATTTGTCCACACCAAATTCCATCCTGATGGCGCTACTGAAGATGTCATTTACTTTCAGTAGCTCCATTGTTGGGGGCAAAGAGTTTTAAGTCATCCATGTATAGGAAGTGAGATATAACTTGACCACCTCTCCTCAAACGATTGCCTATACCTGATCCTCCAGCAATGTGCTAAGAGGATTCAAGGTTAGGCAGAACCTGAGTAGACTCAAACTATCGCCCTGAAATATGCCTCGCTTGATCCTTAGCGGTTCGCTATTCCTCGACATCCTGGATAGCGAAGGACAGTCCATCCTCCACTGCCCCATACACGACATCAGGAAGGTACGCAGGTTTGCATTTACCTACTTACAACTCCAGCACCCTCCTAGCCATGTATGTGGCACCGAGTCATAGGCCTTCTTATGGTCTATCCAACTTGTCGACAGATCCCTTTGCGTCGACACCCTTAAGCACCTGAAACAGAGAGAGCATCCGACCACGGTACGTAGCCAAGTTACTTCCGCCGTCTGTAGCCCCGTAGTATGCGCGTGTTACGAGTAGATTGTTCATTTTGATAATGTTATATTGTTTGGTGGATAATGTCATTTGTCACATTAGCGAAGCCTTGAACAAGTGCAGGAGTATCTAGTTTGACTACATGTTTACAAAAATAACGGCCTCAACTTGTGAAAATAACTTGGATGTAGTTACTATAAATGATTACGTACTTTTTAATTACATTTGTAATATATTTTAGGTTTTCTATTGTTACTTAATATAATTAATAGGCTGATTCAAATGACTAGCACAATACTGTCGGTTTATATTGATACTTTTAAGGTGACACTTGTCCACATTTTTTCCATACAAACTTCGGGAGGGTTTTACTCCACTGTTTGACTATGTACATCAAAAATAAAACGTGGTATGGTTTTGTCTCGTTATTATTATTGTCTGTACGGAAACAGAATACTAAAATAAAAAGCCATTAAAAAGTTATGAGCCAACAAAGATTAGTTTTTCTTGCTAATTTAACCTAACTTTGAGCGTGTCTAAGTAATAAAAGGAGTGTAAAATCTCGAAAACCAAGACGGTACCGACAAAGTTCAATTAACAATAAATTCAATAAACTTTATTCGTCATTGATTTATGCAGTGGTTTTTTTCATAAAACCCGATCTTCTGAAGGACTTTTCTTAATTTTTTCGCGATTTTTTTTCCAAAAATGCTCCTGCATCTCACCCAATAACGTTGTGCATGTAGACTAGCGTCTAACTGCTCACCACTGATACTATCTCTGTCGGATACGAAGCCTGGTGAGACAACGTGGTTTTTAGCCAGGCCCACCAGTGAGTTCGAGCCCGCGCAAAGTGTCGCCTTAAGTGTCTTAAATTACGAATCAGTTCTTATTAAATTGCTTAATTACCATAAAATGTTTTCTAACGGTTTCACTACATTACCTTTGTTTATTATGATGTGTTAGAAGTTATGAAGCCAAATGAGTGACGTTCTGTAACTTGTTCAAAATGGCGGGAGTTGTTTAATGTAAATTGACATTGGTAAGTTAAGAAAGGATTAAAAATGACGTTATCGGGTCAGTTGCTCGGTAGACGTTCTGTTGGTGAGTCCTAGTGTCGTCGTTGTGTGGAATAAATAAACCAGATGTCATGTAAGTTAAGGAATTTGATATTATGTAATAATAATTATCTACTATATAAAAATAAGTCGGGTTTTCCTTCCTGACGCGATAACTCCAGAACGCACGAACCGATTTCCACGGTTTTGCATTCGTTGGAAAGGTCTCGGGCTCCGTGAGGTTTATAGCGTAGGTAGGGTAAGTAGGGTAGGTAGGTAGGTAGGGTAGGTAGGGTAGGTAGGTAGGTAGGGTAGGGATTCTGTATGAATGACTATTGGACGGACAGGACAACGTCTGTCAGGTCAGCTAGTTTATTATAAAAATGTTGTAGTACAAGTTATATTATAGTCAGTTTTCTTAGTGTTTTAAATCATAACAATCATATTTTATTCCTAGCTATTTATGTAATAGTAATGTTGTCATAATTCTAAGTTCTCTTGGACAATGGTCCAAGAGTTGAAATTAAGTGTATTTAGGATAATAATAATTCATAGTAATGTAATAAATGTGTTGATGAAATACTTCAATACTGTTTCCATGGAGTTTCTTGTCCTTCTTCTCCATGGAGAACTAGTTTTGGAACGGATCTGATCTGAGTTTTGGATCTGACTGACTGATCGAACCTCCTTGGAAGCGCTTTTGCTCAATTTTGTCTCACTTTAATACTAGAGTAAATGAGATGAAAGATTTAGTTATAATTTTCACCACGTGCATGTGGCGCCATTTGCAAATTCGCGCCATTTTCATATTAGAAACGTCAAAGATTGTCGCGACTTTTCGACTGATATTTATAAACCTAATAATATGACTTCAAGCGAGGAATCTGATATTAATATGGAATCTACTCCACCTGATATTTTGAATGAGGCGCAAATTGCAGAAAACGGTCTCTTACCGCCAAAATCGCGAGAGCGCTATTTAATGATTTACCTACAATAATTTTATAGCATGGAAGACTCGAAGAAATAATCATTCTCTGAAAATTGTTTTGATGGCTTATTTCAATGAACTACGTGTGATTAAGTATGAGCCATCCTCAATGTGGTCAATATATTCAATGTTGAAAACCACTCTTAAAAATAACATAGATTTAACAAAATACATAAAACTACACGTGTTTTTAAAACGACAGTCAGATGGCTATACAAGCAAGAAATCAAAAGTACCTATTCACTGCAGCTAACGTAGAAAAATTCCCCTGATGAAAAATATTTAGTAAATAAGGTACGTTTTTAAAACTTTTCTTTACGCTTGGATGCTGTGTACGGTGACTCTTCTCCATCGATGGCCACCGTCAAGAATTGGTTCAACGAGTTTGCACATGGCCGTACGTCGGTTTTTGATTAACCACGTCCAGGTGCACCGAAAACAGCTGCTACGGAGGAAAACATTTAAAAAATCCATGATATCGTATTGGCAGATCGCCGATTGAAGGTTCGGGAGCTAGCTGAGACTGTAGGCATTTCAGAAGGAACAGTGCATCATATTCTTCACGAGGAACTCGGCATGAGAAAGCTGTCGGCGCGATGGGTGCCGCGTTTACTCACACCAGAAAACAAGCGCAACCGTGAGACCACATCGGAGACGTGTTTAGCGCTGTTTAAGCGGAATCCAGCGGAGTTTTTGCGTCGTTTTGTGACCTTCGATGAAACCTGGATCCACTGGTACACACCAGAGACCAAGGAGCAATCAAACCAATGGATCCAGACCGGGGAACGTGCTCCAAAGAAGGCGAAAACTGTAAAATCGGCCGGAAAAGTTATGGCCACCGTTTTCTGGGTTTCACAAGGTGTGATCTACATCGATTACCTCGAGAAGGGTAAAACAATTACAGGGCTTTACTATGCCGATTTATTGGGCCGATTCGACGCCGAATTAAAGAAAAAACGACCCCATCTGGCGAAGAAAAAAGTGCTGTTTCACCACGACAACGCACCGGTTCACACGTCTGCCGTAACCATGGCCAAATTGGTCGAATTACGCTACGAATTGCTGCCCCATCCACCGTATTCTCCAGATTTGGCCCCTTGTGACTTCTTTCTGTTTCCTAATCTGAAAAAATCACTCGCCGGGAATAGATATGGATCGAATGAGGAGGTCATCGCCGCCACGGAGGCCTATTTTGCAGAGTTTGACAAAAACTATTTTTCGGACGGGTTAAAAAAGTTGAGCATCGCTGGGCTAAGTGTATCGAACTAAAATGAGACTATGTTGAAAAATAAATTGCCACTTTTCCAAAATTTTCGTTTACTTTTTGTAGGCTAAGTATTTATTGAATGACCCTCGTATACTAAATAAAGCTAATTACTTACTTAAATTATTTGTATTTTTATAGGCTATATTAATTTTTGGTATATCTGGGGCTTGCAGACGACAAGAATTAGCCAACGTAAATGTGAGCGATATCGAAAACCATGGGGACTTATTGCTTGTCAAGATACCAGACACAAAAACCAAAATACCCCGTACATTCACCATACAAGGTGAGTTTTACGCAATTGTCAAGAAGTATCAAGCTCTAAGAATTACAAACGCAAAAAGTACCAAAACGGTAAATGCATGCGGCAAGTCGTTGGCGTTAACAAAATCGGTAGTGTACCAAAGGAAATAGCCACGTTCTTGAAATTGGAAAATCCGGCTAGATATACCGGTCACAGCTTTAGAAGGACCTCTGCAACATTACTAGCTAATTCCGGAGCCGATATCATTACACTCAAACACCACGGAGGATGGCGCTCTAATAATGTTGCAGAGGGTTATATTGAAGACTCGGTTCACAATAAAATTGAAATAGGCGAAAAGATATCAGCGTGTATAAATTTATATAAAGGTGTGGAACCGCGCCCTTCTACCTCACGCGAAAACGTCCAGCCACCGCCGCCTCAGCTGCAAGCTCCACCGCCCGCGACGTCACCGCCGCCGTCGTCGCCGACGTTTACGCCATATTCTCCCGTTCAACATAATACGTGTGAAATTAATGTCAGTCAGTCAGTCAATCTTCCAAAGCAGAACATTTCACTGAATTTCAATAATTGTTCAAATTTTACTATTAATTTCCAAGAGTAGTATAACCTATCCGTATAATTTCTTATTTGCTACTAAAAATAGTCTAATGAAAAAGTTTGTTTCATTACATACTGTACTGTTTTCTCGCAAATGTGTTGAAAAACATTAAATGATACACGTGCAGAAATTGCTATTTACAAACTCGTGACTATGGTAAGCCCTCGACTTCGTCTCTGGCTTACATTCGTCTACACGTTAACGTAAACCAACTTACCGCACTAGTATCATAAATAACTATTAACCATTTTTTGCTTTTCAGTTTTTTCGGCGGTTTAATTTGTTTGTAAAAAAGGTTTTATTTTAATTTTTTTTTGCCTATAATGTACTAATTACTATCTACATGCTTAATTTTAGATTACTTTTTGTAATACACAACACAGAATTAAAATCTGTGAGTCAACAATCAAACATCCCCCTGTTTTCCTACCCTTACATTTGGATTTTTTCAAATTTTTATAGGACCAACTTCGAGGTAATATCTACCCTTTTCAATAAAAAAAGAACTATCAAAATCGGCCTACTCTGTAAAAAGTTATGCGTCGACTTGAGAACCACCTCCGTTTTTTCGTCGGTTAAAAAGTTAATTGTTGTTGTTTTGTAGACAACGGAATAGTTTACGTTTATACGTAACGTTATATAGGAAAGTGGCATTGAGAAAATAAAGCGACGGATGTTGCAGCGCACGATCGTAACATCGTAACGTTCGATCCTCGGACACTGTTATATTTTTTATAGTTTTGTAGTAAAGTATCTTATTTGTGAGATTACGATTTTCTCTTTGGTACAGCTGCTAATTTCTCAAATTGTTCAATTGTAACTACCTAACTTACTTATAACTCAAGTTTGTTTTATAATAAAACTGGAGTGGTGTTTCTTGCCGCTGCCGCTGCTCGGAAACTAGGTACAGATGGAGGTGCCCTGGATCTAACTTCCCACATTTGGTGTGTTGCCACAAAAATCTACACGGATGTAGATTTGGCAATATGTGACCTAGGTATCGTATCGTAATATTGCGAAAATGCTACATAGTAAACTATACAGTTTTTTGTAAAACCACCTGAAAAACATAAAATTTAATGAATTAGTTTGCCAGTTCCCTAATATTCTAGTTAAGAAATTTCTAAGGTAGTATCTGTATCCAGGCCCCGCTTGCACTTGCGCAGTAACAAACGGGAAACGATCAATAATCTCTTCGAAGCGGCTCGGCTGAATTGGTCGTCGTCTCTATCATTTCAGCATTTGTCGCCATCATTCCGGTTTTATCGAAATTTCAGAAAGAAGAAGGTAAGTGGGCTACATGACCCATTGTTGCAGATATAATGCAGGTCCCAGTATGAGTGAACACATGTGTTTCTGTCTTTTGTGCGTGACCCCTTAGTAAGCACTCCCCTAGTTCAGTGGTGAATTCAGTCTCGAGGTCATTTCGTGAACAAGTGGGTGACTGGCGCATCGTTTTCCCACGTGCGTGTCTGCCCCAGACGTCGTCGCGCCAGAGTAGAGAGGGTGGGGCGAAGTTCACATTTCATTAATGGCCGAATACTTTGTGGGTCAATCTTAGGCCAATCGATTCTTCGTGACCGTGTTAATCTTATTTTTATTTGCTAATACCTACTTAAATCGCAGTTTGTAATTATTCGGTGTGAAGACAGTTTTTTTTTAATTGGAATACCTAGGTAGGTAAGATTTCTTTTTCCATTGCAGTCATTACAGGACGGGCTTTCATTTAAAATATTTAAATTTAGCTATTTTCTCTTATAACTGTGAGCTTTCCAAGGTCTTTGACAAAATAAAAATAAAATTGTCAATGATAAATAACCTATCAGAATTATGTTATGTGACTGATCATGACACCAGTGTCATACAGGTTCAGTAGTTAAAAAAAATATATGATCATCATCATTTCAGCCGGAAGACGTCCACTGCTGGACATAAGCCTTTCCTAATTTAGGGGGCTTGCCATAATCGCCTTGGCAGGCGGGTTAGCGATCGCAGTATGGTGGTAAAATGCATAGAGAACGCTGCTGCTTCCTCTAGCAAAAAAAAAAAGTGAAATCCAATTGATTGAATTAACCAACGTTTGGTCACTCTTTCCAGTAGCACACAAATGGAGACTTATCAAACCTGAATAATAAAATAAATAAATAAAATTATTTATTGGCATAAAAAGAGGATACAGACAAAGTGGAGCCCTGACTCCTGCGCTATAGGTAAACACAAAAACACCTGTGTTAAAGGATCCAAACACAAAGATGAATGTACATATTTTATTTCCATGAGTACCTATTTATTTTAGATTTTAAATAATAAAGCCATGCCACTTTACCTTATTTGCTGAGTACGTACCTATTCGTCCTTAGCGTCTTTTGAGTAACAGAAAGGAGAACTGTGTCCCAGCAGTGAGAGCATTAAAGTCAAATTCAAAGTCTTTTATTAGGTTTAAATTCGTTCATACAAAGGGGGTAAATTAATATTCTTGTGCAATGACACATTTCACTACTTATATTGTGGATTGAAAGCATTAATATCTAAGAAAAGACATTTAAATGTATGTACTTAATGAACAATTATCTAGACATACCTGCAATAGAAGATACTTACTATTCAGGAAATTATTTAAAATAATTAAATAAATATTCAATTTGCAAAATATAAAACTTACAGAACAAATTATATCTACATTAAGTTTACCCTACAATGCATTCCTGTATTGATAGGACCGAAGAACGCAAATTAAAGCCTGATTAGGTATACTTGGAGTATTTCAATTTATTTGTTTCACCATTTGAATTTTTAGGTCATGTCATTGGTTTAGGTACTTAATGATCTTTATTTCCATTGTAAAGAGTATGTATACCTGTTTGTACTTACTTATTCTACAAGCCAACTGATATTTAATTCATTAGTTAAATATCGCTTGGCTTTGTACAGTAACCGGACAAAGCTTCATTTTTTTATTTATTTTTCCCTCTTGGTTAGTCCTTGTTGTAGGTAGACATGTGATGACCCCAACCCGTCACTACCTCTACCACAGCACCGTCAATGACGTTCCCCTTTCAAAACTACTCACGCACACATTCATTATTAATGCATACTTGATATTCCTTTATTGAATGTTTATAAACCAGAGTAGGGATGTGCAGGGTTGGTGCAGGTACGATACGAAATCGTCTACTGTCAGAGATATTGCGCGCTTTCAAACTTGTCGTATTTCAACCTTATCAATGAACTTAGAGTATTCTGTGACAGTTTGCTCATTCGCTCCGTTTCAGAAATGAGCGGCCCAGACCAACAAGTTCCCGTGTGCCCGGTGAACGCGAACGGTGAACCCATCCCTCCTAGTCAGCGCGCCATTGAGATAAGGGAGTATAAAGCTAACTACCTCAGCATGATGGTGGCCGTGCTCCTGGCCAAGTCTCGGCGGGAAACCGATGGCACAGATGACATCACGTCGGCAACCGCCAACTGCCACATTACCAACCAACCGGCACCACCCGCTAATCCAAGCAATCCATTCAACAACCCGTCTTAAATGTCACTGTTCTTATTGTACCAGTGTTGTGTCGCGCGATCCCATTCTTTGCTGTAACCTGTCATCTATGTACATATGTCCCTTCGTTCTAATCGTACCAGTGTTATGTCTCGTTACCCTATTTTTTGGTGTAATATGTCACCTAACTATATCTCCTTACTGCCAAACATTTATTGGTGATTAGCCTTTGTTAATTTTAAACTGAATTAAAAAAAAATGTGTTAAAAGTTGTGTATTTTGGAGTTATTTTTAGTCTCATATCATTATAAAATAAGGAATGCTTCTAATAGCAATTTGGCAAGTGTTTACTATCTCGGTGGTTTTGTGATTAAGTTTAATAACGGTTAGGTGGTTAACGGTGTAAAGTGTAAAGCCAAATATTTAATTTAGATAAGTATTTACCTATTATTACGAAAAATATGAAGAAAATAACTGATTTTAGATCTATTTTGGAATACTTTTGGAAACATAAAATGTTTTGGTTTTGTAATAAATCTGGATAGTTAATGGTGGTAAATATCTTCGTGAGTGTAACCCATGATGTTTTCATGATGTCCCGTTCTCTGTGTATTGTGAAATAAATGTAATAAAAATGTAATGAGTAGTTTTCCTTATTTCTAACCCCATACACTTCCATGCCGCGATGCCGGCGGCACACAACGGTTTTTCAACAAACCACAACGTGTTCATCTTATACAATATGATGTACATGTGGTTTCAGATAATAATAACGTTAGTAACACAAACTTTGACAGATCAGTTTAGTTACTTTTATTTTGTTATAAAAGTAAGTAAACTGATCAAAAAAGCTATCTAAATAAATAAAATGATAACATTTATAATATTAATATTATCATTCGATATGTTGTGTCGTGGCGCCTTCTGACGCAGTGTTAGCCGATCAATACTCGTTCAAATATGACTCAGTTCTGATTAAATTCTTTTGATTGGTGTATCCCGCGTCACGACACAGCACGGCACAGTAATGTGTCGATCGGTATAGATATCTGTATTTGGCTGGATCATCGCCATCCAATGAGAACACAATTAAATAACGTAACAAAATACCCAGATTGGAGAAGATCAGTACCAATCAAAATCAACCACAACTTTCTTCCGTAACGATGTATTAAAAATTCTAATAATAAATACACAAACCATTAACCGCTAAACATAAAGTAATTTCATGAGTTTTATTTTAATGAAATTATATGTTTACTTTACCATCTTAGACTAACCAAATTAACATAAAAGTAAGAAAAAGGGGGCCAAGTAAGTCTGCCCCTCTGCCTCTACAGAGTGCAGCACTCTGTCGCAGTCACTCATTTGACTACAACGGCCTATTCTATTTATTAGCATTAAAACACTGTTTTTCGACATTTTATATTTTTTGACAATTTTGCGACGTGTAATTCATAGCAACTATTTCTTG